>CM054800.1:12400000-13053618 GCA_028984075.1 Pieris mannii | reverse complement strand
AACCTAACCTAACCTAACCTAACCTAACCTAACCTAACCTAACCTAACCTAACCTAACCTAACCTAACCTAACCTAACCTAACCTAACCTAACCTAACCTAACCTAACCTAACCTAACCTAACCTAACCTAACCTAACCTAACCTAACCTAACCTAACCTAACCTAACCTAACCTAACCTAACCTAACCTAACCTAACCTAACCTAACCTAACCTAACCTAACCTAACCTAACCTAACCTAACCTAACCTAACCTAACCTAACCTAACCTAACCTAACCTAACCTAACCTAACCTAACCTAACCTAACCTAACCTAACCTAACCTAACCTAACCTAACCTAACCTAACCTAACCTAACCTAACCTAACCTAACCTAACCTAACCTAACCTAACCTAACCTAACCTAACCTAACCTAACCTAACCTAACCTAACCTAACCTAACCTAACCTAACCTAACCTAACCTAACCTAACCTAACCTAACCTAACCTAACCTAACCTAACCTAACCTAACCTAACCTAACCTAACCTAACCTAACCTAACCTAACCTAACCTAACCTAACCTAACCTAACCTAACCTAACCTAACCTAACCTAACCTAACCTAACCTAACCTAACCTAACCTAACCTAACCTAACCTAACCTAACCTAACCTAACCTAACCTAACCTAACCTAACCTAACCTAACCTAACCTAACCTAACCTAACCTAACCTAACCTAACCTAACCTAACCTAACCTAACCTAACCTAACCTAACCTAACCTAACCTAACCTAACCTAACCTAACCTAACCTAACCTAACCTAACCTAACCTAACCTAACCTAACCTAACCTAACCTAACCTAACCTAACCTAACCTAACCTAACCTAACCTAACCTAACCTAACCTAACCTAACCTAACCTAACCTAACCTAACCTAACCTAACCTAACCTAACCTAACCTAACCTAACCTAACCTAACCTAACCTAACCTAACCTAACCTAACCTAACCTAACCTAACCTAACCTAACCTAACCTAACCTAACCTAACCTAACCTAACCTAACCTAACCTAACCTAACCTAACCTAACCTAACCTAACCTAACCTAACCTAACCTAACCTAACCTAACCTAACCTAACCTAACCTAACCTAACCTAACCTAACCTAACCTAACCTAACCTAACCTAACCTAACCTAACCTAACCTAACCTAACCTAACCTAACCTAACCTAACCTAACCTAACCTAACCTAACCTAACCTAACCTAACCTAACCTAACCTAACCTAACCTAACCTAACCTAACCTAACCTAACCTAACCTAACCTAACCTAACCTAACCTAACCTAACCTAACCTAACCTAACCTAACCTAACCTAACCTAACCTAACCTAACCTAACCTAACCTAACCTAACCTAACCTAACCTAACCTAACCTAACCTAACCTAACCTAACCTAACCTAACCTAACCTAACCTAACCTAACCTAACCTAACCTAACCTAACCTAACCTAACCTAACCTAACCTAACCTAACCTAACCTAACCTAACCTAACCTAACCTAACCTAACCTAACCTAACCTAACCTAACCTAACCTAACCTAACCTAACCTAACCTAACCTAACCTAACCTAACCTAACCTAACCTAACCTAACCTAACCTAACCTAACCGTAACCTAACCTAACCTAACCTAACCTAACCTAACCTAACCTAACCTAACCTAACCTAACCTAACCTAACCTAACCTAACCTAACCTAACCTAACCTAACCTAACCTAACCTAACCTAACCTAACCTAACCTAACCTAACCTAACCTAACCTAACCTAACCTAACCTAACCTAACCTAACCTAACCTAACCTAACCTAACCTAACCTAACCTAACCTAACCTAACCTAACCTAACCTAACCTAACCTAACCTAACCTAACCTAACCTAACCTAACCTAACCTAACCTAACCTAACCTAACCTAACCTAACCTAACCTAACCTAACCTAACCTAACCTAACCTAACCTAACCTAACCTAACCTAACCTAACCTAACCTAACCTAACCTAACCTAACCTAACCTAACCTAACCTAACCTAACCTAACCTAACCTAACCTAACCTAACCTAACCTAACCTAACCTAACCTAACCTAACCTAACCTAACCTAACCTAACCTAACCTAACCTAACCTAACCTAACCTAACCTAACCTAACCTAACCTAACCTAACCTAACCTAACCTAACCTAACCTAACCTAACCTAACCTAACCTAACCTAACCTAACCTAACCTAACCTAACCTAACCTAACCTAACCTAACCTAACCTAACCTAACCTAACCTAACCTAACCTAACCTAACCTAACCTAACCTAACCTAACCTAACCTAACCTAACCTAACCTAACCTAACCTAACCTAACCTAACCTAACCTAACCTAACCTAACCTAACCTAACCTAACCTAACCTAACCTAACCTAACCTAACCTAACCTAACCTAACCTAACCTAACCTAACTAACCTAACCTAACCTAACCTAACCTAACCTAACCTAACCTAACCTAACCTAACCTAACCTAACCTAACCTAACCTAACCTAACCTAACCTAACCTAACCTAACCTAACCTAACCTAACCTAACCTAACCTAACCTAACCTAACCTAACCTAACCTAACCTAACCTAACCTAACCTAACCTAACCTAACCTAACCTAACCTAACCTAACCTAACCTAACCTAACCTAACCTAACCTAACCTAACCTAACCTAACCTAACCTAACCTAACCTAACCTAACCTAACCTAACCTAACCTAACCTAACCTAACCTAACCTAACCTAACCTAACCTAACCTAACCTAACCTAACCTAACCTAACCTAACCTAACCTAACCTAACCTAACCTAACCTAACCTAACCTAACCTAACCTAACCTAACCTAACCTAACCTAACCTAACCTAACCTAACCTAACCTAACCTAACCTAACCTAACCTAACCTAACCTAACCTAACCTAACCTAACCTAACCTAACCTAACCTAACCTAACCTAACCTAACCTAACCTAACCTAACCTAACCTAACCTAACCTAACCTAACCTAACCTAACCTAACCTAACCTAACCTAACCTAACCTAACCTAACCTAACCTAACCTAACCTAACCTAACCTAACCTAACCTAACCTAACCTAACCTAACCTAACCTAACCTAACCTAACCTAACCTAACCTAACCTAACCTAACCTAACCTAACCTAACCTAACCTAACCTAACCTAACCTAACCTAACCTAACCTAACCTAACCTAACCTAACCTAACCTAACCTAACCTAACCTAACCTAACCTAACCTAACCTAACCTAACCTAACCTAACCTAACCTAACCTAACCTAACCTAACCTAACCTAACCTAACCTAACCTAACCTAACCTAACCTAACCTAACCTAACCTAACCTAACCTAACCTAACCTAACCTAACCTAACCTAACCTAACCTAACCTAACCTAACCTAACCTAACCTAACCTAACCTAACCTAACCTAACCTAACCTAACCTAACCTAACCTAACCTAACCTAACCTAACCTAACCTAACCTAACCTAACCTAACCTAACCTAACCTAACCTAACCTAACCTAACCTAACCTAACCTAACCTAACCTAACCTAACCTAACCTAACCTAACCTAACCTAACCTAACCTAACCTAACCTAACCTAACCTAACCTAACCTAACCTAACCTAACCTAACCTAACCTAACCTAACCTAACCTAACCTAACCTAACCTAACCTAACCTAACCTAACCTAACCTAACCTAACCTAACCTAACCTAACCTAACCTAACCTAACCTAACCTAACCTAACCTAACCTAACCTAACCTAACCTAACCTAACCTAACCTAACCTAACCTAACCTAACCTAACCTAACCTAACCTAACCTAACCTAACCTAACCTAACCTAACCTAACCTAACCTAACCTAACCTAACCTAACCTAACCTAACCTAACCTAACCTAACCTAACCTAACCTAACCTAACCTAACCTAACCTAACCTAACCTAACCTAACCTAACCTAACCTAACCTAACCTAACCTAACCTAACCTAACCTAACCTAACCTAACCTAACCTAACCTAACCTAACCTAACCTAACCTAACCTAACCTAACCTAACCTAACCTAACCTAACCTAACCTAACCTAACCTAACCTAACCTAACCTAACCTAACCTAACCTAACCTAACCTAACCTAACCTAACCTAACCTAACCTAACCTAACCTAACCTAACCTAACCTAACCTAACCTAACCTAACCTAACCTAACCTAACCTAACCTAACCTAACCTAACCTAACCTAACCTAACCTAACCTAACCTAACCTAACCTAACCTAACCTAACCTAACCTAACCTAACCTAACCTAACCTAACCTAACCTAACCTAACCGTAACCTAACCTAACCTAACCTAACCTAACCTAACCTAACCTAACCTAACCTAACCTAACCTAACCTAACCTAACCTAACCTAACCTAACCTAACCTAACCTAACCTAACCTAACCTAACCTAACCTAACCTAACCTAACCTAACCTAACCTAACCTAACCTAACCTAACCTAACCTAACCTAACCTAACCTAACCTAACCTAACCTAACCTAACCTAACCTAACCTAACCTAACCTAACCTAACCTAACCTAACCTAACCTAACCTAACCTAACCTAACCTAACCTAACCTAACCTAACCTAACCTAACCTAACCTAACCTAACCTAACCTAACCTAACCTAACCTAACCTAACCTAACCTAACCTAACCTAACCTAACCTAACCTAACCTAACCTAACCTAACCTAACCTAACCTAACCTAACCTAACCTAACCTAACCTAACCTAACCTAACCTAACCTAACCTAACCTAACCTAACCTAACCTAACCTAACCTAACCTAACCTAACCTAACCTAACCTAACCTAACCTAACCTAACCTAACCTAACCTAACCTAACCTAACCTAACCTAACCTAACCTAACCTAACCTAACCTAACCTAACCTAACCTAACCTAACCTAACCTAACCTAACCTAACCTAACCTAACCTAACCTAACCTAACCTAACCTAACCTAACCTAACCTAACCTAACCTAACCTAACCTAACCTAACCTAACCTAACCTAACCTAACCTAACCTAACCTAACCTAACCTAACCTAACCTAACCTAACCTAACCTAACCTAACCTAACCTAACCTAACCTAACCTAACCTAACCTAACCTAACCTAACCTAACCTAACCTAACCTAACCTAACCTAACCTAACCTAACCTAACCTAACCTAACCTAACCTAACCTAACCTAACCTAACCTAACCTAACCTAACCTAACCTAACCTAACCTAACCTAACCTAACCTAACCTAACCTAACCTAACCTAACCTAACCTAACCTAACCTAACCTAACCTAACCTAACCTAACCTAACCTAACCTAACCTAACCTAACCTAACCTAACCTAACCTAACCTAACCTAACCTAACCTAACCTAACCTAACCTAACCTAACCTAACCTAACCTAACCTAACCTAACCTAACCTAACCTAACCTAACCTAACCTAACCTAACCTAACCTAACCTAACCTAACCTAACCTAACCTAACCTAACCTAACCTAACCTAACCTAACCTAACCTAACCTAACCTAACCTAACCTAACCTAACCTAACCTAACCTAACCTAACCTAACCTAACCTAACCTAACCTAACCTAACCTAACCTAACCTAACCTAACCTAACCTAACCTAACCTAACCTAACCTAACCTAACCTAACCTAACCTAACCTAACCTAACCTAACCTAACCTAACCTAACCTAACCTAACCTAACCTAACCTAACCTAACCTAACCTAACCTAACCTAACCTAACCTAACCTAACCTAACCTAACCTAACCTAACCTAACCTAACCTAACCTAACCTAACCTAACCTAACCTAACCTAACCTAACCTAACCTAACCTAACCTAACCTAACCTAACCTAACCTAACCTAACCTAACCTAACCTAACCTAACCTAACCTAACCTAACCTAACCTAACCTAACCTAACCTAACCTAACCTAACCTAACCTAACCTAACCTAACCTAACCTAACCTAACCTAACCTAACCTAACCTAACCTAACCTAACCTAACCTAACCTAACCTAACCTAACCTAACCTAACCTAACCTAACCTAACCTAACCTAACCTAACCTAACCTAACCTAACCTAACCTAACCTAACCTAACCTAACCTAACCTAACCTAACCTAACCTAACCTAACCTAACCTAACCTAACCTAACCTAACCTAACCTAACCTAACCTAACCTAACCTAACCTAACCTAACCTAACCTAACCTAACCTAACCTAACCTAACCTAACCTAACCTAACCTAACCTAACCTAACCTAACCTAACCTAACCTAACCTAACCTAACCTAACCTAACCTAACCTAACCTAACCTAACCTAACCTAACCTAACCTAACCTAACCTAACCTAACCTAACCTAACCTAACCTAACCTAACCTAACCTAACCTAACCTAACCTAACCTAACCTAACCTAACCTAACCTAACCTAACCTAACCTAACCTAACCTAACCTAACCTAACCTAACCTAACCTAACCTAACCTAACCTAACCTAACCTAACCTAACCTAACCTAACCTAACCTAACCTAACCTAACCTAACCTAACCTAACCTAACCTAACCTAACCTAACCTAACCTAACCTAACCTAACCTAACCTAACCTAACCTAACCTAACCTAACCTAACCTAACCTAACCTAACCTAACCTAACCTAACCTAACCTAACCTAACCTAACCTAACCTAACCTAACCTAACCTAACCTAACCTAACCTAACCTAACCTAACCTAACCTAACCTAACCTAACCTAACCTAACCTAACCTAACCTAACCTAACCTAACCTAACCTAACCTAACCTAACCTAACCTAACCTAACCTAACCTAACCTAACCTAACCTAACCTAACCTAACCTAACCTAACCTAACCTAACCTAACCTAACCTAACCTAACCTAACCTAACCTAACCTAACCTAACCTAACCTAACCTAACCTAACCTAACCTAACCTAACCTAACCTAACCTAACCTAACCTAACCTAACCTAACCTAACCTAACCTAACCTAACCTAACCTAACCTAACCTAACCTAACCTAACCTAACCTAACCTAACCTAACCTAACCTAACCTAACCTAACCTAACCTAACCTAACCTAACCTAACCTAACCTAACCTAACCTAACCTAACCTAACCTAACCTAACCTAACCTAACCTAACCTAACCTAACCTAACCTAACCTAACCTAACCTAACCTAACCTAACCTAACCTAACCTAACCTAACCTAACCTAACCTAACCTAACCTAACCTAACCTAACCTAACCTAACCTAACCTAACCTAACCTAACCTAACCTAACCTAACCTAACCTAACCTAACCTAACCTAACCTAACCTAACCTAACCTAACCTAACCTAACCTAACCTAACCTAACCTAACCTAACCTAACCTAACCTAACCTAACCTAACCTAACCTAACCTAACCTAACCTAACCTAACCTAACCTAACCTAACCTAACCTAACCTAACCTAACCTAACCTAACCTAACCTAACCTAACCTAACCTAACCTAACCTAACCTAACCTAACCTAACCTAACCTAACCTAACCTAACCTAACCTAACCTAACCTAACCTAACCTAACCTAACCTAACCTAACCTAACCTAACCTAACCTAACCTAACCTAACCTAACCTAACCTAACCTAACCTAACCTAACCTAACCTAACCTAACCTAACCTAACCTAACCTAACCTAACCTAACCTAACCTAACCTAACCTAACCTAACCTAACCTAACCTAACCTAACCTAACCTAACCTAACCTAACCTAACCTAACCTAACCTAACCTAACCTAACCTAACCTAACCTAACCTAACCTAACCTAACCTAACCTAACCTAACCTAACCTAACCTAACCTAACCTAACCTAACCTAACCTAACCTAACCTAACCTAACCTAACCTAACCTAACCTAACCTAACCTAACCTAACCTAACCTAACCTAACCTAACCTAACCTAACCTAACCTAACCTAACCTAACCTAACCTAACCTAACCTAACCTAACCTAACCTAACCTAACCTAACCTAACCTAACCTAACCTAACCTAACCTAACCTAACCTAACCTAACCTAACCTAACCTAACCTAACCTAACCTAACCTAACCTAACCTAACCTAACCTAACCTAACCTAACCTAACCTAACCTAACCTAACCTAACCTAACCTAACCTAACCTAACCTAACCTAACCTAACCTAACCTAACCTAACCTAACCTAACCTAACCTAACCTAACCTAACCTAACCTAACCTAACCTAACCTAACCTAACCTAACCTAACCTAACCTAACCTAACCTAACCTAACCTAACCTAACCTAACCTAACCTAACCTAACCTAACCTAACCTAACCTAACCTAACCTAACCTAACCTAACCTAACCTAACCTAACCTAACCTAACCTAACCTAACCTAACCTAACCTAACCTAACCTAACCTAACCTAACCTAACCTAACCTAACCTAACCTAACCTAACCTAACCTAACCTAACCTAACCTAACCTAACCTAACCTAACCTAACCTAACCTAACCTAACCTAACCTAACCTAACCTAACCTAACCTAACCTAACCTAACCTAACCTAACCTAACCTAACCTAACCTAACCTAACCTAACCTAACCTAACCTAACCTAACCTAACCTAACCTAACCTAACCTAACCTAACCTAACCTAACCTAACCTAACCTAACCTAACCTAACCTAACCTAACCTAACCTAACCTAACCTAACCTAACCTAACCTAACCTAACCTAACCTAACCTAACCTAACCTAACCTAACCTAACCTAACCTAACCTAACCTAACCTAACCTAACCTAACCTAACCTAACCTAACCTAACCTAACCTAACCTAACCTAACCTAACCTAACCTAACCTAACCTAACCTAACCTAACCTAACCTAACCTAACCTAACCTAACCTAACCTAACCTAACCTAACCTAACCTAACCTAACCTAACCTAACCTAACCTAACCTAACCTAACCTAACCTAACCTAACCTAACCTAACCTAACCTAACCTAACCTAACCTAACCTAACCTAACCTAACCTAACCTAACCTAACCTAACCTAACCTAACCTAACCTAACCTAACCTAACCTAACCTAACCTAACCTAACCTAACCTAACCTAACCTAACCTAACCTAACCTAACCTAACCTAACCTAACCTAACCTAACCTAACCTAACCTAACCTAACCTAACCTAACCTAACCTAACCTAACCTAACCTAACCTAACCTAACCTAACCTAACCTAACCTAACCTAACCTAACCTAACCTAACCTAACCTAACCTAACCTAACCTAACCTAACCTAACCTAACCTAACCTAACCTAACCTAACCTAACCTAACCTAACCTAACCTAACCTAACCTAACCTAACCTAACCTAACCTAACCTAACCTAACCTAACCTAACCTAACCTAACCTAACCTAACCTAACCTAACCTTTTTTTTTTTTTTTTTTTTTTTACCTGGGGAAACCCGATTACGGGCGCCCGCGCCTGGGCAAGTTGTTAAGTGGCGCGGGGAGTGTGGGGGTCAAGGCCGTAAAATACGATGACCCCATACCCACTAAAACCACCAGGGCCCACTGTTCGCTATTAGACGAGGGCGGGTAACAGCTAGGCCTTTTCACCGCGCCCCGTCTAGCGACTGCCGCTTTCGCGACTCTCTGTTACTCTCTCGACACCACACTAGTAATAAGCCCTTTGTTGTTTTTTTTTTTTTTTTTTTTTTTTTTTTTTTTTTTTTCCCCTCCCTTTTACTCCTTTTGTATTTTTTTTTTTTTTTTTTGTTAATAAATTTTTTTTTTTTTTTTTAACATTCTCGGGCTCTCTCCGCTTCCTCCTTGAGCCGCATCACCACGCCACAGAATCTTGTTAGGACGGTCCACTTGTCAAGGTCGTCCACCGCCTTCTTAATAACTTCAGGCAAGCCCAGGTCCGTCCCGAAGGCCGCAACCAGGTGGCGCCTCTCCTCCGCCCACGCCGGACAAGCCGCTAGAGTGTGCGCGGCATCATCGTTATCCCCTTGGCAGTGGTGGCACGCAGGGGTCGGTTCCCGTCTGATGCGGTGGAGGTATTTGCCAAAACAGCCATGGCCTGTTATGACCTGCACCAGACGAAAGGATAACGGGCCGCGCTTCTTCTCCAGCCACTTGGTTAGGACGGGCAATATGGCACTTATTGTATATCCGCCCATCTCTGCCCTGTCTAAGTCGGTTCTCCAGTCTTGTATCACGCGCTGGCAGGCATCCAGGCGCCAGGAGCGTATGGTCTCTGTGTCCGGTTCTCTCCCTGCTTCACGCGTATCAGCCCTGCGCCAATAGACGTCTGCCAGAGCGGTAGCCTCGAGGTGCCAGGGCGCGGAACCTGCGATCAAACACACGGCATCGTATGACACCGTGCGGTACGCTCGCGCAACCTTAATCGTCATTAGTTTTTGATAACGCCTCAGAAGCTGCTTGTTCTTGCGGGACAGCTTATCAGCCCATATTGGGCACCCGTACATAGCTTGCGACTTGACGACGCCGGAGTAGAGTCGACGACACCCCTCGCTCGGCCCGCCTAGATTTGGCATAATCCGGCTAAGAGCCATTGCAGTGGCGGTGAGCTTCGGGGCAAGTGCCGCAAAATGTGCTCTAAACGTCCACCGGGAATCTAGTACCAGGCCCAGATATTTCAGGGCTTTTCCTACCTCGATGGACACTCCCGCAACGACGATGTGCGCACCCGCTGGAGGCGCTCGCCCCGGGCCGTGAAAACAGATCGCTTCGGACTTCTCCAGCGCGACACGCAGCCCGAGGTGTCTTATCTGCGCTACGACTTGAGCTACCCCAGCAGTTACGCGACGGCTCGCCTCGACGTAGGAACTAGCAGATGCCACAACCAAGGTATCGTCGGCGTAACAAATGACCCTAACACCTATAGACAGAGATGTCTTAATGATGCAATTGTAGCCTATATTCCAAAGCAGGGGCCCCAGAACGGACCCTTGAGGTACACCACATGTGACTCGGTAGCTTCTCCAAGAATCCCTACCCGGGAACACAATTTTACGATCGCACAGGTACGATTCTACTAGCCTCTGGAGATATAACGGTATCCCATGATGTACTAAGCCTCGCAGAACAGCCTCGTGAGGAATGGTGTTGAAGGCGTTGGCGATGTCAAGGGACACCGCCAGTACAACTCCACCCTGCTCCGTGGTCTCCTCGCTGATTTCTCGCACCTCTGCGATTGCGTCCACAGTAGACCGCGACCGCCGGAAGCCAAACTGAGCACTGTGCAGATCTGGTCCGATGGTTTCTAGATGTCTATTTATTCTTTTAGCCATGATCCGCTCCAAGATTTTGCCACCCTCATCCAACAATACGATTGGGCGGTAAGCAGAAGGGGATGTTTCGATTTTTCCGGGCTTCTTTAGCAGCACTAATTTCCCAGTCTTCCAGGCGGAGGGAAACTCTCCCTTCTGCATGATTTGCGTCAACAAACTGCAGAACCTCCACGCCAATTCTTCGTCCTTAAGGGCGAGAGCCCACACCTTGCCATGAATGCCATCAGGGCCTGGAGCTGTGTTTTTAGCGGCGACCTTTGCCAATGCTGCTTCTAATTCTTCAGGCGTCACGCGTATTGACTCTTCGCTTGGAATCGAGTACGGATGCGCTGGGGTAGGTGTACGCCCATTCCCACGTGGAAACAGGGTGGATACCACCGAGTCAAGAAGCGAAGGTTGCATGGTGGACGTCAGTGGCGGCGCCCGGGGTCGCAATTTGCTCATTACAAGTCGAAAGGGGCGGCCCCAGGGATCTTGTTGCAACGTGTTAAGAAACTCATTCCAAGCATTTTCTTTGGACCTTGCTATTGCTACCCTTAGATCCTTTTTTGCAGCTTGATAGTCTACGTATAGCCGTTCCTCTTCATCTTGACTGCGACGTGCTAGCGGTCGGCGCCTGTACCGCGTAAACATCCTCCGCGATCTCACACAGATTGATCGAAGACCAGCTAGTTCGTCAGACCACCAGTAAACTTTATCCCTCGGCCTCAAAATTCGTACGCGTCTCATTGACGCCTCTGATAGGTCTGCTAACGCTTTTGCATGCCACCGAACTTCACTTTCTATATCAGCATTAGTGCGGCTGGAACACCAGGACTTAACTATTGTCGCCTCTTCGAACACGACTCTATCCAACGACCTCAGCGACCATTTAGGGCCGATTTCAGACGGAATGAGACTCTGCTCAGCCGATCTAGCAGACGACAATGGAGGGATACGGAATTGGATGTATCTATGGTCCGACAGTGTTTCTACCTTTGTCATAACCTCCCAATCTTCAACGCGACGAGCAAGACAGGAACTCGCAAAAGTGACATCAACGATAGAGCCTCCCGCTCTGCGTACGCACGTGTGCTCGGAGCCTTTATTTAATACTGTCAAATTGTACATTGCGGCCCATCGTAACAAGGCCTGTCCTCGTCCACGGTCATCCAGCGTCCCCCACGCAATCGACTTTGCGTTGAAGTCACCGGCGACAATTACCTCGTGGGGTCGGGCCCAATCTACCAGTGAGCCTATCTCGACTAAAAACCGCTCGAACTCGGCGAGTGTCTTGTTGGGTGAAAAGTAGGCGCTTATTACTACCAGATTCTCCGAGACTCGGACGGCGACACACCCGCGACCCTTTAGGTGCGGTCCCGCAAGTGCCATCTGGTCCCCGTCGAGTATAACGGCTGCGAGGCCTTCCGTATCCACAATCCAATTTGAAGCGGTCCTCAGCTCTGAGATATATGGTTCTGACACCATTGCAACATTAATGGACCACTGTGCCATGCTTTGTGTCAGAAGATCCTGGGCATTGGCACAGTGGTTGAGGTTACACTGGAGGAACCGTACCGTTCTAGGCATTTACGCTTCCATCTTTGTGCATTGGTTCCCCGTCCGGAGGGGCGGACCCGGTCGGAACGATGTTGTGCCGCGGCGTCTCTCTTCTTGGAACTTTGGCGCTAGGGGCCGGACATTTAGCGCTCCCTAGCCGATGGTCTGCCTTTCGACCCGCTTCCTGGCAAAGGACGCACACGGGTTTGCCCTCGCAAGTCGCGGCCCGGTGGCCTGGTTGTGCGCAGCGGTAGCAGAGATCGCTACGATCAGCACCAAACGTGCACCGGCTGGCTACGTGCCCGTTTTGAAGGCACCGGTAGCACCTAATTTCCCTGCGTTCCAGTATTGTTACCCTAGCTGCGACCCAGCCTATGAGTAGTCGTCCCTCGGTGATTTGCTTGGCCGCAAGGATTGGACACCGAACCCAGGCTCCAAACAATCCAGTTCTGTCTGGCCGAACCTCACTCACCATTACTTGTTCGCGGTTGCAGCCCCCAATCTCCGCTATCGCCTTTTTGATATCGTCTGATGTTACAGAGTCATCGAGGCCAGCCACTCGTACCTCGGCACACTTCTCCGGCCTCGACACGCTCACCCCGCTAGGACAGATATCTTTCAGTTTACTAGCAAGGGCGTCGGCCTTGTCTCCACTGCGGGATCCAGGTAGCTCTAGGATCACCGCTCCCGTCGCCGCCCGCTTAAATTTGACGGCTTCTATGCCCAAATCACTTAGTTTAATTTTTTCCTTTGCCTCCCGCAATACAGAGGCGTAGGTCTGTTCTTTTTCGGTGATTGTAAGCACAACGGCCGTGGATCTCGGGGCTCTCAGCTTCGCTCGTGGCCGTTGAGTAGTCGTAGCCGCGGGCTTTACGATGCCAGCGGTTGGGGTATTCTTGCTTGTTGCACTCCCGTTCTTGGCCTGTTTACGCTTACTTTGCACTGTTTTCCACTCTTGCTCGCAGTTTGCCTCTGGGTTGCTCTGGGTTGGTGGAATCTGCGCACTTACGGCATCGGGTGCTTTGTTAGCATCAGGTGCCCGCATCTTCCTTCCTTTCCTAGATTTTCTATTCTCCCCTGTCGAGTGTTCTTCTATGCTCTTTGTCGTAGAGTCCTCAATTGGAATCGGATCCGCGGCTAGTGGTGGTCGAATTTTCGGTTCCGCATTTAATCTAGGCTCCAGGTTTGCGAGTCTCGCGCTAAGACATTCGCCCATTTGTCTCATTAAACGACCTTCCAGCTCGGCTAAGAGTTGTGGTAGCTGCGAAGATGGTGAAGAAGTCCGTAATGGCTCTTTATGCACCGGTTTCCTGGAGAACTCTTGGATCAGGGTTCTCAACTCAGCCATTTCTTTTTGAAGTGCTTCCACCTGTCCACGAAGTCTCTCATTTTCGTTCCGGAGCGCCCTCGTTTCCTCGCTGACTGTACGGTCAGCTAGCTCTTCGGCGTCTCTACGGATCGAGGTCACCGCCTGTTTTAGCGCTGAGACAAAAGTGCCCTTCAGGTTACTCGAATGTCGGGCGACTTTATCCACTGCGGCGAGGCTGGCCTCAATCCTCACCTTTGGGTCAGCGTGACGTTCGGTTGGCGCTGTGCTTCCTGTTTTTGTTGGGGGACTGGGCGTCGCCTCTAGCAGTTCCGCTTCAACCCTCTTCTCCCGTTCTACTCGTTGGAGTTTATTTAATGCAGCCCGGGACTTTCTCGTCGAGTGAGGGGTTCCAGCGTCGCTAGAGCTGCATTCCTCCTTCCTTCTTTTCCGACGAAAAAATCGCGCCGGTCGCCCTTGTACATGTGGCGAGTTGATGGAGGTAAACGATGCGTCAGCGCTGAGCATCTCACAGCTCGTCTCCAGGCTGGCCTCCATCACTTGTCGTCCAACATTTTTCCCTATGGCAGTAATGGCCTCAACTTCACGGTCTCCTGTGCTGTTATTTGGACTCGATATGGGTAGCGGAGTTCGCACCAGCATAACTCTACACTCTTTGAGTGGAACGGGCGTACTCCGGTTAGACATTTCGCCTCCGTCCCTAGTATTCTCCTTCACATCACCACATCCTACCACTCTTCTCTCCTCATCCTTCTCTTCCTCATGAGTTTTGCCCCCCCCCAGAGTACGGTGGGGCTGAGCCATGGCATCGCCATGGGTGGGATTTAACCCACCTGGGGTAGTTAAACGTGTATTTGAACTCATGCTTGCTTTTATTTGACCAGGGGTCGCTCCCCTGTGGCCCTCTTTATGACCCATGTACCGCAGCCGAGTGCCCAAGCTGTAGCGAGTCCTCGCCGTCACTCCGGAGAGAACCGGGGACGCGTTTTTTTTTGGCGCTAGGCATTGACCTGCCCGTCAACGACCTCAATTCCTCATAAAGAGGGGATTAGGTGTCCGACGCCACGCTCATCAGCGCCGAACGTTAGGGGATTTTTGTATCAAGGTTTCCTTCCTCTTATTGCCCAATAAGGCCACTCCTTCAATTGAACACAGAACAATCATCATTCATTCATCACAACATACGCTGACTATATCGCCAAAAGGTGCCAGCTTGCACCCCAGGAAACAGAACATCCAATAATTGCCGGTTCCGCCGGCTATCCATCGTGCCACTGCACTTTGGCCCAAGAAGGCAACAACACCAGATTTAATATTGGTTCTCCCGAGACTTTTGTTTGCACCCCGCATGTTCGCGTGGCATGAAGCTACACCGCATCTAGCACGTTTCTTAGAAAAGAAAGAGTCGAGAGCAGCTGAGGCCCAGAGACAAGTACGCAGTAGCGCTATGAAACAGACCCCTTCTCCGGCCGCCTCCGGCACACTCAAAGGAAAAACCAGTCGGGAGCGTCGAATAAGTAAAAGTCCCTTAGTTTCACCTTTGACATCAAATGATCTCTCCAGCTTGCTAGGGACTCACGGAAATCTTTCCGCTGGGCGCTGATGCCTTCTCCAGAGACTAGCCTTCGAAGTGAAGGCCAGCCTGTACCTCCTTATTTGCTTCCCCTTTACGACGGCATTGCTGCAGTCGTTCCAGGTACTAAGCCCCCCCGGCACGACAAGCCTAGGAGCCGCGGGTAAATTCGTCCGCGGAGGGGGGGAACCTAACCTAACCTAACCTAACCTAACCTAACCTAACCTAACCTAACCTAACCTAACCTAACCTAACCTAACCTAACCTAACCTAACCTAACCTAACCTAACCTAACCTAACCTAACCTAACCTAACCTAACCTAACCTAACCTAACCTAACCTAACCTAACCTAACCTAACCTAACCTAACCTAACCTAACCTAACCTAACCTAACCTAACCTAACCTAACCTAACCTAACCTAACCTAACCTAACCTAACCTAACCTAACCTAACCTAACCTAACCTAACCTAACCTAACCTAACCTAACCTAACCTAACCTAACCTAACCTAACCTAACCTAACCTAACCTAACCTAACCTAACCTAACCTAACCTAACCTAACCTAACCTAACCTAACCTAACCTAACCTAACCTAACCTAACCTAACCTAACCTAACCTAACCTAACCTAACCTAACCTAACCTAACCTAACCTAACCTAACCTAACCTAACCTAACCTAACCTAACCTAACCTAACCTAACCTAACCTAACCTAACCTAACCTAACCTAACCTAACCTAACCTAACCTAACCTAACCTAACCTAACCTAACCTAACCTAACCTAACCTAACCTAACCTAACCTAACCTAACCTAACCTAACCTAACCTAACCTAACCTAACCTAACCTAACCTAACCTAACCTAACCTAACCTAACCTAACCTAACCTAACCTAACCTAACCTAACCTAACCTAACCTAACCTAACCTAACCTAACCTAACCTAACCTAACCTAACCTAACCTAACCTAACCTAACCTAACCTAACCTAACCTAACCTAACCTAACCTAACCTAACCTAACCTAACCTAACCTAACCTAACCTAACCTAACCTAACCTAACCTAACCTAACCTAACCTAACCTAACCTAACCTAACCTAACCTAACCTAACCTAACCTAACCTAACCTAACCTAACCTAACCTAACCTAACCTAACCTAACCTAACCTAACCTAACCTAACCTAACCTAACCTAACCTAACCTAACCTAACCTAACCTAACCTAACCTAACCTAACCTAACCTAACCTAACCTAACCTAACCTAACCTAACCTAACCTAACCTAACCTAACCTAACCTAACCTAACCTAACCTAACCTAACCTAACCTAACCTAACCTAACCTAACCTAACCTAACCTAACCTAACCTAACCTAACCTAACCTAACCTAACCTAACCTAACCTAACCTAACCTAACCTAACCTAACCTAACCTAACCTAACCTAACCTAACCTAACCTAACCTAACCTAACCTAACCTAACCTAACCTAACCTAACCTAACCTAACCTAACCTAACCTAACCTAACCTAACCTAACCTAACCTAACCTAACCTAACCTAACCTAACCTAACCTAACCTAACCTAACCTAACCTAACCTAACCTAACCTAACCTAACCTAACCTAACCTAACCTAACCTAACCTAACCTAACCTAACCTAACCTAACCTAACCTAACCTAACCTAACCTAACCTAACCTAACCTAACCTAACCTAACCTAACCTAACCTAACCTAACCTAACCTAACCTAACCTAACCTAACCTAACCTAACCTAACCTAACCTAACCTAACCTAACCTAACCTAACCTAACCTAACCTAACCTAACCTAACCTAACCTAACCTAACCTAACCTAACCTAACCTAACCTAACCTAACCTAACCTAACCTAACCTAACCTAACCTAACCTAACCTAACCTAACCTAACCTAACCTAACCTAACCTAACCTAACCTAACCTAACCTAACCTAACCTAACCTAACCTAACCTAACCTAACCTAACCTAACCTAACCTAACCTAACCTAACCTAACCTAACCTAACCTAACCTAACCTAACCTAACCTAACCTAACCTAACCTAACCTAACCTAACCTAACCTAACCTAACCTAACCTAACCTAACCTAACCTAACCTAACCTAACCTAACCTAACCTAACCAACCAGTCCGCGTCCAGACGCCACGAAAAACGGTCGACTCCACGTCGCTCCGCGCCTTTTCAAAGTTAAGAAAAAGCTTTAAAAATAGTTCCCGTGTGCTAAGTGCAGTGTTTTATACATCAAAAGACGCGGAAAATTCCGCTCTTTCGTTTAGTGCTATTTTCATTATCCCAGGTTTTCTCTTTCAATTTTTTTTCGACCAAAAACATTAAAATTTTCAGTTTTTTCGATTTTAAAAATATTATCAGTGCAGTAAAAATTTCTAAGTGAGTTTTAATAGATAGAGCGCAGTGTGGTGCGTATTTCGACCATATTTTGGTCGACAAGGACACATATTTGTGGATTTGGCAGACATTATAGTGGTAAATCCTTAATAACTTTTTATATAGATCTACAACCATATCTTTTTTATACATCAAACGATAGCCCTTTTCAAGACGCATCGTTTGATACCAATATTACATCAATCGGACTGAAATTGGATTTTTCAGCGGCTGAAAACTGGTTTTTCAGTCGCCAAATTGCGGCGCTTCAATATTTTTTAACAAGAATTACATAGAACGGTGCGCAATCACTTCAGCTATCAGCAGACACATCTTTTTTGGAAATCGGTGCACTGACAGCCCCTGAACCCTGGAAAAAACACTATTATTGCAAATATTTTGCGTTCTAACGCCCCTGGGTTTTCGAACACCATAACAGCAGAACCGGCGTCGTCTGGCGCATCAGACGACATCAAGATCTCCTTTTTTCACCTAATAGTTCCTGAGTTACATGCAATTTGAACTTTAAACCCAGGGTTTCCACAGGACCCACTTCAGATAAAAATATAACTTTAACACCATCATATCCGAAATTCTTTTCTGCACCGGACCCGATCTCTTCGCTTCTTCACCACTTATCACCAGCTCCACCAGGAGCCAAAATTCCTGGTGATCACCAGGAACTGCCTCCTCACCAGCACCATCAGGTAGACCTCGTCGCGGGCTTCAAGACGACCCCAAACAACAGCATCTGCAGTGCAGCGGTGCAGGAGTTATCCTGTGCGGAAGCACCAGGTAAGGCGGATTACCAGCCTCATCTTCAACACTACATTCACATATACAGAAACACACCGAGCTTGGGCTCGTTCAAACCGCCTCTTCAAGGCAAACACTAATACAGCCGTACAGACGTCCGCAAACCCACCTTTCAACCCCCAGTTTGAGTTTTTACCCCCCCTCCCCTAAAATTTTTACCCCCCCTCCGCACCCCCCCGAGTCATACATCATTTGAATCAGCTTTTAAAGGCGATTCTAGACCACTAGACCAAACCCAATTTCGACCCCTCCCCACCCATCACGAAATAATGTTACCCCGCACCCCACCTAAAACCACAAACACCGCCTCGCCATCTCCCCAAACATCTTCTACAGCCGCTAGGCGGAATTTGGTGGACAATTTAAGTCCGGCCTTCACTCGTGAAGCTCCCCCCGCGGAGTCCACCTACATGGAGATGGCGAGGAAATTCAGACACAAAGGCCTGAACGCGGTTTTAGCCTCTCGCAACCTTAAGAGTGAGCTGAAAACGATAATTACAGAGACAATCGACGGTCTCTTCGGAGTCGTCGCTATGCTAGACCCTACTACCCCCTCCCCTTCCAAACCCCACACACCCCCGGCCAATAGCATCGACAATAAAACAAGCAAAAATACACCACCCGACGATAATACACTACTCCTAAACAAGCTAGAGGCCCACTCTCGGCTACTCGAGGAGAGCAACAGGGCCCTGCAGGAACACTCCAGGGCACTAAAAGCGCAACCGCGACCTACACCGGCGGTACCACAGCCTGCGGCGGCGGACCCGCACAACATTTATAAATCTTACGCTAAGGCTACCGCCGCCCCCAAACCCCCTGCAGGTCCCTCTGTTGTTGTATCCGGAGAGGGTCTCGACACCACTGAGAAATTAATCACCGAAATTAGAAGTACGGTCAACTTCCGGCAGGGGGGATATGCCCCTATCAGGGTGACACCACTTTCAAGAAACAAAGTGAAGCTCGTCTTTGAAAAAGACGAGCACAAATTGCACACACTCACACAATTACAGAACCATAGCGCAATAAAAACCCAGGAAGAAAAGCGGGTCGACCCGATGATAATTCTCAAAGGGATAAACAAAAACACGAGCGAAGCAGAACTCATTAACACAATTAAAGACCAGAACCATACACTGATTGAACACACTTTCAGCATTAAATTCAAGACAGCCAACAGAAACCCCACTCTTTACAATGTTGTTCTAAACACCACCCCCTCTGCCTGGAAGGCCTTTACCGATCTAGGCAGAATTAACATAGGCATGCAAAGGGTCCACAGCGGCAATTTTTCACCATTTAGGCAGTGCCAAAACTGTCTAAATTTTGGACACACGAAGAGCCGCTGCCCCGCTACCACACCCACTTGCGCCAAGTGCTCTGCAAATCACCCCACAGCAGAGTGCAAAGAACAACCACAATCACATAGGTGTGCCAATTGTCACGAACACAACGCACAGTTCAAAACAAACACTAACACACAACATCGGGCCGACTCGGAAAGGTGCCCCAAAGTTAGCGCAATGCGTGCCCGCGTAGAGGCCAAGGTCAACTATATATAAAACATGCATAAAAACATCAAGTTTATACAGGCGAACCTAGACCGGTCTCGCAACGCTACACAAGAACTTAAACACCACTTCATCACAAATAAACTCGATATAGCCATTATATCCGAACCATACACAAACAAAAACACAGTAAAAAATATTGCAGGACTCCGCGTGTTTCAGTCCGATTCGGCGGACACAACGAAAGCCTGCATTATAACCAGTACAGACATAAACGCACACATCATCTCACAATTCACCACAGGGAATATAGTGGTTATCGCTATACCCACAAAGACAAGAACACTATATATAGCATCGGTTTACGTTGAACCAAAAACCGATGCTAACAATACGCTAGATACACTGGACACATTCATAAAAACATACACCAACTCAAACATTATAGTTGGCGGCGACTTTAACGCGTGGCACCAAATCTGGGGCGGCTCTCGAAACAACATCCGGGGACAGCAACTGATAGATATCATGAATTCCAATAATATATACATAAACAACACAGGCAACACACCCACATTTGAAACAATAACACACGGAACGGAGAGGTCATCCATTATCGACCTCACGTTCACATCAATACACACATACCATCACATACACAAATGGGAAGTCAAACAACGTTTGTTTCCATCAACACAACACAATCCAATTAAATTTAAACTAGACTGTAGAACAGACCCTATTCCACACACCATGAATAGCAGCACATTCAAATACAACACCAGCAAAGGCAATTGGCACACCTTTAAAGAAACACTACACACTGCAATGATTAAAGATAAAATAACAGAAATAAACATATCGACCCTAACACCCGATCAACTAGACCAATTTGTATACTCCCTCGCCAACACCATCAACAGCGCCTGCCACAACTCATTTGCCCTTAAAACAGGACACACAAAACCCAAAGCACCCTGGTGGAGCGAAAGCTTAGATCAACTTAAGAAACAATGCATTAAACTACACCACAAAATACACACATATTCCAAAAACAAACAGACACCCCCTACAGACCTCTTAAACAAATATCACGAAATTAAACTCTCATACACAAATACAATCAGAAAGACATCCACCGAACACTTCAAACACTTCTGCGAGTCACAAGGTGCAGAAGATGTTTGGTCCATCACCAACAAATTACTAAAATCTAACAACAACATCCAACCCCGCACCCTTAAGGTCAACAATAAATTCACAAACAACGAACAGGAGACATCACAGGCATTACTCACACATTTTTATCCCGACGACACCCCAGACACGGACGTCAGACACACAAATATGCGCAACAATTCTGGTATACTACCCGACACGGAGGACGACCCTCCCTTCACGACATCCGAAATTATAGCAGCACTCGACTCCATCAGTCACACCAAAGCACCGGGCAATGATCACCTCACCAGTGACATCTGCCAGGTCTTTGCACGCAATTACCCAGAGCTAACCACACACCTCATGAACCGCTGCCTACAAATAGCACACTTTCCGACTCCATGGAAGGAAACAGTAATAAAAATAATTCCCAAACCCAACAAACACGATTACACAAACTTAAGCTCATTCAGACCCATAGGACTAATCCCCGTGTTCGGGAAAGTACTAGAAAAGCTATTTACCAAACGCCTCACCTTCAACGCGCATAAACAAAAACTTCTAAACCGATCTCAATTCGGCTTCACCGAACAAACTGGTACAACACACGCTCTACACAAAACTCTAGACATAATAAATAACGCCAAACAGCACAAACAACACACCATAGCCGTATCCCTCGATATTAAGGCCGCGTTTGACAACGCCTGGTGGCCGGCGGTATTGAGCGGATTACGTGCGGTAAAGTGCCCACACAATATATTCAAACTTATTCAAAACTACCTCACAAATAGAACAGTTACACACCAAATGGGCAACACACGAACCACTCGCAATACACAAAAGGGATGTATCCAAGGGTCGGCATGCGGCCCTATACTCTGGAACATTATCCTTAACACACTACTCAACACACCACTCCCATCAGGGTGCCACATCCAAGCCTTCGCCGACGACGTTCTAATATTAACTACAGACACAGACATTAAAACATTAGAGGACAAAACTAACCACACACTCAAAATCATTAAAGAATGGGGCGATGGAGTCAAACTACAGTTCGGACCCGACAAAACCCAAACAATGGCCTTCTCCAAACCAGCACAAAATTGCAGCTTAACCTTCAACAACACTCCACTTAAATTCACAGACAAAATTAAATACCTAGGCATCATTTTAGACAACAGATTAACATTCAAACACCATATCGAGCACATAACCACCAAAGCAACCCAACTATTTAACAAACTCTCTATTTACACACGATCCACTTGGGGACCACACCCCGAGAACATCAAATTAATATACAAAATGGTAATAGAGCCCATCATCACGTACGGGGCCTCGATCTGGGGCCACGCATCAAACAAAAAATATAACAAAAAACTCCTATTGAAAACCCAGAGAGGTTTCGCAATCAGGGCAACCAGAGCCTTCAAAAACGTCTCCACGAACGCGGCTATCGCTCTTGCGGGTTTCATTCCCTTGGACCTTAAAGTCCTGGAGTCCTGCGAGATCGAGAGCGCGCGTATCGTGGGAGTAAGCAAGCATATACCCGATGACATCCCAGTTGAACGACCAACACCTTTTACTGAGCTCCTACACCCCGCTTCCAGACCACTCGTAAAATTTACCACTTACAAGAGCAACCTCAACAAACACACGACAGACAACACAATAAACATTTACACTGATGGGAGTAAGCAAGAGGCGGGACAAACAGGAGCCGCGTTTGTTGCCTACTCTCCCAACAACACACAAATCATACACAAATGGAAGCGGAAACTACATCCCACATGCACAGTCTTTCAAGCCGAATTAGTCGCCCTCAAGGGAGCTAGCGACTGGGCTATTACACATTCACGAAAACAGACAAATATACACACATACACCTTAAATTCCGACTCAATGGCCGCGCTTCAAGCGATCGGCCAAACAAACAATACACACAACATTGTCACAGACATACACAAAAACATCTCAAACAACAAACACATAAACTTTAAGTTCAACTGGGTAAAAGGTCATCACGGTATTGCAGGCAATGAGGCGGCCGATGAGGCGGCTAAATCAGCAGCAAACTCACACCTAAAATTCTTTTACACACAATGCCCTATGGCATACATTAAACAAAGGGCAAAACAAGAGACACATAGACTGTGGGAAGAGCGATTTGATGGCGAACCCACAGCTAAACACACCAAAAACCTTCTACAGAACATACACAACATCAACACTTTCATAAAACAATACCCAACCACATTCCAAATTACACAGTTACTCACCGGGCATTCCTTCGCTAAAGACCACCTAAAACGCTTTCACATCACAGACAATGACACATGTCCATGCGACACAGACACCACACAAACACTACAACACCTTTTAGAGGAATGCCCCAAATTTCAAAATCTCAGACACACACACCTACAGAAAAACAGAAAATCCAAAGATCCCTACTCCCTCCTAAACAACAATCCCAAAACCATCATCTCTTTACTAAACATGGCCACAAAAATTATAGATGCATTAAAAGACTTTAACAACTAAACATCATAAATTAGAAATTGTAAATACTTAATTCTCCACCTGTATCCTCATATTCAACATGTAAAGCATTAATGATATTAATTAGAAATCACAATCACAACAGAAAATTATAAGATAATGTTAATTTTTATTCACATTTTATTTATTTTGTAACACTGACTAGTTTTAAGTTTTAATTCTAATTTTATTTAATCTTAAGAAAGTCCTCACTTTGACATTGTACTATTGTATTTCCTAACACACTAATTTAGAAATTGTAATTACTTAATTTTCCATTTTTACCTTTATTGTTACACATGCAATGTATCAAAACTATTGTTAAGAAATTGTATTCACAATTGTACCTTATTTTAAGAAAATGTTTATCTTTTATGTTCAAATTTCATTGAATTCACATTCTGAATTATTGACTATTTCTTTTTAAGTTTTAACTATAATCCTGGTTAATGTTAAGAACACTGTTACTTCTCAACATTTTTCAATATTAGACTTGTAACTGCACAATAATTTTAATTTTAAATTTAGTTGTAATTGTAATGTTAAGAAAATGTACCTAGTTTTAAGACGCGGACTCCTCCGAGGTGGTTGAGGGAAAATTATTGTATCAAATAGCAAAACCGACCCTCAACCACCTCACTCATGTCCACAAACAACATTGTTTTACTTTTAATAAAAACCTATACTGAAAAACTTATTAAAGCTTAGCTTCCTCGGCCCCGGGGCGGAAGTCGCCGGGGAGGTAGGCCCACTAGACAATTAAAAAAAAAAAAAAAAAAAAAAAAAAAAAAAAAAAAAAAAAAAAAAAAACCTAACCTAACCTAACCTAACCTAACCTAACCTAACCTAACCTAACCTAACCTAACCTAACCTAACCTAACCTAACCTAACCTAACCTAACCTAACCTAACCTAACCTAACCTAACCTAACCTAACCTAACCTAACCTAACCTAACCTAACCTAACCTAACCTAACCTAACCTAACCTAACCTAACCTAACCTAACCTAACCTAACCTAACCTAACCTAACCTAACCTAACCTAACCTAACCTAACCTAACCTAACCGAGTCTCAATAAACCGCAAACAATACAGTCATTATTAAAGTTAGCAACTAAAATTATTAATTCCCTAAAAGACTTCAACAACCCACCCTCCACTGCCTGATCGTCATCCACCCCACCTGGTATCCACTAAAATGTCACTATTTGTTATTATTCTAATTTTATAACTCCATACTCGTTTGTTTTTCCTCTATTTTATAAGCAACTTTTGTGTACGCATATCAATAACTGTCTTAATGTCTTAATGTAAATATATACGCCACATAAACACACCTTGTTAGATTTAAGCACTTTTGTATTCATCAATATATGTACCATCATCCCATCATCGTCACTCATACAACTATGTTCCCATCAACTTAACATAAGATATCTTGTAAACCTACTTTTATACTTTTTCTTTTTTGCTTTTCTTTTATTACTTTTGTTTTCTCGATGTTTAAATAATTTCTTCTTTTTGTTTTATATATAAGTAGTTTGTAAGACGCGGACTCTACGCAGGTGGCTGAGGGAAAGAACATGTATCAAATAGCAAAACTGACCCTCAGCCACCTCACTCATGTCCAATCGTAACATTTTTAACACTAATAATAAAACAAGTGTACTGAATAAACTCATTTAAGCTTAGCTTCCTCGGCCCCGGGGCGTAAGTCGCCGGGGAGGTAGGCCCACTAGCAATTAAAAAAAAAAAAAAAAAAAAAAAAAAAAAAAAAAAACCGAGTCTCAATTCAGCTGCAATCTAGAACGGTCGTTTCCGCTCTCGCGAATAATCACTTATTTACCGGGATTTTTTATATTCCACCGCGTATAACAAGTTGAAAGTTTGTGATCGTGCGATCTATCTACCGCTAAAATCCGTGTTTTGTGAGTCTACCTGTGCGTGTCTTCAAACCTACGGATCTGCTGCTGCTGCATCCACCAGCTACCTCTCGGCCAGCCGTCAATAAATAGTCAGTAGTAGTAGTTATTTTTCATTTTTTATTGTTTAAATTTCGAATATTTCTTTGTTTTAACGTTCTTTGTCTCGCGCCAATTTTATTTTATTCCAGTTTTCAACTAAAATCTTTTTAAATTTTACTTTATACATTTTAAACAGGCATTTTTACAAAAGCGACATATAGAAGTCATTTGGCATTTCATTTTATCCATTTTAGCCTTCAGCGACTCTTTTTTTTTTTTTTTTTTTTAATTTAATTTAAAATCTGAAATACTACACATCTATAGGGTCTCTAGGGTATCTAGGGTCGGGTCTCCTTTGCCACCCGTCTACCACCGAGTTTTCGACGAATTCGCGAAGCGCACTAAATTTTATTACTTTTAAATATCTTTAAACTCAACTTTCATTCAGTAAATTCCATTTTATTAAAACAATAATATTTAAATAACATAGATACAGTTACAAACTTCAAGCTAAAATTCCATTTTTATAAATAATCCCCTCAGGTAATAGAACCTAAAACAATAAATACGTCCAGAGCCGTCGGTCGCCTTTTGTTCTTTTGCACGTGCGCTAGCAAGCGATTATTAGGGTCGCGCCTTATCTGTCTTCTGTCTGCCGCCGAGTTTTCGCCGAATTCGTGAAGCGCTTTAAATTTCATTTTTTTTTCTCACTAGTTTTAAATACCTTAAAAACTCAATTTCCTTAACAGAATTAAAACAATAAAAACAATAATAATAAAAATACAGTTACAACTTTAAACTAAAATTTCATTTTTATAAATAATCCTCTCAGGTAACAGAACGCAAAACAATAAATACTTCCAGAGCGTCGGTCGCCTTTTCTTAACAGGATTTTAACAACAAAAATATTTTATAAAATAGTTACAATTACAAATTTAAGTTAAAAACTACATTTCAATATTTAATAAATAATCCTCTCGAGTAATAGAACATAAAACAATAAACACTTCCAGAGCCGTCGGTCGCCTTTTGTTCTTTTGCACGTGCGCTAGCAAGCGATTATTAGGGTCGGGCCTTATCTGTCTTCTGTCTGCCGCCGAGTTTTCGCCGAATTCGTGAAGCGCTTTAAATTTCATTTTTTTTTTCACTAGTTTTAAATACCTTAAAAACTCAATTTCCTTAACAGAATTAAAACAATAAAAACAATAATAATATAAATACAATCATAAAGTAAATTCCATCTGAATACTCCTCCGTAATAAGCTAAATATGTTCCGCTCACCACCCAAAACCATGAGACAAACCCCCTCGCCTGCTGCGGTTAGCGCGCAGTCAGAAGCGCTTCTGCCGTCGTTTGCCCGCTCTCCCACCAAGCTGGTCATCAGCGATCAATCAAACCCTATTGACGAAGCCTGCGAATGGCTCACCAAAGCCAAAGAGGCGCTCGGGGCCTCAAGAAACATTAAAACAGAGATAAAAAATAGCATTCACGCCTCCCTAGAAAATGCCACGCTTATTATCAAGACCAGGCTCACGGGTCTCCCATCCTGCCCAACACCAACACCTACTTTAATTGAGCAACCGCAAGGTCCTCCCAACAAAACGAGCCCGGTTACTTTTGCGCCTCAGCAGGACGAACTCCTGCACAAACTAAAAGAGCACACGGCACTTCTTGAGCTAAATAACAAAAAAATGACCAAACTAATGGATAAAATTAACAATATTAACTCGGCCACTACAACCACCAACGCCCCATCTGGGCTGAATAAATCATATGCTAGTATCGCAGCTACCTCTAAAAAGGAGTCGGGGCCGTCCATAGTGGTCAGCGGAGAACCCAGCTCAACCCCCCAACAACTAGTCGATAAAGTCAGAAAATCCATTAATTTCCGAGAGGGCGGCTACGCACCGTTAAAAATATCTCCCCTGTCAAAGGGCAAATTAAAGATCACTTTTAATAATAACGAAAACCGGCAACACGCGCTCACGCATCTAAAAAAGACGGGCTCGCTCAATGCGGAAGAGGAGCGCCGTCTCGATCCCATGATACATATTAAAGGTATCAGCAAAAACACTCCCCCTGAGGACCTAATCAACATAATAAAAGACCAAAATCCATCTCTGAAAGAGGAAAAATTCGACGTAAAATTCAAAAGAAATAACAGGAACGAAAACCTGTACAACGCGGTTATAAACACTTCGCCGACAGCCTGGCGCAAGTTCCTGGAGCTCGAAAGGGTCGCTATCACTTATCAGAGGGTCCATTGTGAGAATTTCTCACCGTTCCTACAGTGCAGAAACTGCCAAGGTTTTGGGCACACCAAAAACCGTTGTCCAGCCACCGTCCCCACCTGCGCTAAGTGCGCAAAGACACACTCAACGGGTGAATGCAGCAAGGCGGCCTCAGAGAAGCCTTGCTGCATTAACTGCACCGAACAAAACCACCAATTTAAGACCCAGACCGATGTCGGTCATCGCGCTGACGGCGAAAACTGCCCCAAAGTGAAGTCCATGCGTGCCCGCGTCGAGGCCAAAATCAATTACATTTAAACATGCACGCTCATTTTAATATCTTACAGGCGAACCTCGATAGGTCTCGCAATGCATTTCACGAACTCAAATTACACTTTGATAACAATCACATCGACATAGCAGTCATCTCCGAGCCATATCTGGGTAACAACACTCACTCACCGCACATACCAGGCCTACGCACATTCCAAACCAATCGGGGAGGAAATACGAAAGCCTGTATAGTTACACGTCCGCACATCAACGCTATGCTACTCACACAACACTCTACCGGCAACCTGGTAATCATCTCCATACCCACCCATACCTCCACACTATACGTGGCTTCTGTATACATAGAGCCAGAAACAGACAATAATGACACTCTCAACACACTAGAACACTTCATCACTCAACACCCTCACGCGTCTATCGTAGTATGCGGTGACTTCAACGCATGGCATTCACTCTGGGGCGGAGGTCGCTACCCCCGTAGCAATAGACGGGGTCACGATCTGGTCGACCTCATGAGCTCCTCGGACTTGCACCTGTGCAATGTGGGAAATACACCCACTTTCGAAACAATCACACACGGCCGCCCTCGCTCTTCCATTATCGACCTAACCTTTAGCACCACACCGCTCATCAACAAAATAAGACACTGGGAAGTCAGGCCTCACCTATTCCCATCCACTCAACACAACGTAATCACATTCCAAATTAGTCTGCAAAACCCGCCAACCGCGACACCCAACCAAAGCACCTTTTTATACCGCACAAAAAACGCGAACTGGCACTCGTTCAAGGAAAATCTGCTCTCCAAATTTGTCAATAGTAAAATTCTGGACACCAACTTCCTCGACATATCACCCACCGAACTCGACTCAATCGTAGAACGCACGACGCTCACTATCAATGAAGCTTGTAAAATATCATTTCCATTAAAAACCGGTAAACAAAAAAGCAAAGCCCCCTTCTGGAATGACCGCCTGGAGCACCTCAAAACAAAATGCATCCAATTACATCGGACGCTGCATCGCACAACACGATCTCATAACACACCCTCACCCGACCTAATCGAAAAATACAGGGAAACAAAAGAGCAATATGCGTCAGAGATGCGCCGGGCCTCGACAGACAGCTTTCGGGCTTTCTGCGAGGCTCAGGGCAAGGACGACGCATGGTCCATTACAAACAAACTTTTAAAAGACAAAGCGATAAACATACACCCGGGTACACTTAAGATCAACAACACATACACAAACACCGAGCAGGAGACTGCCGAAGCACTAATAAACCACTTTTACCCCGGGGATGATCCTGACTCGAGCGAACACCGCGACATCAGGGGGGCTGCCAATGTTCTCCCTAACACGGAGAACGAACCCCCCTTTACCACCACCGAGATATTCGACGCCATCGGCTCGATCGGTAATAATAAAGCACCGGGTCATGACCACCTTACCAGTGACATTTGCGCCGTGTTCGCTCGTCTGTTTCCGGAATTCATCACCAACTTATTTAATTGCTGCTTGACCATTTCACACTTCCCTTCCATTTGGAAAGAGGCGGTAGTTAAAATCATTCCCAAGCCGGGAAAAACAAAGCTCGAAGAGCTAAGCTCCTACCGACCTATCGGTCTCATACCCGTTTTCGGCAAAACACTTGAGAAATTATTTACTAAAAGATTAACTTTCAACGCACACAACCTTAAACTACTGAACCCGAATCAATTCGGCTTTACGGAGCAGACAAGCACCGTACAGGCTATACAACAAGCCATAGGTACAGTCACATCAGCCAAGACCAAGGGCCAGCTAGCAATAGCCGTCTCCCTCGATATCAAAGCAGCTTTCGACAATGCGTGGTGGCCCGCCGTCTACGACGGGCTCCGACGCATTGGTTGTCCCGTAAATATTTTTAAAATTATAAAAAGTTACCTCCAAGATAGAAAAGTGTCACTACGACTCGGCAACACCACCGTCACAAAACACACCGAGAAAGGATGTGTCCAAGGATCAGCTTGCGGGCCTATCCTCTGGAACATCATTCTCAACAACCTACTCGACACACCCATTCCAGAAGGCTGCTCCCTTCAGGCATACGCAGACGACGTCCTGCTTATAAGCACGGCCAAGGACACTAATACACTCGAACAGATCACAAACTCGGCTCTGGAAACGATTCGACTATGGGGACACAGCGTCAAGCTCCATTTCGGTCCAGACAAGACACAATGTATCGCGTTCACCAAACCCGCGACTCTCAGTCGAATCGTTTTCGATGGCGTGCCACTCAAATTCAGCAACACTATCAAATACTTAGGCCTAATCATAGATAGCAAACTTAACTTCAACGAACACCTCAATTACATTCTAGAAAAGGCAATAAAAATATTCCATAAGATTATAATGTACACCAGACCAACGTGGGGTCCGCACCCCGACAACATTAGACTCATATACCAAATGGTCATCGAACCCATCATAACGTACGCCTCGGGTATCTGGGGCCACATCGCCTCAAAGAAATATGTAAGAAAACGTCTCAACAGCACACAAAGGCTATTTGCCATAAAAATAATTAGAGGATTTCGCACAATATCCACCTGCGCAGCCACGGCTTTAGCCCAAATCACCCCGCTAGACCTCAAGGTCCTAGAGACCGCTGAGCTAGAACAAACACGTATCAACAGAACTAGCGATAGGATCCCCTCCGACATCCCGATTGAAAAACCTGTTCCTTTTAAGGAGCTCCTTCACCCTGCACATAGGATACCGATTGACACACACGTTGCAGACATCACCACCAATAAAATCTCTACATCACACACGCACATATACACGGACGGCAGCAAACAAAGCGACGGCTCTGTCGGCGCGGCATTCGTTGTCTTCCCGCCCTCCGCTCACTCATCGACTCTTACAAAATTATTCAAACTACACAGCACCAGCTCGGTCTTCCAGGCTGAACTGTTTGCAATATTAAAAGCAGTAGAACACATTCATAAAAATAAAATAACACACTCGCACATTCATACCGACTCACAGTCATCACTTGCCGCACTCAAACAATCGTCTAACACACACCCGCTTGTAGCACAAATACACAAAACAATCCATAAGATAAAGCACACACACGAAAACCCCGAGATCCTATTTCAATGGGTGAAAGGACACTCCGGGATCCCTGGCAACGAAGCCGCGGACGCAGCCGCCTCTAAAGCCGCGAACCTGCACTGCTCCCCATCCCACATAGCATGTCCCCTTTCCTACATAAAAACAACAATAAAAAGCGCGACCAAAGTCATAAACAACAACAGATACGTAGGAGACAGCACAGGCCGCTTTACGGTTAACATATTCCCGAACTTAGAAGATATAAAATCATTTTTTTCGACCGTACCCATTTCTTTTCAACTCACACAATTCCTCACAGGACACTCTTTCGCCAAAAGCTACCTGAGCCGATTCAAAATCACAGACAACGACACATGCCCATGCGACAACCACACAACACAGACACTGAAACACTTGCTCGAAGAGTGCCCTAGGTTTATAACTGAAAGACATAACCACACACAAAAATTTACAACACACAATTTGACAAATATCAATCCCTTCTCCCTAAGAGAATTGATTCCGCACCCCACAGAACTAAAATCACTCATTAGCCTTATGACCTATATCGTAAACTGCCTAAAAAAGTTCAACAATTAAAATCAAATGCCCATAGAATTGTATAAATTCACACGACCTATTGTTTATTTTTTATTTATTTTTTTGTATATCTAGCTACTTGTTGCAATGTTTAAAGCCATATTAAAATTAAAATTATTTGCAGTGTATAAATTTAATATAACTGATATTTTTTCTTCTTTTCCTGTTTAAAATATTGAATCAATTGTAACTTAACACTATTACGGTAAAAGAAGTAATAGAAACCTAATAAAAACCTTGTATTATAATTATAACCGTTAACTAAGCGTAAAATCATTTTATTTATTTTAACACCGAGACTCCACGTCACATTGGACGCCAATTTCTTGCTAAACAAACTCAAACACACTTACTTTGTATAATTACTCACTCATAGCAAGTCATAACCAATTTGTTTTGTATACTTTTGTTTCGTCTATGTGACAAAATTGTAAAGGTGTAAGGAAAAAGAAGGTATCAAATAGCCACTTCTTCCTTGCATCTCCATCCTCTCGTGAATAACTTTTGTAATAGTTTTAAAAAACATACATAATCAAAAAAAAAAAAAAATAATAATAATTGCGAACAAACAAAAAAAAAAAAAAAAAAAAAAAACCTAACCTAACCTAACCTAACCTAACCTAACCTAACCTAACCTAACCTAACCTAACCTAACCTAACCTAACCTAACCTAACCTAACCTAACCTAACCTAACCTAACCTAACCTAACCTAACCTAACCTAACCTAACCTAACCTAACCTAACCTAACCTAACCTAACCTAACCTAACCTAACCTAACCTAACCTAACCTAACCTAACCTAACCTAACCTAACCTAACCTAACCTAACCTAACCTAACCTAACCTAACCTAACCTAACCTAACCTTTTTTTTTTTTTTTTTTTTTTTTTTTTTACTTGGGGAAATGCATTGCGCATACCCTTCCGCGGCGCGACTGCTTGGTGCAGAAGGATTATGTGGGACTCGCCATTGTGCATACCCACTAAAACCCCAAGGTGCCACCAACAATCGCCTTATGCGGGATGCGGTAACAGCAGAGCCTTATCCGCTTCCCGACACGCGATGCGGCGGTTGCGTCCGCCTCTTCCCGCCCATTGTTGGTTTGTGAGGATGCTTGACACAGCAAGCATCTTTCACAGACCGGGCCATATGCATTTACAAATAGCTAGGGGAGATCGGGTCCAGTACTTGCAGGGATGGGTCATCATCCCTTCTTTTAAACGTATGGACCCCTGCTCCCCGCTTAGGCACTTTTTAGGCGGCGAGAATTTGGTGAGCGCGTCGCGCGTTTACGCGACGGGCCTGCGGTTTTCTTCGCCGTCGCGGATGGGCATCGGGACAAAGCTCCCTGGTCCTTTCCGCCTCTTCTTTTATTTTCATGACCGCCTCGCAGAAATTATAAAATATTTTCCACGGGCCGTCATTTCTCGCGCTCACTAAAACCTTCAATACATTTGGAAGTGTTGCGTCCTCGCCCTGGAGTGCATCCAGCAACGGTCCCCTTTCCACATCCCATGCTGGGCAGTCCTTCAGCGTATGCAGGGCGTCATCCGGGCTGTCTCCGACACAGTGGTGGCAGGTTGGTGCCTCTTCACACCCTACTACTCTGTGCAGATAACTACCGAAACATCCGTGTCCGGACAGGATCTGCACAAGACGATAGCTGAGCTGGCCCCAGCGCCTCCTTACCCAGTGTTGAAGCAGGGGTCTGAGGGCTTCTATAGTATATTTACCGGCAGTCGCTCCCGCCAGCTCCTTTTCCCACTCTGCTAGCATTTCTTGGGCTTCCAGAGCTCGCCAAGCGTTTATTTCTTCCAGCGTGGGGTTGCTTCCTCTTTCCCTGGCTTCAGCTCTCCGCCAATATACTTCGCTAAAAGCAACCGCATCGAGATGCCAGGGTGCGGTACCGGCTATGACACACACTGCGTCATAGGACACAGTGCGGTACGCCCTCGCAACCCTGGCTGCGATCACTCGCTGCGACTGCCTGAGAATCGTGCGATTGTGCCTGGTAAGTTTGTCGGCCCATATTGGGCACCCGTAGAGTGCTTTCGCCCGGATCGCATTTGCGTATAGGTGGCGACACCCCCCATTCGGCCCGCCGAGGTTCGGCATTATGCGCGAGAGCATATTTGCGGTGGCGGTGAGCTTAGGGGCAAGTGCCGCGAAATGTGGTCTGAAAGTCCACCGAGGGTCGAGAATCAGCCCTAGGTATTTAAGCGTGGTACCAACCCGGATGACTACTCCACTGACAATGATGTCTGCGCCTTGGGGTGGAGCTTTTCTGTGTCCGTAGAAGCATATAGCTTCTGATTTCTGAAGGGCGACCTCGAGGCCGATCTTTTTGATTTCAGAAACCACCCGAGCTACTCCTGCTGTCGCTCGAAGGCGCGCCTCCTTAAAATCTTGTCCAATAGCGACCACGAGGGTGTCGTCTGCATAGCATATCGTTGACACTCCCGGAACTAGTTCCCCTCGCAGCACTCTATCGTAACCTATGTTCCAAAGGAGGGGGCCAAGAACCGAACCTTGTGGAACGCCGCACTTGATGGGGTGGCTCCCTATGCTATTTTGTTTCGGGAAGATAACACGACGGCCGTTAAGGTACGATGCTACACATCTTCTTAAATGGGCCGGTAAGCCGTGGTGGCGCAGGCCATCCAAGATACAGTCCCAGGGCAAGGAATTGAAGGCGTTCGCAATGTCTAACGACACCGCTAGAACTACTCTGCCCCGTGACACCTGCTCCTCGCACACGCCTCGCAGTTGCGCAATTGCATCGATCGTTGACCTGTTTTTTCGGAAACCGAATTGAGCCTCATGTATGTTCGGTCCTATAGTTTCCAAATGATTATAAATTCGGCCGGCAATGATACGCTCGAAAAGTTTACCGGCTTCATCTAGGAGAACTATAGGACGATACGCTGATGGTGACTCCGGAGGTTTTCCACCCTTTTTTAGAAGAACTAGCAGACCAGTCTTCCATGTCGACGGAAAAAGGCCCCTTTTAAGACATTCCGTGAGGAGGTTTCTAAAGCGCATGTCAAGGCCAGCGTCGAGGGCCAGAGCCAACACTCGTCCGTGCATGCCATCGGGGCCGGGTGCGGTCTTCTTAGAGGACATGCGTGCTATTGCCGTCTTAAGCTCCGAAGGAGACACTTCAGACACTATTTCTCCGTAATCCAAAGTCGTATCATATGGGGTGCTCGAGGCGACACGTTCAGGAAAGAGTTCCGTCACCACTGTACTGAGCAGTTCCGGCTCCATGTGTGTTGTGAGGGGTGGGGCTCGCGAGCGTAGCTTGTTTGTGACTATTTGGTACGGGCGCCCCCATGGATCCCGCTCGAGAGTGTCCAGCAGTTCTTGCCATGCTTTCTTTTTTGCTTCGGCGATACCTGTTCGCAGCGCCAGTTTTGCATCTCGGTATGCGCTATATGCTTGCCGTTCCTCTACTGCGCGAATGGGTCGCCTTCTGCGAGTCCTGGTGTAGCCTCGACGAGCTGCAACACAAGCAAACCGCAACTGGGCGAGTTCTGCCGACCACCAGAATACACTGGTCCGGTGAGGTCCAGGGCGGCTTCTTCGCATCGCAGCATCCGCGATGTTCGTCAGTGCGCCACGAAACCACTCTGCCACCTTTCAGGGTCTACGGAGGCTGGGCTGGGGCACCAGGCCTGCACAATCGTTGCCAACTCCGCCTGCTCCTTGTTCAGACTCTTAAGTGCCCATTTTGGGCCCAGTTCTGTCGAAACCGAAACAGGATTTGCCGACGGAGGGAGGATGCAGAAACGGATATACCGGTGGTCCGAAAGCGTCTCAACCTCCGTCAGGACCTCCCAGTCCTGGATACAGCATGAAAGTTGGGGGCTCATGAACGTGACATCCACAATCGACTCACCATTTGTTCGAACACACGTAGCATCAGAGCCTTTGTTAGCCACTACCATACAGTGCGCTGCTGCCCAATCCATCAACGCATTTCCCCGTGGCCTGGTCACCGGCGAACCCCAGGCCACGGACTTCGCGTTCAGATCCCCAGCGATGACTAAATGTCTCGGGTGACTCCATTGCACCAGGGTTTCCAGTTCGTTTAGGAAGGCCGCAAATTCAGCTAGGGAGCGATTGGGGGAGAAGTAAGTGCTCACGATACACATGTCGCTACCCAACTTTGCTGCCACATAGCCGTGGCCTTTTCGGACTGGGCCAATGCAGGGCGAGCCGTCTGCCGGAGTAACGATAATTGCGGCCAGACCGTCGAGGTCGCCAATGCAGTTCGTTTTTTCGGGTATTGAGTAAGGCTCGGAAATAATGCCAATGTTGATATTCCACTGCGCCAGACTCTGGTACAGTAGGTCTTGCGCAGCTGCGCAATGGTTTAAGTTGCTCTGGAGAATCCGTAAGGCCATGATAATTTACTGCGGTTTAAATAACCTCCATGCGCGCATTGTTACGCGGAGACTTTGCGGGCGACTTCTTTTTAAGTGAAGGGTGGCGTCTGGAAAATTTCACACTGGGAGCCGTGCAACTGTTTCCCCCTAGCCTGTGATCCGCTTTCCTACCGGCCTCGTCGCAGAGTAGGCACTTGGGTTTTGCACTGCAGGAGGCTGCTCTATGGTCGGCTTGACCGCAGCGAAAACATAGTTGGCTACGATCAGTGTCGGACATGCAGCGGCTAGCTACGTGCCCGACTTGTAGGCATCGGAAACACCGTAGCTCTCTTGGCTTTGCAACACTAATATTTGCCGCCACCCAGCCGACGAGGAATCGCCCCGCTAAGAGTTTCTTAGTGGCCGTTATCGGGCAGTTAACCCAGGCTGCACCAAGACCCGATCTGTCCTGCCGTATGTTGCTGATCCTAATTTGATCAGCCAAGCACTCTCCTTTTGCCGCAATCGCTTCGCGCAGTTCGTCCGCTGTGATAGAGTCGTCCAGGCCAGAGATTCGGACATCGGCGCATCGGATGGGCCGACTAATCTTAACTCCACTGTCACTCAGTACTGTTTTGAGGCGCTTGGCTAGAATGTCAGCCTTTTCCCCGCTACCAGCTCCGGGGATCTGAATTATAGTGGCTCCGGTTGCCGCTCGGCGAAACTTGACACCCTCAATGCCAGCCTCCTTCAGATCTATTTGAGCGCGCGCTTCTTTAAGGGCAGCGGCATAGGTTACGCCCTTAGCTTCGGCGTCTTTAGGCAGAGTCAGCACAATTGCAGCGGTGCGAGGTACTTTAAGCTTGGGCAGCGACCTGGCCGGGGGCTTTTCAGACTTTGAAGCTGTCACATTTTTTTGTGTTACCGTTGCCGCTTTTCGCCTTTTTTTGGTAACCATCGTCCAACCTTCTTCATTGTTGGTAGCCAAAGAGGGTCGAGTGGGTGGTAATACAATGGCACTTGCAGGAGAGGAGGCAGGGGTATTTCCTCCAAACATTTCCTTTCTCGGCACTTTTGCCAAGCTGTTTTGCTCTTCCTTTCTAGTAGCTTGCGTCTGCACGGTTGCCTTCTTCCGCTTTGTCTTCGGTGCCGCTGAGGAAGTGAGGGGATCCCTTGACCTCGGTGATTTGAGAGGGGGCTTCCCTTTTTTGCTTTTTTTACTATCTACAGTTGGAAGGGGAAGGAGTGGCGGCTCCAGGTTAGGTATTGAGCCGAGATCCTTTAGTTGAGCATTAATATGCTCACCTACCTGGCGGAGGATACGAGCCTCCATTTCTTCTACATTGATAGTTGGGTGGTCCTTCGGGGCCCCCTTCAAGATCAGCCTCAACTCGCGCATCTCGCCTTGTAGTAAATTAAGTTGTGCACGGAGACGTTCATTTTCTAGCTGCAAAGCTCGAGTTTCATCCGAAAGCGTTTTCTCCGCCAGACTATCAGCATCCTTTCTGATTGCTGCAACTGCCTTTTTGAGAGCGGCGACAAAGGTACCTTTTAGGTTCATAGAACACCTGGCCACTTTATCTACGGCAGCCAGGTTTTCTTCGATGCGTTTTCTGGCGTTTCCGACCGTACCCGTCTCGGTGGGGTTCTCGTTAAGAACCGCGAGTTCCGCCTCGGTTTCACTTTCTCTCTCCACTCTTCGGGCTCTTTGGTACCCCGGTTTCGTGCGTTCACGCGAAAGGGTAGGGGTGTCGCTGCAGCTATTCTCCTCGTCGTCCCGTCTCGTTCTCTTTCGGGGACGCCAAAAGCGCGACTTCTCCCCTGGGGTGCAAGGGGCCTCACCTAAGCCTCGAGGACGCTGTTGAGTGTGTGTCGAGCTTATGCTCAACATGGAGCCGGTTGAGTCTGAGCCCATATCGTCAGCCATCGCGTAGGACCAGGTTGCACTTTGCACCGGTGATTGACATCGAGTGCGCTGGACGGTCTCATTGTTCTCCCTTTTTGCGATCTCTCCTTGTGTAGAAGGCGTTTTAGAGGCGCCTGAGCACCCCTCCAACGGCCCGCTACGATCCGTAAGCTTGATCAGTATTTCCGTATTATTGCCAGGTCGTGAGTTTTTGGGTTCTGTCGCATGGTCTTGGTCCGCCCCCAGAATACGATGCGGACCGGATGCCATGACCTCTTGGTCATGGGAGGGATTTGACCCTCCTGGGGTATTATTATCTTTTCCGTTACTTTCCATGCTTTGTGGTGCTTTTAATTTAAGGAGGGGTAGCTCCCCTCCCTGGTGCCCTAGTGACCGGGTTTAAGCCCCCCCGGTCATGCATCCCATCGCCGGGAACCGAAACTTGGGATTCAGGTGACCTGTATACGGAAAAGTATACATGAATAGTACACGTTGTAGTAATAAGAATTAGAGATAGCGCGGGTACGGCGGACCAATGTAGGCCGAGAAAGAGACAGCCGCGCATAGGACGCACGGAATGAATAACCGCTTGTCCTCCACCTTGGCCTCGCATGCACCGAAGCAACACAAGAACATTTATACAGACGGACGTGAAACACCACTCTCCCCAATCCCCTTTAAGGGAGTAGGAAACACACATAACACCAACACAAGTAAACGCCGCTCCCGGATAAGGGAAGCGGGATACAATAAGCGAGCACGCACACAACACTCCGCAAACCAGTCTGTTGAAGAGCTGGTAGCACGTTGAGACACGAAACAAGACAAAACACAGATCGCTAAAGCGCCCAGGCACCTAAAGCGCCATCTATCCGGCCGCATCTCGCATGGTTCTTCTAATGAGAACCTGTCGGGAGCGGCTAATTACGTCGTGGTGGTCCCATTTGCTTTCCAGCAGCACGTTCAGGTATAAGCCCCGTGCTGCCGGTACTGAGCCCTCCCGCCACGACAAGGCTGGACCCCGCGGAACTACGTGTTCCGCGGTGGGAGGGAACCTAACCTAACCTAACCTAACCTAACCTAACCTAACCTAACCTAACCTAACCTAACCTAACCTAACCACTTTTCCTAAAATATTAGGATTATATAAAAATAGAAGAAAGCAAGAGACGAAACAGGGAGAAAACCGCGCTCAGATCGGAGCACGGACGCGGGAACTGCGGCCGTTTTTCACTTAGGCGGCCATTTTGTCCGCCATCTTAAAAAATTTCAAACGGTCGTAGCTCCGGAGCGGAACGCCCGTTTTGGCCGGGATTTTCTCCACTGGAAAGGCCGGGAGACTGGGATCCGGAAAGTTGTCAAAAATAAGAGCCGACTCTACATACCCGGTTTTCGTACTTAACGGGTCGAGAACGAGGCGCTGGTCACAACAGTGAAAACCCGCCTCTCCTCCGACCAAAATTAAAGAAATTAACCAAATATTACAAATTGACGGCCATTTTGTCCGCCATTTTGAAAAAATTAAAATCGGAATATCTCGGGAACTACTGAACCGATTTTACCAAGAGTCATATCAAATCAAAGGACTCAAACAGCTTGATCGGCCTGGGTGGTAGAGACGGCTCTCATAGAGTCGAAAAAAATTTTTGTGTAAAAAATTCGACTGTGACACTAGGTTAAGTGACAGGGGCTCTCCTTTTGGAAACCCCTATTAGATATAAGTAATTTGACACGGCTACCACCCTTTTGGGGGTAGACCTTAGAATAAGTTTAGGACATAATAACTGACGGCTGCCACCCCTTTTGGGACAGCCATTAGAATAAGTTTAAGAATTTAAATCGACAATCTTTTAACACTTTAGAAAAATTAATAATTAAGAATATTTTATTGATTGTTTATATTATTTATTGACCTGTCTACTACCCTATTGGGAGTAGATCTTAGATTAAGTATAGTTTTAAGACAATTATTGTAAATAAGAATATTATTAAAATTGACACGGCTACTACCCTATTGGGAGTAGACCTTAGATTAAGTATAGTTTTAAGACAGATTATTGTAAATAAAAATATTATTAAAATTGACACGGCTACTACCCTATTGGGAGTAGACCTTAGGTTAACCCTTTTAAATTATTGAATAAATATTGACAATCCTAATAGGCAAAATGTTGGGCATACGCACTCCGCCAAAAAGTCAAACAACGGCACCTGCCATCAGGCGCAGCATAGATAAGTGGGAGGAGGCCTCCAGCCAGGCCCCTAAGGCAGCAAAAGAAGATCCTCTGGCTGGGGCGGGTGGAGGAGGTAAGTCACCTGCTCCCGCTCAAGCCAGGGAAAAAGAGGCTAAAAACTGCTATCTAAAAGCAATGGCGCACTTGGCGGAGTCCCGCAACATAAAAACTGATATTAAAACAGGGGTACAGTCAGCTGTGAAGCGGCTGTACCAAATCGTAAAAGAAGCCGAAGAAGAGTTGGCGGGCGGCCCAACAAGAGTCTCAACAAAATTAAGAAATGGAAAAGACAAAGAAACCGAAATATATGACAGATTAGATAGGCAAATCGAAAGATTAGAGGCAGAAAACAGCAAGCTGGAGAAATGCAGAAAAGAAATAGAGGATCTGGCAAAAAAGAAAGAAGAAGGTATCCTGACCGAGATAAGGAAAGAGTTTGAGGAGAAGGAAAAGAAGGACATGGAAAGGCAAAACAACTGGGTAGTAAGCATGAAGTCGTACGCCGAAGCGACAAAAGTAAATCTCGGTCAGGGCCAAAACAACACAGAAGGCCCGGGTCAAAAACCTGCACTGCACTCTGTCGTGGTGGCGCCGAAGAACGCGACCGACACGGCAGAGGAGACGATGCAGAATATCCGGCACTTGCTCAACGCGAAGGAGGAAGGTTGGCAAGTGCAAAAAATAAGAAGAGCGAGAGACGGGAAGGTAGTGGTGGGTTGTAGGACAGAGGAAGAGAGGAGGAAACTTACAGAAAAACTGGGAAGAGAAATGGAGGTGAAAAATACTATAAACAAAAACCCTCTCATAAGAATTAAAAATGTACTGACCTGCAATACCACCGAGGATATTGCCCGGGCCATACGGAACCAAAACAAGCATGTGACTGCGCACCTAGAGGAACGTGAGCTGTGTATAACGGAGAAGTATAGAAGGAAGGCAAGAAACCCTCTGGAGAGCCACGTGGTCCTGCAGGTCACGCCTAAACTCTGGCAAGCTCTAACATCGGCTGGCAGGATACACGTGGACCTGCAGAGGGTTTGGGTAGAGGACCAATCCCCTCTGGTCCAATGCACAATGTGTCTGGGGTATGGGCATACCCGCAGAAACTGTAAAAAGGAGACAGAGGTGTGCAGTCACTGTGGAGGAGCCCACATGAGGGCCGATTGCCAGATCCTCGGGGAAGGAAAGCCTCCCAGCTGCGTAAATTGTAGAGGAGTAAAGGGAAGAGATGCGGAACACGGAGCCTTCAGCCAGAGCTGTCCAACACGGCAGGGGTGGGACAAAGCGGCGAGGCTAAGTTACGCTTATTGTTAAAAAAGCCGAGGGCACAAACATAAATACCGGCTTTCTCCTGGCACAAGCGAACCTTAGGAAGAAGAGAATCGCGAACCAGGAGTTTATTAAGGAAGCGGGGGGTAGGAACGTAAAAATAGCACTACTCCAGGAACCGTACATAGGGGCCAGTAAACAGATGGCTGAAAGCCCTATGTACAGAGTAGTGCAGTGCGTACCCACAGGGAAGAAACCGGTGAAGGCGGCGATACTTGTTTTCGACGAACACATCGAGGTCTCGCAAGACAAAACACTCATCACGGAAAACATAGTGGCTGCCGTCCTGAGAACGGAAATGTGGGAACTAGGGGTAATTTCAGTGTACTTCGAAGGCGATGAACCCATCGGACCATACCTCGAACAGCTAAGAAGCTTCACGAAAATGTTAAAAACCAAGATGGTATTAATTGGAGGGGACGTGAATGCGTGGAGCGAATGGTGGGGGAGCCGGAACGAAGACACAAGAGGAAAGGAATTACGAGGGTTCCTTGATGAAGAGGGGCTGAGCATTTTAAATTGTGGAAACACACCCACCTTCGACACTGTGCGAGGGGGCCGTAGATACACGAGTGCAGTCGACATCACAGTATGCACAACGGCTCTCCTCAGTAAGGTAACGAAATGGTGGGTTGATACTTCAATTACCAGTTCGGACCACAACACAATTTTTATGACTACAGCCCTTCTAAAACCCCAAACGCACACCCTACCGAAGACGACCCGCAAATACAAAACAAAAAACGCAGACTGGGAGGAACTTAAAGAGGAAATAAAAACGGACCTGACACAGCAAGGACTAGACACAGGAACGATAAAAGAACTGGACACTAAGGCCAGGGTCAACAATGTAGTAAAGAAATATACACACATAATTATAAAAGCCGCCGAGAAACATATCCCCAAACTAAAACCAAGAAAGAAGAGCTTCAAACCACCCTGGTGGAACAAGGAGATAGAGGCCCTTAAGAAAGACATGGTAAGAAAAAAGAAAAGGATCTCTTACGCAGCTCCCAGAAGGAGAGAGTGCGTAGTAACTGCCTACCTGGAGGCAAAAAAGATGTACGAAGAAGAGATCGAAAGGGCTCAAAAGGAAGGGTGGAAGAAATTGTGCACGAAGCAAGAAGGGGAGAGCTTATGGGACAGAATATATAAAGTAATAAGAAAGGCGGAAGGGATCAGGGAAGACACCACGCTAATAGAGAAGGGCATTTCGTTGAACTCCGAAGAATCGGTGCAGCTGCTAGCACAGAAATTCTTCCCGCCTGACAATTGTGAGTTGGATGATGACATCCACCAAAGAATAAGGAGCACGGTAGAGGAAATGACTAGTAGCTTACGGGGAAGTAGCGCTGATGAAGTGCCAATCACAATGGCGGAGCTCATCAGTACTGCTCGAAGCTTCAACCCGAGGAAGGCCCCGGGTGCCGACGGACTCACTGCGGATATCTGCTGCGCAGCTATCACGGCGAATCCGGAGGTTCCCCTGGCCATCTTTAATAAATGCCTCGAAGTGGGATGCTTCCCTGATCTATGGAAGGAATGCACGATAGTGGTACTGAGGAAGCCAGGAAAGGAAGACTACACGGCCGCCAAATCCTACCGTCCGATAGGCCTCTTGCCAGTCATGGGGAAGATACTAGAAAAGGTAATGATCAACAGAATTAGACACAGCCTACTCCCCAAGATGAGCAGGAGGCAGTATGGATTCATGCCAGGAAAGAGCACGGAGGATGCCCTCTACGATATCCTGACGAAAGCGAGAAGCCACATCGAAAACAAAGAGATAGTGTTGATGGTGTCGCTAGATATCGAGGGGGCTTTCGACAACGCATGGTGGCCAGCTATCAAGTACCAACTATCAAGGAAAGACTGTCCCAAACAATTGAGACTAGTAGTGGAGGACTATTTTAAAGGCAGGAAGGTGGTGGTACGCTACGCAAACAGAGAGCATGTGAGGCGACCTGAAAAGGGATGCATTCAGGGCTCGATTAGCGGCCCCACCTTCTGGAACATCCTGCTCGACCCACTACTGGTCGAACTGGAAGAGGACGGGACTTATGCGCAGGCTTTCGCAGACGATGTGGTGCTGCTGTTCAGCGGAACAGACACGCACTCCATCGAAAATCGAGCAAACGTAGCCCTCGAGTACGTGAGAAAGTGGGGTATCGAGAACAAGCTCAACTTCGCGCCACAAAAAACCAAGGCAATGGTCCTGACGCGAAGGTTGAAGTACGATACCCCAATAATAAGGATGAACGGACAGGACATAGCTATAGAGAAAGAAATAAAACTGCTTGGATTGACAATAGACGGAGGGCTCACGTTCAACAAGCATGTGCATAATGTCACCAGAAAAGCGGCAGACATATACAAAAAAGTCTCGAAAATGGCGAAGCTGGAATGGGGAATGACGGGAGACATGGTATTCCAGGTATACCAAGCCGTCATAGAGCCGATAGTGACATACGCGTCGGCAGCCTGGGCACCGACAGTAAAGAAAATGTGCACAAAGAAAAAACTGGAGACGGTGCAACGGGCCTTCGGACAGAAGATCGCAAAAACGTACAGGACGGCATCGCTAAATTCCGCGACGTTATTGGCGGGGATACTGCCCCTCGACCTCAGGGTGGAAGAAGCCGCCGCGATGTTTGAGGCCAGAAGGGGGTCATCCCCGTTTATACGCGAAGGAGACCGGATTGAGCGTGCCGTACCTGCTATAGAACAACCCCATCCTGCGGAAAGACCAGATATAAGCTTCGCCATCACAACTGACCCTGGCCAAATACAAAACGAAAACACAGCGGCCATATACACAGACGGGAGCAAGACAGAGAAGGGAGTCGGAGCGGCTTGGACCAAATGGGAGGGAGGTAGAGAACGAAAATGGAAGAAGATAAAGATGGCCCCTTACTGCACCGTGTATCAAGCAGAGCTGGCGGCTCTCGTCGGTGCAGTAAGGGAGGCGACGGCGGCGGGTACTGACGTGAACATCTGCAGCGACTCGAGGTCCTCGCTCGAGGCCATCGCGGGCGGACGCTCTCGGAACCCCCGAGTAGTCGAGATCCGCAGCCACCTGGTGGAGAGCCGAAAAAAGGGCCAAAACATAAGACTCCACTGGGTGAAAGCGCACGTCGGCACGGAGGGGAACGAGAGGGCGGACGAACTCGCGAGGGCCGCTGCGGAGACCTCTAAGGTCAAAGCAGTCCACGTAGAGTACCCGCTATCGTTCATAAGGAAAGAAGTTAGACGAAAAACTATCGAAGAATGGGACAGACGTTATAGAGAAGGGACTACAGGCGGAACGACAAAGCTTTTTCTAAAAGATGTTGCAAGTGCATACAAACAATTAAGAGAAGCAAGATTTAGCCCTGAAATGGCACAGATCCTCACAGGCCACGGGCCTTTTGCCGAGTACCTGTGCCGTTTCAAATTAAAAGAAACACCTGAATGCGAGTGCGACAGCGGGGTGGAACAAACCATCCCGCATTTACTTACAGAGTGCCCCATTTTTGCCTCCTCCAGATGCGACCTGGAACAGATGACAGGCATGGTGGTCAGTCTTGAAGGACTGCCCGACATGCTGGCCTGTTACAGATCGCAACTGGAGGAATTTTGCTTAAAAATAATAAAGAGAACCGCCAAATTTAATGGAAGTAAGGGAGGGGCGAGGACCGCGAGGCGGCCGGCGCCCACTTGCTAATGGGTATCATAAAGATACTCACGGATAAGTGAAGGCTGCCCGCCTCGCGGGCCACGTCTCAGGATAGATATGGAAAGAAAATTAGATAAGTTGGAATATTGTAAAGGAATATTTTAAAAAAGTTGTAATTGAAACTCTGATCTGTACAAAACCTAATAAAAATTAAAGCTGTGTTTTAAATTATTTAGAGGATGAATGTGAGAAAGGACGGATGGGTAGCTTAGACAACGCCCCCGGCGATAAAGTAGCCGGGGAAGGTAGGCCTATTAGGTGCTTAAAAAAAAAAAAAAAAAAAAAAAAAAAAAAAAAAAAAAAAAAAAAAACCTAACCTAACCAGTCTGCGTCGATCCGCCGCCCGGAACAGTCGAAATCCGCGTCGCTCCGTGATCCAAAAAGTTTAAATAATTCCTTAAAAATAGTTCTTATCAGTTTTCCGTGAAGTGCAATATACCAATAGACGCAGAAAAATCTGCTGCATCCAATAGTGTAAAATTCAGTTTTAAATTTTTTCGTTTTTCATTTTTTATAGACTAAAAACATTCAAAAAACCAGTTTTTTCAAAACTAAAAATACTTCCAGTGAAGTGAGAAACAAGTGTTTAGTGTCAGTGGGTAGAGCTCAATTAGCTCTACATTTCGACTCCAAAATTGAGGATAAGGACTCATATTTGAGGTTTTGGTGACCAGATTACCACTAAAAGGTAAATAACTCTCAGGACAGATCTATAACAGTATAATTAAAATTGATATCTAGATAGCCCTTAAAGAGACCTATCGATTAATACTAAATTTGTAATTTTTGGACAATCATCAGAATTTTTAGGGGGCAAAAACTAGTATTTAGCCCCCCATTCAACGGCGCTTCTATATTTTATACATTTTTGGGCTCTATAAAATCCGCAAGAACAAGGGCTATCCGCAGACATTCTGGTCACCAAAATCGGATCAGAAATATCCCCTCAAACCAGTAAAAAACAGTTTTTGGGAGGAAAGTGGTGTCAAACCATTTTTTACCACCACCACCATATACCCATTAGAAGGACCTAATTGAGACGCAACTGCCAACACCCAGATCAGGCGGATCCGTTCACTACATCCGGAGCCAGAGCCATTACAAAAACGGAAACGGTGATCTCCAGAGGATCCCGAAGGAGTTAAATTCCAAAAACACCACCATCGAACAGAAAATACATTAATTATACAAAAAACCCATCATCAACTCAATAGAACCCACCATCTTCAGCACGGGACACCAGAAAACCTGGTGTTCCACCGGAACTGCTTCCGCTCCAGCACCATCGAGAAGATCGCTCAGCGGGCGTCTCAAAAAGATCAAACAGTATAATAATAGCAACGGAATCAACCAAGATATCCTCTCATCTATATACAGGTTAGGTAGATTGTCAGCACATTCATAGGTAAAATTTCATTATATTAAATCTTAACCGAATCCCACCGAGTTTGGTATCTTTCAAACCAGCTCGGTGAGGCGAATTTTATGGTGCAATTTGTTTCCCCCACAACCCCCTCCTGCTCCCTTTAGCCCCCTAAAAGTCAAAAATTTTATCGTGAGGAGATAATATACCGTGTTACATATCATTAAAACGAGCATTCAAAGGGCTTTCATTCTATATATAACACTTAACAATTTGTTCAAAAATTTTCGAAAATAAGGTTATTTGCAGAAAGTGGTCGAGCCCTTAAAAGTTTGCCACCTTCTAGCACCAATAATTTGTATAACAGCTCATTTTTCTTATTACACCATTTTTTACATCATCTAAAGTAGATTTCAATAGTAATTTTTGTTGCTTTCTTAGTCAATATTTTCATTTTCATTTTAATTTAATTGCAAAAAAGGGCCGCCGACGCCATTACCACTTAAGTTTGTCGGCTTTCTAGCGGACAAACGGTGCGTCGGAGGCAATTTCTGACCGAATTTTCTTTCACTCTGTGTGAAACGATCTTAAGGGCAACCGACCCAACGGCACCTTAAAATCCGCTCCACCGGAAGGTTTGCTGCCCCCCCCCCCGCGATAAAATTTCCCCCTCCATCCCCACCCCCTCGAGTTGGGTATCAAACAATTCAGCTCGAAGAGGTGAATCCGAATACATACTCCTTTCGTGCTTTAGCCCCCCCCCCCTCCTCTCCCTTCAACATCAAAACTTCTTTCTTTTGATACTTTTACATTATGATTAAACGTACACCCCCTCACACACCCCGGGCTCTTAGCCCCTCTAATTCAGCCACTAATAATACACAACAACACTCCATCCCAACAAGTAGACCGCTAGGTCAATTTCTCGCCGACCTCTCTCCCGCGGCTCTTTCTGGGTCTGGACCTACCGCTAGGGCCCCGCGACTAGTTAATTCAAACCTAACTACACACGCGGAGGCCAAGCTGTGGCTCCAGAAGGCCAGGGAGGCTCTGAATACATCTAGAAATCTTAAAACAGAGCTTAAAGCGACCATCGAAAAAGCGGTGCAAAAACTCTACGATCTAGCGGTTTCACCCGTCGCTCCGCTAACATCGTCCCAAGCTGAACCCCACCCAGTCCCTCAGCCCACGCCTGACATCACAGCCTTTACTGAAGCTGCGCATGCCCTTACGGCCAAAATTGATGCTCACACCAAGTTATTACAAGACAGCAAAAATAACATTACACAAATAACTAATAAAATAAACTCGATAAACAAACAAACCCGCGCTGCACCTATTACTCACTACACCAAAGAAACAGGCCCATCATATGCCACAATTGCGGCCACCACCTCCCCCTCCCCGAAACCCACACCTGGCCCTTCCATAGTAGTCAGCGGAGGTCCTGAAACTACACCGCAGACTATTATTGAACACGTTAGAACAGGCATTAATTACCGACAGGGGGGATACGCCCCTCTCAAAATCGCCCCCCTCTCAAAGGGAAAATTGAAAATAACCTTCAGGTCTGAAGAGCATAAGAACGATGCTCTTCAGCAGCTGAACAAGTCCTCCTCTGCCATCAAAGCGGAGAACGAGAAGAAACTTGATCCCATGATAATTTTGAAGGGGATTAGCAAGTCTGTGCCGGAGGAAGAGCTGGTCGACACCATACGGGATCAAAATCCCGAACTCGTAAACGAAAGGTTCTCAGTCAAATTCCGTCGTAACAACAGAAACGAAAAATTATACAACATCGTCCTCACCACCTCCTCTTCCGCCTGGCACAGGTTTGTCGAGCTTGGACACGTGGCAATCTCTTATCAGTACGTTCACTGTTCCAATTTTTCCCCGTTCATACAGTGCAGGCGATGCCTAAACTTTGGACACACCAAAACCAGATGTCCGGCGACCTCCCCAACATGCGCCAAATGCTCTGAAAATCACGACACCACCGAGTGTAAATCAACAGAGTCACACAAATGCGTCAATTGTAACGAGCACAACGCTCACTACAAAACTCAAACTAATATCAACCACCGCGCCGATGGTGAAAGTTGCCCCAAAGTGAAAGCGATGAAAGCCCGCATTGAGGCTAAAATCAATTACTAATAAACTCATGTACTCACTCAATATTACACAGGCGAATCTAGACAGATCTCGCCTCGCTCTACAAGAATTCCATTTACACTTTATTAAAACCAACACAGACATTGCTTTCATTTCAGAACCGTACAATAACACCAACGACACAATATCACACATCTCAGGCCTTCGTATTTTCCAATCCACTAGCGATGGACCCACGAAGGCCTGTATCATCACCACACAACACATAAATGCACATATTCTCACCCAATACACCACCAATAACATCGTCACTATATCGGTTACTACACAATCATACACACTTTTTCTTATATCCATTTACATTGAGCCAGATATAGACAACACTCACACACTACAAACTTTAGATAATTTTCTCACACAAAACCCTAACGCCCACACTCTCATTGCGGGCGATCTCAATGCTTGGCATCCACTTTGGGGCAGCGGTCACCACGCTCGATATAATAAACGCGGCTACGAAATAGCCGACCTCCTTCTCACACATGACCTCTTTGTACATAATAAAACCGACACACCAACTTTTGAAACTATAACTCACGGCAAAATCCGCACTTCTATTATCGACCTCACCATCACTCCTACGCGCATGACTCAACACATCACCGATTGGAATGTGCATCGCGGCTTATTCCCGCATTCGCAGCACAATCCAATCACATTCACCTACAGCAACACACATAACACAATAGTTCAAGCTCAGAATCATAGCACATTCATTTATAAAACTCAAAACGCAAACTGGCACTCATTCACAGAATCACTTCACACAAACATCTGCAACTCCAACATATTAGACACAGACATCACTCAAATAAATTCACATGAAATAGACACATTTATTAACAACCTTACTTTAATCATTAACAACTCATGCAAAGAGGCATTCCCCATACGTAAGGGTACACAAAAACTTAAGGCCCCTTGGTGGAATGACCACCTCGAGGAGCTCAGTAACGAATGCCGCAGACTCCACCACATGCTATGTCGTTCCTCAAGGGGACATAACTCACCCACTATTGAGCTCATAAATGAGTATAATAACACAAAACAAAAGTACACAACCGCAATGCGCCAAGCGTCCACAAATAGCTTTAAAGAGTTTTGCAAATCCCAAGACCAAGAAGACGTTTGGTCTGTCACCAACCGCCTACTTAAAAAATCCACCCCCAACATTCAGCCGGGAACGCTCCTTATAAACAATACTTATACGAAAACTGAGACTGAAACAGCTCAATCACTGCTGAACCATTTTTATCCTAAAGATTTGCCTAACACTGAAACCCGACACCACATACTCGCAAACATAGCCTACTCCCCTCCGGACACAGCGGATGACCCGCCGTTCACATTACAAGAAGTAACTCACGCAATCGAGTCAATTAGCCATAAAAAAGCTCCTGGTCAAGACCACCTAACCAGCGACATCTGCCTAGTAGTATTTAAATCATACCCTGAGCTCTTTCTGAACCTGTTTAACCGTTGCGTCGAAATTGCTCATTTTCCCACCCCGTGGAAAGAGGCAACGGTTAAAGTAATACCAAAACCCAATAGGGCTGATTACACATCGTTGTCCTCTTATCGCCCCATCGGACTCATCCCTGTGTTCGGTAAAACACTTGAAAAACTCATCACTAAGAGGATCACATACAAAGCTAATAAGCTAGGTCTTCTTAGCGACAAACAATTCGGCTTTACAGAACAAACTGGGACGGTGCAAGCGATTCATCGCGCTCTTGACACAATTAAGAATGCTAAAAATAATAAACAACAAGTCATTGCAGTTTCGCTGGACATCAAAGCGGCGTTTGACAATGCTTGGTGGCCGGCGGTGCTGAGTGGCCTTAAACAAGCTCAATGTCCATCTAATCTCTACAAAACTCTGTGCAGCTATCTGTCGCAGAGATCCGTAACTTTACACTTAGGAAACACTGTAATTACACAATCAACAGAAAAGGGATGCGTGCAGGGCTCTGCATGCGGACCTATTCTGTGGAACCTCATTGTTAACGATCTCCTCAGCAACATCGAGCTACCTTCCGGCTGTTACATACAGGCCTATGCGGATGACGTCCTTTTAGTAGTCACCGCAAAGGACCTTAACACTATACAAAGCCATACCAACTCAGCCTTAGAAACCATCCGTCTATGGGGTCAAAGCGTTAAACTGCACTTTGGCCCCTCCAAAACACAACTTATAGCTTTCACACAACAGTCAGAACACACAAGGATCCTTTTCGACAACACTACACTAGCCTTCAGCAAAAATATCACATATCTCGGAGTTGTCATCGACAACAGACTATTATTTAATGATCATTTACATCACACCCTTCAAAAGGCACTTAATATATTCAAAAAATTACAAGTTTTTACACGAATCACATGGGGCCCGCATCCCGAAAACATACGCACAATATACTCAATGGTTATTGAACCGATTATAACATACGCTTCTAGCGTTTGGGGTCACATCGCTGTCAAGAAAACAGTAAGCAAAAAATTAATCAGTCTGCAACGAGGCTTCGCCCTACGAGCCATCCGGGCCTTTAGGACGGTGTCTGCAAACGCAGCAATCGCCCTAGCCCGATTCACACCTCTCGATCTCAAACTATTAGAGGCCGCCGAAATTGAATCCACACGAATAAATAGACGCACCAACAGACTTCCGCATGATATACCGCTTGAGACCCCTGTCCGCTTCTCGGACCTACTTCATCCGGCAGATCGAACCCCCATCGTAACACTCTCCACAAAAGCATACGCTGAGATAAACCACACTCTACATCATCATATATACACGGACGGCAGCAAACACGACGACGGCTCTACCGGCGCCGCGTTTGTTGTCTACTCACCATCTCCATCCTCATATTCAAACAGCGATGAGGATACACACAAACACACCCACACGAAACACATTAAATTACACAGCACCAGCTCGGTCTTTCAGGCTGAACTGGCAGCTATTAAATACGCCACATTTTATCTACATAACAAAAACATCACACAGGCTATCATCCACACCGATTCTCAGTCTGCTATTGCAGCACTTAAACAACACATCAACACCCACCCCATTGTATCCGATATACACAACACACTCCAGATGCTTAATTCAATACACGCAAACATATACTTTTATTGGGTGAAAGGCCACTCAGGCATACAAGGTAACGAGCTAGCCGATGTTGCTGCCAACAAAGCAGCATCATTACACAAATCACCCGATCACATTGCATGCCCCATTTCATACATCAAACATCTAATTAAACAAGAAACGAAACACAAGACACAAACACGTTACACCGAAGAAATAACTGGAGAATTCACGAAGAAATTTCTTCCGCAAATCAATAACATACACGCATTTTTCCTCGCCATCCCAACATCTTTTCAAATGACACAATTCCTTACCGGCCATTCTTTTGCTAAAGATTATTTACACAGATTCCACATCATTGACAACCCTCACTGCCCCTGCAACAATACATCCCTACAAGACCTCATCCATCTCATCCGCGAATGTCCCAGATTTGAGTTTCAAAGATCCACACACGAACAAACCTGTTCCTTCGTCAACATCGACCCATATAATGTTGACGAACTTGTTAGCAAAGCAACATCGGCAAAATCATTTGATACATTCATCAAATATATAGTAAATAATCTAAAGGCGTTCAATGGCACATAGACTTTCATAATTTTGTCTTTGTCATAACCTTAGTTTTAAGAATACCATTTATGTTACAAACGATTCCTGTGTTATATACTACGATTTACGATGTAACCCATTTTTACTCTATGTTTCTCTATTTAATATTAAGAATTTTGTTTTACATTTTAAGTTTAATTTAAGTTATCCATGATAACGGAATATAATTTTAAGTTCTACAATTCATTTATAATTTTCTATACTACATGTAATTTAGCCATAAGTAATAAATAATGTATCTAATTTTAAGAACCACTATTGTCTTTTAAGACGCAGACTCATGTGAATTGGAGGCTGGGAGAAAGAATGTATCAAATAGCATCAACCCCCAGCCTCCAAAAAACTATTTGTATTAGTGATTAAATAAAACCTCCTTGTTTTTTATTCGAGACGAACGAATGCAAGATGTGAAGAATGCCTAGCTTAGTCGTCGCCCCGGTGATAAAGTAGCCGGGGAAAGTAGGCCCACTAGGAGAAAAAAAAAAAAAAAAAAAAACCTAACCTAACCTAACCTAACCTAACCTAACCTAACCTAACCTAACCTAACCTAACCTAACCTAACCTAACCTAACCTAACCTAACCTAACCTAACCTTTTTTTTTTTTTTTTTAACCTGGGGAAACCCGATTACGGGCGCCCGCGCCTGGGCAAGTTGTTAAGTGGCGCGGGGAGTGTGGGGGTCAAGGTCGTAAAGGGCCGCGCTTCTTCCCCAGCCACTTGGTTAGGACGGGCAATATAGCACTTATTGTGTATCCACCCATCTCTGCGCGGTCTAACTCGGTTCTCCAGTTTTGTATCATGCGCTGGCAGGCATCCAGGCGCCAGGAGCGTATGGTCTCGGTGTCCGGTTCTCTCCCTGCTTCACGCGTATCAGCCCTGCGCCAATAGACGTCTGCCAGAGCGGTAGCCTCGAGGTGCCAGGGCGCGGAACCTGCGATCAAACACACGGCATCGTATGACACCGTGCGGTACGCTCGCGCAACCTTGATCATCATTAATTTTGATATCGTCTGAGAAGCTGTTTGTTCTTGCGGGATAGCTTATCAGCCCATATTGGGCACCCGTACAGAGCTTGAGACTTAACGACGCCGGAGTAGAGTCGGCGACACCCCTCACTCGGCCCGCCTAGATTTGGCATAATTCGGCTAAGGGCCAGTGCGGTGGCGGTGAGCTTCGGGGCAAGTGCCGCAAAATGTGATCTAAACGTCCACCGGGAATCAAGTACCAGGCCCAGATATTTCAGGGATTTTCCTACCTCGATGGACACTCCTGCGACGACGATGTGCGCACCCACTGGAGCCGTGAAAACAGATTGCTTCGGACTTCTCCAGCGCGACACGCAGCCCGAGGTTTCTTATCTGCGCTACGACTTGAGCTACCCCAGCAGTTACCCGACGGCTCGCCTCGACGTACGAACTACCAGATGCCACAACCAAGGTATCGTCGGCGTAACATATGACCCTAACACCTATAGACAGCGATGTTTTAATGATGCAATTGTAGCCTATATTCCACAGCAGGGGCCCCAGAACGGACCTTTGAGGTACACCGCATGTGACTCGGTAGCTTCTCCAAGAATCCCTACCCGGAAACACAATTTTTCGATCGCAGAGGTACGATTCTACTAGCCTCTGGAGATATAACGGTATCCCATGATGTACTAAGCCTCGCAGAACAGCCTCGTGAGGAATGGTGTTGAAAGCATTGGCGATGTCAAGGGACACCGCCAGTACAAATCCACCCTGCTCCGTTGTCTCCTCGCTGACTTCTCGCACCTCTGCGATTGCGTCCACAGTTGACCGCGAACGCCGGAAGCCAAACTGAGCACTGTGCAGATCTGGTCCGATGGTTTCTAGATGTCTATTTATTCTTTTAGCCATGATTCGCTCCAAGATTTTGCCACCCTCATCCAGCAATACGATTGGCCGGTAAGCAGAAGGGGATGTTTCGATTTTTCCGGGCTTCTTTAGCAGCACTAGTTTCCCAGTCTTCCAGGCGGAGGGAAACTCTCCCTTCTGCATGATTCGCGTCAACAAGCTGCTGAACCTCCACGCCATTTCTTCGTCTTTAAGGGCGAGAGCCCACACCTTGCCATGAAGGCCATCAGGGCCTGGAGCTGTGTTTTTCGCGGCGACCTTTGCCAACGCTGCCTCTAATTCTTCACGCGTCACGCGTATTGACTCTTCGCTTGGAATCGAGTACGGATGCGCTGGGATAGGTGTACGCCCATTTCCACATGGAAACAGGGTGGCTACCACCGAGTCAAGAAGCGAAGGTTGCATGCTGGACGTCAGTGGCGGCGCCCGGGGTCGCAATTTGCTCATTACAAGTCGAAAGGGGCGGCCCCAGGGGTCTTGTTGCAACGTATTAAGAAACTCATTCCAAGCATTTTCTTTGGACCTTGCTATTGCTACCCTTAGATTCTTTTTTGTAGCTTGATAGTCTGCGTATAGCCGTTCCTCTTCGTCTTGGCTGCGACGTGCTCGTGGTCGGCGCCTGTACCGCGTAAACATCCTCCGCGACCTCACACAGATTGATCGAAGACCAGCTAGTTCGTCAGACCACCAGTAAACTTTATCCCTCGGCCTCAAAATTCGTACGCGTCTCATTGACACCTCTGATAGGTCTGCTAATGCTTTTGTATGCCACCGAACTTCACTTTCTATATCAGCATTAGTCCGGCTGGAACACCAGGACTTAACTATTGTCGCCTCTTCGAACACGACTCTATCCAACGACCTCAGCGACCATTTAGGGCCGATTTCAGACGGAATGAGACTGTGCTCAGCCGATCCAATAAACGACAATGGAGGGATACGGAATTGGATGTATCTATGGTCCGACAATGTTTCTACCTTTGTCATTACCTCCCAATTTTCAACGCGACGAGCAAGACTGGAACTCGCAAAAGTGACATCAACGATGGAGCCTCCCGCTCTGCGTACGCACGTGTGCTCGGAGCCTTTATTTAATACTGTCAAATTGTACATTGCGGCCCATCGTAACAAGGCCTGTCCTCGTCCACGGTCATCCAGCGTCCCCCACGCAGTCGACTTTGCGTTGAAGTCACCGGCGACAATTACCTCGTGGGGTCGGGCCCAATCGACCAGTGAGCCTATCTCGACTAAAAACCGCTCGAACTCGGCGAGTGTCCTGTTAGGAGAATAGTAGGCGCTTATTACTACCAGGTTCTCCGAGACTCGGACGGCGACACACCCGCGACCCTTTAGGTGCGGTCCTGCCAGTGCCATCTGGTCACTGTCGAGTATAACGGCTGCTAGGCCTTCCCTATCCACAATCCAATTTGGTGTTTGAGATGCGGTCCTTAGCTCTGAGATATATGGTTCAGACACTATTGCAACATTAATGGACCACTGTGCCATACTTTGTGTCAGAAGATCATGGGCATTGGCACAGTGGTTGAGGTTACACTGGAGGAACCGTACCGTTCTAGGCATTTACGCTTCCATCTTTGTGCATTGGTTCCCCGTCCGGAGGGGCGGACCCGGTCGGAACGATGTTGTGCCGCGGCGTCTCTCTTCTTGGAACTTTGGCGCTAGGGGCCGGACATTTAGCGCTCCCTAGTCGATGGTCTGCCTTTCGACCAGCTTCCTGGCAAAGGACGCACACGGGTTTGCCCTCGCAAGTCGCGGCCCGGTGGCCTGGTTGTGCGCAGCGGTAGCAGAGATCGCTACGATCAGCACCAAACGTGCACCGGCTGGCTACGTGCCCGTTTTGAAGGCACCGGTAGCACCTAATTTCCCTGCGTTCCAGTAATGTTACCCTAGCTGCGACCCAGCCTATGAGTAGTCGTCCCTCGGTGATTTGCTTGGCCGCAAGGATTGGACACCGAACCCAGGCTCCAAACAATCCAGTTCTGTCTGGCCGAACCTCACTCACCATTACTTGTTCGCGGTTGCAGCCCCCAATCTCCGCTATCGCCTTTTTGATATCGTCTGATGTTACAGAGTCATCGAGGCCAGCCACTCGTACCTCGGCACACTTCTCCGGCCTCGACACGCTCACCCCGCTAGGACAGATATCTTTCAGTTTACTAGCAAGGGCGTCGGCCTTGTCTCCACTGCGGGATCCAGGTAGCTCTAGGATCACCGCTCCCGTCGCCGCCCGCTTAAATTTGACGGCTTCTATGCCCAAATCACTTAGTTTAATTTTTTCCTTTGCCTCCCGCAATACAGAGGCGTAGGTCTGTTCTTTTTCGGTGATTGTAAGCACAACGGCCTTGGATCTCGGGGCTCTCAGCTTCGCTCGTGGCCGTTGAGTAGTCGTAGCCGCGGGCTTTACGATGCCAGCGGTTGGGGTATTCTTGCTAGTTGCACTCCCGTTCTTGGCCTGTTTGCGCTTACTTTGCACTGTTTTCCACTCTTGCTCGCAGTTTGCCTCTGGGTGGCTCTGGGTTGGTGGAATCTGCGCACTTACGGCATCGGGTGCTTTGTTAGCATCAGGTGCCCGCATCTTCCTTCCTTTCCTAGATTTTCTCTTCTCCCCTGTCGAGTGTTCTTCTATGCTCTTTGTCGTAGAGTCCTCAATTGGAATCGGATCCGCGGCTAGTGGTGGTCGAATTTTCGGTTCCGCATTTAATCGAGGCTCCAGGTTTGCGAGTCTCGCGCTAAGACATTCGCCCATTTGTCTCATTAAACGACCTTCCAGCTCGGCTAAGAGTTGTGGTAGCTGCGAAGATGGTGAAGAAGTCCGTAATGGCTCTTTATGCACCGGTTTCCTGGAGCACTCTTGGATCAGGGTTCTCAACTCAGCCATTTCTTTTTGAAGTGCTTCCACCTGTCCACGAAGTCTCTCATTTTCGTTCCGGAGCGCCCTCGTTTCCTCGCTGACTGTACGGTCAGCTAGCTCTTCGGCGTCTCTACGGATCGAGGTCACCGCCTGTTTTAGCGCTGATACAAAAGTGCCCTTCAGGTTACTCGAATGTCGGGCGACTTTATCCACTGCGGCGAGGCTGGCCTCAATCCTCACCTTTGGGTCAGCGTGACGTTCGGTTGGCGCTGTGCTTCCTGTTTTTGTTGGGGGACTGGGCGTCGCCTCTAGCAGTTCCGCTTCAACCCTCTTCTCCCGTTCTACTCGTTGGAGTTTATTTAATGCAGCCCGGGACTTTCTCGTCGAGTGAGGGGTTCCAGCGTCGCTAGAGCTGCATTCCTCCTTCCTTCTTTTCCGACGAAAAAATCGCGCCGGTCACCCTTGTACATGTGGCGAGTTGATGGAGGTAAACGATGCGTCAGCGCTGAGCATCTCACAGCTCGTCTCCAGGCTGGCCTCCATCACTTGTCGTCCAATATTTTTCCCTATGGCAGTAATGGCCTCAACTTCACGGTCTCCGGTGCTGTTATTTGGACTCGATATGGGTAGTGGAGTTCGCACCAGCATAACTCTACACTCTTTGAGTGGAACGGGCGTACTCCGGTTAGACATTTCGCCTCCGTCCCTAGTATTCTCCTTCACATCACCACATCCTACCACTCTTCTCTCCTCATCCTTCTCTTCCTCATGAGTTTTGCCCCCCCCCAGAGTACGGTGGGGCTGAGCCATGGCATCGCCATGGGTGGGATTTAACCCACCTGGGGTAGTTAAACGTGTATTTGAACTCATGCTTGCTTTTATTTGACCAGGGGTCGCTCCCCTGTGGCCCTCTTTAAGACCCATGTACCGCAGCCGAGTGCCCAAGCTGTAGCGAGTCCTCGCCGTCACTCCGGAGAGAACCGGGGACGCGTTTTTTTTTTGGCGCTAGGCATTGACCTGCCCGTCAACGACCTCAATTCCTCATAAAGAGGGGATTAGGCGTCCGACGCCACGCTCATCAGCGCCGAACGTTAGGGGATTTTTGTATCAAGGTTTCCTTCCTCTTATTGCCCAATAAGGCCACTCATTCAATTGAACACAGAACAATCATCATTCATTCATCACAACATACGCTGACTATATCGCCAAAAGGTGCCAGCTTGCACCCCAGGAAACAGAACATCCAATAATTGCCGGTTCCGCCGGCTATCCATCGTGCCACTGCACTTTGGCCCAAGAAGGCAACAACACCAGATTTAATATTGGTTCTCCCGAGACTTTTGTTTGCACCCCGCATGTTCGCGTGGCATGAAGCTACACCGCATCTAGCACGTTTCTTAGAAAAGAAAGAGTCGAGAGCAGCTGAGGTCCAGAGACAAGTACGCAGTAGCGCTATGAAACAGACCCCTTCCCCGGCCGCCTTCGGCACACTCAAAGGAAAAATGCCGAATAAGTAAAAGTCCCTCAGTTTCACCTTTGAGATCAAATGATCTCTCCAGCTTGCTAGGGACTCACGGAAATCTTTCCGCTGGGCGCTGATGCCTTCTCCAGAGACTAGCCTTCGAAGTGAAGGCCAGCCTGTACCTCCTTATTTGCTTCCCCTTTACGACGGCATTGCTGCAGTCGTTCCAGGTACTAAGCCCCCCCGGCACGACAAGCCTAGGAGCCGCGGGTAAATTCGTCCGCGGAGGGGGGGAACCTAACCTAACCTAACCTAACCTAACCTAACCTAACCTAACCTAACCTAACCTAACCTAACCTAACCTAACCTAACCTAACCTAACCTAACCTTTTTTTTTTTTTTATAATGGAGGCGTATGCAGTCGCTATCGCGGGGACTGTGGGGATGGTTAACTCTTATCCCTCTGCTAGTCAGAGGGGAGAAACCCGACCCACTAAAAACTCCTCCTGAACCCTCCATATCACCTGCAGTGCCAGTCTCATCCATTCTGAATGAATGAGGTCTGGCACCACATTGAATTCCCCGGGGGCCGCACTAGGCATTCAACCCAGGGAATTCAGGCAAATATGTCTGCATACGGGCTCAGCGACGACGCAGCGGGACGCTGTTGGGCAGACGGCTTCCGCGTCTAGCCCCCGCGCCCGCGCCTCGCCGCCGCCGAGCACAACCCCTCCGGCCATCGCCACGCACCTCCCGCTGACGCTCGGCAGCCTCCTTCTGCAGCAGAACGCGCTCGCAGAAGAAAGCCACCGCACGCCATGTCTCTTGGCTACCTAGCATCGCTGCAACAATGCTCGGTAGCGAGAGGTCCGTTCCGATGACCGACACCAGGTCGTGGCGTTGCCTCGACCAGGTGGCACATTCAGCCAGGGTGTGCTCCGCCGTGTCCTCTGGGGCGCCACAATGGTGACAGATAGGATAGATTTCCCGCCCTGCCACCCTGTGCAGAAACCGTCCAAAGCATCCATGCCCGGACAGAATCTGCGCCATCCGAAAGGACACAGCTCCACTCGGGCGATTCACCCACTCCCGTAAGCATGGGCGAATCGCCTCTACAGTGCGTACTCCCGCCCTCGGCATGGCCCACCTATCAAGGATGACCTCCCTGGCCTGCCTCCTCGCCGGTCCGACCAGTTCGGCCCATCGGCCATCCGCCCTCGTCTCGCACTTGAGGCGATACAGGGACCCGAGGGCCACCGCCTCTAACTCCCAGGGAGGAGTCGCCGCCAACAGGCATGCCGCCTCGAACGAGACGGTCCGGTAGCAACGAGCCACCCGAACCGCCATCACTCGCTGCGGCCTCCTGAGAAGGGTGCGGTTCCTCGACCCCAACCTATCATCCCATATTGGGGCCCCATACAAGGCCATACTGCGTATAATTCCGCAGTAGAGCCTGCGCACACTCTGCTTTGGGCCCCCAATGTTCGGCAGGAGTTTTGCAAGCGCCCCCGCTGCCCCTACAAGCTTCCCCCCAAGAGCCTCAAAGTGGGCCTCAAAGTTCCAGCGCCCATCCAAGATGAGACCGAGATACTTCATCTTGGCCGCCACCGGTACCCTCACTCCTTCCACCATCAGGACCGCCCCAGGAGGTGGACCATTCCTAGGGCCATGGAACAATAGGGCGTCCGTCTTATCGAGAGACACCCTAAGGCCCAGGGCCCTTATCCGTCTTACAACAAGGGAGGTGCCGACCGTTGCGAGTCGAGCCACCTCTCCAAAACTGGCCCCACTGGCCACCACGAGGGTGTCGTCTGCATAGCAGAAGACGCGCAATCCCGGAAGAAGCGCGCCCCGCAACACCCAATCGTAGGCCATGGCCCACAAAAGCGGCCCAAGTACTGAGCCTTGAGGAACTCCACACCGCACAGGGTGGTAGGAGACCGTGCCCTCCATATTGGAGTACACGATCCGTCTATCCATAAAATAGTCCCCCACTATTTGGCGCAGATACAGAGGGACCTCGAAAAAAGCAAGGGCCTCTCTGACCACACCAAAGGGAAGACTATTGAAAGCATTTGCAATATCTAATGATACTGCCAATGCTCTCCCTCCCCCGTCTACCACCCCAGCGGTGTGAGACCTCAGGTCCCGAAGTGCGTCGAGCGTCGACCTTCCCGCTCGGAAGCCGTACTGTGCCTCGCTCAGATCCGGCCCCTCAACAGAGAGGTGCCGGCACAATCGAGAAGCCACTACCCACTCCAGCGCCTTGCCCGCTTCATCCAGGAGGACAATAGGGCGGTAGGCCGCCGAACTGTCCACCGGGCGCCCCTCCTTGCGCACGAGACACAGTCGTCCCGTCTTCCATGCCACCGGGAACCGTCCACCACGCAAACACGCTGTGTACAGCTCCCGGACGGAGACCTCCATATGAGGTAGGACCACTGCCAGTACACGTGCATGTACACCATCCGGCCCAGGAGCTTTCTTGCGGGCTTTGAGACGGGCTAGAATGGTCTCCATCTCTATATCAGAGACTTCCGGAGCCATCTCACCCTCCCCGTCAGCCACTTCTACCATAGACGCCGCCATACTTGGAGGGACAGTGTCGGGAGGCAAAGGAAACAGGTCGGCCACCACCCGCTCCAGGAAAGTCGGCTCCAGACTCTCCACGAGAGGCATCCCCGCACCCTTCAGCCTCTTACGAGCCGATCGATAGGGACGCCCCCATGGATCATCATCCAGCCCCCGAAGCACCTCCTGATGGGCCCTTTCCTTTGCCTCACAAATAGCCTCTCGGAGAGCCCTCTTGCGATCATTATAGATCAAGCGAAGACCCTCCGTAACATCGGGACTATCTCCCCTCCTCCGGCGACTCCTGTAGCAGGCCCTTCTCGCCTCGCTACATTCGCCCCGAAGATTTCCAATATGCGACGTCCACCAGTAGACAGCTCTTCTCCCCTTCGGCGGTCTCCATTTGGGCATCGCCGCATTCGACACCCTTCGGAGACTTTGACTCAGTCTACCGACCCCTTCGTCTACATTCCCAGTACCAGCAGGCGCACACCACCCCTCCACAATGGCCACCTCCTCCGCAACCTGACGGTCAAGTCGCCGAATCGCCCAACGGGGGAAGCTGTTCTGGGAAGTCTGCCCCCGCACTGCCCACCTCATCGAGGTAGAGACCCACATCCGGATATATCGATGATCCGATAGGGTCTCCACTTCGTCCAGCACGCTCCACGCCGTCGTCGCACGGGCCGCTGCCGCAGAAGCTAGGGTCACGTCCACACTTGAACTGCCCTGCGGGCGGACACAGGTGGGCTCGGTTCCCTCATTTAGGAAAACGAGGCAGACGCTCATTGGGCTAAAATACGCTCCGACTAGCGTCCAGTCCCCCCAATCAGCCAGAACAAAACCGGAACACCTCTCTCTTAGAGAGAGAGGAGGTCCATGCGGCCGAGCAATGACAGCCGCATCACCCCGAAGGTCCCCCACCCACGAACTCTGCCGCGACACGTAGTAGGGCTCAGTGACAACGGCCGCCATCACACCCCACTCCGCCATCGACTGCAGGAACAAGTCCTGCGCCGCAGCGGAGCGCCTTAAGTTCCCTTGGAAGAGGCTATTGAGGCTGTCAGACATTTTATTTGTTTGACACCTCTACTCCAACCTCCATGGGAGTGTTCCCCATCACCGTGCCGGACGCTTTAGGGGCATGCGGGGCCCTCCCTTGCCTTGGAGGGTTGCAGGCCCTTCCCGCCATCTTGTGGTTCGCCGGCCTGCCGGCCGCTGCACAGACCAAACAATGCAGCTCTTTTGAGCTGCATTCATTAGCCTTATGGCCTGCAACCCCACATCGGTGGCAAGCCTCCGCCAGGTCCACCGCTGAGTCACATGTTGCACGCACATGACCCAGTTTTTGGCACTTAAAACACCTCAAAGGGCGGTGCTCTTGGATTTCCACCCGACAGGAACTCCACCCAATGAGGAGCCTCCCACTCTTTACCTTATTGGCGGAGGCAACCGGACACAGGAGAAACATCTCCCCCAATCCCCGGCCCCCATGCCTCATGATCTTACCTGGCTTAATGGTCGCCACTGGGCACTCCCCCATGGCAGCCACCGCCTCTACAACATTCTCCTCAGTGATGCTGTCATCAAGGTCCCGGATGCGAAGGTCCACGCACTTGACGGGCCTCCCCACCGAGGCCTCCTCTGACAGAACCACCCTCAATTTTTCAGCTAGTCGGTTGGCCTTTTCCTCCCTACCTTCCCCGGGCACCTCCAGCATCCGAGCTCCGGTAGCCGTAACTCGGATGCTTATTCGCTCGATCCCTAGGTCAGGTAGACTGATGGCCTGCCTCGCCTTGGATAGAACAGCAGCGTAGGTAACCCCCCGCTCCACCGCTCCCTGCAGCAGTGTGATAACAACTGCAGCAGTTGTCGGCGGAGCAAGGGAAGACCGCACCCCAACAGGCTTCTCCCCAGCCACCGGCTGCCTTGCCGGAAGGGCTACCCCACCCTTGGCAGGAAGAGCCGGTGCAGCTGGAAGACTGTCCGACTTCTTCTTGCCCTTACCCTTCTTCTTGCCGGTCACTGTCGCCCAACTGAGACCCACCGGAGGCATCTCTGAAGAGACCCCTCCATTTCCCGGGGCATTCCCTTCAGAGCTCTGGACCACAACCCCTGCGAGACCACTGTGGGCTCTCTTGCCCTGTGGCACCGGACAATTTGAGGCCACCTTGGCCCCACCCCCTAAGGAGCTCTTGGAGGCCCCATGGGGGCCTCGGTCTAATGCCATCAGCGGGGGGCGTAACACAGGCTCAGGGAGCAGCCTGTCCCCAATCCCCGCCAACTTCGCATCAAGCATGCCCCCCACAGCCCTCATCAACTCCCCCATCAGGCTCTCCTTGATCCCGTCTAAGAGCCCCTCCATCATTTGACGGAGGGCATCCGGCGTGATGGGACTATCCACCGAGACGGGATCCCTGTTGTCCCCCTTTGATTGCGCAAATTGCGCAGTGCGCTCGTTGAACTCGCGTCTGAGGGCCGCGAGCTCCAGACCCAGGTCCTTGACCTGGGCCCTCAGACGATTATTGTCTCTCTGAAGGCGTCTGCCCTCTTCCCCCCCCCAGACACCTATCGGCGAGATCCTCCACAATCTCACCAATTTCCTTGGCCGCAACCTTTAGGTCGCGGACGTATGTGCCTTTCAGGTTTCCCGACTTCGCCGCAATCTCTAGGATTTTGCGAACCCGGGAAACCGATCTCTCTTTTATTTCTGGCACCCCCAGGAGGACCACGTCATCCTCATAGTCCTCCCATGATGTCGGGGGCCCGTCCGGGGCCCGATCTCTACTTGTGGAGGCCCCACCTTGCTGGTGGCCTCCAGCACCACTATTTTCCCCTCCAGGAAGAGAGCGAGCCTCAAGAGCACGCAACTCATCCTCTGCCTCCTTTAATCCTTCCTTGTGGGCAGCCGCTTTCTTTGGCGGCTTACCCTTAGGAGGAGGAGACACGTCCTCGTCCCCATCCCTAATAGGGTTTTTAAAAAAGGACCGCTTTCTCCGCTCTTTTGAGCCAGCCCTGGACATGTCTTCTTCCTCGCTGTCCGAGGCCTGCGGCTTAACCCGCCTCTTTCGCATTTTGCGAAATATACAGAAAGTCCTCCCACCAAATATATAAATAAATAATTAATATATTTATGAATAGAGATAATATTATAGTACAATCTTAATTCTAACTTAAATCTTAACTTAAATTAAATTATATACAAAAATCAAAACTAAGAACAATATCGTCTCTATCCACTTCGGAAAAACTTGAACGCCCACTCGATAAACCGTATGACGTCAGACCGCCGCCAGACGACCGGCGCCACACAATGCCGTCCTTTGCACCTTACTTGTCAATAACAAGATGGCGTCTTATAATATTATCTAGCTAAAAATGATGCTTAGATCAATATTTCCTTCTTCTTTCTCCCAATCTCAACTATGAGGTATGAAATCAAACCGCCTGCTCACGGCGGAGACGATGGTACTACTCAATTGGTGATTAAACTTCCCGCCAAAATGTTGTGGTTAAAAAAACCACCTCCACTTTTTGAAAAATATTTACGGCCAACTCTGTGAGCCGATTTTTAAATTAAAAGTACTCACATATACAAGACAATCCACACTACACAAACACAATGAAAAATTAATATGTCGTCGCGACAAAAACAACATAAAAACACAAAAAACACCGGGTCAATTTCCCACACTTCTTTTCTATTATATATTAAAAAGTATTTAATATATAAATATAACATATATGTCAAAACACGCAACACACTTGTGCGGCTATTTTGACGCACCTCACAGTATTCTCCGACACCGGAAAGACCCTCAAAAGATTTTGAGGACGCGGAGCGCAAACAGTCACTGTTGTCGCTATGAAGGCTCAACGTGTACTCAAAAAAAGGAATGTTGAATTACTGACCACTGTAATTACCATCCTCGGCCTAGAACGTATTGCTACGTTCTAAACCTACACAGTCTCCTTTCTATAGTTCGATGCCCTCTGCATACTATAGAAATTCAACCGTGCCCTCCATGTACGATTTAAGCACTCGCCCGGTACCGTACAACCCTACCAAAGGCCGAGAATAAATTTAAAACTTACTCTCGAACCGGGAATCGAACCCAGTACCTCTCACCATAGCGACCACATACAAAGACCGCTAGGCTATGAGGCCCTTAACCTAACCTAACCTAACCTAACCTTTTTTTTTTTTTTTTTTAACCTGGGGAAACCCGATTACGGGCGCCCGCGCCTGGGCAAATTGTTAAGTGGCGCGGGGAGTGTGGGGGTCAAGGTCGTAAAATACGATGACCCCATACCCACTTAAACTGTTCGCTTTGAGACGATGGCGGGTAACAGCTAGGTCTTTTCACCGCGCTCCGTCTAGCGACTGCCGCTTACGCGACTCTCTCTGTATAAAATAAGGAAATGTATGTTATATGTATATATAAACTATTTATACCAATCTCTTTCCCTAGAGTAATTACTCTCCTTTTTTTTGTTTTTCCTCCTCCCTTTTTCTCCTTTTGTATTTTTTTTTTGGTTTTTTTATTTAATTTTTTCATTTCTTTTTATATGGCTTTATTTTTTTTTTAATGATTTTTTTTTAGGGCATCCACGAAATCCATGCATTCTCGGGCTAGTCGCAGTCGCAGTCGAACCGCCGTCCGAAACGGCCAGGAAACGAGTCGCTCCGTCTAAGAAAAATCCTAAAAATAGGTTTTTCAACGCGAAAATAAAAGTGCTATACATCATTTTGTGCGTCTTGCGACGACGAATCGAAATATATATATATAAAAATAGGTAAGAACAGTGTATAAAAGTTAATAAAAAGTGCAAAAAACAAAAAAAAATCTAAAATTACTGTGATGTGATTAAAATTACGCACTGTTATGCGTGCGACGCTTGAAATAGATCTACGACATATACCGATTGAGGACTCGTTGGATGTGCCTTTTTGAGCCGCATCTGCTGATACCCGATTTGGATTTTTAAGCTTAAAGGTTTGGATAAAAATAAGTTAAAACAAAAAAGGGGCGTGACAACAACAAGGCAATAGAGGGCTTTCCACACCTCAAACGACGCGTCTTAGTGAGAGGAGAAGATTGACGTATAGCACTTCAAAATTGGTCTGGAGGAAAATGTTTAAAGTGAAATAAACCAAAATAACCTCACAAAAATTCACTTAAAATAAAATATCTAAAAAACTAAAGCGACGACCCCAAATTAAAACTAGATAAAACTTAAAAAGCTGAATCGTTTGAGGGGTCGAACGGATTTTTCGAGCTGAAAAGAAAAAAGTTATTAAGCAAATACATAAAAACCACGTGTAACGTGGTCAGGGATCCCGAGGGATTTCGAAGACGTGCGATACATCGTTGGCTCCCGTCGAGTGCAGTAAACGTCGTTTCAAACGTCGAAAACGAGTCAGCGGTAGCGGAGAAAAGCCGACGGGAAGACTTACTTCAAAAAAAAAGCAGGGAATAACTCGGGAACGGTAGGAGATAGGGCTTTTTGACGTCACCCCGGTATATGGATATCGACCGGCCTTGACCGCGCAGCCTTGACACATAATAATATATTTTTAAATTTTTGAAATTCTGAAATTTGCAAAATTTATCAAAATCGGAAAAAAAAGGCCGTATCTCAGAAACGGTACACTTTTCGGGAATTTTGACAGCAGTGATGTATATAGTATACAAGCCTTGCTCCACGCGTTTAATTTTATATAAATACATGAAAAATTGTTAAATTTGAAATTCTCCCCCACAACTCCCCCCTCTCCCGCCGTTCACGAGTTTTTCACTCAGAAAACGAACTGTACCATTAGAAATTTATAAAAGACATCCCTGTGAACTGACTGTACCCACAGAAACTCTCCGGCCTTCGAGGTAACCAAGTCTTAACAAAAAAAATTCTAAGTACACCTATCCCCTCCACTTTCTCAAAAACATTAGCAAACTATAAAAATAGGAAAAAGTGAGAGATATTACTGGGAGAAAACCGCGTTCGGATCGGAGCACGGACGCCGGGACTGCGGCCGTTTTTCATTTAGGCGGCCATTTTGTCCGCCATTTTGAAAAGATTAAAATCGGAATATCTCGGGAACTACTAAACCGATTTTACCAAGAGTCATATCAAATCAAAGGACTCAAAAAGCCTGATCGACGATCGAGTAGAGACGACTCTACATAGAGTCGAAAAAATTTTTTGGTGTAAAAAAATTCGACCGCGACACTAGGCTAAGTGAGAGGGGCTCTCCTTTTGGAAACCCCTATTAGATATAAGTATTTTGACACGGCTACCACCCTTTTGGGGGTAGACCTTAGAATAAGTTTAGGACATAACAATTGACGGCTGCCACCCTTTTGGGACAGCCATTAGAATAAGTTTTAAGAAATTATTTTGACAATCTGAAAACACTTCTATTGAAAAATTAACAATTAAGAAAATTTATTGCACTGTGGTATTCGCACTCCACCAAAAAGCAAATCAACGGCACCTGCCATCAGGCGCAGTATTGATAAGTGGGAGGCGGCGTCCAGCCAGGTCCCTAAGGCAGCAAAATAAGATCCTCTGGCTGGGGCGGGTGGAGCAGGTAAGTCTCCTGCTCCCACTCAAGCCAGGGAAAGAGAAGCAAAAAACTGCTACCTCAAAGCAATGGCCCACTTGGCGGAGTCCCGCAATATTAAAACAGAAATAAAAATAGGGGTACAGTCAGCTGTGAAGCGGACCAAATCGTAAAAGAAGCCGAAGAGGAGTTGGCGGGAGGCCCAACAAAAATTTCAACAAAACCAAGAAATGAAAAAGACAAGGAATCAGAAATATATGATAAATTAAATAGGCAAATTGAAAGACTGGAATCAGAAAATAGTAAGTTGGAAAAATGTAGAAAAGATCTGGCAAAGAGGAACAACGAGAGCATCCTGACCGTGATAAGGAAAGAGTTTGAGGAGAAGGAAAAGAAGGACATGGATATGCTGAAGCGACGAAAGCTAATCTCGGTCAGAGCCAAACCAACCCGTAGTAGGCCCGGGTCAAGAACCTGCATTGCACTCTGTCGTGGTGGCGCCGAAGAACGCGACTGACACGGCAGAGGAGACAATGCAGAATATCCGGCACTTGCTTAACGCGAAGGAGGAAGGTTGGCAAGTTCAAAAAATAAGAAGAGCAAGGGACGGAAGGGTCTGGCCGGACTGCAGCAGAGAGAAAAACTGGGTAGAGAGATGGAGCTTAAAGATACTTCAAACAAAAACCCTCTAATAAAAATTATAAATCTACTGACCTGCAACACCACTGAGGATATTGCCCGGGTCTTAAAGAACCAGAACAAACATGTGACTGCGCACCTGGAGGAGCGAGAATAAGGAATAGTGGAGAACTACAGAAGGAAGGCAAGAAACTCTCTGGAGAGCCACGTGGTCCTGCAGGTCACGCCTAATCTCTGGCAAGCTCTGACATCGGCTGGCACGATACACGTGGACCTGCAGAGGGTTTGGGTAGAGGACCAATCCCCTCTAGTCCAGTGTACGATGTTTCTGGGATATATGGGCATACCCGCAGACACTGCAAAAAGGAGAGGGAGGTGTGCAGCCACTGTGGAGGAGCTCACATGAGGGCTGATTGCCAGATCCTCGGGGAAGGTAAGCCTCCCAGCTGCGTGAACTGCAAAGAAATCAAGGGAAGAGACGCAGAGCACGGAGCCTTCAGCCAGAGCTGCCCAACCCGGCAGGGGTGGGGCAAAGCGGCAAGGCTGAGCTACCCGTACTGTTAAAAAGCCGAGGGCACAAACAAAATGAGAGATGACTAGACGACCAGCAAAACAAAAAACGCAGACTGGGAGGAATACACAAAGGCCAGACACAAAGTAATTAGAAAGCCAGAAGGGATCAGGGAAGACACCACGTTAATAGAAAAGGGCAGTTCGTGGAACTTCAAAGAATCGGTGCAGCTGCTGACACAGAAATTCTTCCCGCCTGACAATTTTGAGTTGGATGATGTCATCCACCAAAAAATAAGGAGAGCGGAAGATGAAAAGACCAGTAGCTTACGGGGGAGCAGCGCTGATGAAGTGCCAATGACAATGGCGGAGCTCATCTGCGCTGCTAGAAGTTTCAACCCGAGGAAGGTCCCGGGTGCCGACGGACTCGCTGCGAGTATCTGCTGCGCAGCTATTACGGCGAACCCGGAGGTTCCCCTGGCCATCCTTATCCCACACCTACTCAGAAAATGCCCCATTCTTGCCTCCTCCAGGTGCGACCCGGAACAGATTACAGGCATGGCGATCAGTCTTGGAGGACTATGGGCATGGAGCATGGGTGAATCGCCTCCACAGTGCGTACTCCCGCGCTCGGCATAGCCATATCATGGGCCCACCTATCAAGGGTGACCTCCCTGGCCTGCCTCCTCGCCGGTCCGACCAGTTCGGCCCATCGGCCACCCGCCCTCGTCTCGCACTTGAGGCGATAAAGGGAGCCTAGAGCCACCGCCTCTAACTCCCAGGGAGGAGTCGCCGCCAACAGGAATGTCGCCTCAAACGAGACATGCATGTCCCACAAAAGCGGCCCAAGGACTGAGCCTTGAGGAACTCCACACCGCACAGGGTGGTAGGACTCCTGCCGAAATGTAGTGGTTAAAAAACCACCTCCACTTTATAAAATATTTTAAAATATATTAACGGCCAACTCTGTGAGCCGATTTTTAAATTAAAAGTACTCACATATACAAGACAATCCACACTACACAAACACAATGAAAAATTAATAGGTCGTCGCGACAAAAACAACACAAAAACACAAAATACACCGGGTCAATTTCCCACACTTCATTCTATTATATATTAAAATTTATTTAAAACATAAATATACAACATATGTCAAAACATGCAGCACACTAGTGCAGTTATTTTGACGCGCCTCACAGTATTCTCCGACACCGGAAAGACCCTCAAAAGAATTTTAGAACGCGGAGCGCAAACAGGCACTGTTGTCGCTAAGCAGGCTCATCGCGTACAAAAAAAAGGCATGTTGAATTACTGACCACTGTAATTACCATCCTCGGCCTAGAACGTATTGCTACGCTCAAACCTACACAGTATCCTTTGCATACTAAAGAAATTCAACCGTGCCCTCCATGTACGGTTTAAGCACTCGCCCGGTACCGTACAACTCTACCAAAGGCCGAGAATAAATTTAAAACTTACTCTCGAACCGGGAATCGAACCCAGTACCCCTCACCATAGCGGCCACATACAAAGACCGCTAGGCTACGAGGCCCATCACACTTTTTTTTTTCTTCCTTCAACCTAACCTAACCTTTTTTTTTTACCTGTCTCACGCACTATGCTGGACCTTCCCACCATAGTGCGTGAGACAGTAACTCAAACGGACTCAGACCTCTTGACGCGCAATCAGCTGGGTTCATCTCAGAAGCAACGTGTTTCCATTGCTCGTAATTTAAAATATTTAGTATCTCAGACACTCGGTTACTTACGAACGTGTTCCAGCGACTAGCTCCTCCCTTTAGCCATGCCAGGACTATGGTTGAATCAGTCCATGCATGTAAGTGTTCTTTAGATATGTTTAACACTTGTGATATTTCAGAAATAAGCTTTGCTGCTAACACAGCTCCACATAATTCCAACCGAGGTATTGAAATCTGTTTCGTAATAGGTGCAACCTTGGTTTTGGCTGATATTAAATTGACATAAACTTTATCTCCTTCAATGACTCGCATGTATACTGCTGCACCATATGCTGTCTGTGAAGCGTCTGCGAAGACATGTAACTCTGCTTTAGATGTAGAAGAATAACGTAGCCACCTTGGTATATTAATGCATTTAATATGTATCAAATTTTCTCTAAATTTTATCCATTCCTTCAGTAAATCTCCTGTAATAGTGCTGTCCCAATCTAATCCAGATAGCCATAACTTCTGGATTATTAACTTTGCTATAACAACAACAAGGGCTATCCATCCCAAAGGGTCATATAGTTTTGCTACTTCTGAGAGAATCTGCCGTTTAGTTATAGGTTCTGTGACTATAGGCACATTTAGATTATATTCGAATTTGTCTATGTCTCTATTCCAACTCACCCCTAGTACCTTAACTAGGTTATTCACCTTCAGAGGCAGTTCATGATCGTCTCGTTTATTCTCACCAATATATTTTAGCACATTTTTACTATTACTGCTCCACTTTTGGAGTTCAAATCCTCCTGAATTCATTAATTTACTCATGTCATTATAGATATTAATAGCATCAGCAACTGTTTCACACGACGTCATTAAATCATCGACGTAATAATCATGTTTAGTTATATGAGCAGCAACAGGGAACTTCGATTGTTCATCATCAGCTAATCTCTGGAGTGACTTCACTGCGAGATAGGGCGCACATGCTGTTCCAAATGTTAATCTTGAAAGCGTGTAATGTTTTATGGGCTCACTCGGACTAAATCTCCATAGAACTCTTTGATAATTAGTATCGTCTTCTGACACCCTCACCATTCTATACATTTTAATTACATCTGCAGTAAGGCATATTTTATAAAGCCTCCATCTCATCAGTATGTGTCGCAAGTCTTGCTGCAATTTAGGACCAATATGTAGATCATCATTTAGAGAAACGTTATTCACTCCTTTACACGAAGCGTCAAAGACTACACGAAGTTTCGTCGTCTCCTTATCTTCTACCGCGTGGTGCGGGAGATACACTGCAGTGGGACTATCAATTTCTGTATGGCTTATTTCAACCATATGATTTAAATTTAAATATTCGTTCATGACTTTATGGTATTCTTCTTTTAGTTTCTGGTTTCTTGATAATTTTTTCTCTAACATTTCAAACCTCTTAGCAGCAATTTCCTTAAGATTTCCTTGCCTACACTGTGGATTTCTAGTCTTAAATGGTAGTTTAACAACGAATCTTCCGTCTTCATCTCTTATAGTTGTACTATCATAAAAATTTTCACAAAATTCCTCATCCCATCCCTCATCCTTTTGATAGCCTCTTTATTATAGTGTTAGGTTCGTTCTCGATTTCCCAAAACTTCTTGAGCATCTCGTCTTCCTTAAGTTGAACATGCAAACTTGTATCATTTGTTTCTAAAGAAACCGTTTCTTGAGGCAGTTTCCCTGATAACACCCAACCTAGGCATGTTCTCTGTGCTAATAAGTTGGCCCTAGGATGTTTGATTACACCATCTAAAAGAATGTTACTGTATACATCTGCTCCCAAAAGAATGTCAATTCTTCCAGGTGTTTTAAAGGCTGAGTCAGCCAACTCTAAAGTTTCTAGGTCTGACCATTCCGGAGCACTAAGTTTGGTAGTAGGCAAAAGTGTTGTTACTAAACGCAATACATATGCATTCACTCGTATTATTGTCTTAGGATCGTGGCGAGATTTCACGCTAAGTGAAACCATGTATTTGATTCTCAGTTGCCCCTCTCCCACACCTGACACCCAACCACTTACTGATCGGCGCGTAAGATTCAGTAATTGTACTGTAGCTTCAGATATAAACGATGCCTGCGACCCTTGGTCTAACAATGCTCTAATAATATGTTTGCAACCATTCCTACTCTCTACCAATACCTCAGCAGTAGCTAATAGGACACTATTTGTGCATAACAACTCTTATAATAATATCATGCACATTTACTATAAATGCTGGGATTGTGTTCTGCTATGGTTTCTCCCCTCTGGGTATCCTCTTCTTAAGTTCCTGTACTATTGGAGTCCGATGTTTTACTGAGCGACGAATAGGATTCTCGAGCGCTATTTATATGTTTTCAATAACGTTTAAAATTTCATATTTTCGAAATTCCATAGTTCCTTTTTCAAGTCTCGACCTATTTCACATTTAGAACATTCTCATAATTTTAAAAGAGTTTTTAATAGCCATTAATGCTTTCAGTGACCTCTATTATTGAATAGATTAACTATATAATAAACATATGATTTAGTCTAGTGCTGCACTGTTTGATGACGTTGGTATCGATGTTGCATTCTTATCGACAAAATCCAGCTTTTACAAATTATGAAATTATCTCATTAATTTCCTGCACACTATTTTGACAATTTTCCTTGGAAAAGTTAGTTACAAAATGTACATCGTTTACTTTAGAATTAAGCTTACCTTTAGTTTGCTCAGACATGGTACCCGTCGACGTGAATTCTTCACTCGTAGTCACCGTGTCTCGATTTCTGCAACTCGTTGGCTGACGACATCTGATTACTGAATGTGATGGAGCAAGACAATTAAAACATAATTTATTCTGCTGGACGATCTCTTGCTTATCTTTTGTAGACATGCCTGCAAACTCTTTACAATAATAGATGAAGTGTTCACCATTGCATAACACACATTTGACTTCCTGCTTTTTCACATCCTTGTGTATTCCAGAATGAAAGGACTTAGGTTTAGCAATAGGTGTAACAACAGGCTTAGGATTTGCTGATTTTACTCCATGACTGTCTATCATTTCTAATGACCGAAATCTAGCTTCTAAAAAATCCCGCAGTTCTGTCCAAGTAGGTAATTCGGTATTACTTAAACTAAGTTGTTGTTCCCATCTCTTTATTGATTCATGGCCCATTTTTTGATATCACTAAATAGTTGATAATCATATCCCAAGTGTCAGTATTCACACCTAGATTTTGCAAAGTTTTTAAACATATGGACGTGGTGTCTAACAATTGTTTGATTGAACTTGATGTCTCCGTAGATATAATCTTCTGTGTAAATAAAGTTCTTAATATAGCATTGCAATTCAATCGTTTATTATTATAGCGCTTCACTAACTGGTTCCACGCCTCATCGTAGTTTGCGTCCGTAGTCGAAAAGTTGCGTATTAATAGTTCTGGATCACCCGTTAAATTACTTTTCAGATAATGTAATTTCTGCACCGGTGTTAATGACTTGTTATTATGAATTATAGAACAAAATAAATCATAAAAGGTTGTCCATTCATCATATCTACCTCCAAACTTCGGTATTTGTATTGACGATGTCGATGCCGGTGTGAGGTTGATTTCGGACATATTTAGCGCCTGGGAAGAATCATCTGATGGAGTCGGCGTCTTTTGTGACCTGTCGAAGGCCTTTGACTGTGTTCATCCGGATATACTAGTTGGAAAGCTTCAACACTATGGCGTTGATGGGAAAGCTTCCAGCCTGATGAATTCATATTTAAAGGGAAGGATCCAAAAAGTGCATATCAATGGAGTCACCTCTCCGGGTTCGCAGGTGTCAATCGGCGTCCCCCAAGGCTCGATTCTCGGGCCTTTCTTATTTCTGATCTACATAAACGACCTCCCATTCTTTGTCAACGAAGTTCATGAGATGGTATTGTTTGCTGATGACACTTCACTTTTATTTAAAGTGAATAGGAAAAATATATTATTGAACGATGTAAACAATTCCATCTCTCGTATAGTTAACTGGTTTAATGTGAATAACTTACTGCTTAATGAGAATAAAACAAAATGTATTAGATTTACAACTAATAACGTAAAGCGAGAAATTGGTAACCTGAAAGTCAAGGACAGTGAACTAAACTTTGTTGACAAAACTGTTTTCCTAGGCATAACAATAGATAGTAAACTCCAGTGGGGCCCACACATAGAGACTCTTTCGAATAGGCTGAGCTATATGCAGTAAAGAAAATCTGACAGCTTACTGATAAGGATACGGCTAAAATTGTGTACCATAGCTACTTTCACAGCGTTATGTCGTACGGTATTCTACTGTGGGGTGCTGCTGCAGAGGTTCAATCCATATTTGTGTTGCAGAAGCGGGCTGTTCGGGGTATTTGTTGTGTTTCCCAGAGGGAGTCGGTACGGAATAGATTTAAGGAACTAAATATTATGACATTATCCGGTCAATATATTCTTGAAGGTTTTGTTGTATGTACAAAAAAACTTACAGTATCGAGATATAATTAATACAAATATCAATATAGGTTTTCATAAACCCAAAAAAGATATTTGTGAACAATGTCACATTTATCAAAATAACAAGGAAGTTACCCAGACAGATAAATAAAAGCATGAAGAGCATTTAAAAGAAAAAGAGAAAGCTAGAAAACAAAAGATTATAAGCGTACGGCGCCTCGTTCTGAAGCACCGCCGCTACCGTCAAAATGAAACTCGAAATGGAGCAGTAATTGTTCCGTATATTGGTCGAACGTTAGTGATGGTCAAACACAATTATAAAGCGAAGCAAGCTTATGACGAACGTCCGTCCGGCACGGCTGCGTAAATCTATCTCAAATGTATACAAATAATAACTTAAAACTAAGCCTTAAAACTACACGCTGGTGAAAGGGACCGACCATCCCTTCTGATACCTGCGCAGTCGCCGACCGTTTCATAGAACAACATCTGGCTGGCAGCTTCGTTTACATTGTTTCTTATTTACATTGTTCGTTGTCCGTAACAAGATAAAGAATCAGCGTTACAAAATAATGAAAACCTTACAGCAGCATTTGATCATCAAAAATGTCTTAATGTACCTCACGGGAACGTTAGTACTTTTTATTATAAACGGAAACTTTTCTTCTCACGATATTCAGTCTGGGATCTCGACAAGGTTATTGTTTTTCATCTCATTAACAGACAGCAAAGAGCGGTGCAAATGATTCAGACTGATTTTTGATTCGTTAAATCTTTAATATTTTTATTTATTTTGATAAACCATAAGGTTTAAAGCTATCCTTTGAGCGTCCTAAACTTTTTATATATTTATGTTATACATTTATATTATTTTTAATAATATTGTTTAACGTAAGTGACCATTTTTAGTTTCTATTATTTTTATTGAGGTTTGTTCCTTCTTAAGTAACTTTAATGATACTACATTGACAATTTGTTTTAGTTAAATTGTTAAACTTGTAGCATTTAGTAAGGCTAAATAATATTAAAAGGTTATTTAATTATAACTAATAATGCATTATGATTCTTAAAAATGTTGTTGTTTTTGTTAATGAGTCTACTTCTTCCTAGCCTTATTAATTTCGTAAGGTATTAGAAATAAAATTAGTAATTAAAAAGCCTCGATTGATAACATTAGTCCAGTATACGTTGAGGTTTAAAATTCTAACATAGCTAAGTACTTTCTTAGTATAATGAGTCAAGTGATGTAATTTCAATATTTTATTATTTAATGAGACGAAAGACCAAAAGTAAGATGATATTAATTAAATGATAATCATATTCCATAATAATTTGGTGTAAACTATGGATTTTGATGTACAACGTACATGAATATAACTGGTAGTTAAACCATTTTACTATTGACTCCCGCCCGTGTATACTAAGTCATGTACATAAAATATCATTTAAAAACAAAAATCAGCAAAATCGTGTTATACCAAAGGAAGAGCTTTCAATCTTTATTAAAAAACATTAAATTTATTCTGAATTTGTTTGATTTCACAAAAATATAATCGGTTTGCCTTAAAATGGCTCTCCTATAAAATTACTAAAATTTCAATTGACTCATTATACTTAGGAGGTATCGAATTAACAAATAATTGTCAACTATAATTCCTTAGCACATGTGATAAAGTTTTAAACTTGGCGATTAAAAAGAGGGACGGAGAGTTTTTCACCAGTTCTTCTCTTCCGCTCTACGTAAAATGAGCATTAAAAAGGTATTTCTTTTTCTTTTGACGTTCAAAAGTGTTCATTGCGGTACCTATATGAATACACGATTTTCACTTTTGCCTCCTATCACTGAACGTTTTTTTTTTTTTTTTTTTTTTTTAATTAATTTTTCCTCTACTCCCCTGCCATAGTGTCCAGGGACTTTATATTTCACTGCTACTATTTATTTAACGCGTCGGGAATTACACCCCGACTACATCGGTAATATTTTTATTAACAATATTCATGGGCGAGCCGGGGCGCAATTCCCCGCGAGACCCGCTCTTTCTGTTTTGTTTGCCGCCTTTATATATACAACTATTTTTTCACAGAACCGTTCCAGGCACGGTCTGTGCTTTATTAACATGTCCTGTAGGCCGTTACGGTCTACAGTCATCTGTATTTGTTGCTCCAGGTCGTGCCTGGACGATGCGAATATAGGGCAGTGTAGAAGCACATGTTCCACTGTTTGCTCTTCATTACTGCAGGCACATGTTGGGCTTGTCCTAATTTTAAATCTGTGCAGGTAATATGCAAAGGCTCCGTGCCCTGTTAGAATTTGCGCCATCTGGGGTGTGAAACGCTTCTCTTTTACCAATTTATACGCAGTTTTAACATTGCCTATAAATAATTTTGTAGTTCCAGCTGTTTCACCCCTCAGGTAGCGCTCATTCCATACTTCCAGAGTCCTTTGCCTTATCTGATGTTTAATATATGACAGGGGGTATGCAGCGTATTCAGGTCCTGACCTTAGTTTTTCCGACGCTGCTTTTGCTAATGTGTCCGCTCTCTCGTTCCCCGGCGTACCAACGTGCGCCTTTATCCAGAAGAGGCTTATATGAGTTCCTGTTCTCCGGCACTCTTCCAGGCTCCGGCGGATCTCGGCTACCTGGGGATCGAGAGATCGTCCACTCACAATAGCATCCAGTGCTGACTTTGAGTCACTGTATATTTTAACGTCGCGCTTGTTTTTATCTACGTGGCTAGTCGCGTTCCGTAGTGCCATCAGTTCGGCTTGAAAGACTGTGCAGTGGGGCGCCATCTTCATTTTCTTGCTGTTTATTTCAATTCCATCTTTCCATTCTGTCCTATCACTGAACGTTACTAGTGCTGAGTACTAACCATGAGTAAACAATGCAAGTGAAACAGCGAGTTCTCATATACTATCATGACCAAGTTGCTTTGCAAAAAAGGATAAGAAAACTAAAAGACGACAACGCAGTGGTAATGATTTATTGGTTACAATTAGGTCGCAGGGCGCGGCCAACTCACAGTTCAAAGTAAAGCTAACACCACGGCGAGCTCTCGTCACACTTCGCTGCTACTGGAAATGTATGAAATTATGAAACTACACAGTATGTACAATTATGCAAATAAGTACTCTTGTGAACATTAGGAACAGAGAATTATAATAACTCGGTATGTGGCTCTCTACTTCCTATCGCTGTCACTAATAATATTTATTGCTATGAATAGAAAACTCTTGCAATGTTAAACATAAAGACTGAATTCATACACTTCCTTAAGTTCTACGACATCAATCTCTTTCTCTATTAATTTAATACAATTTTAAAATATTACAAAAATACTCAAAAGGGCTTATACATTTTAGGTTAGTACGTTTTAATTTTAAAGTAATTATTTTATGTCCTATTATTATATCGTAGCCGTCGAGTATTGTTAATCGCCTTTATAATAATTTATCTTATCAACTATATTATACGTACTAATTATACACGTCTCTTACTAATATTATCAATGAGTTTAGGACTCCGTAAGACCCCGCTCGGTTAGCGCTGAGTTTATGCCGAGTTCCGGTATGCGATTCCAGGAGAAATACTTGTTATTTTAAGTGCCTGTTAAGAGAAATGAGATACACACAGATCATACTAAAACCGAAACCGAAACTCGGCCGATTTCAAAATACATGACGCTCCACCTGAGCCTACACTCTACGCTGAGCTTACGTTATGTACATGGCATGTTTGGTGTTTTAATTTGGCACACTTCCTTAGAAGGGTTGTCAGGGCGCATCCCGAGCCCTGCGGTAGAAGAGTGGGCCCGGTGCGAGTGTGCGGTCGGAGTCCGGAGCGGGCCCCACCCGCGCCACGACGATGACGGGTGCGTCGGGGCCCCCGTCGTTGAGCGCCTCGAGGCCTTTGGAAGCGGCGCACACCGCGTCTCCGCTCAGACGAGCGCCCGCACGCTCCACCGCAGCCGCCAACTCGAATACCCGTTCCTCGCACAGCACGGGGTTGTCTGCAAATATTCACTTAATCATCGAGGGCTCGAACGCAAAAACCTTCAGCACCTTATCGCTTAATGCACTCGTTCATATTGCATCAAGCGCATTTATATCGCATCGCAATTTTACAATCGCGTCGCACACAGCGCTACATTCAAACGGTGACGTGAGTAAAAACACAACTTTATCTGCCTTAAACGCACACAATTCAATAAATAAGTCACACGCATCATATTAAAAACCTAGCTAAGTTTCATAGTATGTTTGTCACCTTGAAGATAAATCTTAAGGACACCGGGCACGCCGTTTATTGTGCAGCGAGACTTGGAGGCGACCTCGTTGTCAACGGTCTCGATCCGATTGTGGGATAGATCAGCGGTGCAGAGCGCCGGCAATCCGTGGAGCGCCTCCTTCAACGCCACGATGTCGTTATGATGAGCGTTCAGCTCTTCCAGGCGCGGCAGGATAGCCTGAAACCACCCGTAACTTAATTCGCGAGAGCTCGCTAGCGAACATGAAACGTGAACGAGAGACGCAATGGTCTCACTAATCGTACCTTAGACGCGTCCTCTAAAGAGATGATGTGGTTGTAGGATACATCAAGCAGGCGCAGCTCATCGAGGCCGGCGAGATCGGCAGGTGTGAGGTGCCGAAGTCGATTATGGGCGAGGGTGAGGCGCAGTAGACCGCGTACGCCACCTAAAGCCCCACCCAGGGCCTCCAACCCGTTGTGGTCGAGGCGGACCTCCAACACGCGAGTCTCGACGTCCACTAGGTTCTGAAATAACGTCGCTATCGATACGAACATATTTTGTGCACAGAGACATCTGCAACACGTCTAAGCAGTCCTACACCTCACAACAATTACAGATTTGCCTATCATTAAGTAACTTTTTGAGAAGTAAATCCAGTCTTAAATACTGTGCGCGAGACCTTACCTCGACATGTCCCGTGAGTTGAGTTATTTTATTGTGCGACAAATCGATGACATAGAGCCGACGCAGGCCTCGTATCTCGTGCATCGAGAACTGAGTGAGGGCATTGTGCGTGAGATTCAGGTATCTCAGGGACTTTAGCGCGCGGAGCGAGCCGTTAAGTGCGCTAAGCCGATTATAAGCCAGGTCCAAATCAGCAAGCGCCTCCGTACCGGCGAATTCGTCCGTTGCCAGCTGTAACAATAAACGCAGACAGAGGATACATGTGGTGTAAGAAAATATTAAGGATATAATTCAAACAAACGCAACGTACCTCTTGGATATCGTTGAAAGAGAGGCTAAGGGTGACGAGGCGTCGGCAGTCACCCAAGGCACCACCCAGCACGCTGATACGGTTGTCGTAGGCGTAAAGCGAGTCCAGTGCGGGCAGCCGCCATAGCTCGCCGGGCAGCGCGCGCAAGCCATTGTGAGCCGTGTGAACGAGCGCCAGCCGTTTGGCGCGCTGCAAACATTATACTGCAAACTGAGCCCACCATGTATAGAAGAATGAAGAACGGCATTTTGAAGAAGATAACGTTTGTGCATTAGTATTTATAGTAAAATTTAATTTTGACTTTCATTTCTTTTTAATTGTCGTCTTTTACACTACAATTTTTAATTTTACGTTAAAGTAGATACAGTTAAAAATTTGGTGTTATTTAATTGTTATTTGCTTTTAACACTTCAAATGTAGCTCAGCCGGAACTAACCACAGGCAACTCATTTTCAATGGATTTCAAATGATTAGCATTAATGAAGATCCACTCAAGTCGGTCCAAGTCCCTCAAGGCGCCGTTGAGAGTGTGCAATTTATTAATGCCCAGGTGGATGTGTTTGAGCCCCTTCGGGAATGCGTGCCTTTCGATCCGCGCAATCTGGTTGTCAGCCAGCAGCAGATGCTCTAGCTCCTGGATATCCTGCAAGTATAAACATTAGTGAGTGTGGGCAACAAAGTGTGGACGAAGGCAGTGGCAACTTCTGGCGTTGCAGAACTGTTTACCTTGAAGTCATCCTCAGCCAGCTGCGTAATGTTATTTCGGCAGAGATCTAGCGTGCGAACGTGGGGCAAGTGACGCAGCACGTGTCGTGGCATCTCCGCCAAAGAGTTGTCTGCCAGGCTCAGATAGTCCAGCAACTCTAGCTTCGTGAACACGCTTTCGCGTAGCTCACTGGGAACATTTTATGACACCTTTGTTCAATCACACTCTATTCGTCAAACAAATTTGCTCTTGTTAATGTTACTCTAAATGAATGTAGTTGTCATAGTCATGGACCTTCTTTGTTTCATTCAGTCGAATGGAATCGGTGCTACGGTTACTAAATATGTATCGCCGCTAATTTTGTGAAAATTGTCCCTATAAAAAAATACAAAAAACCTGAATCATCTTAAACGGCTGAAATCTGAGCAAGTTAATACCAAAGCGGTAGCACCTAGTTACACTAAAAGGAGGATTTCTTATAATAATTCGTGTATCAGATCAATAGAATGTATCACAAAATCAGGGCTGCGTCACGAGTACATCAAGTTTAATACTGTGTAGTGAGAGGTCAACGGACCAGGGTTATCGCGAGGTCTACGGCTGGCGCCATACGATCATACGGCTGCGCTGCAGGTACCATAATATAACATAGCTTCTGTACGACCATAATGAACAGACCTGAAAGGACCCGAGACAAAACTGAATGCTGCCCCAGCGCTTCAAGGTCTACGGTTAAGGTCGCTTCAGTATCATTTGATACTCTAAGTCATAGCTTGCCCTAACAAGGATTGTACGAAGTTATTTATAGCAAGTTCATCTGTAACAGTTTGTTGGTTTGCTAATTTAAAAGATTGAACTAAAATATTATTTAAGATAAAAACTACGATCCATCGTTATCAGAGCAATATATATTATATTTGCAAGAGCTCGACGTGCACAACACGTATGCATGTGTGGAACAATACATACATACGTGTTGTAATACATTACTCTTAAGCCATTCGTCGTTTATAATTGATATATCAACGACTGTTCCTACAATTGTCCTGAATGTCGATAATTAATATCAGATATAAATCAAATATAAGAAGACAATAAATGCTCTTTATACGAAAGCACATCGTCAAATATAGAAGCAATAAAATCTAAGGTACCTCTTGAAGCCCCTAATCCCGATTCGTTACTATCAAAACGAAATTAGGAAAGTGGTGGAATATTATAATCATCCAAGGAAATTCATCATTTTAGATTAATACATAAATTAATAAATTAATTTAAACGAACCAACAGTTTTCATTAGAATAGATTTAAGTGTTTGCATTTGCTGTTTGTATACGTAGTTATTATTTTTTTCTGATAATAACTCAAAACTATAAACTTATCTAAATATAGCCACAAGTGGGAGTTTCTTACGAATATAATTTGAGAATGAAAGAGTTCAGGTAGTAGGTACATCGAAGTTATAAAGTTCTTCCGCGACTGCGACGCCAGTCTATTATAAAATATTACATTGAAGTGGTTGACGGGTTGAGTCGATTCATAATTGTCGTTACGTCGGGCCAAAGGGCAATTAAATTACAAAATGGGATCAATTAGGCGGTGAGCCGCATTTACTGGAGGCGCCTTACGTTTATTTATTTAGTTAAAACAGAATTCTACATATTTTACACCCTCTTTTAATACCTACGGGGAGTTCGTTCCCGCGGGTAACTCTGAATTAGTGATAAGCTATGCTTAACACGTCGATTGTTAACCGTTTCAAGTTGACAATTGACATCAAACTCATGTTGCATACACGTTTCGTTAGACGTAGAGGAGAAAAACAGCAATTCGGTGAATTTCAGCCATTCTTCTGATAGTCGAATAACACATACACATATATATGTAAGTTCCGGACTATACTCCCTTGTGACTCGCATTAGATATTGCTGTAAAAGTGAATACCGGGAGAAGCGCACGATTGTGATGTTATCGCGCCACGGCGGCACGTGGTTCGAGTATGCATCGAGCGTACCCTTCAGTATCGCTATTTACATACATCATAATATTTACTTTACTAAAAATATCAAGAGTGTTATCAACTACCTATTTTTAAACTCACAACACCGACACCTTTTAAGCACCCAGTTTGCCAAATTGTACTCATAATATGTCGTCATAATAATATGTCGGGCCAGCCACACAGCCTCAGCACATTAAGTTTATACATTTACTATATTTTGAAATGTGTTAATATATTTGTTATTGTGTACTGTAGTCATAACAGTAATTCCAAAACAAGCTTATCATAAGACGCTGACGCTACAAATTATGTTTCGGACACAACATGTTTACGGCTAAAATTTTTGATTAAATTTAATACAAGAAATAATGGCATTGGATCGACATGCCATCTAGGATGCAGGTAGTACGTATTTTTTCCTGTCTCAAAAATATTGGCTTTTCTATTATCATAAGCTAAAAGAAATAACTTGTATTATTTAACTGGAAACAGGAACAAAAAACTTGATTTCCCTTGTTTATCTTGATAACATAGACAAAGAAAGACTTATTACTGGCTTTCAATCAAATTACAATTCTATAAAGAAAGTTGAGTGACTTATTGGCATGAAAGCTAAATACTGCCATTTACCGCCTCACAGATGTATGCGAAAGAAGCATTAAAGAGAACAACGATACGAGGAAATCAACATTTAAAGTAGCAAAACTGGGTATTTTAGCTTAAAAGAGGGTTTGTTTTCGTGAACTAGAAGTACTTATGCACTGTTAGCATTTCATGAAGGGTACAACACGGCCACTGTGATATCATTCAATTTTACTGCTTTAGAAGTGACCCAAGATAACCTGAGCACTATCGCGCGGCCACTTCATCACTCCTAGATGTTGTTACGAGCGCCGATCGATTTGCCTTCAATAATCACAAAAATTAATCACTTGCTTTGCAACGAATCAAAAACAATATAATTTATGAGGGGAATCAGAAAAATAGGATCGAAGGTGAAACGGTCACGGCCACTTTAATTGCTGTGGAGCTCGGAAATGGCGTTGGCTGCTAATAATAATGACTAATTGACGCTGATATACTCCGCTCGATTAATAATAAATTTTCCGCGTTGTTAAGATGCGAACAGAAGACGGCGCGCGGGCGCCGCCCACTGCGGTGATAAGCGGCGTTTGCTTTCGCCCTTATCAGCGCCTCTCGCGTGAACTTGCCTCAGGTTGTCGAAGTTGAGCTTGAGTTTGGTCATGGAGAGGCCGAGATCCCGAAAAGTGTGGTCGGCGAAGTCAGGAAGGCGCGAGTGCGAGATGTCCAGGCCGATCTTAGTATCCGGACTGAACTTGTCGGTGAGGGCGCGTGCGACGTCGCGGTAGGAGGAGATCCGCTGGCACAGCACGAGCACCGCTCCGGCGGCGTCCTCTCGGCGGCACGTGCACGGCGAAATCTCTCGCCGCAGCGCGCAGTGCACGCTGGCTCCCGCTCCGGGCCACGCCAGCGCGCACAGCCACACGCCCAGCGCCACCGCAATCATCACGTGCTGCTCCGTCGGCGAGCTGTGCGCTACTACTCGCCACTCCGCTATCGGCACTCGCCGCTGACTACCCCACGGCGCCACTCGACGTGCCTCAGAGCTCGCTCCTACTTAACATTGTTGGCAAAGCCGGCCGCTCCGAGATGCCGTATCGAGTAAATAACGAGTGACGTAAATTATAGTTATTATTTTTGCCTACAAAATTTAACGCTTAAATAAACCTACGTATCGCTGATAAATTAACATTTCTTAGTAACTTTTTTTCATAATAACAGATTATGTTTTTAAAATATCTGTTATTGTTGAACAGGAAAGAAATATATCTTAAGGCAAGAGGAAGGTAAATGCCGTATAATTAACACAATTAGATAATCTATTAAACAAATTAAGAAAAGGTTTACTTATGCCGCATGCATGAAGCATTAAGAATGTTTAGTTCATTAAATAAATTTATTATGGAATAAAATTAGATAGCGCCTCGTTAAAATATGTCAGCAATCTGAAATCTGTTTGACGTACACAGCTGTGTTTGGCACAACCTACTAGACATCGACACAAAACACTCTACAGAAACTCACAAGATGTATCGATATCGTGTATATGCTTGTTCTTGTTATGGATAGATCGATAAATAAAAATACATATGTTAGATTTTTAAGATTTATACTGTAAAATTGAATCAATACGAACTTCACTACACTTCGGGCACTTTCGAAGAGACACGGGAATGAGACAATCGTTTAGGCCAGGGGTTCTGATAAGCATAGTCGTCGCCGGTTACTTTTTTAAAACACATCAGTCATAGGCGGAGAACAAACCCATTTAGCTACGCGACTGTTGTAGACTTGAACTGGGCACGCCTACGGCCGAGGCTTCATTTCGAACTTTCGAAAACAATCTCAAACAAAGTAAGGAATCATTATCACCTTTTTGTGGTATTATTTGCGCTGTGGTATTATTTGCGAATGCTATTTTGTAACATGATAACCACTGATCGTCCAAATGAACAAGAGTGTATGTCAATGGAGTCACCTCTCCTGGTTCATAGGTATCTATCGGTGTCCCCCAAGGCTCGATTCTCGGGCTTTTCTTATTTTATTTTCTTTAAAATGAATAGAATACGTATTATTGGACGATGTAAACAATTCTATCTCTCTTATAGTTAACTGGCTTAATGTAATGCTTAATGAGAATGAAACAAAATGCATTCGATTTACAACTTATAGCGTAAAGCGAGATATTGCTAAACCAAAAACCTAAGGACAGTGAACTAAACTTTTTTGGCAAAACTGTTTTCTCCAGTGGCGCCCACACATAGCGACTCTTTCAAATAGGCTGTGCTATGCAGTATTGGCAGTAAACAAAACTGACAGTTTACTGATCAGAACATGGCTAAAATTGTGTATCATAGCTACTTCTATTGCGTTATGCCATAGTTACGGTATTATTGCTGCTACAGATGTTCAATCCATATTTGTGCTGCAGAAGCGGGCAGTTCGGTACCCCGAACATTATGTTTCCCCAAGGGATTCGGTACGGAATAAGTTTTAGAAATTAAATAGTATCATATATTCTTGAAACCTTGTTGTATGTTAAAAAAATATAAACGATTTTACGGCTTCAGAAGGTAACTCACTAGCAATTGTGTTCGTTTTTACAACAAACTCCCAAGCGAAATTAGAGAATTATGACAGAATAAATAAAGCTTAGGTATTACAAATTTATTGAGTAATTAAATATTACTAATCCTTGGGATTAATTTGCTCCAGTTCAAACAATTTTTATGACTCAAAACATCCCGATTTAAAGAGTGGTGAAGAGTTACTTGTCAGCACAGTAAATGTAAATTTAGAATCAATTTAACACCTTTTCCTTTTAAGGTTCATAAACTACTACGTACTTGTTTACGTTTATGAATAAGGTTATTTTGAGCATGAGTTTGAGTTTTAACGTTATCCATCTCAAACATATTGTTCTGAATTTAATTTTAATAAATATCTAAGGAAATATCAAACTTTAAAAATAACTCCGTAGCAAAAAAGAAAAGAACGCAATCATGATGTAATCCGGCTGAAATCACGGACCACAGCTAGTTAATCATAAAATTTCGGATTCTAAATCGTGTAGAGTTTGTCGTCTAAAAGTAAAATTGTCTCATCGCATATTCATCATTTAAATAGATATTTTTTTTATCAGGCTCATAAACATTCAGTGGATTACCGAAGCCTAAATAAAGAATATGATTAAAATAGTGGAAGATTACATGTCATTTATCCAGAAAACGCTTTTTCTAAGTAGAAAGTTGAAGTGATGAAATTCTGAAATTTATGAAAAAGCCTTAGATGCCGACCGCAACCCGGATTGACTGATGTAGCCGATGTAAGCCGTTGTCGATGGCTACTTTATAATAAATTAAAAATAAATCATGAAGAATCCATCAGTTTCGTTAAGGGCGTTATGACTTCTCCTTAATATTAGACGACTTTACCTATCAGTTACGTTTATTTAAGACTATCTCCGAAGATAAGTCATAATAAAGCATGGCTTGACCCATCGAAAGCCTATAATAAGAATACACGGCAAGAATGTGGTCAGAACGAGTCGAGTTCGGTTTCATGACGGACATTAACATATATTATATACAAGAATTTCTCATTTCTCGCTATTGCTTGAAGATGCCACACAGACAATATATTTATATATAGAAATCAATGAAGATTTAAATGCGAGAGTCTGAATAAAAAATATCTCACTTACGACTATTATTCCTAGAAAGTAAGTAAAGCCCTATTAAGTAGAGCTTTTCACGGTCGGTCCAAAACGTGCAAATATTCATTGCAGTCTTGGCCTAACTTCGCCCAGACCTTTGTAACATGTAAAAGTTTGTATGACTCGATGTGACCTCTTCGTGGTAAATAGATTACGTTAGCCCGATTCAGGATATGTCGTTTAGTAACACCTAAAGTTTACGGCATCAATCACTGTGCTTGGCAGTGGTCAGGCTGGTCAAGGATCCTCATGGATCCTTTAGGTCATCATGGCATCATGTCTTTTTCCACAGAGGCCATCACAGCGATTATGATTGTAATATTACGTACGGGAAAATTTTATCTTTCGTTTTAAAAATAAAATTGATGTCAAAATAAATAATATATAAAAATATAATCTATTGGCCCAACCCAAATTCTTAATATTAAATTATATTATTCAGTATTTATAAAATTGTAGAATGTTTTCAAAAACAAAATATATTAAAATTTAAGTGTTCTCCTTTCAATAATGTCGTCATAGAATTTTTATTTGTGCTAGTATATATTACGTGTCACGTGTCCGACATGAACTTCTAAACCGCTTACCCGATTTTAATCAAATTGGCACAGTGTGTGCAGTTTTATCTTTTAGCTAAACTATAGCTTACATACTTCTATTGTACGAGTGTATGCCACTGAACTCCTCTTAAACGGCTGGACCGATTGAAATGTTTTTTTTTGTATGCAATTGGGTGGAGCCCTGGATGGTTTAGATTTACAATTATCAGCCCGGCAGATGGCACTGCAGTCGGTACTTTCATACTTTGTTTTATATGCTAGTCGCTTGAAAAATTATGCAGGACAACGTCTGTCGGGTCGTCTTGAACGCTTAAAACGCTTGGCAATAGTTCTAATAATATTGTTATAATTTGTTTTGTTATATTGGAAGTGTTGTGAATATGTATGTAATGGTGAATGTGGTAAATCACAGAACAAATTTTTATTTTATTTTTTACTTATGTAACTTAAACGACGTTGTGGTTTATGACATTTTCCTTTGAATTATTGTTGAAGGGTAAAACTTGCTGAGTTTCTTGCCCATTCTTCTCAGAACAAGGCCTGCTGGTAGTTTTGCGAACGGATGGCGTAGTTTTGCTCTTTCGCGAATTTTGTAAACGTTTTCGACATTCATAAGCATGCCCTAAGACGCATCTAAATTGAATAAATGAGTTTTGATTTGATTTGATTCTAGTAGAATATAAAAATTGTCATCTGCTTTATGTTGTATGTGTAAGAATTGATTTATATTTAACATATAATATACTCATGGAAAATCTGTTATATGTGGTACATAACGTGAATTTAATTGAAATATTTTATATTTTTATAATAATTTACAATTTTTACAACATCAAACACCAAGAACACTTTCTGCTTGTTTTTTTTCGCCTTACTCGTTGTCTTCGTCGTTGTTTTTCATTTGGAAATCGAATCTCGAACTATAATAGTTAGCGTAGACACAAAATCGTAAAGGTCAATGCCCTAAAACATCGCTTATTATCTGTAGGTAGCCAAAATGTGTTAACATAATGTTCATAAAATATAATAACTGGTTTGACATAAACCTGATTAAGAAGCATCTGAAACGAAAATGTTAATGGATTTGTTATGTGTGCGTATGTACTGTAGTAGACTGTCTATCTTATGTCCCAATCGGGAATATGGCACTCGAGACGTACATATCATATATTCTCCTAAAAGAATGCATTAAACTTAATAATTATATTTTTATACAAAAATAATGAAATCGTGACAAATGTAATAATACAGTATTTTTGTATTAATAAAATAAAAGTTTTCCCTGCTTGAGCTAAGACAAATCAATAAACGAAATCACCTGATCAGACATGCGAATTCACCAGTAAAAGGCCGTGTCTCAAGTTGTATGTAATAACGATACATATACAATAGATTTATGAAGATTAATTGATATTTGTAAAACGTCCACACATTTTTCACCATTTTTCATTCGCTTGAACGTGCTAATCTTAACATGCACAGCTAGCAATACAGTATAACATATAAATTATTAATTTAATGGCAAATCTCAGGTCCGGCTCAATAACTATAAACTTAGGTGTTGACGAAGCTAATAAACATTCAAGTTTCGGTTTGGCTGGTTTTTCCTATTTTTTTAATAGCAATATCTCTATTCGCGGATATATAGTTAGTAAACATAATATAATGCCAAGATTAAGGCCGGCTGCCACAGCTCTGGGTTTTAATTTGTAATTATCATAATATTAACGAGATGTTGTGAGCTACCCTTGACATCAATATTTGATAAACATCCTCGTAGCGATATATCTACAAAATAAAAGAAATATACTTCAGACTTAATTTAAGTTAACCCGGTTTGTAACTATAATAAAAAATAGAAAAAACTTTACTATCGGATAGCAGCAAGCTATAAGTGACTAACGCCTGAACCCAATAATTAATCTCAGAGAGATTTTAGATTATTGACGTGACGTGACGTGGCAGTGGATCGATCTCCTGTCTGCATCTCAATAACAAAACCCTACGAATGCAATCAATTTTTGGCGACAGAATGGAATCTATTCGCTCTTTACACTCATTTGATAATAAATATTAAAGCAAGTAAAGTAAATAAGACTTATACTCTCCCTCGAAAAAAGACATGTCAACACCTGCCGCAAACACATCTCGATAACGAGTTCACGAGCCACCGAACCAGCCTGCGATTAGGTAACCGATGACTTAATTGGTTGCATTGTCCGGAGGCGAGAGCTTTCGTCGTGTACCGGTTCCGCGGTGAGGCGCGACCTTGTACTTGAAGATGTACGGGTCGACTATATAAGTAGTATTCGGCCTCTCGACCATCACTCGCGACCCGGCAACCTCCACCATGATTTCCAGTTGGGTGCGTACTTTTTTATTATCTCTGATGGTATTTCATTAATATGGATATTTCATCTGTGTACATTACGCGTGATATTTATTTGTTCATAGAATAATGAAAAAATATACTGCTAAGCCTGATTTTGCGAAACTTAAAATGTGTGTTTTATTAATTTTGTGCACGTAACGTTTTGACGTTCGATGCATCCATCTTAAAGACATTTTGTGACAATTAATCATTTATAGACTGTATAGGCTTCACATATTAGTTCGAATCTGGTGTGAAACAAAATTCGGTACGCGTGATTTTTACAATATTGTTTTACAATTATTCAACATAAAGCTTGAAAAATATTGGGCTAAATAACGATTCACTTCATATTTACTAATGCTGTTTAATTTATTAATTAGCCTCACGAAGATTCATTGCATTGCTTTGTGATACAAAATTAAATGTAATATTTTATAAAATAATAGAATGAAGCGAGACCTTTTCGGAGCTCTTTCCAAAAATATTTCGTCAGGATCCGCTTACAGTAACGACCTTGAATTTAAATATTGTGAAATCTTCATTTCAATTAATAATATGTATTATTAATTAACTTGCTAACTACCTACGACATAATTGTCCTCGATGAAGTCTACAAATATATAAAAAGCTCTGGGTATTAAAAACTATAATTTTAATAAATTGTTTGAAGGTGGTGACGACAGTCATGCTGGCGGTGACAGGGACCATCAGCGAAGGCTACGATTACAATGTACCAAATCCGCTTTTCGGGTCTAGTTCTGGTCAGGGTTCTACCTCGACTGGGTATGCCTACCGACCCGGATCTAACTACAAATCTTCCTCCAATATGGGATACAGCTCTGCCTTTGGAAACTATGGTAACCACGGCGCCTCTACCGGAATTGGCTCAGGCTTAACTAGTACGGGCCACCCAACAGGATCATATGTTCAAAGTAGCTCATCATTTGGCACTGACTCAAACAAAAAGTACCTGTCTGGGACGGGATCGAGTTACAACTCTGGATACTACCAAACAGGTTCAGGATCTACTACCGGAAGTGACTTTGGATACTACCAAACAGGTTCAGGATCTACTACCGGAAGTGGCTCTGGATACTACCAAACAGGTTCAGGATCTACTACTGGAAGTGGGTCAAATTACAACGTACTTGGCTCAAGCCAATCAAATCATAACTCTGGATCAGCTGTTGGAACAGGTTCTAACAATAACTACGGTACAACCGGTTCTTTTGGATCTAATAATTACGGACCTGGTTCGGGACATCAGCTGACTGAATATCAAACTACTTTTGAAAGTACATCTGATACAAGCGGCCTAGATAAAATTGGCAGCCACTACGAATCAGCAAGTGCCGCTAACCAATTTCAGTCCTCAAATCAATACCATTCAGCAGCTAAACAAGAATATTATATTCAAAACTCCCAACAGCCTACACAAGTATTCAAACATTTTTACGTTCTCTCTGCACCTGAAGAACCAGAGCCAGTCAGGCAACGCCAACCGATTGTATTGCCACCCACACAAAAACACTACAAAATCATATTTATTAAGGCTCCCAGTCAACCAGCGCCATCTCCGCAGATTATTACTGTACCTCAACAAAATGAAGAGAAAACAATTGTTTACGTCTTGGTAAAGAAACCAGAAGATGTCAAGAACATTGCTCTACCAAAATTCGAATCTAAGACACCCACAAAACCAGAAGTATTTTTTATAAAATACAATGACAAATCCGATTCTCAAGCCCTCATTGATAACATTGTCAGTGATTACAACAAAGGTGGAGTAAAGGCGTCTTTTCCTAATTTAAATATAGGAAGCAGCAAAGGATCCACGGTCACTGGGCCAACTTTAACGAGCGAAGAAGCTTCAGGATCTCTTGATAGTATTTTGAACTCAGAGCAATCATTTGCGGTTGGAGGATCAGATTCTTCTAGCCAATTTAATGAAGGTACTTCTCTTTTAAGTAACAAAGATGCTTCAATTATTAAAACTGGCACTGGAACTAATCTTCAGTCAACATCAAATTATGCAACGGGATCTATTTATGTTCCTTTCCAAGCAAATAAACCTAGTAGCAGTTACAATTCCTATGAGTCGGCTATAAAACAGGAAACCGGTAACTTTCCTTCTGTGAATAACGATGTAAGTTCAACCACGTCTCAGTCTGCTGTGGGAAATATTGACAATAGATTTAATACTGACGTCACAGCTAGTACTATTAACCAGGGTACCAGTGAAACATTTGCAGCAGTAGTAAATGATGAGTCTAGTTCTGTATCGTCAATAATTTCCAATTCGAATTTGGACAGCAGTTCTTTCGATGCATCAAGTGGTCTTGATACTTCTTTACCTAACTATGCACCTAGCAATTTGTACGGTAGTTCCATTGCCAAAGACTCTACAAACGGATTGGGTAGCTCAACGGCTTTTGGGCTCGGAGAAAAGAGTGGATCAAATGCGGCTACATCTTTTGGAACTGCATTAGATTATAACTCTGGAACATCATACAATTCCTACAAGACAGCCAAGCCCAGCGTTAGCTTTGGCACACATTATAATAACTTAGATTCGAGTAGCGGAAGTGGTGCAGTTGGGTCTGAAACGTATAGCTCGTCCTCTGGATTCGGTTCTGGTGTATCATCCGTAAACACACATCATCAAAACAGCCTACCGTACAACTCGTTCGGCTCCACAACCCCAAACATCTTGCCTTCTGACGCCCAATCGAGTTATGATTCTTCCCTAGTGTCTCCTAGTCAAGGAGTTCCCCATGAAACCTATGGCCCACCCAAGTTTAAAGTATTTTAGAGTAAAATAAACTGTTATGTCAAATCTGAAATTTGGTCGATAATAAAATATTATTCAATATTTGACTATACATTATTTCTACTCCTTATTGCATACGTATGTTTTGTTCTTAAATTTAATTGCTACATCAAAATTAATCAATATTTATTTTTAGCTTTGAAAAAACAACGCAGCTGACATGACATACTTATATTAATTATTGTAAAATTTTATTTTAATGCAGTTTAATAATAAAATATAAATAATTGTTTATAATTCCCACGTTTACAGAATTAGCGTGGGTTTTAAAATATCTTCATCGGAATCTTCATGTTGCCAGAAGAGCTGACGTAGATAATAAGAAGAGTTTCTATTTTTGTTCTAATATTTCAATTCCATTCTTACTTTTATTCGTATAAAAGCCACAAAGTACAAAATTTCACACCTTATATATATTAAGGGTCTGTTTCACAGTGTCCGGATAAGTTCCAAATAAGCTATATTTTATTACTTATTGGTAAGATAAACATTATTTTTGCGTTTCACGACTGTCAGCTATTTGTCATGAAATGCGAAGTATCTTATTCGGAACTTTTATATTTCGAATAATTTATGTGTTGCATAGCTATTTGGTACTTTATCCATACATTGTGAAACAGGCCCTAACTATATATTACATATAGCTCCGGTTAAGACCACATTAATTAAAAAGTAAATCTGTGTATAAGGATTTGATTATTGAAAATCAACATCGACAACGAAATCACTGTTTGCTTGTTGTTTTATGTTTCAAAGAGCAACTTCTACGATACGATCAACAAAAAAATAGATAAAATACACGATGTGATTCACAACTGTTGGTATAAAAAATAAGAAAGTATTTTTAATATTAATAAGAATATTAAAAAAGCAATGATGGGAGTACTATTAGTCTTGAAACTGAACTCATCTTTATACTACTTAATTGCATAACAAAGACTTAGAAAAAGTATATGTATATTTATTATTATATTAAACTGACAACAAAAAGATTCATTCATAATTCTAATAAATAAATGAATTTATTCAAAATATACATTACATTCGATAAAATTCCTAGAACACGGCGGTCACATTTACTAGAGAACGCCACCTTGCTTATTTGAATTTGTAAACCGAGTACATAATTACTTTAATAATTGTGGTCCATTGTCCCTCATGTAAGAGATACTGAGGGCACCCACCCACATAGATGGAATCTTTACACAAGTGAGGCATGTATATAACGTTACCGTGTATCTGTTTCTGACGTATCATTGACGTGGTCTGGGGGCGAGCGACGTCACAACCGCTGAAGTGCATCCACCGCGGCCATCTCGATGTTCTGAATCCGCATGCTTCTGCCCGTAATCTTGATTTATTGAGCAAAGCGATTAATATCGGATTCCTGGCTAATTTAGCCAGTAATGCTTTCGCCTCAGGGCTGTCTCGACCTGGAGCGACTCTCGGCTCCAGTTGCGAATTCAATAATGATAACTAACGTTGACACTGTGTTTGATCCCTACCGCCTCACCGAGAGAACCACGTTTACCGTCTATGTCACGCCACGTATAGGCGTATCTATTGTTTAGACTTCTGAGCAATTATATGTACGTCAATTTGTATAGTTAGGGCGGCCGCAGGGCAGCCCTAGTGTAGTTTATGAATGGCGCGCCACTACGATGCGGAATGTTCGCGGCGGCGCCGCAGGCGGCCATTAATGTTGGCAGTATCTCAATTCATTTAAACATCTGCTTTCACGCCAGTTGTAGTAAAGTAGATGTTAATTGTTTCTGAACGTTCATTAAGATCTTCGTTTTAGCGATCTGAAAGTAGACTTATCAGTTTTGGGCGCCGTTTTAAGTTTAGTTTAAACGTGTCATGTGCAGTAGTTAAATTTTGTGACTCTTTGGCAAAGGATCGTGCATACCCTGGGATTTTTCTTTTTGGGTCATAAACAAAACATTTAAGAAATGTGTGCGTGGTCTCAAAATTAACTAAAACAATTATTTACTGTTAGTACATGTGTCTGATTCGCATGGTAATTTTTACGTTACTATTAATACTTTTAAAAATATAAATTAATAACATATTTTGGTACCTTTCCGTGGACTGTTTCAAATAGTAAATAGTATTGTAAATGGCGTTGGTTTTAAACTTCATGAACAAAATAAAAATATAATAATTTAAAATTTGAAATACGTCGCCAATTTTACCTGTTTTTCATATAATCATAATATAGTTTTAAACTTTTACATAATATATCAATTAATATTCCTCCGAATTATGATATGACCTCCTTCCGTGGTCCAAAAAAATTGTTGTTAAACAGTCGATAATTGGAATGCAACCTTAGAATATTTATTTTAACTGGCATTATTTCTATCTGTCACTTTAAGAATAGGTTAGTCTATGCGGTGTATGCAAGAGGTTCGTCAATAAAAATAGCATTCTCGCTTATTAGTAATTGTTTTCTTTAATGTCAAAGATGGTTGCGACTTTTCAGTGACTTCGATAGTACGGTAAGTATTTTATTGAAATAAACGATTTCATTTCATTTCGTTCCAATATACGTAAATCTATCTATAGCTATTGTTATTGGCGTCTATTTACAAAAAACAAGGTGCGTTATGAGCTAACCTATAAATGTCACGTGTTATGCTGCTTATTTTGATTGGTTTATCCTTCCGTGGATCAACTTTTCTGTGGTCAGTCACTGATGGTCTGTGCCTACCTTAAAACAATCTTACCTAATCACTCCGAACTTAACAGAATTACAGTTATTAAATGACAGCCCGACAACGCAGTACTGAAACAAATCTATTAATATTTTTCTCAATTAATTAGAAACTGAACTCGACACTCGACCCCAGAGAAATCTTTTCTGTGGACATAAAATAATATTTTTCGGGTACTAGAGGATTTTTTTTTCAGTAGTTTTTAATCTAAAGTAGTATCATACAACCAGATTGTTATGATTCTAAGAAGTACTAGTTTTTTAGTTTAGTTTTATTTATTTTCTGTTGATTTTGTAGTCTTTTCTGCGGACAGTTAAAATTGAAAGGTCAAGTTATTAGTACAAATTAAGGCTTTGGTCTCTGATACTATTTTTGCCATGACTATTTTAACTATTTTCTTAATAAATGCTGGTTTCAAAAAAAAAAACTACTCTTTATTTTTTTATACTGGATTTATTTATGACCCTTTTACGTGCTTTGACGGTGAAGGCAACTATCGTAGGGAAACAGGCATGTCTTTAAAAAATCTACTCGTTTCAGGCACAGAAAGCTGAACTATTCGTGTAGTCCACGCGAATTTATTTGTCCTGAGTCTTTACATCAGAGAAATCAGAACATTAGTCTTTATCAGTAAGCAATAAACTTTTCAAAGCAATTTATTTTTAATAGTTTATTTTATTGTTTATATGAAATCGAGTATGTTTTATTTATGTATTTTGTTGAATTTAATGCTCCAGTCAGCCGCTGGAGGGCACGACGCCATCGTAAGGCTGCACTGCGATGGCGACATGTCGTGCTTTGGCGTCGCTTTGAATTGGAATCTCATGTTATCGACTTCAACTTGTGCTCAATCTTGTTCGTCAATCCTTCATAAGGGACAAAAATATCAAATAGAAAGAATCATGTATCATCCCCAAAGTAAAATGTTCTCGAACGTGAGACATGATAAGGCACCTCACAGACTTACGATTATAAAAATTAAAGATGGCACCCTAACCTCATTCGCTGGATTACTATCTATAGATATAGAATCTTTAGTGGGAACGCAAGTGATATTCTCTAATGCTGCCAAGTCAGTAGCGTTCAAAGAGAAAATTGTTAAATATTGCACATTCGGATTAAAACGTACCGGCAGAGTATATATTTGCACTGAAGGTGATACTAAGGAGAATTGTTCGTTTCAAGGGCTTCCCCTATTTAAGGACAAACGAGTGATCGGTTTATCTGAAAAACAAAAGGTGTGTAAAGTTCAGAGAGCCTTCATATCAGTAGGGTCCTTTATCCCGTGGATAAATTCAGTTTTAAAGTACAATAAAATAAAGCCAACCTATAAAAAAGCTAACGGCCATAGGAAGCAAAATATAAAACAGAATATAACTGAGAGCCGATTTATTAAAAATAACAATACTTCCAAAGGATTTAACACCAAAACGACAAAACGAGGTACAAAAGTTAAAGCTTTGAAATCAAGAGCAGTATTAAAAACCAGGTCAGCAACAGTTTACCGGAAAGAAGCACCCTATAGAGTAAAGTCATGCTCAAGAAATATAGAGACTATACCGAGATGGTACAAGGATAAAAGTATCAAAGTGTCTCGTGGTCGGAAAGCAAAATTTACCGTCGCAAAGTTACTACCAACGACAGCCATGTTATATTTAGAAAAGTCAACTTTGCCTCCTGGTAATGATAACAAGAACGTAATAAATTTATTGGGGCCATCTGGGGCCAAATGGAGCAAACGAATACATTTCAAGGATAAACCCGGCCCTTCTGTGTCTCTCAACAAGGAGCGGCCTATCCGAACTACTACTACTATAACAACTAACAAGTATTTAATAATACAGAATATATCAAATCATTTTGCCCCAAGGCATTTTTTTACAGAACCTGGTACAATATCATCGTCTACTGACATGACAAAGCTTGATTCAAAGGATAACCCTTTAGACACAATACCCAGTACTATAAAATATAATGTTTACAACTCAATTACAAGTTCCGTATCAAATAACACCAATGGAATCTCGGCTTCACTATCAAAGAACGTGACGCACTTTCAGGAAGTAACGACGAATGCTTTAGACTGGTTCAAAAAGCGACTCAACGATAGATTGAAACAAGGATCTCCGCCCGTACTTGTTCTGACCACTTCTATAGTAACCAAAGAATTCGTCGACTTAACTTAATTAATGTTGCTCTTTTTACAACAGCGTTTCCCAGACGCTATTCGGTCTTTTAATGAGTCCCTAATCGCTGAGTCTCCGTGCTCGCCGTCACCGTCACCGCGTAAGGCTAATAAAAATGCCTCCGCGAAGGCATCGCGTATTGTAAACGGACAATCCGGTTCTCGCTCGTGCATCGATCAATGCGGTACTAGTTCGCGCTCGCGCTCACCACTTCGTGAAATGGAAAGCGTAAGCGATGAGACGACTAGCCAATCACGGCCTTCGTCGCGTATGTCAACCCAATCCGCTCGGGCGGAATCAGTTAACGAAGCCCTATAATCGTCGAACGAATCTGACGGCTTTGAAACAGTAGGGCGCAAGAAAAAGCGTTCAGCTAAAGGCGGTCCTCCTGCTAAGAGACCAACCCAGCCCTCAAGCCCTCCTGAGAGGGATCTTAGCTCCCTTTTATCGGGAAAGCCTGCGCCGTCCGCTTCCGCGGACCGCATTAAAACACCTCCGCCCGTTTACATTAGGGACAAGGGTGTATGGCCCGCCCTTTCTAAAATTCTCGACACTAAGTCGATTAATTATAAGGCCTGTACGCTGAGGGATAACCTATGCGTACAGGTGTTTACACCTTCGCTGAAGGTATCGGAGGACATACTTTCCCCCTACCCGAGGAGCGTAATATATAAATGTAATTATTATAACTAATTATAATATTTAAAAATAAATGCTAGATGTACCTATAAATGACATCATTATTATCTGTTAATTGTTGTTTGTTGTAATATTTAATACTCGATTGTTAAAACTAATAATTCTAAGCAAACTTATTTTGTCCTACCGTCATTTTGTGAATCATACTTGTTTGTTAACGGGTATAAAAGAGCGGAGCTACAGTGGCGTAGTTCAGCCCTTCCCGACTAAAAAGGCTCGCAGGAGGCCCCGACACGTACTAATGGATCCGGATGATCCAATCATAATAGCTAACGACAAATTAAAAGCCGCCCGCGCGGCCAATAATAATAATAGCAGTAGCAATAAACAGATTAGGGTTAAAAACCGCCTTCTCCGGGGAAGGCGAGGACCTTTACTTCGCATTTCGCTCACTCCAGTGAGCTTCCGTCCTGCCCTTCAGGCGATTGACCCCCCCGCGACGGCCCAAGCCGAGGTTCGAGTCTCACAGGAGACGCCCTTGCGCGAGTCGCGGGAACCCCACCCATTCCGGCTGAGCTAAGCTCGCCAAAACAGCCCGTGCTGAGCTGTAAAGGCCCTTAAGGCCAACAGCGAGATTCCATAAAAAAAAAAAGGCGTAGTTCAGTGGCTCGTTGACTTTCAAGGTGGTCACATCTAAGGTACGATATTATTTTGATTACTTTTTGATGATGATGTATATTGTACATTTATATACTGATGACTGGTGTATTTCAAACTACGGTTAGTACAAACACTTGTTGTTGTTAATTATGATTGGCATATTGTTATATGCGATAGTCTCTGGTTATATACTGCAAGATAAATATAATGTGATTATGAATATAATCCTTTTATTTATATTTCCCTTTAATACATATTTCCCCTTAATACCTAATAATAAACAAGATTCTAGTTATATATCTACAGTTTTTAAAATAAAATTTATAACAAGCGCGTCCTTAGGGTAGTAATCAAGGGCATCCCGAAGGAAATAGACTCCGTGATAGTCCAAACAGATTTGGTAGAGCAAGGATACCCCGTAAGGGATGTATTCAGAATACTCCAACGCACCACCAAAGAAGAGTACGATATAGTACTCGTAGTGCTAGACCCTACCCGGAGCGGGAAAAAGATTTTTAGTCTTAGAGAGTGTTGTAAGCTCTCGGGACTGAGGGTTGAAACCGCAATCAAACATTAATTCACAAAAATAATAGATTCATACATTAAAATCCCAGAGATACACAGACAAACTCAAATGGCGAAATGACATAATAAATAAAGCATCAGACTTTTATCAAAATCTAACCAGGACAAAAGACAAACTGGATGGAGTGCAAGGTTACTCCAAACATGACTTACAACAAACTTTACCAGTCTCACCCTTTGATTCCAATGACTAATATAAATAAGCTGTAGAATGACAGAAGTCCAGGACCTGACAGTATTCCAAATGAAGCCTTAAAAATTGGAAAATAAATATCCTTATAAGCTTCATAAACAGATTATTCAACAAGATATTTATAACAAGATATTGAAAAATCAAGAAGTTCACAAAATTTGGGGTGAATCCAACATAATTCTGTTGTATAAGAAAGGTGACCCTTCAGATATTGGCAATTACCGCCCTATAAGTCTTTTACCAAATTTGTACAAACTGTTCGCAATATGTCTAGAAAGAAAAGGTACATTTATAGAAAAGCACCAACCTATAGAACAAGCTAGATTTCGGGCCGGATAATCAACGACTGATCATATACACACCGTAGATTGAATAGTAGAAAAAGATTTAACCAGCCCCTATATCTAGCATTCATTGATTATACTAAAGCATTTGACTGCATATCACATGAAAGTATTTGGCAGACGCTTTCATATCAAGGCGTACCTGCTGTACACATAAATATTATTAAAGACATTTATAAGAAAAGTAAAGTAAAACTAGACAGACTTGGACAAAAATCTTGTATTAGAAGAGGAGTAAAACAAGGAGATCCCTTATCACCCAAGGTATTTATAGCCGTCCTTCAAAATACTATAAAAGAACTACGATGGGAAAGGAAAGGAATACAAATAGACTCAAGATATTTGAGCAATCTACGTTTTGCAGACGATTTAGTATTGTTTTCAGGAACGCCAAATCAATTACAAGAAATTATAGAAGACCTAAATACTTCGAGCAGAAAATAGGACTACAAATAAATACTTCGAAAACAAAAGTTGCAACAAATAACAACATTTACCTATTATACTTAACGGAACAGCCAACGAGTATGTAGACAGCTATACTTATCTGGGTAAACAAGTTTCATTTAAGAAACAAAGACACGAAAAGAACTGGAGCGCTACATCACCACAACTTGGAAGAAGCTTTATAGCTTAAAAGAAATCCTCAAAAGTAAGCTCCCACTTAAGATAAAGAAAAAGGTGGTGGTTTCCTGCTTGCTTTACATATGGAGCATAAACTTGGATTGTCAAAAACAAAACAAAAACCAAAATACGTTCGTGCCAGCGTGCAATAGAAAGGAGTATTGTCGGAATTCAATTGCGCGACAAATGTAAAAGTGAATATATTCACACATAACACAGTATAGAGGATCTTCATGAGACCTGTCTCTGTATGATGTCTGTACCTGCATGGTGCCCTCCACACTTGTAACATATTGGAGTCTTAGATCGACATTGAATTTGTGTATGACCATAACGGCAACATTTAAAACATTGTATCGTTGGATAGATATCTATTTCTACTGGAAGCGCATTATAGCACATAAAAACTCTTTTTGGTAGAACCTGACCATCAAATGTTATTACCTCTGTTTCAGATGGTTTCCAAACAATCGAGTTATTAGTTTTCGCCTTACGGTTCAAACGTCTTATTTTAAGTATTTTGCCGCAGCCCGGATACGGATACATTTTGTTAAACTTCCTCTACACTCCAATCTACATAATGAACGTCATAAAAAAAAGAAATATACATTAAATGAATCTAATTTTACTTTTACAGCCAATTCTCAAATCAAGGGCGTAGAACGGAATAGAAGAACTGGCAATAAACTCTCCGCCACTCTTTTTAATCGCCAAGTTTTTTTTTACACAATGTTTGTAAGGAGGTGCAACCATTACACCATGTTCCATATGACATCTTGAGTAATAAAAAATAATAAAATAAATTAAAAACAAAGATTTGTCGTCTGTGAGCAGTAGGCATGGTGAAATAGGAGCACGCACTTACATACTCGGGAGGACAACACGCAAATACGCAGTATAAACAACTAATATCACGGCATACACGAATTCAAGTACGACCAGTCACCACAAGTAGCACCCGTTCACGAGTATGACGCATGGCCAGCCATTGGCCCCCTCGCCATATTTTAGGGACAACCCGATGCATGGACGCCGCCACAAGCAATGACATTTAAGTGACTTCAGATCGGAAGAACCGCACCTGTATCTTCCTATACGCTTTACACTTCCGGGAATAATATTAACAAATTAATTCTATTTAAAAAAAATCCCAAATGTTAAAGTATGAAGAACGGTCCCGTCGTCAGGTGAACTTTGTATACCCACTCTTTTGTACGTGGGTACTACAGTAACCAAAAAAATTATGGCGTCATTCGTACCCAAAACGAAGAGTTTTAGAAAATGACATCTATTTCAAACTGACGTTAGAAATAAACGTTTTTATCGACGTAGAACGATAGTTTACGAAATAGTTAACCCAATAAACTACAGATGGCAATGAAATATGAAGAGTTCCTTGTTAAAAAAAAAATCCAAAGTCGGTTAAGTGGTGCTTGTGAATTTTGTCAACAAGTGTTTCCGAGTGTCGGCAATTATGTCGTAAGTTTTATATTATATTTCTTTAATTATCATACATCAAAATAAACTTGAATATTTGTACTTTATGATTATGATAATATTTTATAGTTTTAAATGTGAAATTGAGTTTGATTTCAACTTTAAAATATTGTTGTCACCGGCATCTAATTATTAAAAAATGTATTTTAATCTATATCCTTTAAGCTATCCTCTAGTATTTTTTTCATCGTTGTAATTATTATATTCCAACAGATATAATGGTTTTTGTTGCGATGGACGCGGTGCGCGGGGGTCTAGGCCGCACTACAGGTGACATGAAAACAGTCGTGCGGCCCGTACATTAGAGTGGATACGTTGAACATATATTAAATAAGGGGAAACATCAGTAGGAACATATTCAGTACGGCCAATCATATTGGAGTCCGAGACATTGATTACTATAGCTTTGGTGTTATTTGAATTTTCCTTGTAAGTTATTGATGTTGATGGTTGAGAGGATGAATTATGTGAAATATTATTATTCTGCTAACCTATGGTTCAGAAGTAACCTTTTTTTTAAATTGACTCATCTTCCACATTGCATAATCTTTCACACTGGCAGTAATCACCGCTTAAACCTCCACCTTTCTTTTTTTAATTTTTGTACACTGCAGACAAATAACGTGTTCGTTTACGACTTCCTTCACCTGTCTGACATCTCACCATAACGAACAATCCGTATCCATTTTATCAAATTCATTTTGCGAATAAACAGATACATTAGATCTCACAGGGAGCTTCTTTCCAACAGTGCCAGCATCCCCCCGACGTAGATCGGGGGGCTCGTTCATACAATATTTACAAAAATTACAAAACTCCGGCTACACGGTATAATATAAAGGTTACATATAATACAAAAATTAAAACTACCAGCTTATCCTCTGCGTTTTAACTAGTTAAATTAAATTTACTAATCTTTACTTTAAACTACTAAACTTTAGCTAGTTAAATTAAATTAAATCTACCAACCCCTAAAACCAGTTAAAGAAATAATTTTGTGTAGTGAGTTGAATATTATGTGTGTATTCTACTCTGTCTCACCGTTGATGTTTCACGTCTGATTGACTAGAGATATTAATCTCTAGTCAGTCTGTGTCACCTCTCCTCTGTACTCTTTGGTTATAGGCCATAGTCGACATTTTGCTACTGGGTAACTTGGGTTAAGTATTTCCTGTTGTTTTTAGTTCAAGTGGATTTATACTTATCATAACTCAATTAAATAAGTACAAAAGACGCGTGGGGAACCCTAATAAAGTTCAATTTTATTCAATTCTGTCTACTCATCAATTGAAATTTCAAAGGATGATATTTAGTAAGTTTTATCGTATATATTTTGCTGGTAAAAAATAATTCCTGCCTCGCTATAATATATTTTGCTCTTTTGTTTCATTTAGATAATATCTAACGTTGACACTGAACATTCCAGATTAAAAATGTCGTCAAAAATCAGTGGAACCAATAATTTCAAGGTAGTATTACTAGGCGAGGGTTGCGTCGGTAAGACGTCTATATTACTGCGATATATTGAAGATAAATTTAACGATAAACACTTAAGTACACTTCAGGTATGTTGACACACAGGACTATGAATCTGTGTACTATATTACTAGATATTCAGACAAGTTTTTAATAAGCTTAGTTTATAAGCTTATTCATCATTATGAATATAATGACAGTATGTACTTTAAAATGTATATATAATATATACAATTTCAGTATTTCAATACAAGGGATACAAAATTTGAGATCTTTTTTATGTACAGATAAATAAACAAGTAAATATTTGTTATGATTTGCACTGTAACAGTAGTTGATTAATATTTAATCATACTTGTTTTTAGATAACTATTGATATATCTTTTGGTTTCTGTACAGTTTCCCATTTTACAGTGCTTGTTTGTACTACATATAAAAAATAAAGGAACTTGAATCAATACTCATGTTACTGTCCACCCACAGCATACTTATCAACTTAGAAAGAGATCACATTTCCAAGACCGTAATTTAATTAAAACATAATAGGTGTATATCTATTCTTAGTATTGTTCTATTCTCATCCATCATGTTGCACCTACAAATGCTTATTTTGAAATAGAGGTTTTAATTTGTAATAAAAGCTTCATAGAGCTGTAAATAGTAGAATACCAAGTAAATATTTGTTCAGCATGATGATATAAAATAGTTATTTGACATTATGTAACATTTTACAGGCAACATTTCTAAACAAAAAATTGAACATAAATAATAAGCGAATAAATCTCTCCATATGGGATACCGCTGGGCAAGAACGCTTCCATGCATTAGGTCCAATATACTATCGCCACTCCCATGGTGCTGTTCTTGTATATGATATAACTGATGAGCACTCCTTTGCCAAGGTATGTATCTTCCATTAACCAACTAAAGTTGTTATTGGAACAACGTTGTCAAATCCTGACTTCATAATACAGTTCTAGCATATTCTACATGGTGTTAGGAACATAATAACTATTCCAGGGTACATATTTATGACTGAAACTTATATTGTTTTTATTCTGCTTTTGGAATCTTATGGTAGTTAAGAACACATATTTTTAGGTTCAAAACTGGGTTAAAGAGCTTAAGAAAATGCTTGGTTCAGACATTGTACTCGTAATAGCTGGGAACAAAATAGACTTAGAACATGAAAGAACAGTCTCTTTAGAGGAAGCCGAAAGGTAAGTAAATTCAGAACAACATTTTTAAGTGTAGCTAAAGCTTTAAAGCTTTTTTTTTTTTCAATTATTCACAATCATTACATTGAACATCAAGTAAACTCTTACTATAGGGTAGGTAGTTAAGATTTAACTAAGTATCGTTATTTCAAATGATGCCGTAAGGTAGTCAAATCCAGTTTTATGCTAGAACTGATTACTTCTAGATTCATTGTGAAACTCCATCATTTAAAAATTACTCATAGAAATATGAATATACTATGAGTAAAGATAAGCTAACTTCGATATAATTATAACTTTATATATTATTAAATGATACTCTATGAAACATGACTGATATATCATAAAAGGATGCTGAAAAAAATGAGCATGATCTTCAAATGAAAGAAAACAGTCTTAAACTTGATTAGTATTTATTACTGATTGACTGATTGTCTTAATTTTTTTTTAATTAGTGAATGTGCCTTATAGATTAACTCATTTTCTACAATAGTTAGTTACCATTGTATTGAATCTGTTGTAAGCAAATTTAATAGCTAATTAAAATAAGCCTTAAAACAACATAATTGCAGCATCTAGGTATTTTTGCTGTAAACTTTAGATTGTGATTAGAGTTGACAAAGTATACTATCTTCAAAGTAGGTTTAATTTTCACCTTGAGAGAGCTAATCTGCTTTTTTTTGTTGCTCCATGTTATGAGAGTGACTGCACTCAGCATTAGCGTTATAGACAATTAAAGTGTGAACTGAAATCACAGATACGCCGAGCTGGTAGGTGCCAAGCACTTCCACACTTCGGCTAAGCTGAACCGAGGAGTGGAGGAATTGTTTTTGGAGCTCAGCCGTGCGATGCTTGAGCGAAGTGAACGCGCTCCGACGACCCCGGTGCCCCGCGCTTTAGCACTAGCCGAAGATGACGAAACGGCATCTGCTTCCACCTGTTGCTGGACCACATCTTCAACCGGATAGTTGTCTTATTGTATATGGCTAGCCCGAGACGTGTCGTGTGAAGTCAATAACCGGCGAGAAAACTTTTAAATCGCGGCTTTTCTCATTTTAATATAAAAGTGAAATCTGCTAAATCTGATTTACAGGTATCGGGCGAGTGATTGGGCAAAATTAACCGACCGAAAATATATATATTTTTTAATTTTAACTTTCTACTGATAAAGTTTCGAAACATATTCCAAAGTGATAACTAATAAAAATATTTTAATATTTAATAGCTTTAAATATGTATGTATAAAATACCTTGTTTACTTTCTGTACATATAACAATACGGAACAGATTTATTCCATTTTACTCGTGTTTTAAGCTTATATATATTCGTGTTTCAGGACTAATAATTTTAATACTGATATACACAATATTACATACGTTAATTAGCTTTAGCTATGCAAAATTTTGCTTATAAATTAAAAAAGCTCTACATACGCGTGGGAAGAAATCATAGAGTTGGTGAAAATTGTATTTACATAAACATTTATTTCAAAATATCATATGCATATAATGATTAATATATAATAGGTTTCAGTATTTAAGGTTACTTTTCTTTTCAATCTTAAAGATTTGATTCATTTCTAACAATGAAATGGCTAGAACCTACACTTACCTATCTTTACATTTATTGTATACAGATCAAAATTATTAATTCGCGTGTGGTTTTCATTTGTAAATGTATAAGAAAATGTATATAATTAGTCTTATAATTGTTAAACTTATTATTAGTCTATATTTCATAAAAGAATCTAAAATATGTTTGAATGCCTCGACTCGCTTGTGGACGACTGGACCGATATCACTTCTCGGCCGGAACTTTCTATTGTGATTAATTATTATTAACAGAATTCCATTATGATTATCTGTATCTGGAATATTCATTCTGTAAGTTTATAATTGCTAATGTTTCAATCGAGGGTAGAATATTGACACACGAAACAACCTAAACTTTAAAATATTAATTTATCTACTGATCTTTGCAGTTCTGCGACTCTTGTAAAAATATCTACATTAAAAACGTGTATAATTTTTTTTTCTTTTCTTTAAAGCCATAACTATCTGATGCGTCGAATAACTATTTAAGTTTCGTTCCCTAAGAACCAGCCATATTTACATTGCCCGTGGAGAATTCAGACGGTGAAAGGATTCGTCCAATAGATTTTTCCCATAAATCCATTGATATTTCACGCGGACCAAGTCGAGGGCAAGGAGCGGGAATGGCTTTCTAAGAAACGATTTTAAACAGTTCATAATACCAAACAGGGTTGTTGTAATGAAAACACCTCGTATACGTAAACATTTACTACTAACCGCTACTTAAAAAATGAAAAACACTATTAACAATTAACAATATGCCCAAATTGGAGTGTAAAAGAGGAATTGAAGGATGTCCAACGCGTGCATCTACCGTCACTTTCATACAAATTGCCGCAAACGAAACTACTTCGATAACCTAACACCGTTTAAACGCGAGAGGCCGGAGGAATAGGCCTTTGCCTCGAGACACAACGAGGGAATAAATAAAATATGCGTCATAAGGCGGACACGGGACTCCGATTCGCGTTTTCCGAATGAGTCTAAAAGTGACGTTTGACATTACGCGACAATTGTATCAGGCGAGACATTTGTTCGTCCGTGAGCTTGGCGCGTTTGCTGGTCGAGACGGTGAAGTCAAACGTCCTCAGGTCGCGGTTCGAGCGCCGGGGTCACTTTTCGATATCCACTTTTTTGGCCACTCGCGCCTCGGCTTTCGGGGTCTCGTACGTCTTTGGGGCTTCCGTCTCCACGGGGTCGAAAGGGGGCAAATCCCTCAGGTACGGAAGCATGCTGCGGGATTTTTCCTCCGCCGACAACCACTCCATCTGAAACGAGCGATACGAATGAAATACCCGTTAAATCGGGTTCAGTCCATGGTCAATCGAACGAACGATGTGGGCGTACCTTCTGCCGATACTGTAGCACCGCTCCCTTGCAAATGTCGAGGCACATGCTCCTCGTCAGGCGCCCATCTTCAGAGGCGTACGCGGCCGCCTGCCAGGCCACGCCCAGTTTGGACAACGCCCTTCCGGAGAGACCACCCGTGAGGGACGCTACTTCATCGCACAGCTCGCCATACTCGAACCGATCCACGCTCAAGCGGCTAAACAAAACGTTTTAACTTTAATTGTCGGACTGATCACACGAAAGTAAAAATTTCACGACAAAGCGAGGAACGGAAAGCTACATACCTGTGTTTATCGGCGGCCGGTTGCAGAATATAGGCATCGAAGTACAAGCGAAGCAGACGCTGCCTCTCTTCCAATGTCGGCAGAGGGAACTCCAGCAAAGCGTCGATCCGATCGTGGACGGCAGAATCCAGGTGATGCGGCGTATTTGAAGCCAGGACCAGCATGACGCGGCCGCTCTGCGCCGATGTGCGGTAGAGGAAAGCGTTCAGGGCAGCCCTCAGTTCCTCGGAGAGAGCCTCCGAGGAACGTTTGCGAAGGAACGCGTCCGCCTCGTCTATGAACAGAAGCACGCCTTTACGACTGGTGTTGGCCCAGTCGAAGACTTTGTGGATGGCCGCCACGGCGTCCTTGCCCATCGGGGCCACGTCTCCTCCGGTCATGATCGCGTACTCCATTCCGGAATGTTTCGCTAGTTTCTGCAAATACGACGTCGGAACAATGCTTTGCGCGGTAAAATGAGTGAAGATCGTTCACGCTTCGGCCGCACGTACCTTGGAGAAGAGAGTCTTGCCGGTGCCAGGCGGGCCGTACATTAGCAGATTGGTGTAGAGGCCGCGGTTGCGCCGAGTGTTCTTCGCGGCGATGGCGACGTCCCTCAGCCGCCGTTCCAAACTCGGGGCCAGGACTACGCCGGCCAAAGCGTCAGCCGGCGCTCTGAACTTGGCCACGGCGGCCGCAGCGGTTCGGATCGGATGCCTCGCAGCGTCCAAGAGGGACAGACGGGACGTTTCTCGCACTAAGGTCGGCTTCCCTATCCGAGACTCGATAAACCGAGCCGCGACGGACGTGGCTCCCCGCGCCGAATACACTCCTAAGGCGAGAAGAGATAACCCACCCACAGCGGTGGCGGTCCGCTGCCAGTCCGTCAGCAGCGAACTCACTCCCGTCCCGATCACGCTACCCGCCGTCCTAAAAAAACGATACGAATTAGAAAAAATTTCACTTCAAACAATTTCACAAAATTACACTCTTATAGTTCCCGAGATTAGCGCATTCGACCGACAGACAATTTCTTTCATGATATATATATAGCTACAGTTAAATATAAATTATACAAACTGTATGCTCTCCAATATGGTGGTCCTGTTTTCGGCAGCTTTAAGACGAATTTGCTCTAGTGTGATATCTCGGTTCTCTCTGTCCGCTTTGGCCCTAGCCCTGGCTTCTGCCTCTATCGCCTTGAGTTTGTTCTTTTCTCGCAACTCCATCTCGTGCTCTATCGTCGCTCGACGCAGGGCTTCTTGCTTCGCCACGCTCTCTTCTTGTCTGTACCACACAAAAATATGTATTTATATTTTGCAAACCTTCATAAAACTTGCGACAGTGTCAAGCTTCAGCATGCCATAAATAATATTAAAAGTAATTATATTCCTTATATATTATATATTATTTTAAGTAAGTCATGACTTCAGCTAACCAATATATATCTTTTGAGCATTTAGGGACATCATGACAGATAAGGAACTGAGCATGGTTAGAAAAAAATAAAGCCAAAATAAGCTGGGCTAACAACAAGAAGAAAATAAAGTGCCCACAGTACAAGAAAATATTAATTAGACTATTTAAAAGGTAGACAAAAACAATAAGAAGCTCAGGGAAGAGAGTGGCACAGTGCCAACAAAAATAGCAGTATTTGGAGTTTTGGCAAAATGGGCACACAGATACCAAGACAAACATTTCAATCTACACATTACTTTCGTTATTATTGCTCACTTTTTCAAGATCTCCTCTTGTGACCTCTGTTGCTGGGCCAATTGTTCCTCATAACGCTTCTTAGACAGCTGGTCTTGGTACTGAGCACGGACTTGGTGTTGTTTTGTTTCTTCCTTTTAAGTAATAGCAGAGAAATACTCCTCAATAAAATTAAAACTTTTATTTATATTAAAAATTTTATTTTATTAATTATATTAAAATTCATAAAAGAGCACATTGCATGTATACTTAGTAAGGTTGATTCATTGTGCCATGAAAATATTAGAAGATAGAAGGTGCTGCTATAAGGCATTTGGAACTATATTAATTATAGGGAGACTTATAACCTAGACTTGTAACCTGCCAATAATTTAATTTATATGGGTTTATATTATGTTGTGTAACATATACATTTAAAATAAAGACCCATTATCAACCTATTTTAATAATAAATATACATACAATAGAATAATAAAAATTTAAAATATAAACCTGTAATGTTTTTCGTCTTTCTTCATGGTCAATTCTTTTTTGTTCAACTTTGGCCTGCTCAATTGCAGCTTCATACTCTTTTATTTTAGCTAATTGTTCCTGCTGTCGGGTTGATTCCTGTAGTTTACTAAGCTCTAATGCATCCTTTGAATGTCCTATGGCAAATTAATTAATACTGTTTTTATAGGATTTGGAATAAATATTTCGTGATTTTAGCTGAATTAAATAATGTTACTTTTAAAAAAAGGTAGTTTCCAGAGTCTAATACTTAATTATATTAACCGAAAAAATCCTAAAACGATATGATGAGGTTATACGGCGTATTATGCAATAGCTACTGAAGATTAATATACATAACTTAGTAATATATAATATGAGACAAATAGTTACTTGAGCGTTCTAGTTCTCGAGCGGCTTGTGCGGCTCTTTCTAATGCACTTGAATCAAACCGGTATGCATCCATTGCCTTTTTTTCAGCTTTTGTAAGATTTTGAGGAGTAATTTCTTCTGAAGGTGGAGACATATCAGCCGGAGGTTTGGGTGGACTACTATATCCGAATAACCAAGACATTGTTTACAACAAGGGTACTCTGACCATAAAAAATATTGAAGTGGAAAAGTTTACACCTCCCGATTTAATTTAAAATGTTCTCAATGTACTATACAGATACGCCGTGCCTTTAGGAATGAGTTTGAACAGTGTAGTGTACCACCACTACTAAAATTATAACCTAAAAATGGAAATTAAGTACAGACTACATAACTACAGTCAAGGACTAAGCATGGTAAAGTGTTGCCGGTGTTGTTCAAATACGGTAAAATTACCTTATTTACTTTGAAGAATGTTAAGTAAAAAACTTGAAAAATAAGATTTGGTGGAGACAAAATGGCCAAAGTTAAGTTAGTTTAAAAAAATAAAATAAAAATAAAATACGTTTATTTCGGAACATAGGATCATAAGAGTATCATTTATTCCACGTCATTAAATTCGAGCCTGTTGGCATCCCTACTCATCGGCAAAGAAGACAGAAGGTGTTGGCCGAGAGAAAAAGCCGGCGTAAAAAACTCTCGGTACTCTTTTAAAAAGAAGCAAATCATCAAACAATTCTACAATATTTAAAACAAATATAGCATATTAATTAGAAGTAGCCTGCCCAGCACTAGGCCCAGGCCCTTTTATCAACTAGATAATCACTAACTTTATAGTAAGCCTTTTTACACAGCTTTTCTTTAACACATTTCTTAAATTTAATAAAAGGCAGAGATAAAAGAGCCTCTGGGATTTTATTAAAGAAGACTATCCCTTTTCCCAAAAAAGAATTACTAACTTTACACATTCTAGTACGGGGAAATTGCAGCCTGCGTTTGTTCCGAGTATTTACATTGTGCGTATGTTCTATTCTAGTATACTTATCACTATTTTTGTATATATACATAATATTTTCATAAATATATTGCGAGGGAAAGGTAAGTATATTAATTTCCTTAAATTTATCTCTCAGAGATTCCCTACATTTTAAATTATAGATTGCACGAATAGCTCTCTTCTGCAGAATAAAAATAGATTCGACATCAGCAGCATGACCCCATAATAATAAGCCATACGTCATTAAGCTATGAAAGTAACTAAAATAAACAAGTCTAGCTGTGTCGACATCAGTCAGTGAGCGAATTTTTTTAACCGCGTAAGCTGCAGAACTAAGTCTCTTCGCCAATCCGTTGATATGAGGGAACCACTGAAGTTTTGAATCCATGGTAATTCCAAGAAATACAGTTGTATTATCCAGATTCAATTCCTCATTATTTATAATTGGTCTAGTATCCATAACCATTGCATTTTTTGTACAAAATTTAATGCATTTCGTTTTTTTTGCGTTAAGCAGAAGGTTATTCATACTAAACCAATGGACAATCAAAGAGAGAGCTTTGTTTACATCGTCAAAATTCGTTATTTGTCGTTTGATTTTAAAAATCAAGGATGTATCATCTGCAAACGAAACAATCTGATGTTTTTTCTCTACCATGAAAGGTAGATCATTTATATAAACAAGAAAGAGGAAAGGGCCAAGAATTGAGCCCTGTGGTACTCCCATATCTACTGCCGACCCAGAGGACTTCTTACCATTCACTTGAACCTTCTGAGTTCTACCGTGTAAATAGGAAGTCAGAAGATTCAGTGCGGTATTTTTGATGCCATAGTGGCGGAGTTTCCCGATTAAGGTCTCGTGTTGGACACAATCAAATGCTTTGGATAAGTCGCAGAAAACACCTAAGGCGTCATGCGACTCCTCCCAAGCCTTAATTATATATGTATATAACTCAACACCGGCATCGGCTGTCGAGCGACCTTTGGTAAAACCGAACTGATTATTATGTAATAATTTGTTTACATTATACAAATATATACAAAAGATTTTACTACAAGTTGGTAGTACGGAAATTGGTCTAAAGTTACTGGGGTCGGACATACTACCTGCTTTAAATAATGGACTTACTTTACTATGTTTCATTAGATCGGGAAACTCGCCACTTTTAATACAATTGTTGAAAATTATAGCTAGATGTGGGGCAATTACATCAATTATGCTACTCATTATTTTTACAGAAATAGCCCTAAAGATCGGTAGTGTTCTTAATGTCAATGGTTCTAAATATTCTAACTATATCGTCGGCATATAGTCTGTGGTCAGCAAAATTTTTAATTCTGTGGTGTGTACATTACTATATTGTAAAAACTTAAAACTATAAGGTAAATTGTGAAAACAGTCGAACAGTTGTTAAAACTGTGCTACGAGTGTTATTTTATTATTTTGTAAATAATTTTAGAGCCTAAATAGACTTCAAGCAAAGCATTATTCTGCTTTTTATTCTTATAGAATATTCAATTCTGTCAGTAAGTTTATTTTAATCTGACGGCATAGTTCTTTCAAAAACAACCGCCTTAGATGATGGGATCATTCCTAAAAATAGCTAGCATTACTTTACTACGACATTGCATCGCAGATCAAATTAATCAAGTTGTATTTCGTGGGTGTTGTAGATACACAATGGAGAAAAATGGGAACCCTCCCTCTTACGGCTGGAGTAATGGGCATATGCAGGCGCCACCTGCGGCCCCTCCGAGTTATGCACAAGCTGTGGGCGGTGTGGGACCCTCCAGCCCTTACACACCACAATATCCACGTAGTAAGTGTTTGCGTTAATGTAGGTGACTTTAATGTTATTTAAACATGCTTGAGTAACACTTGTCCTTGTGCCAGATATTACAAAGGTGAGACAAAGTGAAGGTTAGTGAGGGAATAAATTATGTAATGCTTTTAAGTGTTTATAAATTAATCCATATATTAATATTGAAAAAACTTAGGTTAAGCCCGAGGCAAGATAAAAATTTTTTTACATCATATCAAGAAAAGAAAACCTGTTGTATTTTTGTATCAATTTTATAACAGGAATATACTTTATCAGTTTCTATCTTTCAACACAGGTCTTGCTTGCATTAAAAAAAATCTGTTGACTAAAATATTTATGTCCTGTAAATATTATTCATAAAGAGCAAAATGGAACAAACCATACCAAAGCAAACAATAACTACAAATCTATGTCTGTAATAATTAATGGGTAAATAACCTTGAATTAAAATTATGAAGTGGGTTTTGGATGTGAACCTACAACAGAAGACACTGGATAAGGAACTATATAACTGACAGGGGCTTTCAAGTGAGAATTAGAAGCCCATTAACTTTCCTCATGAAAAGAGGAGTGCTAGAAGAATCAGTTTATCAAATTATTCAAGTCAATGCATGCTTTATTTCCTGAGGATACAATTTTTTTTGGAAACCCATGCACGCAGTTACAAGTAATATAAAATGATATATTATGTATTTACTTGACATCATTGATAAGAAAGATCCTTGTGTTGACAACAATCACTTACAACAGCTGTAAACACACAGAGGTCTTGGGGAGTTATTATTATAATCAATGATTTGAAATGAGACCCTCACAAGGTTAAACAGCACTTTTCTAATATTATTCTTCAAAAGAAGAACAATAAAACTGATGTTTCTTAAAGATAGATGAAGAACAAATCTAATAGGAACATTCTAAATTCTTTCTGGCTTTTATAATGTTCAACACATTGAGAATATATTTACGTTTAATGAAAACAAGCAGTCTTAAGGTAACAATTGCATTTTAAACTAAACGCCATAAAAAAAGCAATGGTGATGCCTTGTGAAATTTCTTTCCAAATTTTAACTAAAGTCCCTAAGACATGTCGCTAAATTCATTAAAAAATTAGAGATTTTCTATTTATTCTAAATGTGTACTTGCGCTAGTGTGTTTAATAAATAATTATAATCGACAAATCAAAATGTTTCACGTTTTTTGTATCAGCAACGGGTCCACAAATAGTCACGACAGTGGTGCCTCTGGGGCCGCAATCCACCCACATGATATGCCCCAGTTGCCACGGAGAAATCGACACTGCTTCAAAGAAAAAACCGGGCCTAATAGCATATATAGCTGGATCGGTGATGTGTATCCTGGGGTGAGCTAATTTTGTCGTATACACTTATCATTTTATTTTAAAAGTAACAAGCATTTACTTTAATGGGCACAAGCCCAGGTCATAAAATTAAGCACTTTACGAAATGACTGGCTGACATTGGTGAGAAAATTGAGTGTTGATGCAGAAATTGACTTCCGCTCATTTAATTATATATGTCTATCGTAGGTTGTTTTGCGGCTGCTGCTTGATCCCGTGCTGTATCGATAGTTGCATGGACGTGCATCACGAGTGCCCCAATTGCGGCGCTCACCTTGGCCGCTATCGCCGGTAATTTTGAGAACGAGTCGGCGTCAATAAATCACTTGCAATTAAACTCCACGTTCGTTTTCAGATTTAAACACCTGCGTATGAGCAAACGGATACTTTGTTATCCAATAATATTATATAATTGTTGTAACCTAACCTTAGCTAACGAGACCGTCGACCGAAGAACTGTTCATCGGCATCCGTATACTGTCAGCTCGTTTTTGGAGGTTTTATACTCGACGATAATAAAGCTAACCCGGCAGGCCGATAGATTAAACTGAGTGTTTAAGTTCGTGTGAGCCTCGCCATTAGCTCATTGAATATTTATACACATAAGTATGAGTTCTATTGAACTTCAATCTCGATCCAGCTTTAATTGTACAAATTGACAATAATTTTATATTTTTTAATGATATATGCATTTACATGTAATGTTGTAAGGTGTCACTGAATACGTATATTTCTTAAGCACAATTCGACTAATCTATGTGTAAATGAAAAATGAAGTGTGGACGCTTAACGAGGCCATTTCATTACAACTACTTTCGTGGACCGGTCAATATGAGATTCGTATCATCTTCGTGAGTTTTTCAAACGTATGTTACGTTTGCCCACAATCTTGTATCACAATATATCAGTGTGCCGAGCGTTGGCAAGCTTTTATAAATAAATTTCGTAACTTTTATTTATTGTATTTTTATGAACATGTCCTAATAAGAATATTTTTGCTAATTTTTTGAATAAACTATTTAATTAAACGCTTTGTATTCTTCATAACTCGTCAATGTGACGTCATCGCCGGTCAGAAATAAAACGTCCGAACCTCTGATTCGACAGACCCTCGATGGACCCACGAGAGCTCGACGAGGGAGAGTAAAACACTTTCTTGAAATTGTAAGTTTATTGATGTGATTTAATTAAAAATTAAATATTTTCTATATAAGACGCGTTAACACGGAGACAAATTCAAATGTTACACTTAAATATTATGTTCGTTAACTTAACTTTTGAGCTGAACGGAATGTAGGTTCACTGTCGCAAGCGACAAATGTGGTCAAAACGGTGACAGAAATCGACATACATAGAAAGAGAAGCTTCGAGATCGGTCGAGATAATATAAATTATTTAAAAACACTTGGCGTGGGAAAATAAGAAAAAATAGTATTTCAATTTCGAATGTCACTAGAAAAGGATCCACAATTGACTCTTTAAGATAAGGTTAAATACTGAGAGAGAGATCGTCATCTCAAAGCTAGAAAACCGTCAAACGCTTCATACAAAATAGTTAAATTCGTTAATCCTAACTACACATTTGGTAGTCTCGCCGCTCACGCGAAAGAACTACTGTTCTACCATTGTTAACGTTAAATAAACTATCGAAGAGAGGCGTCTCCCTGCGCTAAATAAATATTTGATTCGTATAAAAACATGATTAACAGCGAAGATCTACTTTACAACTATGCTAAATACGATAGTGACGTGACACATGACGAAACGAAGTCTTCGTCTCGGCGCGAACGACACGGGTCGCTTCACGCGTCGAGCGAGTTAAGTACGTGGAGACCCGAATCGCCCGCGGTCGGCGTTCGGCTTTTAGGCTGAAACGGACCCGGGTCGTCCGCGGGGGAGGCGGTCACGTTACGTGTCCTCCACGTCCGAAAGCGGCCGCGATGTAGAGGATCTCCTTCGTCGGGCGGGTTTCGGTCCGTCGTCCTCCTCCGGCTCCTCCTCGGGCGAGACGCCGCGGAGGGGCGCGAGCCCAAGGGCGCGCGCTTTCCACGCCTCCAATCTCATAACCTGCGAAGACAACGACGGTGTTTATCACGATATCGCAGCGTCGGTCGCTCCGCGCCACCTTCTCTAGACTATTTACGCATACGACTACAAAACGTTCAAACATCACTACACAACAGTCGACGATTCGTCTCATGCGACTAAACGTAGCTAACGCGACGCGACGGAGACGAGCGAGCGCAGACCTTCAAATTAATTTATTTCCCATTTTGTCAAAATCAAAGATGTCGGGACATCGTCGACGGTCGAGCGAAGGGTCGGTCGTTTAATTGGAATTTTTAAACGCAACTCACAATAAAGAATAAGCTCCATGGAACGGCCCGAACGCGCGTCGCCGTCGTCGCCTATTCATATTTAGCGAAAAATCGAAACTCGAAATCCTCTAGCTACGACAAGGTGCACGCGTCCACTTACTTGAGCCACTTCCGAGGGAGACCCTTCGCCGCGGAGTCGTTCGGGGGAAACTGCGCAGGCAACGGTTCAGTTAAGCCAGTGTACGTTCTACGCCGACGCTCCCGAAGCTCGCAATCTCTCGGAACGAGAAATCGGAGCTTCGGGAGGGACGGACGAGGGTAGCGGTCGGTATAATTATTTACACGTCCGTCGGTCGGAAGTGAGAGAAGAGCGAGAACGAGGCGCTCCGCGGGCCACGCGATCGACATTTACCTCGGCGTGCAACTCGGCGACCTGCTCCTGCAGCTCTCGAACTCGTTCTGAATCGTCCGAGTTATGGTTCCTGAGTTCCCCCTCCGCAGCCATCACCTCCGTCTGAAAGCGACGTCGGGAGCGTTTAATGCCCGAGTTCCGTGAGGAGCGGTTCGCAACGAGAGCCATACCTTCATCTTACACTCGGAGAGCTCGTTCTCCAGCTCGGCGATCCGCTGAGACACCTCCATGTTCTTGATCGACGCCTGCATCGATTCGTATTTCGCCTGAAAATCAAAACGCAATCGTCACGCTCGTCTTCGATCTTTCCGACGGGGAACTGGTCGATGCGAACCTTGCCCGCGAGGTCTTCGTACTTGTGCTGGAACTCGCGCTGCCTCGCGATGAGTGCCCTCTCACGGGCCAGGGCTGCGTCGAGGGCCTCTCTCAGAGCGGTCGTCTCCTCATCCTGGCGACGCAATTGGTTGCTCGACACCTGCACCTGAGCGCTCAGCTCCATTTCCTGTCCGACGTTGGCACAATCTAAATCAGATCTCGATGTCACCGGATCTCCGGAGCTCCCTTAGGATATGACATACGCACCTTGAGCCTCAGCTCCTTGAGCTCGGTGAGGGCTTCGACTTCCCGAATGCGAGTGGTCATCAGCTCGTCTTCCAGCCTGTGGGCGTCGGTGGCGCGACCCTCCCACGCCCGAAGCAACTTCTTGGGCGTGGCCATGAGATCCGACACTACCGAAGGAGGCGCTGCTGCCGTCGCCGCCGCCTCGGCCCGGTGTTCCTGAGGATAAATCGACACGGTTAGGGCCCCGTTGCCTCGCGCATGCACACGTTGTGGTTCGCGGCGATACCTGCAGATGTCGCCGCCACGCGTCGGCCAGCTCGGTGACGCGCTGTCGCAACTCTTTCAGGGACAGATTGGCTTCCGCTTCTCGCAACTTCACCGCTATTAGTTCGTCCTGCGAAACAATTTAGATTTTCGTTAGCGAACGTTTGAACATCCGCTAAAACCGCGGAACCCAAGCCGAGGCCACGGCAGGCGGGACTCGGCACCTGCAGGTGTGCGACGTTGTTGTCGACGGTCTGCTTCCGCAGCAGCTTGTTGTCGTTTTCTAAGTCAGCCAACCTCGCGGCCAGTTCCCTCTCAGCCGCCTCTCGTTCGGCGAGTTGCAGCTTAGCCCTCACTAGTTCCTGCTGCAGACACCGCGCCAGTTCCTCTTTGTCGCCGGAGCCACCTTCGCCTCCCTCGCTCCCCTCCCCGCCCTCCAGGGACGATTGGCGGGAGTTACACTGAAAATTTTATTCACTTTTATCGTGTTTCGTGCAGAGAAAATCTTTTTTTTTCCACGTTATTAATAGACTGACGGACTCAATATGCATCAAACTTCAGGATTACTTTAAAATGATTTTTTTAATAAGTATGCAAACATTTTAGATTAAATTATATAAACATGGGGAGATTGGTCCTTAATCTTAAAAAAGCAATATTTAAAAATAGAACTGCAGTAAAACCAATGAATATAGCCGGGAAAAGAAAATTTACTCGTAGGATCAGATTTGTTTTGATTTTTTATTCATTGACAATTGAATTATTGTTACCAGCAGAATTGATCGGTTAGTTTTTTTAATTCATTGAGAGTTTCTGATACTTCGTTTGAACAAGCTGCTCAAATTGTAGAATTGGTGCGGGATCAACAAACGATTGTTAGAAATTTAAATTTAAACCAGTCTACGGTTTCTAACAACCTCAATGAAGTGCGTCGAGTAAACGTTAGTGCACGAACAATAAGAAGAAGTTTAAAGGAAGCGGATATCACCCCTTTTAGGCCAGCAAATGGCCCAAAGTTATCTGTAGCTCACGGACAAGCTCGTTTAAGATTTGCGCGTGATCACCTAAATTGGACAGATGAACAATGGGCCTCCTTTTGTTCACAGACGAATGTATGGCATGTTTAAATGGTGCAAATGGTCGCAGAAGAGTCTATCGTCGACGTGGGAAGTGATATGCTAAAAGTTGCACTGAGGAGCGTGTTCCTTTTGGAGGCAGTTCGTGCATGGTCTAGGGTGGCATATCGATGAACGATGTTCGTCAAAACGGTAGTAGAGGTGGTTTGACTGCACATCGCTACATAACAGAGATCTTAAAAGATCACGTGGTGCCTTACATGGGATTTATAGGCAAAAAATTTACTTTAATGCAGGATAATGCCCGGCCGCACGCTGCTGCACAAGTTCGACAATATTGCGAAGAGGTTGGGATACGTAAAATGGATTGGCCAGCTCGCAGCCCGGATCGGATTAACCCATTGAACAACTTTGGGACAGTTTAAAATGAGCTGTATATGCGAGAAATCCTGTGCCTACGACAGTAGCACAACTAAGAACAGCACTGTCAGAAGAATAATATTCCGCAAGATGTTTTAATAACCCTAATCAAATATGTTTTGTGGATTTATAGTTTCAATATCAATCATGTAATTTTCCGGTTTACGTAATATTTAATTCACCGTCTGGTACCCCAATAATTAAATGATCGCACAAATGTTAGTCGACGGATATGCCCTTACCAGGCGACGTCAGGAAGAACATTCACTTTGACACATTCAATATAACACTTGAAATATTTATTTTCCCGCTAAAATTACCTCCGCCAGAGTGACTTCTAAGGATCGTATCTCTTCGTGAGCGTCGGCCAAAGCCTGCTGAGCATCAAGGTTGGCACAACGCAGGGCGTGGAGCTCTCTCTCTAGCGCGAAAGTCTCTTCCTCTCCGTGAGCTCGGTCCACTTGGCCCCGAACTAAGCGAGCCGCCAACTCCGAACACTCCTGTTCGAGGAATTGCATGCGCTTCTTCAAGATACGGTTCTCTTCCCGCAGGCACTGCAAAAAATTGAATCAAGACTGAAATCGGCCTGGACACCAACCAATAGGTCAGTGAAATGAAACTCACTCGCAAAACAGCGATGTCGCTCTGTTCCTTTGTTTTTATCACGGTGTACTCTTTTTCCAGCTTTTTCATCTTTTTCGGGTTCACTTTTATGGAGTAGGCTAATTCCATAAATGCATCGTGGTCTGCGTCGGCTTTCATCGGCAATTCTTTTTGAATGAACTAGAAGTAATTAATTTTATTTCAATTAGTGAAAAATGTTATGTCACCGAAATGTAATTTTCGAAGTGTTAGTTTTCGAAACTATAATTGGAGTCTCGAATGTGCCAAGTTAAGGATATTATAGTTCGCACCTTGAGAAGGTTTTCCATGTCCAAAGACAGAAGATGTTCCTTTCCAAGCGTTAAGAGCGCCAGTGCAACCTTAAACACCACTTCTATTCCTTCAGAGAGAAATACGTCCATGATGCGGCAGGCCAAAGGCAGAGACAGGTTGGTCGTGAAAAGAGTGAGGAACCAGCTACTGGCGTATATCGATGTGCTGAAACTCTGTAGAGATTATTTATTAATTTTTATACAATTATCCTAAAGACAAGAGCAGAGCAACATAATCATCACAAAAATACCTGTGACTGAAAGTGAACGTGTAAATCAGGTAAGATTTCCTGCAACAAGTTTTCCAATTGGTACATGCAGAGTCCCAGTTCAGCCATACTTGGCTTGAACATGTCCCGCATTTTGTGCTGCTGCATAATCTTCACGAGAACCGCAAAAGCCTCTTCCTCTGGCATCTGAAAAATATAATTTCCATTTAATTGCTAAGGTTGTAACGTCATACAAATGCACCGCAGCTGACGCACATTTTGTTACTCACCTGCATCAATAAAAGCCCAACTATGAATCCTGAACCTTGGCAATATCCCACTTCCCTGTCATGGAGGGAATACGCCTTCATCACATTGAAGAGAGCCTCTTGGCCTAAGCCATCTTTTTCCTTGAAGAAGTCATGCTCCGGATATGTGCGCGCGATATCACGCCTAATCACCTTTTCACACGCTGACTTCGCCTGTAAATGAATACTTGTATTTATTTAAACCTTAAATCAGAATACAAAATATATACATTACAACTATTGTTTTTCTTAATCTAAGGTCTCCCCCTCTCCTTCAGAAAGGTCAATGCATTTGAAATAATGAGAACTAGTTGCCACACTGAAACAGAAATGAGAAAACCGGAAAATACGAACCAATACTAGTATAAACTTGGATAAAATAAACGTAATGAATATTTAAAACGTGAAAATATAAAAGTTACCTTGATATACGAGGCATACTGTTTTTTTTCCGGAGAGCATTCGACCCCGGCTAATAGCTGCCACACGATGCCTCGGAAGTGATGTGGAACACCTCTTCTAACCAGATCTCTTACAAACTGGTTGCGTCTTCGCCACTCGGTCTCCCAATTACTGACAATTCTGCCCCAGAGAATCCATATCTCTTCTTCGCTGCTACCTGCCACTCGCGTATCGTCCTGACTCGAGGTTGCTAGAAAAGTTAAGTGTGTAAGCAAGAGCTAATTGAGGAACATATGTTTGTTAACAATATATTTTGAAATTGTCATACCCAAGAATGGACCCCAATGTTATATCAAATTTAATACACAAACAAATTTATTTTTAAATAAATGATAATAGCAAGCACTTCGTTTCTAATATTCGATTAATGTAGGTCAGACGTATTTGTGAGTCCGTCGTCTCCCTCTGCCATCTTAACACTAATGTCAATGAGATGAGTGTGGATACAGTATGCGATAACTGCGATTATCTTTAGCTATTATGATATACTTAAACCGACGAGTCTGCGTTTTTAGTCCCCTTACGAAAACAAAATAATAGAAATAACTTTTACACTAAAGATCGAGGCGAAAATAATCAAAGTCAGTCAGATAAACGACATAACATTTCAACGCTTGTCTTCGTAACAAATAATTGAATCGCTAGCTTCATTATGTTTAGTTCTTTAAAGTACTGCGACTAATATTTTGCGGTGAACTCCTTTTAATAGGTCACACAAAACTCTCGAAATAAGTGGTAACAAGCCTTCTGTATCGTTTATTTATTTAAAACCTCACTAGTTTATTTATTTTAGACGCTTAACAGGTCCGTCGTGCGTGAAGCAAGTGAGTTATGTAGTATATGCTACTAAGAAGTACGTAAAACAGGGTATAGTTAGTAAGTTATTAATATTATTTATCGCAGTCTTTAAGAGTAAAATACTTAAATTATAGGTAAAGTGGAATAGTTTATGTTCACGCATCGGGTGCCATGATGACGCAATAATTACTGTGTGGGAAAGGCTCCAAGTTATATAATGGAGAAATATAACAAACGTTTATTGTGTGTTAAGATTGCCTTTTCCGACACCGTTTAATCTAAATATTGTACGAACTGTATTGGTTTTGCCAGATTATGTATGTTGATTAATAGTCATTAACAGCCTAGCATTTTAACTAAATGGCGCCGATTAACTAGCGGCCTGAAGGATAATCTGTAGCGTTTGTTACAACATTTAATAAACTGGCTGGCTAAGGCTTCGGCCATTCGTACGATAAAGTCATTATTTGACAGAAATAAATAATATGAACATATTACAAAAATATTTCTTTTAAAAAGAAATTGCTTGGTTATAAATCATATTATTAATGTCTCTTCACTGTTCCCTTGTACATGTTTTTCATGTTACCACTACCAAAGTTGTGGTTTGCCGACGCCATATTGACAGTTTGAAGAGTTTCGTTTCGAATTTGAGAGTGGCAGATAGTAGAATTAAATTTAAAAGAACAGTCAGCACGCTAGGCAAGTAATGAAACGTCATCGATCCAAGTCAATTTTTACGTAAACGGCTAGGCTGTTAATCGAACGGCTAATTAAGCTAGTTGGTTGCGACATATACGTAAAATTTTAATTCTGATCCGTATATAGAAAGTAATTATTTCCTGCTCCCCTGGTGTGTGAGAACAAAACTAACCTGATGCGAGTGATGTTTCGGAGTTCTTTCTGCTGGCTGCGTTGAGCGAGGGGCACTTTGAGTCCGCCTCGATCTTCCTGTTAGCCTCCTCCAGTTTGGCGAGTAAAGCCCGATCGGGCGTCGGCAGACCCTCTCCCTCTTCGGCGACAACTATCATACACAATTGATATTCACCGTCAAATGTAGTCAAATAGCAAATAGACATTATTTCAACTATGGTATTACTCTCAGTCATCAGTGATTCAGCGTGCAAATAACGGTTAAATAAACAGAGCAGCAACCTTTGGTGAAAAACATATGTGCTATTGTTATAATCTAATAATCATCAGTTAGTGTATATATAAAATATAAAACTTTTAATCTAGTTTTTTTTACTTTTAGTTTAAACTATATCTTTGCTGCAACTAATTGACTTTGAGTAACACATGAGCAGAAACAAATGATAAGACTAAGTGCAGGCTTAATTTCAAGTGATAAAATTATCTCCGAGTTTAACGCATCTTGGTTCCTGGTTCTTTAAAGCATTGGAATAGTTGAAGCTTTTTTACATATGAAATATAATATAATCACCGTGTTAGTATTAATGTTTTAAAACAATTGTGGTTCTTATTGAAGTATGAGGTATACAACAGTACCGCGGAAATGGCGCTGCAAGATAAAAATGACTGTGTTAGTCGTGAAGGATGAATATGGATATGTATACACGACAGACAAGGTATTTGGGCAAGGACATAATTGATACAAGCCAAATATGGCACATCTAAGTTAAACAGCGAAAATAGGGTATTCACCTGGTATAGGCGTAACGTTATTTTTGGTCGAGATCTCAGAGTATTCCGAATCTAAGGGTGGAGGCGAAGTACTCCCATGTACGTGAATGACTGATAAATCAGGTGATGGGATTGGGCTATCTTTCACCTCTTCCGTGTCCGTAATTGGCGGCTTAGTCGATGGAGAAGTGTGATCCACAGCCAATTTCATTCTTCATACACTTTGTCTTAGCTGCGTCTGCAGATATACAACATTATCTATACACCCACATTCAGGGTTGGTGACCGGAGCAAAACAAATATGATATAAGTTAAATAGACTACGACTACATTTAGCTTATAGGGTACTATCCTACATCTGCAGTGTAGCGAAGGGGCCGATGAACATGAACCACGGTTTGCTCTGCCGATTAAAATATTTCAGACAATTTTCAAAGGAGCAAAGAGATTTATCCGTCTTGGACTTTGCCTACGATATAACAAGATATAGGAAATTAGAGAATAATGAAAATTTATAATATTGAACAATTCTTTTTATATTACCGTATACTTAATTAAATACTCACATCACTCAATTAATGTAAATCTAAGATCTTTATCGTCCATCGCAATTAGTCACCGAGGCCCCCACACACACAACAAACACATTGCTATTATGTGCGTTAACAACACAGCATATACTATCTGTATGTGAAAGTTATCCACCGGCTGACCGCGTACTGAGCGTGAAGGCCGTAACTAGTCAATGTACTATAGTCCCACGTGGCCCGCTAGACTAAAAAACCGTATCAAGGCTGTGCACTCATACTTCTGCTGCCTTTAGGGGTAAGACTCGTGAAAGAGTCGACTTATTACATCGCATAACCTTTGCTCCAAGAACGTGTTAATACGTTGCAACTTGCACTAGTTGCCAGAAGAAAGATAAATATTAGAGGCGATGCGTTCTCTACATTGCTTTAGTATATGTAATGAGACCTATTTAGCAAGGTATTTGGCTTAGTACTCTTAAGTCTAAGCATGTCGCAAGTGATCGTTAGCTGAAGTGAATGATCTGATAAATAATATTATGACACTACTATACCGCAAAGCAATCAGAAATAATAGTACGCACAATTTTTTTATTTGGACATTTATTCATATAGGTATTGTTAATTGAAACAATAATATTATGAACGTCAGTGACTTTGTAAGAAAGATTTGAAAATTGTGAACGAGATATTTAAGAAAAACATTAAAGACAGAATTCCGTCAAATATACAAGGAATTCAGAGAATGCAAGAAGAGCAAGAACTAACATTTGATAGTATTGATAAATATCGATAGTAACCTTTACATAAACTGCAATAAGTTGTAACTTATTAGAAGAGAAGTTAAAAGAGCTCTAATGACCTATTGGAACAGTTCACTTTCCCACTTTAGCTAAATTGGGAAAGAAACAAGTCTCGGGTTATTGTGAAACAGAAGTACTAATGCCCAGTAAGCTAAGCGAGATACAGAAAAGTGAAAAGAGTGTGTCACCTTCACTAATTCATCGTTGTTCTAAAGATTAAACGAACAAAATCGCTCGATAATGCTTTATATGTCAAGGACTAGTAGTATACGAGTATTAGGCACGTCGTTTGTGCATTTATTGGTTATCAACATTGAGGAGCGGCTTTCTTGAGGCCTGAACTTGCTTGCTAATTGTTTGTTAAACCGCCTATAAATATTCAGCTCGCTTCCCTTGCTATTATATCCTTCGTTTGGGTCTTCGTACTCTGTTATCTTCTTTGACCATTTTTTTCTTTCTTCTATTGCTATGTGTAATGGATGCTAATCGTTAAGTCGTTATTTGTGCATTGTTAAATTTTCTTAATTTTTATTTATTTACATGTTTTATTCAATGTTATATTATAATGTAAGACAATAAATAGTTGTTTTAATGAATTGAATAAGAACTTAACGACGTAAATTAGAGGAAATAAAACAAAAAATTACACATTTTCAAATGAAAGTTGATATGGTTAACGGTCACTCATCATATATGAAAATGAATAAAGAAATAACAATCGTATTCACACTCTGACAAGGAAAGTCAAGAAATATAGACATTTTTTTTTATTTTTCTAAGCGTTATTATCAATAAAAAAGTTAATAAGCTTGTATTATTATTCGTACTGTAATATTATAATTATTATTCGTAGATCATGTCTGTCTGATCGAAGCGAGACCTATACTCTATTGAGATTACTTTGCGTAGTTTAATACAAGTTTGTGACTCACCGCTGTTACATCACGCGGTCAGTTTTTGTGATTTTACGCTATACTGAACTATTTCAGTAGTTATGTACTACGAAATAAAGAAATAGGAATCGTCTTAAACCTAACTTTTAGAAAGAAGACTTTACTTCTATAGAAACAATGAGCGTTATTATAAATTATATTATAAATAATCGATAGGTAAAAAAGTTGGTGAACATTTGTAATTTTGAACTTACCTTCAGTAGCAGCGAGACCCGTGCGCGTGACTACGGCTACTGGATCGCTCATTAACTAGAAAAAAAACAAATCAATAACTGGCTGGTAAATGCCTATTAATTCTGTAAGTAGTAATGAAAAGGGCTTAAAAATACATATACGTTGACGCTGAAATGATTGCTTTGACCATTTTTATAATGTGTTGAATGGGAATGTCATTTGTCACTTTAAGGTGCATTATACGAGGATGACGTAATTAACGCATCACATATAAAATCTGTCTAGTTGTTCCGGTTTCATTAATATTCGCCTTATGTTGCCAGGTATATAAGACGAAGTATTAATAGCGTACATACATGAAAAATACATCACTGCACTGAATTTTGAGGAAAGATCTCAGGAGACAAAAATTAAACCTGACAATATTATTTAGTTGGATTTTAAAAAACTATAATTTAAGCTGACAAACGCGCCTCATAAATATTATAATTTTTTTTGCCTCGGTTTTTAGACTCCAGAAACCTAATAAATAGAAGAAGAATACAAATTGTGCAACACTCAAGAAGAGAAGAGGAATAGAATGTTGAATTAGGCCATACTCACAAGTAATAATAATAAGATACATTAGTACTACAGAACCAACATATTGTTAGTTAACTTGTACAGTAGTTTTGATAATCGCCAGCTATGAAATAATTTCATAAACAATAAATGTGAAATGCAAAGCCACATAAATATCGCAATAACTAAAACTGTGAATACAATTGCAATAGCAGTTCAGTAAAACGTAAAACATTCGTAATTAACGCGAATATTGCTTAAGTGTTTTTGCAACTATGTATTTAAATAAATTTCAAGAAATACACAAATAACTATTATGATAAATATAATAATCTGTACACCTTTTGGTTTTTGCATCGCGAAGCGTTAATATTCAAACAGAAGTCAAAGTCAAGTAAAAAGTCACACTATTTAAAAACTACAAACTACAAAAAGTAACCGTATATAAAAATGTGTTAACGCTAGCACCGATAGCAAAATGAACCACCGCAATGATATTTTAGTCATAAAATACTTTTTATAATGAAGTAAATTTTAGACATAAGAAAAACAAGTATCGTAAATGAGTATCACTCTAATTGTCATTAATATTTCAAATACTTCTAATCTATGAATATATATATGTATATATAAAAGTTTAAAAAATGTGCTTTTGTGAAATTGAAACATCCGCGTGCAGAGTTTGCGCCGGTGAGATCGTGTCACTTACGGCGTACATCGACCTGAGTGCATTTGTTTCACTCACACGTATTTAGACTGAGTGTGACGGCTGGATAGCTCGGCACCTCTGAAGCCAATTAATTTTTCGTAGCTTTTTCTCTGATATTTCCGCGGCAGCTAACAGTAGCTATAGTCATTGTGGTCACGCAATATCAGTCTAGGTGTAAATTTACTAAGCGATCCTACATTACCTAACAGTATTTTCCATTCCACTGTATTCTCCATTACTTGTATTGCATATAACTAATTAAACATTTTTTTTGACTCTTATCAAATTTATAGCCAATCAGGATCCAAATCAAAGTCATTAATTATATAATATTTACTATAGTTTTTGTATACATGAAGATAATTGGAATGAAAAAATTAAAAATTAGCACTAAAAATTACAGAAATTATAGTACCTTTTTGTATTTTCAAATTATATGTAGAGACGAAGCAAAATAAATGCAGTATTTCATTTAAGGAAATAATTTGAGAAAATAGTTTGGATTATGAGCACATTGACATGGTAAATTTAGATCTTCGAAATTCCCTATACATCGATTTAACTATGTTTTTTGCATGTTAATAATGTGTTTTAATGGAGTAAGGATAATCTATTTGCCTGACCAAGCTAGCTACTAAGCACATATGCATATATGTGGTAGCCGGCACTACAAAACAAATTAAATGTATGCAATGCAACTGCAAGCAATACAGAGGTAAATGCCTCAAAAATATACACTTATGAACTCTTAACAATTAAACTCACAATAGTTTAATTGTTAAACACACCAATCTTAGGAACCTTTTTTTGAAATGATTTTTGGAAGAATGTTATGTCTAGTAAAAATAAATAAGGCATTACACTTCTACTACACAAGATGACACTATGATGCATAAACATACATATGAAATGAAATATGTATGTTTATGACATTTTAGAACTATAAGCATTGTTAATAGAATTTTCAGTAAGGTGTATAATAAAAATGTCATGGGCATATTATGGCTTCTTATTCCATCATTTGGTACCCTACGAATTAAGAATTTATTAAAAAAAACAATGGAAGTACTTGTCAGGTCTTTACACTGTTAATGGAATCATTTTAAGAAATATAAGTTTTTTTACACATATATCAATTAATTAGTATTAATTTACAGCTATTAATATACAGGTAATATGTAATGGTGTTATTTATCATGAAAAATTCAATAAAAAAACTGTTGTACAAGTGTGTCGTGTTGCTATAATAATGTAAACAGAAGTAGGATTTTAACTACTCATATTCTTTACCATAAAAGGAATGTTCAGACCAATAAGTGTTAGCAACAATTCAATTGAAATCAGGAAATGTCAAGTAAATAATTAAGAATTATATATTTAATCCATTTTAAAAAACTATACATGTATGCTGTAGTCGTGGATTGTAAGGTGGTGATTTAAGTATAGTATAAGCAACATATTATAATTGTCCACTTTCAATACCAAATAAAAAAAATGTAATACTCACATATTATTACTTATTATACCCGCTATGTAACTAAAAACTTTCACAATTTTAATAATAAATTAATAATAACGCAATTTTTTAAAGCGACGCTATAATATAAATTTAGGTAATTAAAAAATATAAATATTTCGGATCCGCCCAGCTGGCAGTTGGCAGATTTCAACCTACTTTCCACCACAGATAGTATACTTTCTACTCAAGTTTTCAGAAATAGTAAAATCACTTTACAACAGACTAGGCAAGATTTAGCAAAATATGTCTGTTTTTATCACTAAATAATTTTAAAAATAAATTAGAACAGCTTATACTTAAGCAATATATAATCTTAAGTTTTCTCCTTCGCTGAATTATTAAAGAAATAAAAAAAATAGATACAATCCACAACATTAACTAGCGTTTATTTTATGCCAAGTATTCGGTTTGCTGACGGAATAAATTTATCGTTCGTTTTCATCAAAATCTTGTTTACGAGTTGATCGATGTTCTGTGGTAGCTGTTATCACAGATCACTAATTTAACGACACTATTTAGGTGGCGCTAGGCAAAATTCCATTTGATATTGCACAGCGCATGACATTTGTGTGGGATACTCGTAGATAGGGTATAGAACTACATAAGCTTCTAAAATAACAATAATATCTAAAGAGAGAAGACATTAACGTGAAATACTTAAGTGCGAGCGAAACAGAGTATGAGTTTTTCTGTCTCTATTTGCGTATCGGGTTTTATTTGTTTACCACCGCCCCACCGTACCACCGCCACAGCCCTAAATCTGTGAAACCCAAGTCACACCCATATTTTAAGACTATATCATTATAAGAGGTGTATTTAAAGTGTAAGTCATGTTGAATTGATGCATAATTGGGTGTAAAACCTATAGTGAACGAAAACAACCAAACATAACCTTTCATCGGTAAGTAGCTTATTTTGTCACGACTCTGTAACTTTGTTCAAGAATTATTCATTCGGATGTGTATTTTGGTCAATAATAAGCAATCTTCAATGAATTAATACTTCGACACAACAGCACTTCCAAACAAACGACAATTCCAAACATATTTTTCAGTGCAAACCGACTAAATTGCGAATCATGTTACCAACGTCAGGTAGTTGCCACACTTCGTGTAATAAAAATCCTTTGTAAATAGATGGATAATAATACTCGCTATCTCACACGCTGTACGCTGATGCCTGGTCTATACCATAGTCGGTCTACGGGGATACTCTATTTTTTATTGTCAATGATATGTGATACTAATGTTACTGTCATCTGTCTATTTGACGTTATCTGACGCAGTTCCAAGCTAGAATTTTGCACAGATAACTTCCTATTGTATAGACCCCGCGTAGGATTCAAGAACCTCCACATATCATAGCTATACCGTTTTCTGTCTACATAGTTATAATAATTATTGTTTCGTCCGCTATTAGGCTATACTCGAACTCTATAAAGTCAAAGTTGAATCTATTATTCCAATAAGACCACCTAAAATTGCACTTTTAAACGTTGTATAAAATAGAAATATGGTTCTAGTTGCCCCTTCCAAAAGGTAGTTTCGTGTCGAGAAGAATGGACAAGAAACCCCAACCCACCCTTACTCTTTTGAAACACGTTATACAATATTTTGTACATATTAATTATATGTGAAGACACTCACTCCCTTTTCTTTGACAAAAACCCCGCATACCTTCGTGACGTACCGTAAAAAAAATTCCCTCATGCGCTTAAAAAAGTTTCACTTCAAAAATATGTAAAATTAGTACAGCAACCAATCTGATTTTGTCAAGACTCAGCGGTTGTCCTATGGAGCAGGACCTGCATGTTGCCATGCATTCTTGTCAATATAATCCTCTAATTTGTAATAGGTATACTTGTTCACAAAGTGTACTTTTAATCAATAAATATTTTTTATTCATGCGCTAGATTACTTTAGAAGTAGTAAGTAGTTTATATTCATTTATCTAATTTAGATAAATGACATGTAAATTACCTTATATTAATAACACGCTGTCGCAGGACACCTGGTTGGTAAAGTTTCTAACAAAGAGTAATATAAGTATAGGGAAATGAAAGTGTTTGGAAAAAATAGGTTTTACGTTAAATCCCATAAATTTTTGCCATACGGGAAATTTGAGGGTTAGATTAGTTATATTTTGCGCTCGACTGTGATTAGTACTCGTAAACTATTTTCCCGCGTAATTTTAAATGTATTAGAATAATTGGAAATATGAATGCTACTATTAGTCTGCAGTTACCACAATTAACGTGATTTTAAGAATTTTGGCGGAAAATGCGCAGTTCTCGCTCAATCAATGGGCTGGAAATTTGCTAACAACCATTAATTACGAAGTTGAAGACAAGTTGATCCATGATGGCCGATGGACGTCTCAGCGTGTTAATTACCATTTACGTTCAACTAGTTAATTCATTCCTTTATCTATTGAGTTTAGAAACTTTTATCTGGTCTTGTGAAATTGCTGTATTTAAAATAGTAACTGTTTTATTTCGGCTCTTTTATTTCAGTTTAGGATTGTATGATAACTTTAACCAAATATTTTGGTACCTCACGTCAATTATTAACTGATGATAAGACATTGTTTAAAATTCACTTCACTTGTTATCTGCAAATCTGAGGGTTCATGGACACTATTCTGAGTCGAATTGCTTCGGAAATATTACAGTTGGCTTCACATGGCTTCACAGTATTTGCTGCGCACCACCGTTAATGCCCAGTTGAGTGTGAATCAGGTGGAATTTTGCTTTTTTCTTGGAGTCCGATGATGTTAAACAGCTGCAAGTTTTATGTTGGAGCTTAATTGGTAATTGGCTAGATAAGCACTTTTCGTCCACCACACCCAATCGAAGGCTTTCGTTTTATCCAAAGTTATCGAAAGCGCCTACACCTTGGACTCAATACAGCATAGCTAGCGAAACGGAGCCTCGAAGGTCACCTAGTAGACTCCAAAGCAAGATCAACGGAAACTAAGGAGGTTTCTGGATGTGAGGTCAGCAGAAGGCTTAACGTAGATGCTTTGTGCCCATCCACATCTGGTATTTGCATCGGTGGATCAAAATCAAGCCAGTTGGTATTTCACGAAACATGAGTACAGACAGATAGACCTCAGATATGCATCAGTTTACTGACCTATTGCTGAGAGGTCGAGAGGATTTCTAAGAGGCCGTGGTAGAACGGTGCCTTCCCATTTGCCGAAAGCTTTTGTTCGTCTTTTAAATTACGTTAATATCCCTTTCATAAACACTCAGATCCCATTTGACCAAGAAATATATATACATATATATACAGCCGTTTTATGTAAACGTTGATCTAGTAAGATATTATTGGCTATTATTAGCTCTTAACAAATATAACTGATATACTTTGATCCGAATTAGAAATTGAAGGCTTGTTTGGGGATCTGCATCGGTCGCTTTGCAACATACTTGCCATCAAAAAACATTAACATAATGTTTTTGTAGATCCGTAACGGTCGCAAATATTATACCGACGAGTCAAATGTGCATCCGATTTATATGCGAAATCTTAGTAACTAACGTTGATCTGAGGGCTTTTGACCTTGAACCTTGTTGGTTGTGGTTAATTGTGGTCAAGCAATTGTAACTAATTATTCTAGGCATCTTTTAAGTAACCACCCAGATGAAATCGAAGTTCTTCAGTATAAAGCTATCAATGATACAGACCCTAAAATACGAAAGCTAAAACGACAAAAAATTACAGATAAATTGAGAAACAAGGGATATTTTTTACACAATTCTAAACGCTTATTTAACCTTATTACCATCAAAACGAAGCAACCAGGGTACCTCTAGTCCGTCAACTTACGCTACTTGTAAAACATGCTTGGGCACATTTAAAAGATCTTCATTTTTCAGACATTTAAGAAATTGTAAAGCTTCTGAACATGTTCTTCCGTCACTTAAAAGAAAAGCATTGTTTAATCACAGCTTAACAGTCGTTCCCAATACGGCGAACGCTTCGATTGAGCCAAAAGAAAAAATAGTCGCATCTTCGTTCTGATGAAATTTCATTAGTAGTTAAAAATGATCCATTAATTATAGCATGTGGTGCTCGTCTCTTTAAGAAGAAAAAAGAACGACGAAGTCGTAAAGCGATTTGCTCCAAAATTACAGATTTAGGTACTCTTTTAATTTTATTGCGGAAAAAAGACACAACTATTTAAAATCTCACTGACGCGATTGATCCTGAAAAATATGAAACATTTGTAAGTGCCATAAAAGGCAATAAAGAAAACAGGCATGATCAAAATTATAAGCATTCCCTCACGTATGCGTCCCGCTGTCTTGAGATGTGTTGAAATACTATACACACAATCTATTATGCAAAACGAATCCACAGCCTATAAGGAAGCATATAAAAAAAATCTAGATGACTTGAATAATTGAAATATTTAATTGAAATCAATTGGGAGTGGGAGATTTCGTCGAACGCTGAGAAAAATAGAAAAGTGATTTCGTTTTCTTAACCTCACTTAACGAAAGAAAAAGTCATGCCGTTGGACAGTGACATTAATACCGTTATGCAAAAATCCATAAATTAGGAATTAAATATGCGAGCAGATTGAGAAAAGATAGATGTGTTTTAAATTATGAATTATTGTGTATAGTAACAATAGCTCACATTATAATGTTGGACCGAAAACGTTCGGGTGACGTAGCTGAAGCTGAACTTACGTTTTACATCAATAGAAAGAATGAAGAAGTGCCCGAAAAGGTTTTGGAAAGTTTAACAGTAGAGCAGAGGAAGTGTATTAAAGAATTAGACGTATTTCAGAGAAACGCCCTGAGATGATTACATCAACAGGAATGAGACATCATATTGCTACAATGTCCCAAATTCATTCTTAAAAAAATGATCATTATACTGAGCAATTGGCAGGATTTCTAGGGCATGATATATCAGTTCATGCACAAAATTATAAATTGCCTATGCAGGTACTCCAAAAAGCTGTTGTAGGATCTCAACTCAAGTGAAAGCGATGTTGATGATGATAAACAGATTCAGAATCGAAGTAAAACTAGACGAGCCAAAGAAAATAATATATATCATAAAGATTTCAAAAAATAAAAATATTAATATTAAACCAAATAACAGAAAGACAAAAATAAAATGCCCAAGTTTTAGCGATAGTGATAGTGATAATCCAATTTAGAAACGAAAAAAAAAAAAAAACAGTCATAGAAAGTGGTCGGATGAAGAGATACAATTAGTCGTTTCGTAATTACTTAGTATTAGTAATTACGTTTTCCGCTAAAAAAACACCCTTTGTCGCTACTCCTCTTTTCGAAAACACTCTTCTTAAAGCCGCAGCCAGCATTGGAATACTTGGAGTTGACATATCGAACGACGTTCAGTTTCGCGGTCACTTGGAGGGAAAGGCTAAATTAGCCTCCAAAAAGCTTGGTGTGCTCAACAAGGCGAGAGGGTACTTCACTCCGGGCCACCGCTTGCAACTATATAAAGCGCAAATTCGGCCCCACATCGAGTACTGTTCTCACCTTTGGGCGGGGGCTCCCCAGTACCAACTCCTTCCACTTGACCGTGTTCAACGAAGAGCGGTTCGAATCGTCGACGACCAATCTCTCTCCGAGCGGCTTGATCCTTTGGCGTTGCGTAGAGATGTGGGGTCACTCTGCATCTTCAACTCATTTACCATGGAGAGTGTTCAGAGGAGTTGTTCGGATTAATACCTGCAGCTGAGTTTCATCATCGGACGTCGAGGCAGAATACGAAATTCCACCCGTATCACCTCGACGTCCGCTGTTCCACAACTGCGCGATTTTCAAGGCAGTTTTTGCCGCGCACCACCACTTTGTGGAACCAGCTGCCCACTGAAGTATTTCCGAACCAATTCGACTTAGGGTCCTTCAAGAAAAGAGCGTACAAATTCTTAAAAGGCCGGCAACGCACTCGCGAGCCCTCTAGCTTCGGGAGTGTCCATGGGCGGCGGTGTCGCTTAACATCAGGTGAGCCTCCTGCCCGTTTTCCCCCTATTATACGAAAAAACGTACTACTCAATAAACGATTATTTGTGTGAGACATGGTAATTTATACAAATTTAATTATGTATGATAATTGACTTAATTGATATGAATCTGACTAATAATGTAAAATCTAAACTAAGATAAATTTGCGCGCCACTGTGTGTGGCAGAATATGCGAACGACTGACAATTGTACCACCTTGACATTTTGTACCATATTCGTGCAATGAATAAATTATTATTATTATAAAAAAAAATCAAAAAATATTTCCAATCATACTTAAATAAAAAGATAAATCCAGGCAAAAACAAATGTATGGAAGTTTTAAATAAAAGAACCTATTCTTCAAAATAGGTCTTGGATGTAACTTAACACGTATGTTAACAATATTAATAAAAAAAAATATATATGTTTTAATGAAGATTCTGTGTGATACAACAAGTTCCTCATAATATTAATAGTAATAATTATAATATATAATTAATATATTATGTATAATAATAGATCTCATAACAAGGGCGCATGTAATGTCTCCTTAATGTTAGTGGTTTAGTGATAGTACCTGACTATATACTATTGAATGGGTAGTAAGAATATTTGGTATGTGATTTTTTTTCTACCTGTTAATAATTATAATCTTTGACTGACTGACTATAAATATTTTGAAGATGTTTTTTAAGTTATATTATTCATAAAAATATTGAGAACATATTTTTTCTCATTATCTGGCAAATTATAATGTTTGTTATAAATGTTGGAATTGTCGATTAAGTACCTGTAAACGAAATGTTACTTATGTTGTTTTATTTTCAAAATTATTTTGTAAATGTTAGTAATGTCTAACGTATTAAAGATGTTTTATAATAAAAAAAAGTTACTGAAACAAAAGAAAAGTTACTGATTAGGTGGTCTTGCAATAAATTCTAGGAATTAAACCATCCATATACCTTAGGTATGTCCAGTAGGACTTGCTGACTTCTGATTGGCCCATTTGAATCGGATCAACAACTATCGGAGTGGATTTGTATATTGGATCAACATTTCGGTTGCGTTTCCTAAACTTCAACGGAGTAAATCGTTGATCCGGTCGGAACCACATTTGTATGAAAAATATTAGGGTTGGATCTTATATTCAATACCTTGAATTTGATTCGGTTCGGATCTCGGGGGCCCTTGAATCGAAAACCTCCGTGAGATTTCGAGTAATTTTTTGCTGCTTGAGTAGTAGTTTAAAATAAATTAAATATTTAAAAATTTTTTCGATATTTTGTGCAATATTAGAAATTTGTAAACGAATCGCCATTGTAAACTTTTATATTTACCTTGAATTTGCTTATTTTGAGTATCTAGGAACCTCGGGAACCTTCATTGGAACACTTCCGTGACATTTGGAGTAATTTATGGTATCTGAGTTGTAATCTACACTAATTAAATATTTAAAAACACTTTTTGATGTTTTGTGCAACATTACAAATTTGTAAACAATCCGCCATTTTCACTTTCGAACTTTTCTATTGGTTACGCCATTTAATACTTTTCTATTGGTTACTAGAGATGCGACATTTTGCATAAAATTAATCGATTGTTTTTAGTATGAAAAATCGATGATAATAAAGAATTGTTTTTTTTTATTCCTACTACAATAAAGCTAATTCTTACTAAAAATCAATGATAATAAAGAATTGATCTTTTATTCCTACTACGATAAAGCTAATTTTTACTACAATGAAGTGATTACTTTATTTTCTAAATTTTATATTCAAAAATCACCCAAAACCGAATCAGAGCACCCCACTTTCCACGTGGTCTGGTCTTGTCTGTCGGCTTTTGAACGGCTCCGGCGCGAAGGAAGAGCAGCCCCCACTTCATGCCTGTCCTTTGGTACGTAGCGGGTTGGAGGTGGAGCCGTTCAAAAGCCGAATTATTATCTAGTTCGGTTAGGTTAGGTTAGTATATTAATATTTAATTTAAATAACTGTTCAAAAAACAAATTATTATCTAGTTCAGTTAGGTTAAGTTAGTATATTAATATTTAATTTAAACAATAATGGAATGTGGAAGATTTTCATCGAATATTTAAATCGCGCTCTAAATTCGACTTTTAAAAAATCGATATTTTTTACATCCTTATTAATTTTTTAAACGCAATCGGCCATTTCGAATTTGGATTTTGCCAGAAGAGTGTGTTAGTGTTACAGTACGGATTAGCCGTTAAAAAGCCGCTACTTTTTACATTTCTTTTGTTTTTTCGGGAATGTGCGTTATTTTATTTGCATTTTTTTGAAATTTGGTGAACTATGCTTGGTAAACGACCGGCTTATGTGGATGACTTTGAGGACGATGGGTCCGGTTAATGTTCGGTAATATGTTTTGGTTTTTTTATTTTTTTATTGAAATAACTGTTTCTGGTGCTTGAAATTGGTTGGGGGTGATAAGTATACCCTCCACCCTCCCTCTCCCCCCCTCCCCTCCTCTCTGACCTCAAAATCGAGGTATTGAATTGTAAACTTTACCCAAATATTATATTGGATCAACAAAAACCACCCGGATCAACGTAGGTTTTAGGATCAAGATGATAGGTAAAAGTAAGTAGGTGTAAGTTTTTGTTGGTGGCAAAAAGGTAGTTTATGGCCTTATCGCCAAAGAAAATGGAAGCCATACCGTTACAAACATTCATGATATTTACTGACTAAACTCAAATAATATTTGTTTTACGTAATATATTTCCGCTTAATACGACAAAGATAAACAGTAACAAACAGGATTCTGAGAAAGGTGGCTCATGGCAAACTTTTAGCTTACAGCGTTATTCCTCAGACTTCTGCTGTAGCTCGGCCACAAAGCATTATCCTATATTACAGTATTACCGATACCTAAACGTCTCCCAAAAGAACCTATTCAACCTCTGTTTAATGTATAAATCTGAAAAATCTGGTTACATTCATACTATGTTATTTTATATCAGTCAAATGATATATAGCAAAAAAAGATTAAACATCAGATTTGACGTTTAGTTTTAAGGAAAATTATTCTCTTGTTTTTTTTCAATAAAATGTTTTTGGGTTAAAACAGTTTCAAACATGTTTAGTCCTTTGAGCCGGATTGTGAAAGTATAATAAATGCCAAAAACAATGGTGTAAAAGGCTAAGTGATAATTACTGCGAGTTGGTAAGATTAGACTGTAAATATTAACTTTGATTTCGTACACCGTGAACTCGGGCATAAACAGTTACAGGTTAGTAGAAATGAATACTAAAAAGACGTCTAAATCAAGATACACGTTTGGCTACCTACAAACACGCTTAGAAACATTAGAAAGTGAGATGATTATTATACGGCTCAACCGCTTAACCTCGAGCGCACTTCAATCAGCGGAAAATTACTGGTATATCATCAATACCGCTGATAGCCAAGTCACAAGTTACGTTGAACTTTCATCCTAAAAGAAATCTATCACACATGATCACAGCTAAGGCGTACGCCCTTAGACGAATAAATTTGAGATTACCATCACAAGAGCTCAGCTCAGATCAGATACATGGCCTTCTATGATTTATTATCTTTAGTCGATCCGAAGTGGTGGAGGCCTGATGACCTGTAACACAGGTGCTCAACCTTTAGCAGGCATCAGTCTCACATAAAAAATAACTATCCCTCAAAAGAAGAATGAGAATTATTTACATACATTAATAACTAGTTGTAACTTATCATGTATAAACCGACAGATACTTATCTCAAAGCAAGACACTGATTACTAGAGAATCTTGTGGCGCGAGTCATCGGAAGACCCGATAACAAGAAGAATATCGGTTACTTACCGTCACATATGGCAGTTCATGTACTCCATATTGCCATAAGGACACTTCATCAACTTGCTGAGGTAGAACGTGGAGAGATTCCAGAGGGTGAGCTTCTAAAAGCTGATCTCTATATGGACGATTTGAAAACGGGCTCATCTACAGAACACTTCAACTTCGCTTAACTGAACTTTTTTAACATGGCGGTTTTATTCTACATAAGTGATCGTCTAATAGTGGAAAGGTTTGAAATAAAATTCCCGATTCGAAAAAGGCATTAAAACGTTCAGTGAATATTAAAATGGATAATTCGGTGAAAGCTCTGGGCATAGCCTGGAAACCACAACGTGATATATTTGAACTGGTAGTTAACTTACCCCATGTCGACTTTTATTTACACCAGAGTCATTACGCACAATGAGATAAAAGTAAGTGTGGGTGCAGGCACAACAAAGGTCGCTTCCTTTAAACAGATCTCATTGAACTTTGTGAGGCAGTCCTATTGTCTAAATTGATAAAATATGTCAAATCTAGTCTAAATATTGATGATAATTGCGTCTTTGCTTCGACAGATTACACAGTTGTTTTGGCTTGGTAGCGTAAAACTCCAAATACTTAGAAACCATTCGTTAGTAATCGCACTACCTAAATTTTGAATGTTATCATTGGTATCATATTAAGTCTGCGGATAACCCCGCGGACTGCGCCTCACAAGGTATCAGTCCTGGCGAGCTGATGCAGTCATAACTATGGTAGGAAGGTCCAGCCTTTCTTCCTGTTGAGATTTGTTATCCTAATTTCACTATACGGTGTAGCGTATCGTAGATACGCACTAAAAATTGACATACTATATTGTGTAGGAGATTTTGATGTATGTGGCAACATAAATACAGGACTCAGAAAAGAAGAAAACAGACGTTACTCAGAACAGACTTTTAAGTGAAGATATATATTTTTCCCTTGAGCGTTTCTATAAGAATAAAATACATTAATTACTGTTGCTTGTGAAGAATAATAATTGGTTTATATACAAAGATATATAGCAAAAGTTAGTTACTTATGGACCTGTGAACTCAATGAATGTACCATGTACCTCAAAAGATACTCAAATATACTTAGACTTAAATACGTGTGACAAAGTGATTAAAATAAGGTTCTCAAAAGAAACGATAACTTAAAACTGACATATCTCACCACTGATAAAATAAAAAATGCAATAAAAACTTGCATTCGAATATCACAGTCTGTTTACTTTCAAAGTGAAATAGGATTGTTATCGCAGAGCAAAAAATAAATAAATAAATCAGTGGCGCTACAACCTATTTTAGACCTTGGCCTCAGATTTCTGTGATCTGTGATCAGTGCCTGACACTCGTCGTCGACTTTTTGGGTCTAACATATGTCGGTTTCCTCACGATGGTTTCCTTCACCGTTCGAGCAAATGTTAAAGCGCACATAGAAAGAAAGTCCATTGGTGCACAGCCGCGGTTGAACCTACAACCTCAGGTATGAGAGTCGCACGCTGAAGCCACTACTGGCCAACACTGCTCTATCACAGAGCAATCCTATCCCAAAAATAGGAAACTTTTACCTCTGAATACGATCCTAGATAACGAGAAAATTATTAGAGTCGGTGGACGTCTTGTTAATACTCAAATACCACCTGATATGAAATCTCCTATAATCATACATCACAAATGTTACTTAGCAAAGTTAGTAGTAGTATTTGAGAACACTACACGGTAGAAATTCGCTCACATTAAATGTAGTCCACAAAATATATTGGATTCTCCGAGCAAAAAACTTGGTAAAAAAGATTTTAAGATTATGTAAACCTTGTTTTACCCAAACTGCACGACCTATAACTCCGTTAATGGGTAATTTACCACAGCGCAGAGTCAATCACGCGCGTTTTTGACCAGCGGCGTAGAATTTGTGGTCCATTTACGCTAAAACTGTACTCTGTTAGATGCACCAAAACGTGTAAACTGTAAAGCTTACATAAGTGTTTTTGTGTATTTGGTTATGAAGGCACGCTGGTTAGTTCACTAGCCAGTGCTGCGTTTTTAGCGGCCTTCAAACGTTTCACTTCCCGACGTGGGTATTGTAAATACATCTAGAGTGTGTCCTACAATGGGACTAATTTCATAGGCGCATCCAAAGAATTAAATACAGCAAATCAACTGTCATTGACGAAATAACCCAACTGTTAGCTAACGATAGCACAACATGGTATTTCACTTTGGAGGATTGTGGGAGGCAGGAGTTAAATCCGTAAAAGGACATCTGAAACGCGGCGTAGGCGAATCACGCTTAACACAACACGAATAACGCTTGTGTCTGAAGTCGAAACTCTACTACGTGGAGTCTCTGACTGGGGCAGACTAAACCTAGTCCAATTTAACCCCAAAAAGACACAAGTTTACGCGTTTTCCGTTAAAAAACACCCTTTGTCGCTACTTCTCTTTTCGAAAACACTCTTCTTAAAGTCACAGCCAGCATTGGAATACTTGGCGTTGACATATCGAACGACGTTCAGTTTCGCGGTCACTTGGAGGGAAAGGCTAAATTAGCCTCCAAAAAGCTTGGTGTGCGCAACAAGGCCAGACGGTACTTCACTCCGGGCCACCGCTTGCAACTATATAAAGCGCAAATTCGGCCCCACATCGAGTACTGTTCTCACCTCTGGGCGGGGGCTCCCCAGTACCAACTCCTTCCACTTGACCGTGTTCAACGAAGAGCGGTTCGAATCGTCGACGACCTATCTCTCTCCGAGCGGCTTGATCCTTTGGCGTTGCGTAGAGATGTGGGGTCACTCTGCATCTTCAACTCATTTACCATGGAGAGTGTTCAGAGGAGTTGTTCGGATTAATACCTGCAGCTGAGTTTCATCATCGGACGTCGAGGCAGAATACGAAATTCCACCCGTATCACCTCGACGTCCGCCTTTCCACAACTGCCCGATTTTCAAGGCAGTTTCTGCCGCGCACCACCACTTTGTGGAACCAGCTGCCCACTGAAGTATTTCCGAACCAATTCGACTTAGGGTCCTTCAAGAAAAGAGCGTACAATTTCTTAAAAGGCCAGCAACGCACTCGCGAGCCCTCTAGCATCGAGAGTGTCCATGGGCGGCGGTATCACTTAACATCAGGTGAGCCTCCTGCCCGTTTGCCCCCTGTTCTGTAGAAAAAAAAACATTGGAAGAGTTCTGCACTCTGATCACACAGGTCGAGGCATGTGTCAACTCTCGGCCTCTGACGTTGATTAGTTCGGCCGTTGATCAACTCCCGTCGACTCCTGGTCATTTTTTGATCGGCGAAGTTACTATCCCTGAAGAAAGTTTCGTGGATACTCGACCTGACTATTTAAACCGATAGCTAAAGATGCAACGTATGGTACAAAGTCTGTGGCGACGTTGGCAATCTGAATATCTTACTATGTTGCAACATATAGTCCCAGAATCACCCCGACAATAATGTTGGTTGGGTTGGTGGTAAATGGTTGTTTTAATGAAAGATGATCGATTACCTCCAGGTCAATTGCTTTTGGGACGAATTGTGGCGAAGTACCCGAGAGCAGACGGTGTAACGCGTGTAGTCTCCTTACAATTTAATGGATTGTGTGTTTAAAAGACCTGTTACTAAACGGTGCCCTCTAGCTGCTTCAGAGCCTAAGTTAAGTTATAATCTTGTTTTGTAGATTCTCATTCTATTTAACTTAAAGTTCAGATGTTTAATCAGCTACGGTTAAACTCTTTGGGCCGCGGTATGTTTAATGCATAAATCTGAAAAAGCTGGTTACATTCATATTATGTTAATTCATATCAGTCAAATGAGGTTGTATAGGAAAAAAAAAGAAGAATAAAAATCAGATTTGACGTTTAGTTTTAAGGAAAATTATTCTCTTGTTTTTTTATTTATTTTCAATAAAATGTTTTTGGGTTAAAAAAATGTAGTTTCAAACAACCTCTAAACAATGTTTTAAAATTTTCATGTCGATTAAATCGTATTTCAATATTATAATCGTAATTCACTATCACTTTTTTTAACTTCTTCTATAAGCCAAATGTAACATACATATGTTGGGGTTTCTAAAATTGTATAATGAATTCGTTGCTACTTTTACCATAATTAATATGTTTATTTATGGTTGGTTTATATCGAAGTAGTTGATATATACTTATTGCATTTAATAATTAGAATATAAATAACACTTCTATTGTATGCCTTACTTTGTCCTCAATGTTCCTGCGGAGACGCTAGCCAATCATAGTAACGGATCACAGACCATGGTACTTTTTACTTTGTACAACAATATCCGGTGGTTTTTACAATAAATACAAGTTTATGATAATTCAGGTCATTTAAAACATAGATGATTTGTATAATTATTATCTTAAATTATTATTACTTAAAATAGAAACAATGATATGTATATTTAATGTGATTTTGTAAATAATAGTTCCATTGACAAGACCCACGGTCGGTTTCCTCTCGAGTAGTGTGGAGGGAAAATATCGGGCGTTGATTGGTTAAGACAGAAAACAACCAAGCGAGGCGAGGGCCCGTCGGCAGTTTAAAAATTCGGCGGGGCATTCGTTGTTTCGGGAGCTATTAGAGATGGTCATAAAACTTGTTAATTATATACCAGTGTGTAAATATAAAGTATTTATCAATTCTACTGTTCTCTTCTTTAAAAACATTATCCTGCATTACTGGCTGGGAGACGTCTAACACATATAGTAATTAATTCAGAAATACATCGGGAGACACCTAGTTATTTTAATTTCCCAAATAATACTGAGCAACTGATCATAGACATCAGTCAACGCTGAATTCCGTTTGTCGGTGAAAATAGTTAAATTATGCTTAAAAGTAAGAAGCGATTGACGACTTAGAATTGTAACTTTGTATCTGACATTTTATACACTATGAATGTGTCGAATATCAATAAATATCTGAATTCTAACTAAAAATTTAGCTTTAGCGTCATGAAACTGAATCTGTGGTCTTTAACCGCACCTCGTTTTTTCACATGCAAATAGAAACCTTTTGTTCTTTCACTTAACGTAATTAGCCCCTCATTAGTTACTCAGATTTTTTATCATTCATTTCACTAGCACAAAATCACTTCTCAGTCACCATTTACCTACATCTACACTATGGCTTGAATCAGAAGTCGTGGTTAGCAATACAGAGGCAAAAGTAATTTGAGTGACTGTTTCTTTAATATTCTAACCGACGGCAAAATATCAAAATATCCTAATGAATGTAGACTGTAACAATTAAATGCAATCGTCGAAAATGGTCTCTTGAATGAATTATTAATATTCCAATCATTTCCCAAAATAATAATAAAATGGCAGCAAATAGCACGCTCCGATCAATCGTTTTCTTTGAAATTTTTGTGTCCATCGCCGCATAAAACGTTTGCTATAAGTGATTAATTTATTAAACATTTGTGTACGCTATAATAATTATTTTCTTAATAAACGGGGAAAAGTTTATTGGTATATGATGTACACTCTTTTTGAAATGCTTGATACATAATACAATGCCTTGTGTATTATATTAAAAGAACCAAACGAAAAGAAAGAAAATCAAACCCACGCAAATTGTTCGAAATCATTTCACAATTTTACAGTTTAACGTTTAACTGAGGCTATTATATCTGCTACCTCTTTATTTATATGAAAACTTAAAGTAATTCCGGACTTGCATGTAAGAATTATTAAGTGAAGGCATGAACATGATAGAATGTGAAATTAAATTGAAATCAACGTAATGTAATGAAAACTAATGAAACAAAATTGACTTTACCGACAATAGTTCAGCTGGTCCGCAGTTTCTAATTGTAAAGCAAAAACACTGACAGGTTGACATTAAATTATGGAAAACGTAAGTCACTTAATATGTTATGACGTCCTGCTGCAATTTTCGCGATACCAATGTTGTGTTTATTTTTTATTTAATTGTTAATTTTATAGGTTTATGTCTATTGCGAATTTTTGGATAGATAGATAAACTATAGATAATAGGTATTTCAGTTGAACCACTAGACCTCTCGGCGCAATAAAATATTTAATTTAATATATTAATCATATATAATATATATATGATAAATATATAAAATATATTACTCGTACTTGACTTTTAATAAGAAATTTTACTTTGCAGTTAACCAGACGAAGGTGACCATGCAAGTCATGGAGGATTTCGAGCCTTCACGTACAAAAAAAAAATGCGTTCATTTATATTAACACCATTTATATAAACCCAATATTATGTCTGGTAGGGCCTTTTAAATGAACTTTGCTTCTATCATGTCGAGGTTATTGAGTTAGTCGAGACCCCACATAATTATGAAAGGTTGTCTGGAAGCTTTAATTTGATTGAAAACTGTATGGCTACAAGCACTATTAAAACAAAAATAAACATATTCATCAGATGTTTCTCCTTTTAGTATTTTAGAGTATGGGAAGTAATTTAAAACATGGATAACTAAGACATATTAAAAAAGCCACTTAACAAACCAATTAGTCAATGCACGACCATTTAATTCGTTCTTAGATATAAATCATCTAGCCGAAACAAATCAACTACTTCGAATAGAAGTTTAATTGCAACCAAGAAAAATAACGACAAAATCACACAAACAATGTACTCGTAGACTGTTTGCTTGTCGTATGAATTGTTTATGTTCCGTAACAAGGGAAAACATTACGAATCAAATCAAATCAAAAATCATTTATTAATGTAGGTAACATAATGTACACTTATGAACGTCATAAAAAGAAATATACATTAAATGTTTCTAATTTAATATTTACTGCCAGTTCTCAAATCAAGGGCGTAGAATGAAAGAGTAGAACTGGTAATAAACTCTTCACTACTTTTTTAATCGACAAGTTTTTTAATAATAATAATTTATTTATTGCAAGAATATGGTACAAATTGGTTCCTGCAACTGGTTTATACAACGTTTGTAAGGAGCTGCAACCGTTATACCATGTTCCATATGACATATTAAGTAAAGTAACAAAGATTTGTCCTCTATCAGCAATAGGCATGGTGAAATAAGAGCAGGCTTATACATTCTCATAGGAATAACACGCAAATACATAGCCGAAACAACATCACCGCATACACTAATTTAACCACAAGTTGCACCCGTTCACGAGTATGACGCATGGCCAGCCATCGGCCCCCTCGCCATATTTTAGGGAGAGAGACAACCCGACGCATGGACGCCGCCACAATCAAATAAGACTTGGGCAGTTAAAAGGCCTCAGACATCAGATCGGGTGAAAAGTATAGATATTTCAAAACAAAAACAGTTTTTAATTTTAATTTAAAATTATTTATTATTTAACTTTATATTGAATGAATGACTTAGATGACCTAGGCTTTGATCCAGGCTCCATTCGAGCGTTGGGGTAATCCTATCATTTACTGACCCAAATTTACAAACTGTCTACGCGATACCGACGGATGTTAGCCCCGCCATTACGCATACTTAATGAATTGTATCGAACGACATCGTGAAAGTAATTATTATTACTTAATTTGGACATAAATGCATTCCGTAGGTCCGAACTTAGGTTTTACGCTTACTATAACGCTGGCGTCCAAACGTAATATGATATGAATTCGTACACCTGTACAATATTCCCAGAAATTATTTTTTTTATTGTTTTTTATTTGATCATGTAATGACTAAAGACTTATTACAATCCGTACACAATGATGAGTGGCAGGATATGTCTAGATCAAACGAGTTGGCTGACATGAACAGAGGCCGATGTCTCGCCAAAGGCTAAGCGAGCTTATGTTAACGTTGCATTTATGCCGAAATCCAGGATTTGTTACTAATTGATTTTTGTGGAATCCATTACTCTATAGAGAGTCAATATAGACGTCACGAAATGACGTCGTTCTTGATTTTATATTGTGGTACTATTACATTTAGCGTGACATGCATCCATTAGCTCATGAACACTGGATGTGTTGAAATGGTTCTGAGAACTTGTATTTTATTAACTATAATCTACTGGAGTAATGTACACAAATGTTGGGATTGGCGGTTAAATATTATGAATGAAATGGTCGATTACAGCCGACGTCCCCGCCGGTTATAACATTCAATGGGAGGGAGGATGAGTGGCGTTGACAAATGATGCAACGTTTTGGCAATTTTCCATGGCCAACCATTCGCCTTTACATGTTTTTCCGAGGATGCGGCGCGTCACGTTAAAGATGTTCACGGAGGTGCTACACACATGCTTAAATGAAACATTCATATTTATTACCTTTTAGAAGTTTTAAGTATAAAAATAGAAATCCAAAAGATTTCAGAAATAAATTTAATTGTAAAATAGGGTACAGTGCCAGAAATTATGACTTAAATTACGAGAGCAAAACAAAGATTGTAGATAAAAAAAAATATTATTGAACTTTCCAGAATTCTTTTTGCAATAAAAAATGTAAAGTTTCGTTTGGCTTCCAGGATAATGATACTTGATTAGTGTACTTTTACTGAAGTTTCTGAGATCACTGATGCCCCAAGCTAAATGCTAATGGCGAGTTTATGCTAGAGTTGCTTCGTTACAGAATTTTTAATCAGGTATAATAGGTACTTCATCTGAAACACTGCCTTCTAGTATTAGAATAAAATCAAATGTTTCGAGGTGTGTACAAGAAATAACGCCAACATTCAAATCCCTCGACTTTGTTGGCAAATTCAGTCATCTAGTTATATTTATGAGAATTTTCTTGAGCAAATTTCGTATCAAAATTGTTAAATTTGACAAAAATCTTCGAAATCAAAAATAGGTAGTACGGATAATAAGGAATAATAAAATAGTCATTATTATGCACGTAAAGACCCAAAGTTTTCTCTAGAATTATAGGCCTCTGTGCTATTTTTTATTTCCGGAACTAAAGGTGCGTACCGACGTAAAGAACGACCGGCCAATTAATGAGTTAATACGAAATCAACTGAAGCTTTTAGAGGATAATCTGGTAACTGATTAACGCACTGCTGAGGAAAAATAGATGGGACTGAAAAACGCCTACCGTCACACAGATAACGTGAAATATGGCGATTGTATTATTTATCAGCACAAGCGAACGTCAAATAAGCATTAAGCTCGTCGATCATTTAACAAGTAATATAATTTATTGAATTAAGGACAGAAATGGAGCTTTTTAAATATTAGGTTCTTTTTAAATATTAGTATAATGGCGTTACACCGGAAGTTGTCTTCATCAATTACGAATACATGGAAACGTAGTTACGGAAAATATAGATAATCATATAATATATGCTATCAGTATAAAGTGTACTCAGGTGGCACTTTCTGTTCCCAGTGTTATGTGAGGTAATTAACCGTATTTACTTCAATAGTTATTAATTGTAGTAGTAAGTTATTGTTATAATAAACTCAATCCGCTATTCATTTTTAATTAGGTTTCGAGCCAGCGGCCAGAGCGGCGCAGAGTATTTTAAAATATTTTCGGTGTTGTTTATTGACAGGTAACGAAAATGAAACCTAGCAACACTACCTTCTAGTAGTCAGTACCACGTATTGATCCCATAGGAACGACCTGTCGAAAATTCAAGGTACTTCAATAGAGAGTTCGTCTGGTTGTTGGAAAAGTTTATTTATTAACCCATTCCGTTGATGCCTTTGTCAAGAGTGCAACACATTTAATCTGTATCAGATAGGTATTTACCATTGTCAAACATAATGTTCACTCACAGGAATGAAGCAAGTTTGTTTTAATGAGTTTGTGTCAAATAATACGTATCCCTGCCCGTAACACCCTCATTGGAAACTGCATATGATAGGGTAGACTTCGTAAAATTAAATTTTACAAAGGCCTCAGCCTCAAAGTTATGAATCATCGTTTAGATTTCGTTCGCTACAGAAACGCAGAAAACGAGCAATGAATAATTTTTTTTTTATATTTTAAAGGTTTTATTAAATATTCCGAGCTTCCTTCAATTATTGTTATAACTATATTATACATAAAAAATGTAAAAATTATTATAAATGTAAGCGGCGCCCGATGTTGATGAATTCACCGCTGATTGTTTAAGCGTAAAGAGTGAAAAAGGCAAATGAAAATTTTGAATAACATCGTAACCCTGTGCGAAACAAGATGGCAGAATTGAAATACTTATTCTTTTGAAATTATCATTGATTGCGGTTTTATAAAATTTAATTATATCTTAAATATATGTGTATACTTTACATCAATATGTACCATTCATTCTTTGTTAAGCTGAAGTCATTATGTGATAGTCGATGGATATAATATTAAAGAGAGCCGAATAAAGAATTGATGAGAGTAGGAGTAAGGTAACGGTAGATTTATTTTGTATAGAGGAGAAAAAATTATTGACGCAGAAGAATCATTGAAATGTAAAATTATTGATATGAGATAGACGGGCATATTCCTGTTTAAGGGTGTGTAAAGACGTTTTTAATATCAGAATTCACCTATTCTTAGCGACCAAATAACGCCCACGTTTTATTTAACAGAGCGAAATGAGCCAATATTCGTAATTTGCTTAAAGAGATAGCCACTTTTAGGTATACATCCTTTGCATAACACTGAATTGTTCCCGTACAGCGCAGTCATATTCGATATCACTTGGGCGATTTTAAGTCTCTACGTTGAAAAGGTATTTGGCAATATTTATTAATTTTCATTTATGAAATAAAGACAGTTTTATCAACATTTTCATCGGTCATATATTGTTGTCAAGTTAGTTTTTACGATAATATCTAATATTTCAGATAAATTTTATATTTACATTTAAATTCTCTTCTAGTGTATCTGTCTGCCCTTTTTTGGCAAAGGCCTCCTCCAAATCCTGCCATTTCTCTCTGCACTGTGTCACTCTCTGCCATGTACCACCTGCTGTTTCATTAATGTGGCCTATCCACCTTTTGACGTTTTACGATAAAAATAATGTAAATATTTACAGACACCAAACAGGCGATACCTCAAACAGATCTTATAACACAAGTACCTAGAAAGCTACAAGTTTTGAGGTCGCGATATATGTAATAAACCCTATACTTAATGAACAACTGATATTCTTTCGTTAATGTAGGTTTGTATTGTTTCAACCTCAAGATAATTTAAGCTAAAAAGAACATAGACAATATAATTTGAACGATAAAATTAATTGTATTAATTAAAACTTGGTAAATTTTATAAATACTTCTCACATGTAAATATAAATTTATTCCGACATGTTAATATTTTGAAAAAATATTATTTAGTATATGGTATTCTGTGAATGTGTGTGCGATACACCTAGATCTGCACATACGCGCGCGCTGTGTCTTGCAATTTATCTAAAACGTAGCTTTTTAATTCAATAGTATTTTGTACAGGCGTTATGAAAAGTTATTCCAACAATAATAATTACTAGGGTAAAAAAAGTGTACTAACGAATGTGGTTCATTATTAAAGGTATCGAAACTGGACGGTACAAAGATTAGAGGTATAAAGGTAAGGTAGGTGGGGTCAGTTTCCGCAACTAGACTCGAAATTGGTCCGTTTTGCGTAATGCCCTAGCTACTCAAGCCAGCCCAGCTCCTTCCAGAAGCACAGAAGTCTCCTGGGCACTTCACAGGCTTCTCGAGGATTTCACGCTTTTCACGAGGATTTTCGTACGTTGTTTAGCCACAGCCTCGCAATCCAGGACTACGTGGGTGACTGATTCCTCTGTGCTGAAGCAGCCTCTGCACATGGGGCTGTCTGTCGCGCCAAGGACAAATAGATGTTTATTAAGGAGACAATGGCCCGTAATGGTCCCTATCATTGTTTTGAGATCGGTTCTGTTTAAGTTTAGAAGTCGCTTAGTCAGTTGTGGGTTCACTGCTGGCAGAGCCATTTTGGACTGCCTGCAGTCTGCACTATGCGACCATCGTTGATTTTGGATTTCGACGGATTTCCGGAGAATCCACGTTCGAACTAGCGAGAAGGGCAAGGGAAGGAGCGGATAGGCCATCAGGCGTCATTCCGGAGCCTCTTCTCGCAAGTTCGTCGGCAGCATCATTGCCGAGAGAGCCACTGTCTCCTTTTATCCACTGCAAGGTAACCCTATTGGTTAGTGTTAAACCCTCCAGTGCTTCATGACACTCCAGTATTAGCTTACTGTTTATCTTTTTGTTTCCGAGCGCCATCAGCACGGATGCACTGTCGGATACGAGCTTAATGTAAAGTCATTAACTCCTAACCGCTGCACGGCTCTGGCTGCCTCTGTAAAGGCGACACATTCACATTGAAAGATCGAGCTCTGTGTGCCTAGGGGTAGGTGTATGTTGATGTTGAGATCAAGAGAGAATATACCAGCGCCAGAACCACACCCTGTTTTTGAACCATCTGTGTATATACGTAGCTCATTCAGGGTAGACTGATCTCGTTCCTCTTCTCTCAATTGTATGTGATAGTTCCTGTTGAATATAAGTTGATTCGTGATTCTGTCACATGGTGCAGCTATAAGAGGTTGGTACTCTATTGCCTTGTTCAGAATCGCTGTTTGTGCACTATAGTGATCATTCAGCCTCTCCATCGTTTTTAAGAAGGAGGTGAGGCTTATTGGCCTGAAGGATTTCGCTTGGGTATAGTCCTCCTTACCTGGTTTCGGAATGAATATGATCTTTACTTCCTTCCATTGCAAGGGTATGTACCGATGTGCAATACAGGCTCGGAAGATAGAGACAAGATAGTCCACTATTACGTTCCCACTCCATCTTAGTTGACCTGGGAAGATGCCGTCCAAGCCAGCCGCTTTGAATGGTAGGAAAGAGTGGGCAATCGCCCACGTTACTTTTTGTTTAGTGATTATTTTGTGAGCTACATGCCAGTCTGAGTTAGCAGTGGCTCTCTCTGAGTATGGTTGCCAAGGCTGGTCATTGGCAATCGTACAACCCGGAAAGTGTGTTGCCAATAGTAGTTCACAAGTTTCTATATCTGTTTTTGTAAATGAGTTATCAGGTTTTCTAAGACAACCGATCGAGTGATGGGGCTCTCTGGAAAGGCATGACTTCACCCTGGTTGCCTGGTTATTGCTTTCAATACTGGTGCAGAAGTGTCTTCAGCACTCTTGCTTCCTAGTACGTAAGAGTTTTTTGAATCGCCTTCTTGCGACTGTCTACTTGTCCCAGTCGGTAGGTAACCGTGTGTTCCATGCTCTATTGAACAACTTCCTGACCTTCCTACGGTGTCTCTCCAGTTCGGGGCACCACCAGTTATGTCTACCCCCCCACCTTGGTGTGGTAAGGGGACACGACTGTTCATAGCTAGTCAGGAGTAGAGACGTTAAGTTGTTTACATGTTTGTCTATATCTAGTATGTCTATGGTGGTTGGTATCGTAAGTTTGTCTACCTCAGAATTAATTAGTCTGAAGGTTTTATCGAATCGGTTCTGCGAGGTATACGTCTTGGTTGTGGTTTAGGTAGCTCCCCTTTTATTGCAAAGCGGATCCACCTATGATCCGAACATGATAGCTCACTGGAGACGTGCCAGTCCTGTATGTGATCTGACAGACCAGTGGTTACCATGGTTAAATCTATTATGGTTTGTGAGCGTGCGTTGATAAAAGTTGGTTCTGAGCCGCTCTTTGCTAAGATAAGATTATTGCTAAGTATAAAATTAAGCATTTCCTCACCTCGAGCGTTGGTATTAGCATTACCCCATAAAGTGTGATGCGCATTGGAGTCTGCCGCGATGATTAGCTCCAGTTTCTCCCTCTCACAGTAGTCAGCCAGATGGCCGAGTTCTGGAGTGTGCACGTCCCCGTCACTCGGTAGGTAGGCAGACGCCAGGACGATATCTGGATGCTCCGATGCGAACTAACCACGGATGACGAGTTGTTTCAGGAGACTGGGGGGAGTGAATTCAGCGACAGCTGTTTGCGCTCCTCTCCCTCGCCGAACTGACCTTATCCAGGCCAACCTCCAGCACAGCCAAACAGCGTCGGCTTCCTTACGCAGACTGCTGGAGACCAATCCGAAGACCATCGCCGCGATCCAAGAGCCGTGGATCAGGAATGGCAAGATATGTGGCCTGGGTAGCACCGGAGGAAAACTTCTACTGGATACCTCCGTAAGTAACCCAAGAACCTGCATATTCATACCTTATCATGTACCAGCATTTGTTTTAAACGCCTTTTTAACTGCCTTGAACATAGTTCGTTTAAAACAAATGCTGGTACATGATAAGGTATGAATACGCCTCGTAATTAGTTTCCGCAGGGTCTCCGTGTTACCAGTGAAATCTGGTACGTGTAGTAGACACGGTACCCTTCTCGGAATCTCCGATTGAGGCCGAACCACCAGCTTGGTGTCTGGTATTGGGTTAGTAATGACATCGCAGGTACCGGTCAGCCATCTCAGTGTGAAGGTGTCCTCGCACCAAGTTTTGAGGACACCATCCGAGAAGTGGGCTTTACCACGGAACCTGATGTCGTTGGGTTCGGTTGTTAGGGTAGCTTCAAGATCCGCCATAAGCTCATCTTGAATCTTGCCCTCGATTTGTAGGCGGATTTTATCCGCTTGATCTTGTGTCATGTCCACGAAGGGCTCAGTCATCACGGCAACACAAAGCTCGTTTGCTTTGTAAGAAGCTGCCGCTTCTGCGTAGCTAGCCGAGGTCTCAGCTGAGGTTTGTTGGGTTTTACCCTTTTGCTCTCCCCAGTCGGTGTCACAGTTTCCTCTGGCCTATCGGGTTTTTGGCCCTTCGCTTCTTGCTTATTTTTGGTGCTGTTGTGTATGTCAGGCACTCCAGGTCTCTTACTTCTCACAGAGCCGCTAGGCTTGAGCGCGGTAGTCGACCTGTTCGTCTTCGGTCCCCTTTTCCCGCCTCCTGCTGCTGTGGTAGTAGCAGGGGCAGTTCCAGGGTCCTCAGGTAGCTTCTGAGAATCGGTAGCCAGCTCTTGCTGTCCCAACGCCCATTTGGCTTTCCTGAGGCGTCGCTTTTTAGAGTGGCTTACGACCGTAGTTAGGGTCGGTTCCTGAATTGCAGTTTTCAGGGCCGATAAATCTAAGGTCGAGGTTTGTGCACCAGACGAGCTCCCCGCCGCAGCCTCGGTCTTCCGCATCAGTCTTGCCGCGGATGCACCACCTACAGATGCCGACATTACTGCAGCATCCTTTGGAGTTGCCATCTTTGGCTCGGCCGACGCAGTCAACCTGGCCGCAGCAGAGGACAAATCCCTGTGCGGTGGTGTGTATTCCATCGGAGAGGGCACGGTCAAGGGTGCCACCCGGATTGGGGCAACCTCGGCCTCTGCTCTCTCCTTTGGTGTCTTGGACGCTGCCCTAATGGGTGCATCCGTGTGTAAGACGGGGGCCTCAGAGTATCGCGCCACTAGTGACTTGCACCGTGACACGTCCCGAGACGCACCCTTGTGTTTGTTTGTTTTAGGCGCATCCGTGGATGCAGCCTGATGTTGATTATGTTTCTTGTTTTGATTTGCCTCTTTATCCATGAGGTGATATGGAAAATAATTCACCGTCAGAGCTCTCCACCCGCCATGGAGCTCTCAGTCGGGGACGTCCCTTGCTTAGCAAGCGACGTCAGAGCTTCTCCTCCGATCCTTCCACGCACTGGCTCCGGTACAGAGCCAGTGCGTGGAAGGGCAGACGTGTCCGCACGCAGCAAAGAAGTACAGAGTTGTTCGCATCAAGAGACAATGACGCAAACTCACCCCGAGTCCCGTGCCACGCCGACGGCCCCCTCCCCACACCCCGACTCTCGCTCGGTAGCCCGCTTAAGGGATACCACAAGCCGATTGACCATGGTTAGCTAAACCACAGCCTCCCGTGTAAGGAGAAATCCAGACCAAAGAGGTGTGTTGTTTGCAGCGCACAACTGTAACCGGCGCACTACGCCACTCAACCCCCAGGACTCCTTCATCCTCCCGTACGGGTCCCCGCGCACGGCACAAACACGCGGGAGGTCATTGACTGTCCACCGTCCTATCTTCTTGGGCGATGAACTTGCAAGGACATGACCTCTCCATCCCTGCAAAAGTTCGCTTGGTGGTTTCAGTTGCGTCTATTACATAGGGTATTAGACCAAAAACGGGGTCGGCAACCTCGAGAAGGATAGTCCACCAAACTTGCCTTGGGGATCTCAGTGACCTGCGCTACTCCCAAGACCACGCCACCCTACCCATCAGAAGGATGCGGTAGAGTAGGTCTGTACCTATGCTACCATGTAAAGCAAAGCAAAGCAAAGCAAGCATGTCGTGCAGGGAACCGCAAAGGCGTAGGCCCAGACCCCCCCCCCCCCCCCCCCGATTAGATGTATTTTTCAATTTGTATGCAAGTACGAGAACGTAGGAATCATTTTATTTTAAAGAATTCCTAAAATATATTTTACGAGTTAAATGGCACTATTTTAAATATTCCTAAGAGCTCTTCAATTGAAATGTTTCGTATTTTTCACGCGCTCTGATTAACATGCTTACCTGTAAATTATAAGTTTTGTTTTATGTTTAAATTTAAAAAGTTGCTTAAAATTTTTATAATATTGTAAATAAATGTTTATTTATAAGCTCGTTTAAGCTACGTGCTTTAACTTTGGAATTCAAAGATTATCGGACTGCAAAAAACCGTATATGTATATTTATTTATGTCTTGTGCGTTAAGAATGACTAAAAACTGGGTTGCTATATGGGCGAGTAACGTAGAAGGTCACTAACAACATCACCCATGACCTCCGCTCAATCAAGCACTGCAAGTGGCACTAGGTGAGCCAAACACTCAGAAAAGGTGTAGACAGTTGGAGATACTTGGATCAAGATAAAATGCGAATCTCAGCACCGAAAGCGATGGATGTTCACCCTTCGTCCCATCCAGGGTCGTAGCAGATAAAGTCTATATGTAGCTTCTAAGCAACAACCAGTAACTTATAATTAACATTTTTATCTGATATCTATTGATATCTGAAGTCGGTATGGCCAATCAGGAGGACACACTTACTTTATAGTGAGAACAAAATGGCACAAGACAAGACACGCTTCAAAAGACTGACGGCCAACCTCAAGTAATGGAGAGGCACTAAAAAAAGAAGAGAAATATGCAAACTGAAACTCAAAGTAGATTAATTCAAATTTCAAATAAAACCCGTTCGTGACTCATACTCTTCACACATATACACACTTTACACTTCAAATTATTCTGAACTAAACTGTATCCTGTTTATAATAATTTATTATTTACAGTATTTTGCAGATCTGGTCCGACTAATTTCGCAATATTCCAACCGATTTTTACAAATATAAATTCATAACAAGCTTCGGAGCGAATAAAATCTGTATAAAATGACATTAAGTTAGTCTCACTTCATCGGAGACGGTGTATAACGTCCCTGTTATCTGACGTTCTTCGTGCAGAGAGTGTACGAAGATAGAAATTTAAATTTGTATCGCTATCTCCTATTCGCCAAACATCATCCGGTAAGCATGGCGGAAGCTTATTTAATATTCTAATAAATAAAACAGACACAGAAATGCAAAATAACTAAAGCACCAAACACTATACTAACGAAATTAATTTGACGATTTCTCGAATCTGACGAATTTAGATTAGTATCTGTCAATCAGGCTCTAGCCTTATTCTTGTCGATTGAAATCTTTTTTATATAGGTACTCCGGTACTATTATTCGTGATGTATTCAAAGTTCTTTACCTAATATCTAAAATAGAACGACGGGACTACTTGATTTATAAATCATTTTACCTGTCTATATATAAATCGGATTTTCTCACTTGAATTATTCACAGTACTAATAAAGTGACCATTTGTTGAAATAGGTACAGATTTCGCTAACAATAGAGCCTTAGCAATATTCGTGATCGAATTTTGCTATCTAGTTGATTTTTCGTGTGTGTATTTTATTTTTAGTTCTATTTAGATTCTAGTCTACTTAACTGACACAGAAGGGCGTAGCGACAGCATCTTACTGTACCTGTGTGCTTAAAACCATAAAATATTATTAAAAGCTAATTTCGTTCAAACACTGGCAATTATTTAACGCAGTGTCGCGACTCGGAACATGACAGCGAAATGCAATTCAATCTAAATTTCAGCCCCAATTCCCACAATATGTATAAATATGTTATGTCCTCATCACCACGGATACGGGCAATAAAAATATTTACGAGTCTGTCGCTGAAAGAAAATTTTATTAAATATCTAATCATTGGGGAAAATAATAATCTCGTATGTATTGTCTTTAATCCAATCAAAGTCAAAGTCTCATTGAGCCCAAATTAAGTTGTTTCCTTAGCGGATTCGGGTTTGTAACTTTTTATTTATTTTTTTAATAACAAAGAAAACGTTGCTCGCTTAGTTAAATTAGATAACAACATAGAATGTCCTTTTAATATGTGTTTGACAATTTTTATGAATGTTTATAGATATGGAACTCGTGAAGGTTACGTAGGAACTAAAACGTCTTAATTTGTGCTTACATTGGGAAGTGATACGGCGCTGCGCGGACACTTTGCCAACTATCGTATTTCACGACGATCGCGTAACATTGCACTTAACTAGCATTTAATATGACATTTATAGTGAATGAATAATCTTTTTATTTTTCAGTTTTGTCTCTGTTCTGAGAGGTAAGTTTGAATATTAACATTGTGCAATTTTGATATTTTGGAATGGTTAGGGAATAATTTTGCACGAATTGCTTTAATTATCAGTATAAAAGTATTACACATGTGATAAAATACAATATTCCGATCCCCAGATAGCCGAGATCCGCCGGAGCCTGGAAGAGTGCCGCAAAACAGGAACTCATATAAGCCTCTTCTGGGTAAAGGCGCACGTTGGTACGCCGGGGAACGAGAGAGCGGACACATTAGCAAAAGAAGCGTCGGAAAAACTAAGGTCAGAACCTGAATACGCTGCATACCCCCTGTCATATATAAAACATCAGATAAGGCAAAGGACTCTGGAAGTATGGAATGAGCGCTACCTGGGGGGTGAAACAGCTGGAACTACAAAATTATTTATCGGCAATGTTAAAACTGCGTAAGTATAGATTAGTAAAAGAGAAGCGTTTCACACCCCAGATGGCGCAAATTCTAACAGGGCACGGAGCCTTTGCATATTACCTGCATAGGTTTAAAATTAGGACCAGCCCAACATGTGCCTGCAGTAATGAAGAGCAAACAGTGGAACATGTGCTTCTACACTGCCCTATATTCGCATCGTCCAGGCACGACCTGGAGCAACAAATGCAGATGACTGTAGACCGTAACGGCCTACAGGACATGTTAATAAAGCACAGACCGTGCCTGGAACGGTTCTGTGAAAAAAACATTCTATACATAAAGGCGGCAAACAAGGCAGAAAGAGCGGGTCTCGCGAGGAATTGCGCCTCGGCTCGCCCATGAATATTGTTAATAAAAATATTACCGATGTAGTCGGGGCGTAATTCCCGACGCGTCAAATAGTAGCAGTGATATATAAAGTCCCTGGACACGATGGCAGGGGAGTAGAGTGAAAAAATAAAAAATAAAATAAAAAAAATACAATACTTATTTACTGCGTTATCGTACACAAACATGACAATTTATATTACATTAAATACGCGGCGCCACCTGTCTACTCTCCATTCGTTAATTTTCTATCAGGTCACGTGTCCGACGCGAGTTTAAAATTTTTTACCCACTCCAAAAAAAGTGTACACCGCCGCTAAAGAAGTTTTATCAAAAAGGGACAAAGTTTCTGAAGGTTCACATTGAAATTGTTAAAAATTAACGCCGCACTTTTCTGTTTATAGTCTAAACATAAGAACCGTTAGTAAAGTCTTTACTACTTTGAGGAATAATAATTCCCTAACACTAAGATGGTATATCGCTTCACTTACTTTAGAAGAGCAGCAGTAATATTACAGAATGTCATTACAATGACAAATGTTAATATCAAGTGGGAAAGCTAACGGATACGCACCTGTTAGAAGCGAATCGATCTTTATAATATACATTGGCATCAGTCCAATGTAAGGAAAATGAAATCGTCTTAAATCGTTTAAGGAAATGAGCTTAGAGGCCTTTTTCTTACCTTTTTTGCGAATCGAAAGATCTCTAACACTGAGTGAATTTTCGATTTATCTTAAATTAAGCTTAATGTTACATAAGTTGCCAAATATTTTTTTTATGTATGTTTCTCTTGCGGTAGGCAAAGAATGCCAGAATGCACTGTAAAAAAATGCGAATAGCTGAAAAAAACATTTTTATAAGAAATTAGTTTTTTGAAACAGTGCATGAGATTAAAAATGTCGTAAGTTTTCGGATGATTGGGCATTTGAGGCTTACTGATGGCAATGATCATGGAAAAAAATCATTTACATAAAATGGTTTTAATCATAAAAGTAGTAGAAGGTATTTTAAGATATTGTCGATTTTGATGAATATAAGGATAAAATGAAAAAAATGGAAAATTCCACCACTTATGACATTCAAAACATCATTTTTTTCTTTTACTTCTTATTTATTAAAATGCCCTGTTATATGATCTTTTGGCGTTATTTGTCCAATTGAATGTCGATAAAACATCTCAAATTCGACACTCGTCTAAACTTAAAACTTCCTGTGTTCAAACTGTTTAAATATATGAACGATGCGACCTAATTATTAAATGAGTATTCTTATTTTGTAACTTTTGGAATCAGGACTATGCATTACCGTTCTGAAACCAATTAAGCCAGAAAATTTATTATTTATCTGAGGACAATGAACATTTACAAAAAAACAATTGATCGCCTTAAGTCACAGTTAAAGGAGAACAAAGGATTCCCATTCCTGAAGCAATATTAACGTGTTAAATTCTATTAACTCAGCCACTGCAGCTTACAATACCTGATTGATAGCCTCGAATGGCTGCGAGGGCGTTATTGCGAGCAATTATGGGAAAGATTCAAGCTGTTACATATTATTCATGCAGCTTTCAGTCTTTGATCGTGATGCTATTACTATCAAATGTACATTTGTGATTGTCTAAAGAACACTTAGCGTAAGGATCAATTAGTTGTTTATAAATGTATTCGCTAGATGTAAGTTATATTGTTTATTTGTTCTAATTAGATATAGAGCATAAATCCGTACAATCACCAAATAATTCCCACAATAGTCGGGTGCAATCGGGCTCACTTAAGTCGAATATCTTATTCAAACTTAACTAAATTATTAACTTGTCGGAATCCTCCGAGCATCTTTGAGTTAAAATAGAGATGCTGTGTGGAACAAAGTTAAGCTCATTTGGGGATGATCAGTAGTTGCTAGTTTGTAACCGACTTTGCAAAGATGGATGTTCACCCAAGAATTTTCGGTCCATGTTTACCGAACCTCTTGGTGTAACTCGTTTGCAGCTAAAAAATAAACTGCGTGGAAAACTAAGTAATTGCATGGTATTATAATTTAAATAATAAAAAAAAACTGACATTACTCCCCCAGCGTAGAATGTGATCGGCAACCAGTTCACTAGTTCTGGGAGCCTCAAGCCTTACTCTGAAATAGCACCGCCATCAAAGCGGCCTTATTTCATAATAAAGCAAACAAAAGAACAACGTTGCTTTTAACTGGTTTTTCTCTCCAGCGTCTTTATTATCAGTTATATGCACGCCTTAGCTAGCTGCAGTCACCAAAAGTCTATAAACTTTTCTTTCCATTTAATGATAGCGATGCAAAAAGTATACTTCTTCAGCAAGAAATTTGTAAATGATCTGACACGACGAAATGGCGGTGGCGTGGCGTTCAATACATTCGGTCAAGTTCAAGTTTCAACCCCTAATAGTGGTGGATACAAAAATCATTCCATACAATTATTAGTTACCCCTAGAACGCGCCGCGGGGTATGCGGGGTGCGGAAGGGACAGGGTCGGTTCCCCTTGGTTCGGCGATCGGCCCTCGCTACCTCGTAGTCGCGCGTCGGTTGTCGAGTGTTCCGGACGTGGCCAGTGAGCCTTGGGCCATGTTTACGGGCAAAGTTTTCGCGCTCTGAAGATACCCCGGCGCGATGTTCGCAGACCTTTCCTTTCAGAGGTAAGTTTTTCAGACGACTGCGAATTGCACCTGCGAACTGCTATGCGTTAATTACCTGAACTTTGGCATTTATTTTAAAAAAATCTTTAGGCACGAGTTAAGTTGGGTGGCGTTGTTGGAAATAGGTTTAAATATATGTAAAATGAAACTCTATGTTAACTGGCTATACATGAGCTTATATTTAACGTAAAATTAGGGGTAGTGGGGTTGTAACGCTGGACTAACATGAATTAACTTAGTGTAGACTCATTTAAATCTAAGTGACAATTCAGTTATCTAGAAAAAATATAAATATAGTCCAACTATGTATTTAGAAGTTAATATAAATTTTCACTATTTTCGTATTTATTTCTAGGAATTTGACTACAATTTGTTACACACGGGGGCCATAGATAAATTAATAAAATCTAACTTTTCTGCTTACGAAATGGCTGTTTATTTATTTTACTGTGAATAAATCGGTAACCTTGTATGTTTATATGATGCTAATAAATAATAACTGTTTCGTTACCTTAAATTGCTCAGTGGCTTGTTTCTGTTATCTGTAATAATGGATTGGGATTAATTCAGAGTATGACACAGCTATAAACTTGGTGCCGGTGATTCAAAGCAGGTGTCGCAGTTGTCGATACTTTACCTTTTTTGGCCTAATTTCTAACGAGGGGTGTTATTCAATATCACACTTCACTTTCATGAATTAAAGTAAAATTTTCGATATCGACTCGATATTGTCTCGTAGCTTTTCAATATTAATTCTCGGTCCGTCGTTTTCGTTAAAAAACAAAAAAACCTTCTTTAACGGATATTAACGAAAACGTTTGATATTATTTACGTAAAAGAGAGCGTCGCCGACCATGATTCCTGAAATACACAAAAAATGAACATAATGTTCAAAGTAATTAACCACGCTATTTGTCTTTAATTAATTTGAAATTCATAAATATTAAAGCAATGTGTGCATTTTTAACACAATCTTACTTGGCTTCACATATTCAGTGTGTGTCGTAACAGACTGTATTCTCTTAAGTTGAAGGTCTGTAGTTTGATTTGATAAAAAATCATTACCAAAATAAGATTTAAACATGTCTTACTGTTTCACAAATAGGTGCAATTTGCATAAGGATATGTTATTTTGGATTTATAATTGGTGAATACCGCTAATGCAGAATCAATTTTTGCATCAGACAGTAAAAAGCAATTTCTCAACTCGACAGAAAAGAACTAACATAATAATTAAACTGTTTAATATGTAAACTTCCATTACATATCTAATGAATTTTATTTTTTATTGTTTAAATATCAATAATTGAATGTTATTTGGTACATTTAATTCAGATGCAAAAATTTAAACTATACAAAAACACTCAGTTTAAATACGCGAATTGAATAATTTTACTCGTTCTTGCATTCTATTTCAAGTATATTATGTTTAATGTCTACATACACAGGATCTCATTAAGACAATTCTATAGGCTATTTATAATAATAAATTATTTACGTAATGAATTTATAAGCGGACGGCACCATCGATCTGCTATTCATTTGGGCGCAACCCCTCATATGCACACTCCTCGTTCCATTATCCTAGTTCTGATTTTACACGAATAAACGTTTGTATGTTGCTTGACCCTTCATTTAAAGTGTATGCGCACAAAAGTAACGAATACACAAGCGACCCGCTCGACAGACTTAGATTTAAAATATAATGAGCGTGACTGTTATTATTTATTACTGAAGTAATACTATGCTTTAGCTAAAAATTACGGCGGATTCAAAAATATATAATTCATAGTTGGACAGCAATTTTTAGGAAATCAGTTATAGCACTTTGTTTTAAACGTGCTGAGCATCTTCAAGGTTGTCTGGAGTCTGAAGTCGATTTCGAAACTCGTATTTATATAATGACAATTGATATAAGAACTTCTATTTTAAAAACCGAAACTTCGTTTCTATCATTTATTCATATAGGTAACATTATATACACTTATGAACGAAAAAAAATATATAGACTGTTTGCTTGTCGTATGAATTGTTTACGTTCCGTAACAAGGGAACATTACGAATCAAATCAAATCAAAAATCATTTATTCATGTAGGTAACATAATGTACACTTATGAACGTCAAAAAAAGAAATATATATTGAATGCTTCTAATTTTATATTTACTGCCAGTTCACAAATCAAGGGCGTAGAACGGAAGAGAAGAACTGGCAATAAATTCTCCGTCACTCTTTCTTATCGCCAAGTTTTTATCTTTTACACATCGTACATCATACTAGTATACAATACAAGCTCAACTAGTACAGATTTTTTAAATTCTTCAAAAAATGAATCAAGTAGGCACGGAGGATAAACGCACTTAATACTTACTAAATATCATTTTGAATAGGCTCTAGCATTGGGTTTATATCAGGACTGTAGATAATATATTGTTATGTTTCTTTATCTCTTTATTATAAATTTAAAACTGATCGGGAGGTGTTTTCTATCTGGGTTTAAAGGAGAATTCAATTATGTAGATCTCGCTTTGTGTGGCCTTAGGTTTGGCATTGCTTTTTATCACTTGTAATATTTTTAAAGTTTAGGCATATATTTTAATTATATTTTCCTTGCCATAGGATTAACCATTTACTTTCTCAAAATTTTACAGTCCCACACGTTATTCAATTCCACATTATTTATTATATTTGTTCGCTAAAATCACAGCTTAGAGTCACTTACTCCAGAAATTATATTAAAATTTCTACGAGTATCATTAGGAACGAATATCTAATAAATTTTTATATTTTCTACAATTCTGATGTGAACCCGCTGCTAGAGCTTTTTCAAAATGATATTTAGTAAGTACGGTTACAATGAAAATAATAAATATTATTTACTATCAGAAATCAATTACATATTATAGCGATATTGTAGGTTTTTTTAGTGGTTTACTCGAGCAAAGGCACTTACGAATGATTTGTCAGTAAGCGAACTCACTATAAATGCTTCATTTCAATAAACATGTCTGGTGCAGGTACACCTCATGTAATATTATAGTGACTTCGGAACTTTGTAGAGTTCTCCCTGATGTCTAAATGGGAACAGAAATGACTCGAAATGCAGGAATACGGAAAACGTATTGCCTTCATGATTATTAAATTAAACGTTTTGAATGTTTTAAATAAAAAAAAAGTGCTTTCTGTGTACCACATTCGTTATTAATAATTTAATATCAATAGCTGACTATTGCTTTTCTAGTAAAGTAATTTGAATTGATATCAAGTTACGGCCGTAGATTGGAAACTATTGTAAAGGTTAGCCTAAACACACAAAAGATTAGACTGACAGCGAAGCACTTGGCAAACGTTATAACATCGATCTACCCTCTATACTACGACTACTATTTTATTTTATACACATACAGGGTTTCTAGGTTACATAGAAAATGGAGGAAAGAGAATTTTCTTAAAGTACTTTCACTTCTCCGGTAGTGCATTAGTGGATTGGTCTAGATTCATGACTTGGCGCTTACCTGATTAGCTGAATACTGAAGCTATTGCACGACTAAATGACTTGCTGAGATATTTAAACCGAAACTGATAATAAAGGTTCACCGATTTTCCGGGTATAAGTATACACTTTTCACGTAATTGAGTAGTGTAAGGAGAGATGATAATTTATCGCATATTCTTCAAGGTTACACAATCAAGGTCAATTCACATTTCACAATCACTTTATTTTGATAATAAAGTAAGGTAATAATAGTTAGAGAATGTAATGAAAATAATTAAAAAGAAAAACACTTTTGTACGGATTATAGTTATGTATTATTGTATTTAAACATATAATTATTTTGACATAATTTTAAATTTAACCGACGTTTCGCGTGCTTTACAGCGTGCGTGGTCACGGTGACTGAAGACAAAGGTGTTAAATGTCAAAAAGTATCACAGCTGTAGAAAATGTTCTATTATCGGTATTTATTTCCCCGGAGTTGGTATCGACTAAAAGATGTAGGGTTTCTGCAGAAATTGCTCACGGTGTCCTCCATTTTCGCGGATTGTTTGTGTTGAGATTTTAATTTCCATATTATGGGATCCCAGGTGTAATTTTAGGCCGTCCTCTCTATTGAAATTGGCGTGTTTTTTTATTTCAATGGCTCCGCGTACCAATCTTGGGAAGATTTTTTTTTCTTTCGCAAGTACTTTCGGTTGGTCAAAGCGTATGTAGTGATTAAGCCTATCTAGTGTGTGTTCACAGACTGCTGATTTTGTGTGTCGTCTATGTCTTATGTCCGCAATGTGTTCCTTAAGTCCTTGACATATTGCGTTTATTTTGCCCTATGTAAGACAGGTCACAGTCGCAATCCAGTTTTAATAGATTGGTCTTAGGAATTGCTGAATCTTCTTGTGCGGCTTGAAAATTGTATGAATCGAAGCTCGTTTTAGGACCCGGCTAATTCTATCTGTAACTCCCTTCACATATGGCAGGTAAGCTGGCTGGCAAGGAACTGTTTGTGTCTTGTTTTTGTTTCTGTGATGCAGCTGGAGGATGCGCAACTTGTTTCGGTGTAGCACCTCTTTGACATGCTGTAGTTCCTCCTTGAGGTGGGCCGCATCACAGAGACGTTGGGCTCTCTGAAACAAACATTTACCGACAGAGAGCAGTTGTGACGGTTGGTGGTGGGATTCACCATTGAGGTATCTATCTGTGTGGGTTGCCTTTCTGTGTATTGTGTGACCTAGTGTGCCATCTGCTTTGCGTATAAATAAAATGTCCAAAATTATGTCTAAATAATTATAAGTTTTAATACAATAATACATAACTAATCCGTAAAAACTGTTTTTCTTTAAATGTGTAAAAGTTATGTTAATAAAAGACAATACTAATAATTAAATAACTCAAATGCCACTTAGAACTATAATTAGTGTATGAACTTAAATACAATTATTAATGGCCGCTGCTTGTGTGTTCGTGGTTGTCATATCCAAGCCATAGAGCAAAGACAATAATGAAAGTACATATTTGTCCTTTATATTTTAACTGTTTTTTAATCATTTAGACATTCGCCTTCATAATTAATTGATTATAGTCTATAAATCACTAACAGACCTGAATTTCTATTGATTTGCAATTTCATTAAAATATTTATATGAATTGCACTCAAAGGTTAGTAAACGCTAGACCGATGGTCGGGTACACGGTCAACGACTTGCTAATACACAAATTGATCTCATTGTCTAGAACGCTCCATCAGCTAATGCATGATCATTGAAATGTCGCTTGTGAAACATAACAGGTGACATATTACTTTAGAAATAACTACATGTATTAGATTGAAAGCTTGATATTCAACCTTTGTAAATACATTGTAAAATAAATAAATACAATGTAGATACATTGTAATTAATGCTTTTTATTATTCCTATTATTAGTATTTGAAGGAGAGGCGGAATAAAGATACCATACTATAAGAAAGCATGTGCGATGTCATATGACAAGAGCTCGCAGGCAATCTTTACATTGAACTAGGTAATACATAAGTTTTCATTAAGTCAGTTCTTATAGGTTTTTTTTCATCTGATCCAAAAATAAGTAAGGGCCTGACTATAGAGGCAGATTAATCTTTATGAAACAGCAATTATTCTCTAAATGTTACAAAGCAAAAATTTAATTAAGTGAACTAAGCAACTAATACCTAATTGGAAATTAAGAAATTAAGTTAAAAGCCATATAGATGGCTTATAACTATATATATATATATTAGTGGTTGTCTCATTTCTCAGTTTCGTGTTAGTTTTAAAACACGGGGGAACCGTCTGCTTTGGATGCGATCGTTTTGTTTTGCAAAGGCTGTCTGCAAACACAACCCATTCAGCTTGTGAGGGATATTATGTACGTATAACTTAGGGCTAATTTTGATGCAAGGCTAACCTAGGGGAGTTTTTCATTATATGTAGTATACAGTAGTTTTTACATCAACGTAATATAGTCATTATAATTTATTTTGCTTTATTCAAGGCTGTTGTTTATGAGTTTACGTTATTGACCCAAATAGAATCTCTTGATTTGTAAGATAATTATTAACAAGTCGAAAATGTATTATTTGTCGGATTTATTTACTTTATCTTACACGATATTTGTTATTTTTGAAAAGCCACGTATAGCCAGTATTAAAATGAAAGCAAAAGCTTTTTGAGAGATATTACTAAACTATCTGGTGGTTCTGTAAGTTTAGATTAGATTAATAAAAATGCAATAAAGGCCGACAGTAAATGTAGGAGTTAGTTTGCGAATATGAATAAATAATATGAATTTTATTTGCGCCATTTTAAACTGTTTGCGAATATTTTCAAATACATAAATTCAACGGGATAAGGTTTCACTCGTTATTCGACGCTTTTAAAATTATATAACCTAACATACCTTTATGTATTTAATATGTTAGGCCCCCAATCGGAATGACGGTGCGATCAGATCAAAGAGGTGGACTGAATTGACTGCCGAATTGACTGCTATCTTTTACGGGAGTTAAAAGAGAGAGAGAAAAATACTTCAAGTGAATCACAGATTTAAAACAGAAGGAGCTTTTCTCCTAATGAATGCGAAGACTCTCTAAAATTGAATTGCATTATGATATAAAGCAGACAAGCGGTCTAATAATGCCATTGTATCAACAATCATATCTAAAGCAGCACTAATGAGTATAATTGTTCATTAACACAATCATATTCCATCGTTTGCTGAGAAATTCATAAGCTGTTAGGGCAATAGGTTCGAGTACTTGAACTCAAAGGTAAGGGATTACCGGGGTCGTGTGTATTTCGCCTATTTCCACTCGGTACAATGTAAATTGACGCTCTAACTGCTTCGAATCACGCGTCTCCGTTATATAGGAATGTTATTGCAGGAATAAGTACCAAATGTTCAGAATGTATTCTCGAGCTGGGGTTATCAAATACCCGTAGGAATATTAAGCGTTAGACCTTTTTTGCACTGGTCTTACTTGGCGATTAATTTTTATAAGTTTCATCTTATTTATAGCTTCCTGGGCTCTGTTAGACTTTCACCGCTCATCGGTTTCATTTTTGCTTAAAATTATAACGCATAGACACAGAAGCTACAGCTGGCTGGCTTACAGCTTTTAAAAATACACCAGCTACATTTCCGATTGGGAGAAAAGTATCTATTTTAGTAATAAATTCATCGAAACTGTGCGTTTATCTGCTGCGTTACCCAGATTTTTCCTCATTTCAACAAAAGCTATTTAATTAAGAGAGACATTATATATGGAATACCAGCATATATAATGAGGGACTGCCGATCTATACTTGCTGAGACCCTTGCCTATATGTTCAATCTATGCCTGGACAACGGTTACTTTCCAGATTCCTGGAAAATCACAAGAGTTATTCCTATACCTAAAAGTGATGGAATAGACTCTGTGGAAGGATATAGACCGGTGGAAATATTATCGACTCCCGCTAAAATATTCGAAGGAGATCTGCACCAAAGTATTTTAAAACAAGTAGATCCGTACTTGTCAGACTGCCAGCATGGCTTTAGTCCCTTGCGTAGTACAAGCAGCAACTTACTGAACGCAGTTAATTATGTTATCCCTATTATGGACGCCGGATTGCAAGTAGATCCTGCATACTTATAGATTACAGAAAGGCGTTTGACGTCGTGAATAATGACATACTGTTATCTAAGTTGGCAAGTATTGGATTCACTCTAAAACTATTACATTTTTTTGCTAATTATCTGAGAGATCGCCAGCAGCTTACTAAATGCTGTCTCCGATACCATCGACATATTTGTATGTTCGCAGAGTGAATTCACAGTAGCGATATTGTGTAAATTATGTATATTTTTATTAAATGTTTCTCCACATTGTCGTATTGGCATAGGCTGTAAAGATAATGTGTGTATGTTGAAATAAATTTAAAAAAAAATTAATTAATAGTTCGTATTATTATGATTTTCAATGAATTTAATATTCATAGCTAGGACTGTTTTTATTTTCAGTTAGTTTTAAAAATATTTCAATCTTCATATGTGAGTATTTTCTTCTAAAACGAAATAAGGCACATTTTGACATTATTTTACTGGACATAAAAGTAGCTCTCTCATATGAGTACATGTCCTATAGCAAGGGGTAACTCCTACGAAAGCAAGGATCCTAAAGCTAGATTTATCGTCGGTTGATACTCATAAATACTCGAAGTGCACAATATTTTCGAACCATTAGGACGCTTATTGAGAAATCGTCTTTATTTAGCCGAATAAAACGCTGTGTACCACTCTACATTCAGTTCTGAAGTTGCAACAAAATGTACGTAGAGTTGTGCTCGTGTAGGGATTAAAACATTGTTAGAGCGGGCCCGGAGAAAAGGCGGTGTATTCACAAGCTTACTATTTGCAATATATCTATCATTTCATATTTCCTGGGCCGAACATGCTTTACAATGTAATACAAAGGCGCCGCGTACTTTTGTCATCGAAGCAACGATTTACAAGACAGTATATTTTCCAGTCGTTGACTTTAATAAATACAATTACCAATTTAACAAAGTCATCAAATTGTTCCATTGACATCACTTTCGAAGTTCTCGAAGCGTAAAACCGTTTTTGTTATATTTAATATAAGATTGATAAATCAATTAATTAAAATTCAAATTCAATTAAGATTACTATCTCACATAATATTAATAAATACTATCAATTACCTAAAACTTTCTGCTTTTTTAAATTACATCTGTCATAATGTAGGCAGCTGACAGCCAATGAATAGGGCAGCTGCCTTACCAGACAGCTCGGTAGCTTGCAGCTTGTTCATTGCATTTATGGTATGGTAACTAAAATTGTAAATGTAACTAAAATTAAAAACTAAAATATACTAAAATTATAAAACATTCTTGAATGATATGCCTTAATACTTAGCGCGGCATGACATAGTATCTCTAACAAATGTGCTTTATATGACGTAACCGAATGAATTTTGTTTCTATTTCTTATTTCGCTTTCGTTTCGCATAGATTTAAATATCTAACACAAATCTACATGTAAGTACTAATTTGAACGACATAGCACACAATAATCTTTTGTTTATTTCACAAAAAAATGTGTTGTGGCCCAGGTGCCCATCGACAATCGGGCCTACAATTAAATCGACTTCAAATATTGTTGTTTTCCTAAAATGGTCTACCCACATAATTAAATCCTTATTGGGGGCCTTATTGCTGTTTGCGTGGTCAAAAATCTTTTCCAGGTCTATCTAAGAAGCCAGTACTCACGTAGTAGTAATAAAACAAACACGTATTTAGAAGGATATTACGTCTGTTACACTTTGAATAAGGAGTGTTTTTTTCAAAGTGTGCTATGCAAACCTGCCATGAATGGGTTCAAGTACGTGCCATCTCATTATAAGCAGGAACTCGCCTGCTTTAATGTGGCATTTTTGACTGACTTTAAACTACCTAAGTTCCTTTCTCGGCAGAAGACCTTTTGGTTGAGACAAAGCTGAGTAAGAATTAATATTTCCGAATTTATCCATTCCTTATTACGCTTATATTTAATAAAAAGTATATTTTAAAATTGCTGTCGCTAGTGGAAGTGATACACTAAAGATAAACTAAGTGTTATTTAACAATGAGCGGTTTTTGTTATATTTCCATACAAAATCAATTTTCAATTTATTAATTTGTATTATTATTACCTAATACTTACTAAAAATCTAATTAAGACAGGATTAATTCCATCTATATAAGTAAAATGCGCATATTACTTACCTAATACCCTTAATGCTCTTACATATTGACTCCTTAAATGCAAACTGATATACACCGATTCTACAACTTGCATTTTACATGAGATTAAGATGTTCGATATTCCAATGTTCATAGTACTCAGTCATCAAGTATAGAGACTCATGTGATTTTTATCTTTCCAAATTACCACTTTCGCATCATCCACTTAAAATATGAACTCTTAAGGGAGCATTTGACCTGTCTCAAAACAAAAACAACAAAAAATTCATTTATTCATATACGTAACATAATGTACACTTATGAACGTCAAAAAAAGAAAAGAAATATACCACATGAATCACGGTTTGTTCCCACTTTACATTTAAGAGAAAGGCGTGGACGTCGACGATCGCCCCATAGTCTGAAAATGCAGCCGAGAGATTCAGTGGCGTTACCTATTTATACTGAAGCAATTCATATCCCTTAATAACGTATAAAGGTATGAAACATTTTCTGTTTAAACAGTTCTTGATAAGCAAGTGACTTCAATATAAATCCAAGTGGTCAATAAACCAGAGGCCGAATATGCATTGTTCCAAAAACAATTTGTATTCGTGTATGGTCGTAATCCTTCCCATTATTTATTGAAGCAGGTTTAAATTCGGGATTCATTGCATCATTTCATAAATAAATAAATAAATAAGACCATTTGTACATATTGTGTGGCATTTTACTCGAATAAATTATTATATTGCAGACATTGATTGAAATAAAAAAAATACTCAACTAAAGTAATGTTATGAGCTTGTGATGCTGATTATTCATTATAAATACCTGGAATAGATGTACTGGTATCGATAATACTTAACGTTGTATTATACAAAATAATAATAGTAACAGTAACATTTATTTCAATTTGAAAGGAGTCAGTCTATTTTCGCTGACAGCTCTCGATATATATATTTACTTTAATAATCAAAAGATTTTAGCAATTTTGTCATATGAAAGAATCAGACACTTTATATTGTTGAAAATAAAAATGTGTAGTTTTTCTTTACGTTAAAGGACCAGCCGCACGAGTTATTTCAACACATTTACTAATAATGGAGAATAATTTTGACCCCAGTACATAAAGGATCAATTCCTTCGGGACCTTCTTCACCCGTTTGATATACTAATTATGTGAAATGAATTATGAAGACGAACCACATTAAGATAAATAATTGGATAAAATTTTAGATATTAAGTTAATAAACCATAGATTCTGTTAAATAAATGGTACGGTAAGGATAAAAAATAAAGTTCTTTCCGTATTAAATTTGTGTTTGTACCTTCATGTATTCGAGTATATGTTGAAGGTATGCAATCATTTTGGTTATATTGAATATATGTAAACCCAAACCTAACAGTATAAACTTGTATTTAAGGGATTTTATTTAAATTTATTAATACCATCTGTCAATTCGTCTGATTTAACACCATTGGTCAAGAAAAAGTAATCATATTTAATTTTTAAGCGGATCTAGAGGTCGTTCTTTCTCAATTAATTATGAAAATTGTGATACCAATTATGATAAAAGCTTTAAAAAGTTCGAATTACTTATTAAAATTATAAGGAATAGCACAGTACTACTGTAATACCATTTAAAAAATGTTTTGTGATGATGTATTTTGGACAGGATGACCTCTATTGTCCTCGGGTCTGAACTCGTGTAATGTAATGCATGAGAATTCGGGATCCGATGTAAAGGTAAAGTAAGTTTTCTGAATTTAAGATTAGCTCATTAGAATAAAGAGCATAATACCTCATACAAAATCAATGAGGGACAGGGCGGTTCTTGTATAACTTTCAATAAAACGCTCGTATCAGACTGAAACACATCGAAAATATATATTTTACAATGAAATTATTTTTAATAAACGTCCATTCTTAAAATATATAAATGCTGGCATTTATTTATGTTTACTCATAGTTCTCAGAGAGCAGAACCACAATTTAAGATTGATGATATATATATTTAAAAAAAGCATTTCACACCCAAGATAAAGGCAAAGGTCATATTACGTTTATGTCGTCTATCTGCAAATCAGAACCCCTGTGCGAACATTGGCCAGATCTAACTAAATCATGTGTAGAATACACAAATATGTCTCACATGAGAAGGCCTGCATGGACTTTATATACTTGTTTGTCGGTTTCTCAATTACTTGCAATTGTGGGAGTTGCATCAGTTGGAATTTTGGTAGTTTATTCTTAGTTGACGAAACAATTGTAGCTGGTTGTTTAGCCTTCAATTGATCAAAATTTCAATTGACAGAGATGCGCCGAAGGATATGCTTATTATCAAGGAACTATATAGTGGAGAAACCACCATGCTTCAACATATTGAAGAAAATGTCAAAATAATAAAATAACAATGGCAATATAGTGAACGTCTAAGTTATTAAAAGAAAAATGCACACATTGTATTAGCATTAGGTTTTCTTATAGACATCATCTATTTTTTGCATGAAAGTAATGCCGTCAAAATATTCACGTTCAGATTCCATTAAAATTGAACTATCATCGTTACAATGTAGGCACGTTATTCATTTATTTCGCCGTTTATTATTCAGCCTCCGTGAAAAGGTGCACATTGAAGGAACAAACAGTTACAACTTTTTCGAGAAGTATCAAGGATATAACATATTAATTGTTTATAATCTTATTAGTACTGTATTTCGATGTGAATGCTCTTACTTTAACTATATATTAACGTATGTAAATAATTGTCATTCTTATATTGTGGGAAAATTATTGTTTATGTGAGTCTAGAGCCTTTTTTATCATACACAATAATCCCTTCATTTTAAGTTATATTATTTATAGTGGCAGCGTACTTGTATTCTTGTATATTTGGTATACATTTTGTAGACGGAAGCCAGCATTCGGTTAAAATAAGTAAATCTCAGGACATATTGAAATTTGAATATTTTTGTAGGAATCTAGGTCGTTATATACATGGTAACAATCTATGTCTATACACTATCATTCATTTGGGTCGGACAGTGCACACAAATAGGACGAGAATTTAAGTTACTTGTTACTTGGGATATACTTGTTACTTGTTACTTGCAGTACTTCTAGCAAGTATAATAAATATAGTTGACTGGTTATTGTTGCTCATTACGTGCATTAGCGTTGTGTATGTTTGTATAATATATATTTAGTGATTTATAAAAATATAGGTTTGTATTATATGTGGCTTCCTTATTCTTCCTAGCTTACGCGCAAGTACAAAGACATAACAAATATTGTATAGGACTAAAAACAGCAAATTAAATGATGTAAGGTACAGTAACACGTAAATAAAATTAAGACATATACTAAGGCTGAAATCCGTACTTCTGTAAGTCCTCTTCTGAGTCCATGCGCAATGACAATTGGCCCTCGGCTACCCTAATGTAGACTTTGCTGTATGTTGTCCAGCATGCAGCATTCTTCTTACCTTTAACAAGCCCTCGGGCCCGAAAAAAGATGTGCTTGGATTTGGTCGTCAGGTGTTCCGAGCCCTTAATTTTCTTGTTGAAGGATTTGGTTTTTGTAATAAGTGAGTCTCGCATTGTTGTGGTGGTAAGGTCAATTATTATTGATGCGGATTTTGTTAGGTTAGGTTAGGTTAGGTCTACCCAACAGCGTCCCGCTGCGTCGTCGCTGAGCCCGTATGCAGACATATTTGCCTGAATTCCCTGGGTTGAATGCCTAGTGCGACCCCCGGGGAATTCAATGTGGTGCCAGACGTCATTCATTCAGAATGGATGAAACTGGCACTGCAGGCGATATGGAGGGTTCAGGAGGAATTTTTAGTGGGTCGGTTTTCTCCCCTCTGACTAGCAGAGGGATAAGAGTTAACCATCCCCACAGTCCCCGCAATAGCGACTGCATACATAGCGGGCCTGCATTTGTGCATTTTAACCTCCTTTATAAAAAATTTGAGCCGTCACGGGACGCCTGGTAGATGTGAAACATCAAAATTATTTTGTGAAGTAATATGCAGAAAAGAACAGATTGTCATAGGAAGTAAATATGTCATAATGATAAAAAAAAATATTTCGTTTTCCAGATAACGATGTCTTTTATTCAATAAACATTTATTTTCATTAAATACAAAAATTTACTACTGCATATAAATTTTATGTATATACCATCATATAGCGTGGCGATGCGTCGCCACGGCATGCGTCGCCACGCCAGAAATCGGTTTTACGTGCGGCTATAGATGTTTCACATCAAAAAAAAAAAAGGTTACATCTCTTACTTCGCCCGATACAAGGGTGGGGTGTAAGCCAACTGCAGTAAAAAAAAATTTCAGTATACTTGTGAGGTTCTCTTTGTTCTGTTTTCCAGACTTCGGAACGTTACGAATTTCGAGCTTTGTAATATTCATTGTCGTTTATTTATACTAATGTTCATAATTTTCATCAAATCAAATCAAAAATCCTTAATTCATGTAGCTAACACACTGTACACTTATAAACGTCAAAAAAGAAATATATACCATTCTCCATATGACATCATAAGTGATAAAGAAAAATAAAATAAATTAAAAACAAAGATTAGTCCTCTATCAGCAGGAGCACGCACTTACATTAACTAATAGACCACAAGTAGCACCCGTTCCAAAGTATGACGCATGGCCAGCCATTAACCTCCCTCGCCATATTTTAGGGAGAGAGACAACAGGACGCATGGACGCCGCCACAAGCAATGACATTTTAGCGAGCATGGCGATCCTTGAAATATGGACTTGGCTACATAAGAAAATAATAATAATATTAATTCTACTGAAATAATTTGATACCATGAATGACGGTTTGTTTCCATTTTACATTAAAAAAAACCGGTTGTCTGTAAAGTCGGTTTACTGACGATACTTGAACATTGTTACGTCATAAGAAAATACTGATTCAAAAGAAAACTTTAAAAATATTATCTTTAATTAATATCGTCGGATAAATTTAAAATTATGTTAAACAATTATAAGTTTACAATAATACATAGCTTCAATCCGGTAAAAAATGTTTTCTCTGAAAATTTTAATTTTATTTGTTTGATAGATATTTTGTATGGGTTTAGAGAATGAGGTAAATGGAAATAACAATTGAATTGATCAAGTTAAATTCATTTCTACGCATAAATACAATTATGTAAATTTTTTAACGAACGACACTTCAAGCCTTAAATAGAACGGAGGTAACGCCGCATGCGTCGTTTTTTTCGTTCGTGCTGCCGGCTCCAGCGAATTATAAGACGTTGTCACGTCAAAAGTAGATATCGACGATCGCCAGATTCTAAAAATGCAGCCGAAAGATTCAGTCGCGTTACCATTCGTACGTTCAGTGCGATTTAAATTTGTTTATTGACAACACGTATATCTCACTAGGGAAATTGGAAATAAATAATTATTCGTTATGTGCAGCATTGTGGTTGGTGCGCTAATTTAGTATTTATTACGAGTACTATAATTATGGAAGCTACTATTCTTTTTGACGATATCTATATTTTTCCGCACATACAAAATATTCTCCTAAAGTCAAAATATGAAATGCCTTAAACTTCCTTCGGATTGGCTTCCGTGGGGACAACTCACACATCGCTCTTATAGCCCGCGTTTGCACTACAAATATCGATTTAATGTCAACTGCATTACCCCACAAAATATATATATTAACCATATGACATGATACTATGAAAATAGCTGAAATAATTGAGTGAACGCTGCAGAACTTAGCCTAGTCGAAAGACCTTCTATGTGTCGGCCCCACTAGAGTTTACTATCTAAAGTAATTCCCAAGAGCACCGCATTATCAACAAAGTCTTTTACCTCATCTTAAACTATTATTTGAGAATGATTACTTTTTACATTTGTTTAGCTTAAGATTTTTTGTACTAAACCATTGAATATAACGGTAACTACACATTGTGAAATTCATAACGAGAGCTTTTTCAATTTTGCCTATGCCTTAATTTGCCTTAATTTTTACCCTAAGAGCGTTACAAATGATTGTTAGAGGCAAGACGGTGTGTTTGACCGATTCATAACTGACGCCGTTTGGCACTCGCCCGGCGAGTCGAGCCAAATGCTCAGATGATTCTGGGATTTGGGATATCTACTATTTCTTACGAATAGCAGCTTACATGCATATCGATGAGATGTTCTTATATTTCATTTTATATGGTATATTCATATTAATAAAATAATTGATCATTTCAGTTAATGGGAATCATCACAATTTAGACCGTAATTTTGGTAACATAGGATCTACGTAATTATTAGTTGTTATCTCAAAACCCTAATATATACACACATATATTAAAGGTTATAGTGTCAAAGAGTGAGTAATAATGTAAATGTTATAATGATACATATTCATTGTAACATATTATTACATTATTATTTACATTTCTTTGATATCAACCAAAAACCTCTATTCATACGACCCCAAAAGAAATGTTGATAGCAAAGATCATAAACATAGCATTTCCAGTAAAACCATTTCTAATTTTCTTGAAGGCTTAATAAATAAAATACGAGCTAACCTTTTTGCTCGATTCCCTAACCTGAAATTTGCATGTCTGCGGAAGTCATTTCGCCCGCAACGCTGCTGCGATACATCGCGGCGTCCGTAGCCTTAATCATTCACTCGCTTTTGTTCAAGCAGGCTTTAGGAAACAACAAACAAAATAACATATGCTGAGATTATTTAAGTCAAGAAAATAATAGATCGCTCCTCGAACTTGCGTTTGTTTTATTAAAATATATTTATTCAAAACAAATAACATAAAGCATAAAAATATACCTAATAACTTACCTTAAAATTTAATAATTAAAAAAATATTATTAAAAGGAGTCCCTTTGGGTAAGGTTCCGAACTGGCAGCGTTCCCCCTTTGAAGTTTGAATAGCTAGACTAATTCTTTGTGCGAGGTAGCTGCCAGCTCTTCGTTCTCGTGATGTCGGAAACCTTTTTGATAATGCCCTAAAAAGCCTTAACGCGCTAGGAACCCACGGACCAAGGTTCTCGACACCGAATGGTTTCCATATTAAATATATGGAAAAAGTCAAACTTCAAGAACAACAACCGAAAATTGGTACGTTTTAATAGACTTGATTTACCTATAAAGAAAAAATGATGATGTCTGCCCATGAGCGAGAGCCAAGAGTCATGTTTAAATTCTTTCTTTGTATGTTTGTAACTTGGCTGCAATATATATATATTTTAATTTAAGTTACTCCAACATTTAATTTAATTTTTTTAGGTTTATATTTCAGTACTGATACTTATTGGCTATGATGATTAGACATTTGAACAGAGTATACTATGCTGAAAATGTTTTCTGAGCCAGTATTTTATTTTACTTAATATATTTATATTATACTAGCTGCCCCCGCGAACTTCGTTTCTCCTTCGTTTCACAAATAAATTTAATTTAAACTTTAGCCTCAATAACACGTGGTAATCATGATATTGAATTGTAGCTTATATGACACGTTTGTCGGTTTACCATAGCAGTGCCATCTATTGATTACTTACTCAATCCAGTCGAAAAGTATCGACATCTGTTAGAATCTTTTAGAGTTAACAGATAATTGTGACTATCTATTAATTATAGACAAATGATTTGCAATAAAATAAAATTGCGACTATAATTAAAGATCTAAGCTATCCTATCTCTTAAGTTGGACCAGACTGCTCACGGTGTGCCATTTTAATTTATAATCGGTTAAGTAATTTAGGAGTCCATCGCGGACAAACATCGTGACAGGAGATTTATATATATTAAGATTGAAATTAAGTATGTTTTTTTAATAATTTCTCTATTAGGAAAGATTCTGATGAGATTGTATATTTTATAGAATTTTAAAAATATTTATATACTTTTTTCATAATTTCATGAAAACATGAGTACGATGTATGTTATTTTTTCGGGACCTTTATTACAATCATTAGTACATACGGAAAGACACATAATAACATTTAAAAAATAAAAATGCCTGTACCTATGTATATATTTTTGTTGCTGACTACTGTTTTAAATTTTCGTGCTTTGAATAAAAATAGTATTTAAAAAAGGGGAAATTGGGAAGAGCCACACTGATGTAGTTCGCATGTAGCGAACACTTGACGATGATGCATAAGACTTTGAGCACTGTTCAGAATGTGTTGATGAAATCCTTTTGTCTGAGTCATGAACAACAGTGTGGCCACGCACCAACTACCTAATTGGAAATATATGTTTACGATAGCTTATTTAGTTTTATCGTAGATTGCAGATTAGTTTTTAAAATTTAAACACTTCTTTACTTTATTTTTTTTATACATATACATTCTTTTAAGCGATCCTGGTCAGCGAGAGTCTGACTGTCGAGTTGTCCAAAGAGTATTAATTTTACGTATTTTATTGACTTAATATACGACTTTCGAAAAACATCAATCATCGTCATGTGAATATTTTTATAATGATGCAAAATCGAGTCAGTAACAAAAGTTTCCATATTAAACTATGCAGTGAAAACTTGCGAAAGCCTCATTCAAACTTTGAAAAGTGTTTTTGACTCATGTTAATGTGGGTAAAGGATCTCGGAATTAAAGTTCCACATCTCGGCATTGCAAAGCTTAAAATTCCTTTTCTTCCTTTCCAATTCCAAAGTTTGACGAAGTTTTAATAATCGATGAAACCCAAAAGAGATGTAACAGAACAATGCCTAAAATATGTTAGTCCAGGCTTCGAAATGAAGAAACAAACACCTAATTCTAAATTGAATTGTAAAAATGTTATATTAAGTGTCGCGTTTCAGAAAAAAGTTGATAAATAAAAGATAGCCACAGATCGTTATCGCAGTTTTCGTATTATCTTTGCAGCTTTGAATCTTCATGGAACCAGATACAGTGTTGTTCAGTAAATCGTTACAACTTCAAACAATCAAAGCGTAATCATTTCCTCGTTTACGTGGCGTTTATTTTATTTCCCGAACGATAAAACCCATCAGGGGCCGCAGATACCCCAATAGGTAATTTCCGTACCTAAGCAGCGCAGCCTAATTTGTACTTAGCATTGTACGGAGTGAAACTGAAGTTCCAATGCAATTTCACTTTTCTTCTTGAACGAAGCGACTGACTCCCTTTCGGAGCGTTGGCTGCGATTCACGATTACCTTAATATTCAATTACGAATTAAAATAACCAACTTCTCTTCTTATCCATCCGTCTGCTTTCGGTCGGGTTCTACTCAGTTGCATATCTTATACATATCTATTCGCCTCCTCCTCTCCTGTGCTAAAAAAAAGATATTTTCAACGGATTGTAAAGGTTGCAATCAGTTTTAAATGGGCTGCGGGTTGCAAAACAAGATCTAGCACTTTTTATATATCAATAAAAATGATCAATTGTGTATATAATTATTTTGTCCTATATGTAACATTTTCAATGTAGGGAACAAATAACGAAGTGTTTGTAATAAATTTGCAACTAATATTGTTAATACGGTACAATTCTGTTATCAGAATATTTGCATTATTGTACGCCCTTTGGGCATGTAATGCAATCAGACATCGTTTTGTCATTGTAGCCATGTCGGGGAGCAATGGAATTGAATGATTTATAGGAAAAAATGGAAATCTAAAGTTTTTTATTTATCTTATTTTTCTCGTAGTATGCAGATATTAAAAAAATAAAACGAAAATGATCCCATATAAACTATATCCTTTTATTTTCTATTTGAAATCTAATTTAGCGAAATATATAATTGTTTGACATTTCTTGCGACGTCTCAGTCTTCGGCTACAAACCACTGAGTGGATACGTTACGTTGAGTAGCTCTAACAAAGTTATTCCGATTTCAACGTTTAGCGACGACCTCGGGCCTTCGGGCCCTGTTAGTCATAGGAGTGGTGGAGTATTCTCCATGTAGGTCGGAAGAAGAGTTCCGTAATAGTCAAACGAGCCTCCATTTTGCCCTGGGTAAGAAAAGTCGTGCACAAAGTATGAAATATTTAAGTAATTAGAACTTATTTGCAGTCTAACAATTGGCTTGTTTTGTTAACAAGGCCCGGTAAGCAATAAAAAGTAGACACAAGCGTTACGCAATTTGAAATACAAGTTATATTCGTTAATGTTTAAATAGCTCGTTAAGCAGCCATGTTTTCCAGGAAGGCTCTCATTTCTCTTGGGGGACTATAACATTTAAAACGCTTTAATATAAAATAGAAAGCAATTATTGTTTGATCCACCAAACATTTTGATTAATCTAAGCGAGCTTTAATTTGGAACAGTCGAGATCATCCTTTAATGTTCTGGTTTTACAAATATGTAGTCTAACAATTCACTTCATCTTCTAAACCATACAAAATGATTTACGCAACTTTTCAGTTATTATTATGAAAGTATTTCTTTGATATCAATTTTGAAAGTTACATTAATACGACACAGAAAGTTTTGTCTATTTGTTTTGGCAGCTTCACAGCAATGACTTCTGTGTGTCATTAAAGTAATTTTTTGCAGTGGGTATGATGCTGTAAAATATAATAAGTAATAGTTTTATTTAATAAAAAACAATTTTCAAGAGCACAGTGAAATGAATAAACTGAAATATTTTGCAATAAACATTTTCGAGACAGAAATAGGTTTTTAATTGAGCCCGCGTGGAGAGGCATGAGTGCGCTGCAACGTCGCCGCTTCCTCTTGTTATACAAAATGTTAACGGTGACATCTATACACAAAATACTACATTCAATTTAACTAAAAGAAGAATAATACAAAATTAACAAGTAGAACACCGCTTAACAAATAAGATATATTAAAGATAACACTTCTATCCATGTCCACATTAAAAATCACCTTTTATGAAAGCTAAGATAAAATGACTCCATATTGTATTGTTGTCCATTGGAACAGTATCGATGCGGTTAGAAACTTGAAACACAGTCTCGAATGACGTCTCAGTTTTACGTTTGCATGGATCTCCTTTGAGTGAGAACTGATTTAAAAACTATTTATGACAGCAAGTTTTTCGTCTATGGACAAAAAAGGTCACAGAATTAAATACGTTAACTACGTCAGTCTAAAACCCGAAGATCACACTTTCGGGATCCGTGGCACGGCAACTTGATAGATAAGTTACTATTTTGTATCTGAAATAATAATCCAAGAAAATATTTGATAAAATCTGTGTTCCAAATCTTCGTGTTTAACGAAGCTATCGTGCATTCTCATAATATCTTTAGTTCGTCGAATACGAAACTTGATTTCTGTATCTCGAGAACTGAACTAAACTCGTGGCCGCATAGATTGTACGGAGCTCCCGAGGAAAAGAGTTAAAACTGGGTTTTATTTTTCACGTTTAAATTTAAAGTTGCGGAAGGCATAACACAATGTAGTACTTACCGTAACTCATTCCGTTAGGGGTTCAAGCGCTCATGCATTTGAATAATAAGTTAAAATTGGTGTAAAGAGCAGGAGATCGTGTTGGCTTTGCTAAATTCGCATTAGCGAGCTGACTATTTCTCTAATTAGTCTGAGCAGACTAACGATGTAATCAATAATTATTTCTTAAGCTTTTAGCAAGTCCCATAATGTTTAGTAACATTATTATATGCGCTTAATTCGTGGTTTCACATGTTATGTACACTGCAGATACAATTAAATACTTATAAAAAAATATCATGAATTTAAACGCTTAATTTTGAAATTTACTTATGGCTTCGTGTTTTGCGCAGTGCAGCTTATATAATAAACAATATTGTAGCATCGTAATTTAATTTTAAGAAAGAATAAACTTTATTATATACAATATACAGGAATATTTAGACAAAATAAAGTACGCTGGCCCCCACACTAAGATGCTCTGTGTTGTGGCAGCCAGGCTCTTGCTTTCACATGTAAACAGTATTTTACCTAATTATTTCTGCAAAGCACATTTATATGTAAACTATCTTTGCACAATATGAGTATTGTCTGCATCAGTATAGGACAGGTTAATAAGATATTCTTTGAGATTTTTAATAAATTCATGTAGGTAATTTAATTTTTGAAAGGTTTGTGATATTTTTGTTTTTAAGGAAGTAAGGCTTATGTATAATATAATCCTAAAAAAATATATTCCAAAAGCTTCGTAACTGATAACATTAGTCTTATTATGACAAAAAGAATTCTTATATTGCATAACCTGAAATTTATATATATTAAATATTGGCTGGAGTTTATCTAAGGGTGCATCCAATTCTGGCAAAAATGCTGCAAATGTGCAGCTTGCGAGCTGCGTGCATGCATTTTTGTACGTTCGCCGCCTGCGTCGCCCGCGCGGTTCGCGAACAACGCGCGGGCTGCGTGCCAGAGGCTCGCTTCTTCCTTCCGCCCACGCCAGTAAACGGAACTGTAAGCGCGAGAATTGAGTGCGCGCCTTCTACGAGCCTTGTATGAGTTGAGCTAAATAGCCAAACCAAACCACTGGCGTGACGCGCAGCTCGCAAAATGGCTCCCGAGCTGCACGTTCGCCAGATGTGGACGCACCCTAAAATAAAACTATGTAAAGCAATATGAGTTAAGGCTTAGTAAACTAACACAATAATAATAATATGGGCTTATATTGGTCTTATTGAAATCAATAAATTATTATTAATGAAGATTATGATTATAATCAATGGCTTTTTATGATATAAACACACCGGGGAAACCGAGTTTTCGAGCGTTTAAGTATTCCTTAATCAGAATAATGGAACATTGTGATTTAATAATGAAATGTGTATTGGCTGAATATGTTATTTAACTGTCGACACCGCACTATCATAACTATACTAGGAACGTCGAAACGAGAATATAAGTAAACAAGTCTTAGTTCATGTAGACTCGAAGCGACCCTTCCTAAAACTAGAATTTCACGAAACTATGAAACGCTCTAAATGACTCGATGGAATTATACAAATTGCCAAACTGTGGGAAAGGTTTTTGTCAATTTTATCACAACGACAAGTTTGCTATTTTGTAAGCGGATTGCGACAAAATCCGAGGGAAGGTTCGACCACATTATTTGCGCTGTAAACCCACTACAAAAGGCCCTTAAGCTAACATTCGCGCCAAAACAAATTTCACTACCCACACAACGGTAATATAATAATAATACCGCTCTTCGAATGTTATTTTAGCCACATTTTACTTTTCCCTGTCCGAGACACGACAACACTTTGTTCGAAAAATTGCAAGTTGTCATCTTTTCTGCTCGCCATATTTTTGTCATCTTATGTGACTGATTTTTGGCCTTAAAAAATGAAGCTTAAAAGACCACTAAATTAATATGATTCCATTAAAACGCGTTCAGAATCAATTAAAAACTACTTTAATCAGACCTTCATCCACTTACGAAACGTAACCGCTAGGATAACTACTAAATATTAGCAGTGAGTAGCATGGAGATGACAGCAGCAATATTGCATCGCTTGTGAAACGAATAAATTCAAAACAAACAAAAAACACCATCCTTGTGTGTATTTGATATAAAAAAAGCCGCCTTTTCACATTTCTGCTAAGCGGGACCAATCGAGTTACGTCGGCGCTTTTATCGCTTTATTTATATAAACCTACCACAAAATCGTGGATTTCATAACATTAAATTAATTTTGTTGCACGGAGTTGTAAAGCCAAACTTTGAGAACTTTTTCTCAACTGGCACGCGTCTAAGAATACTCGAAGTCGTTAGAATACTCATAAAATAGATCTTAGGGAGGCAGTCGGGCAAAACGCCTAGAGTAGTGCAAAGCAATGACCTAGATATCGCAAGGACTTAAAACTCTCCGGGTGTCCGTTTGTTTACACATTGGGAAAACATGACCTCCTTTGGCCTACCGCCAAAAATCCAATTTAGAGTAAAGCCTACATTTTATACTGACTACATATCCTCACGGGAACTTATTGATACGAAAACAAACATGTTATGATCGATCCCTCTGCGGCTTTTCTTTATAGCGGCATTTACTACAATGGTCTCAGTCGAAATGGCATAATAATTATGCTGCTTAGTATATTTGATATATTTTTACATATTCTATTGTAATTTAGCGATTACGGAAGTGTAGAGAAAAAAGTGATCCTAAACGCCGTAAAAATCTAAAGGCAGTCAACTTACAAAATAAATGGCGATGTAACAAAATTGTTCAACGACGTTTAAGAACAGTTTATCTTTCGGTCGAGACGGGTCGACTTTATACCGAGTGAATCAGCTCTTGTATAAATGAGGCGCTCATGACGGGTTAATCTCTGCCCGCTAAGGACCTGGGATACTGCTTTCGCCAGAGTTAAGTCGTGTTTTCTGTTGTTTAAATCGATGCCTTTGAAGGCTGATATTTTACCAAAAACTCGACTTCCTGTGATGTGTAACTTCTTTTAGTATTTTCATACAGACAACTCGAATAATGTCTACCACACACGTCTTCGAACTACAAGTGTTTAAGATCCTCCTTAGATTTCGTTGATCAAATTAGTCCGATGCGTTAGTGCTTTGTTGCATTGAATTGGCTTGAATTGAGTTTCACGGCCGCACCCAACCTCTGGTTCTGTATTTCTAAGTAGGGTTTAATCTATAGCATATTAAGTAAATCTGCTTTAATGGCTTCTTTGCTCTATACGTACCATTACCTGAGAGTGACTTAGTGACCCTTTAATAGTAATCTGCGGAGTTCCACAATATAAGAGCGGTTTAGGTCAAATCACGCCTTTACTGATGAATTATTTACTTTCCATCGATATTGTTGAATACTCGAGGTTAATTTCCTTTCCTTTCTTATTCCAATTTGTATAACTGCGTGTATCGTTTGACAAGTGAGTAACACAAAATATACACATTCCAGTACACATTTAAAATAGAAGAAAGCGTCCCTTAGAGTTAGGTAAAAACTTTTACAAAGTCCTGCTTAAAACATAAAACTAAGCACTTTAAAACTAACATGTTGCACTTGCACCGAACAACAAAACGAAAAAGTTTGAAGCGGTAAGCGAAATAGCCTGCCGGCCAATATAATAGATTTCCAGTGCTAGAATAAAAACCTGTGCTGCAATACCACACTGTGCCGTATTTTTAATCCGCTAGCATTGTACTCGAGTAACCGCACGAACCACAGCACTCCAGTTACCGAACCTTACATAATTACATTGACCCTTATCGCCTTTGAAATTAGGTTCAATTTGACCGGAAGCACTTGAGACATCTGAGATTTAAGATCAAAGGCCGGAATCCAATCTGTTGAACTCTTTTAATATCCACTTATGAGAAAACCTCATGTACTTGACTCCTGATTGCCACTGAAATAACTTTGGTGATGATCGTAACGTGTAAAAGGTGTTCGAATCGTAGGCCAGAAACGACTTAATAATGTCACTCAATAGCCGCGTGTAAAAAGAGTAGAGTTTTATTTTAACATTCGGGTTCTGTTAAAGAATATCTTCAATCATAATTATATTGTCACTCATTAAGAAGGTAGGAGTCACATTTGAAAGCTAAGCTATAGTGAAAAAGTGTCCGGCGACACAAAATGTTGAGAAGAAATATGTATCGGCATGAAAATGAACAAATTAATTAAGTAAATGTAAAATTAAAATTAGAAGCATTAAATGTATTTTTTTTTTATTTCTTTTTGACGTTCATAAGTGTACATTAAGTTACCTAAATAAATAAATAAATAAATATGAAATAAAAAAATGAATAAAGTAGCGAAGCGAAGTTTCACGTCCATTACAGTCTATCGCGTCCGTCGTCGTAGTGTATGTCTATCGCGTAAATGCCACCAAAATTTCACCAACTACATCGTATTTGCGTTCGAAAAACTAAATGAAAGCAAACAATTTCGTTGATCGTTCCTTGCGAATATATCTCGTCAGTTCGGATCACGATGATTGATGCGCTAAGTCTAAATGAGAACTATAATTAACGCAATAAATTGATATAATATTAGCTTGTTGAATAATTATCATTCGTAATTATTTTATTGTGTGCTTAAATTGCTGTATTAATTTAACTTTGTGTTTAAACAACACTCACTAAATGAATTGTGGTTTGGCCAATGCATTGAGTTTCAGTTTGTCATTGATAGAAATGCTTGTTGAAATATTATAAAATATGTGTCGCTTCTGCAATTATGAATGAGGTCAGAAACTATTTTACATAAAATCATGTTCACTGATGATTTTTTATTTCAATCGTCGGCCAATACGTGGCGTAGTTCCTTAATAGTTTTACAAACTGCTTCTGGCTCCCTTTCGGTGGGCTCTCTCTTTATCAATTATTCAATATATACCCAATGAATACATGAAACTTATTCAATTAATATTTGTAGTGTTCAAGTATGTATATGAATCTGGAATTGGAAATCGGAAAACTGAAATTGAGTTCTAAGTGGTAATTCAACAAACTAATCAAATTCTCCCTGTAATTCGGATGTCATGTCGATACGAAGATTCGAGTGCGACGTATGTAATGAAATGTATAGAAAATGATATGCTCGTGTCGTGTATGTATGTGAGGGACATAACGGGCACGCCATTGGTATTCAAGACATTCTTTGGGTGTCGCAGGTTCCCCAAAGTCCTTCTAACTATTTGTACCGTTAGGAGACTAATTAACTCCGTACCGACACACTCTTCACTTATTGATCGCGATAAACAGATCTTCTTTAAACTACTACTACTTTTTTAGTTCTATGTACAATCATAAGGTTTTCTAAAAGCCTAGGGTAGTGATTGATCTTTTTTTGGCTTTATCAGTGTGTGAGTTATCGCACTCTATCTGTGGTGAATTCATATAAAAAAATATATACTAGTAATTGCAATATGAAGCTGACCAAATAATAATTATGAATTAATTAATTAGCCGCTTTCGGCAATAGTGAGACGGTTAGGGTGGTATAATGAGAATTTCCATTTTTGATCTGGGCAGCAATTAAGTATCCGAAATGGTAAGTGAGCCAAATGGGTTTTGTTTTACGCTTATTTATGAATATTGGAAATTTCTCCATTCATTTACTTTAGAGGTATTCTGCTGCTAATTATTGTGTTTTAATTAAATATAAATGTTATTTATTCAGATCGGCCCTTAGGAACTAATTAGAAGAGAGGTTTTTTCGCTGTTGTTATTTATATCATTATTTATAGGCAACGTTAATAGAGAAAGGCAAACGTTTTGATTACATAATAATTTAGATAAAGACGGTGGAAACTACATAGAAACGGTATGTTGAGTCTGGGTACACAAAGAGGTCCATTATCCTCAATAGTTTATCTCATTTAAAATTGGCAGAACTATTTCTATGTTAAAAGCCCCTCTTGAACGCAGATTTCTTGGTTTTGTGACTCTTCCGTTAGTTACATTATGGAAAAACTACTTTTTACTCATCTCGAAGTCGTATACACGAACAAACAGGAAGACTCAGTAGAAAAATTAAAAGTCGGGATTAGTAGGGTAACAATGATATAACTTTGATCGTTATATCATTGTTAATTCTAAGAGATCTGCTAAAAGTAAGACTGTGTGCTGGCACTCAGGAGTCAGGCCAGACTATCAATTAGACATAGTCACACTTCATACATACACATCTACTGTATGATATAGTCTGTATCTACTTGCTAGATTTTGCCACAGAAATGTGTTCATAATACGTAAAAAATATTTTTTATTACTTTCCTATTCTTGATTTTGCAAACTGATAAACTGCAACATTTATCATTAATTTGCGAAATTGATTACTCTGAAATGAAAGAATCAAGAAAAGAAAAGATATATATTTGTTTGGTTAACATCAAAATATTTTTTTTTATTTATTTATTTTTTTTCAGACATACACACATTATCTTATACATATTATAAGCAATAAGAATACCATCGTACTTCAACCGAATATAGGCCCAAGTCACGTTACTGCCACCAGCTGCACTGTCACAGCCCGAAGAAGGAGTTCTGTTTGTCTTCCGCTTTTTTTGTCTTAATATGCTTACTTCTCGGTTCAAGTAATCGTTTAGCGGGTCCTACCAATTTGCATGTTTGTTGTACATCAAAGCTATGGGTGGATACTAGTGTGAGATTGCGGTCAGTGATGCGGACGTCCGCTAATTAATATCTGTGTAACGTTGAAAGCTTTCCTGAAAATGTTATGTCCAGTGGTCTTTTTGAACAAGAGGCTCCATTGCTACAGTTACACATCTCAAATTACCTTTAACAGGATAACAGGTGTTTGTTTCAATGAAAGAGCGAATTCGTTGTATACCTTAACAATATTTATAAACTGGTTTTTCCGTTGGTATAATAGACGGTGATAAGTTCTTTTAAAGAAAGTTATCCGTGAGGTCTTGATAATGTATAGAAAATAAAATGTTCCTTAATTCTAGGCCAAAATCGCAAACGGACTCATCTCTCTCGGAGAATCTCTTTCTTAAAATTCGCCAGCCAACGGTAGCCTGCACCTGCGAAAGACTTAACGAATTATTTTTCAAAGGGGACTTTTTTTAGTACCTAAAGTTTTCAGTGCTGGGGCGGACGTGAGAGAAGAGCTACAAATTAGTGAAATTAGAGTTTTGATCAGCTTGAAGTGTTCTCCTGGTTCCAATGTTTCATGTCAATTCGTAAAGTGCGTGATCCATCTCGGAACATTGTATACAAACATTCTTTCGCATGAAAAATTTTTATTTACAACTTTTGAACTATAAGCAAATTTAAGACTGATTGGCTAAATTTAAAAGAATAGCGCACAAATCTGTTTCTCGCAAAACAATTGAAGCAAACGAGGTAAGGGCAAAATAAAATTAGCTCCAATTAAACTCGGCCCGAGTATTGTTGTAAAAAGTTTAATTTCGTCGTTAACGTGAAATATGCAAAGCACCTAAGCACGTCATTATTAATTTTCGGGCAGCCATTGTCCTAATATTTAGAAATAGCGCCGTGGCTCTGTTGTTTAAACTTATTTATCTTTTTCTACGGCTCTGAATAAAATTTCCGAAGATGGAAATCAGTAAGGGATTTTTCGGAAATGCAGGCTGTAATTAAATAACCGTATAAAATGTAGTTAAGTTAAAGTGAAACTTATCACTGTTAATTCCTTGCAAAGGTGCGCTTATCTCTTCCTAAAAGTACCTACAATCTAAAACATGGAATTGAATTGATCGCGTAGATTTATTATGAGCAAAACAATTAACTGGAGTCTACAGGGCAATTATATTGAAGCGTCTTTTGTGATGAGGGGAGATGACAAGTGGTCTAGATTCGCGACTAATAAGGGCCTTCTGGTGTCGAAAACGTAAAAACCTGATCATTGTTTCAAGTGCCTTTATAATATCAAGAGACAAGCAGGACAAGATTAACATGGACTTTTTTATTATATATATATATAAAAAAGTCCATGTTAATATATATATATATATTATTTCAATTTAGTATCCATATTTTGTTTAATTCAAAGTATAGAGAAACTTAATAAAAACAAAAGTTAACTAAAATGAAATCATTCTTTTGACATATTTTCACGTGAGCAACAGAATGGACTCTTAGAAGCGTCAGTAAAAAAAGAATGATTCTATATTTACATTAACAGCCAGTTCTCAAATGGCCGGTCCGTGAATTGGAAATAGGCGAATTATAATACTATTATCCTGTATATGCAAGCTGAGCCACAATCAAAAGTTTTTACCGGTTTTTAAAGTTCGTGGGGTGAGCATCTGCGCAGCAGTTCTGGCCTTTCGTGAATTTACTTCAATCTATAACTACATGTTTGGACTGCTTTGCAAGGGTGCAATAAGTGAAGGGGATCTCAAGGCTGAATGTTCTTTCATTTGTAAATTAGTATTGATCAACAAAAGAATCAGAACACGTGCGGAACATTGTACACGTTATTTGAAATCGTATTTCTTTTACGTTGCGGCTTTTATTGAAAAGGCTTTATCTTCTATTCTAAAGCGATGATATTAAATTAAAACTACCAACAAAACAGAGCATGTCAATCAATATATTATTATTAGTATGCAAATACAAATACATGACAACATTTTATAATATTACCAACAGACAAATCATGGTTCTCATGAATTTAAAATATAAATTTGGACACGGAAACAGTAGTGTTGAACCCAATTATAAAGTTTTAAGCACATCTTTATGAGATACCTACAAAATATACGAATTCATGTGTAATTTAATATTTTATTGAATAAAGCATGTTGCAAGTTTTGTAATCCGTGATTAACATGGGTAACCTATATTTACTTTTTATGAGACATAATTAATTATGTATAAAGTATGTAATTAAATTGATTGCATGAAATAATTAAACCTCATAACCACAAAACTAACATGTCGCACACTGTTCGGGGGTTAGAAACAGAAATCTTCAACTTCCCAAACGAAACAATGTCGTCATCCCGATATCAAATCACGATCGAGTAAAAACTAAAGAAACGTCCTATGTATAGATTTTCACAAAACGGTTTTATCGATTTTACTTTTTTCTTTACCGATTCCTTTTGTAGTTCCTTTTAAGTAATAAGTCAATAGACGAGAGGAAAAATAAATATTTTATTCAATCAATCTTTTATTCCGGACAAAAGCTTTAGTAGTTGCTATTGTTCCTTACTTTTAAAAGAAAATAATATCTAAGACGGTCGCAAAGTAAAGTATGAGCGTCTACTACGCAGATAGATTTCAGTGCCAACGTTTTCCGTCGCCAAATCTGATGTTAATTTGTTGTACAGGTCCGTCGTTGTAGAAATACTCATTATTGCCGATATTCTATGGCACCATAATTTAGTTACGTCCGCGAAGCGACAACGGCATCCTGACATATTGATGAAATTTGAATGGATTGATGAATGAGTCATTTGGAATGGCACGCGTAATCAGGTCACGTTGTGACATGCCAGCGGAAATATTAATTCCCAGTGTGGAGCATAAGTTATTCTACCCAGATACTAATTCTCATTAAATAACCGGTTTGTTAATCGGTTGCTTAATGTTAAATGCGTCTAAGCCGAGGAAGATCGGTCGATGACTGAGTTCGGGACTATACAGCGCCTATCCAATTCCCAAAGAAGGTATTTTCAATGAGAATTAAATAAATGAGTGCTAAATATAAAGTATATGTTGTTCCAATTGTTTGGCGACAAACACTTTTGGAGGTTTAGATTGAAATTAAAACAAGTATTGGTCAAAGTCGAGCTCGGTACTATAGGTTTTTGTTTGTACCATTGCGGCTTTAGCCTCAAAGCAACCAAGGTGTTCCGATGACAAGGTGAAATAACAATTATAATTAATTGGCTTGTTTAAGGGCCACTAATTAAGTTGTTCGGGTATGCGACGATACAACCACTTCAAGTGAACCGTGCGGCGTGTTCGACATCATGTGAAATAATTAACTATTGCGGCTGAGTTTGCAACGTCGTAATGCAAATAATCATTATATTGTCTGCTTGTGTCTGTTTGTTTTAGTTAATAACTATTGCTATACAGTTTTGTCCATACTTTACTAAGGTCGAGTCGTTGAGGTCAGGTTTAAGGTGTTATATTTATTATTGAAAAGTTGTTTTGGCCTGACTGACTGCTATAAAGATAAAATATTCTCTAATATGTTGTATTATTATAGTGTATAGCGAAACTTTCTTTATTTCGAACGACAACAAGATTATAGCAGAAAATCAGTAATCCCTTTTATTTTTTTTAAAGCCAAAATACCGAGTCTTCCCCTATCAGCACAAACGGATTTTTGTTAAGCTGAAACCTTTAAATCCCTCACACGAGTTGTTGTACCTAAAGAAGTCGTCTATTGTTTTGGAAATAATTGCTACAATGACAACTAGAAGATCGATTACTTGGACAGAAAAAACTTTCTGTTACAAGTAGAATCAAAACGGTCAAACCCTTTATAACATGGACTTATATAGCTGGAAGGCACGTTTTATATTTACATATCATCAGCGTCTATTAAGTATTTTCTTAATCCTAGACTATTTTTATTTGACTGAATTTAAGTTTTCTTTTCAAAAGAGCCTAGAATGTGATACGAATGGTAATGCAAATTATTTGAGCTAAGTATTGAAGCTAATTATCTAATTAAATTTGAGTTTTGTGTTTCAGTGGTTATGGCTTAATTAATTCTCGTGGTTCCCAGTATTTTACTCCCACTAATCATTTCTATATCCTTGGTAGTAATCTAAACTCCAAACCAATCTTTTACGTCTAATTACAAATACTCATGAAATTAATAATCTGATTAGCTAATCCCGCGATTCGATGCACTTCATAACCATGTATTTGGAATTCTATATATAATTCTATATTCTGTGAAAGAAAGTTGTTGATGCATTTGGACTTTGACACTAAGCTACATTTAGCACAAATATATGAAATAACGTAGCATACAAAGACATAGCGACCCAGTCTCTGCGATCCACTTTGTCCGAGGTGTTAAGCGTTGAAATTGTACTGTATGAAATGTTTTAAAATTGTGGGAATTGGTGGTATTTCTACTTGTGAAGAAGAGTTTGTGAAGAGAGTCACGAACGAGTTAATTTTTTAATTAACCCTGAAGAATTACTATTAACTGAAACTATTAAATAATAGGGTTTATGTACTTATAACAAGTGTATTGTAGCCGTGACCAATCAAGCTTTAATGTTTCTGTTACCTTGTTTGTATTTGAAATTGGTTTGAGAAAAACCGACAAGAGTCAGTTTTAAATGAAAACTCACTGTTAATTCATAAAATACTAATAATATTATGCAATCTGCGCTCAGAAGAGAACTTGTCCACACGTGGAAAAAAAGTTATTCACCCATATTTATATCTTAGCATATTTCTTAATTCGAATTAGGATCGCAGCTAAGTTTTTAAATTGTGACTTTGCTAATTTTCATTACCAAATTATTTATATTTAATCGTTAACCGTAAAAAGACTTTTTTTAATGAAGTGGAATAATTTACCAAACTCATTGTCTCTGTCACGAAGTCTGCTTTAGTTTTGATTTTTTTATTACTTCATGTCACGTAATGTAGTCACGTACACAATCTTTCGAGCGAAGTTTTAAATTCATTCACGCAACTTTGATTTTTACTCAGCTGTCACAGAGATCATTTTTCCATACATTTTAAAGATGGATATTTCTTGGAATACAGTCAACATAAATTGTTTAGTGACGTCGTCACCTTCATGCCATAGGTAACTCAAAGTAGTAGACAGAAACCCTTTTTCAAACAATTATTTATGAAAGCAAAACTTATATTTTATATAATGGATCTTTAACCATCTGCTAACACATCCGCAAACATCTGTTTGTCTTATTTAATTGGTCACAGACAAACCATTAAAAAGCCAAAGTTAAAATATGTATATGGTTGATATAGATTCACATTAGCTACTAATCCTGTAAATAACGAGCAATTCGTGTAGACTATAGGGCGTTGAAGTTTGCTGCAAAGAAAGCAATTCAATATAATTAAAGTGGTTGAAAATACTATTGAAGAAGGATAAAAGTGGTCTACCCACATTTCAACAGATTCATAAATTCAACTGTTTGTATTGATCTGTGTCAAACAGAAGTAGGTTCTCACGATAATACACTTTATGGAGGTTTTATTGGTGATCATAGATAACGACACCGTAAAAATCTACTCAAACATATCATAATCCTCGGATGACCTTCTATTTCGAGAAATATTTATTTTTAATCTTTACTTTTCACTCAGCATAGGTGTCAGGTTCAATAATCAACTATCTCATAAAATTGCATTGAAAACCTTTTAAGATCTAAAATAAATATTGAAAATTCATGTTTTCCATATGTTTAGTAAGTTTTCAAGAGTCGCTAATGCCGCACTTTGCGTTTCAAATTCTGCAAAATGAAAATACAGTTCGGAGTTGGCACACCGCTCGCTGGCTACTTGGCCAACTTCAGAACAAACAAGAGCTTTATTGCACCATATCGCTAATTAGATTCAAGTGCCAAATGAGACCGTTTTAAATTAGGGTCTTTACAGTGTAAAGTGTTTTGCCGCGCTTTAGGGAAGGCATCGATATATAATTATGCAGATTTTACCAATAATAATTATATATAAAATCAATTGTGTTATAATAATGTAAATTAAAATATTCTACTGTAAAAATCTACGCCCGACCAGTTTGGAAATTCACTCATACAACAGTGCCGGTTAGTTAAACCGGATGAATCCGGTTGGAAAATGAAAATTCGGTCGTGAATCTGGGCTATGAAAATTTGTATGTAAATCCTTTTGGGCACAAGTACAGTTTGTGTTTAATTATCATAAGTAATTTACAAAAATTGAATTTGGTAAGTGAAAAATTAACAAAGCGTTAGATTAATCTTTATCTTTGTTTGATTTTTTTTCTCTTTGATCTAAAGCTATTGTAGAAAGCGTAGTGAATGTGTATATACATTATTGAAATGAAATGAGCGCCGTGTTTATGTGGATAAGCATTCAAATCTTGTCTTTATATAAAACGAATTGAACAACAATTGTTCAAACAAACAAATAACTTTATGATGGAGAAACGTTTGAAACCACTTTGGAACATAACTAGAGCGTAATAATATATACTCAATGGAGATATTAGTATTGCAATGCAAACAGGCGTGGTCATACGTATGATGATTCCCAAGAGATCTCATTGAGTTGGATTGCTGACTTGATACATTTTTACAAAAATAATACAAATTATTATTATTATTATTATTAACTTGAAAATTGTAAACTCAAAACGAGCTTATTTAATGATCGTCTAATATATTAATAAAGCTCCGACACATTCCTTTTTATCTTAATAAAATCAAAAGTTGTCGTAATTAGCTTTTTAATACTTCTAGTTATAATAATATCCCTCTTACGAGAGCTTGGAACCGAGGAATTAACCTGGTTTTTCCTTTATTACAGTTTTTTGTTCCGACGGCGAGAATAGATTTTGTTTTTTTTGCAAAAAGGGACAGTTTTTTATAGAAGTTTCATATAAAATTGGAGCGTTATAAAAATTCCCAGAATATTGCGATCGTTTGGACCGCGTTAAATTCTAGCTTAAAATTAATATTTTTTACCTACTGATAAAATCAATTATAAAATATTTGATGAGAAATGCATAAAAAATCAATTGAAGTTCTATGACCTAATACGACACCTCGTTGGTATTTATTAGTGAATAACGAATATTATCATGAATATTTATCACTGGCAACATGAATAATGCAACAGGATTGTGCATTGCCTGTATATTCGTTTGCTACTTTTGTCACATGGACAGTTTGACGAGCTGTTTCCTTACAGCTAATTGCTCCATCGTAGTTCTTGACTGACGGATTTAGGCCTACGCTTGCGAAGTGCACTGTGAACTATGGGGCATAGATAATGCATAATCTCGAAGGCTGATATAAAACTAGGGAATCAGAGTGAAGCGATGCGTTTAAGAGATAAAGCAAGATGGAATTTATTGAGTTTTAACAGATTAAGAATATTGTCTGTTATATTTATAACCATTTTATACAAGCTTTACGATTGTATTTTTGATTGCGTTTAGTCACGTACTGCCTTTTGTGGTTATTAATATTCTTGATTTTGATACAATATCAAACGAAACGCCTAGATTATAATTATCTCCTTGAACGTAGGAGTCTCTTAAATATGCATAGACTAATATCTTGGAAGACATGTTCTAATCATCTCCGTCGCTTTGTTGTTCTTAGGTCATACAACTTGACAGGTTTCCATAGCGTCCCACGGTAGGCCAGAACAAAAAGCATATCATGATTAACGAGGCTTTTATGCGAAGCAATCTCGAATGGAACAAATTGTAATTTGTCTCGTCCCGTTTGTCCCGGGACGAGGGATCGGGACTCTCGTAAATGTGGGATTGTTCGGACTTGAGATGCCCTGTTTGTTGTATTATGTCTTTTATTCATTATTTTTCCAGCCATCATTACATGAGAGGCTTGAATGGGTTTGTTATTTATGTGATTTCCTCGGGTAAACCCGACTTCAAACCAAATAGATGCCCGTATCTTGTATCCTTAATATACAAGATGAGACAAGGGGAATTATCTTTTGGTAAGCAGGAAGTATTTCACATCATAGTAATTTCAGTGTTCGAAATCCTTTGGAATAAAAACCTTGTCAAAGTAGTATATAAGAGTAATTCCTCGGTAATTACTACTTTCCATTCTTAAAAAAATATGTCCATGAGACAATTAAATTTAGAGGATAACCCATTCGACGTAACTCGTATTCAAAGGTAACAATTAATACAGTTTTTCAAAACATAACATGACACACAAAGCCTTTGCAGTATGACAGGCGCAGAGGCGCACTTTGCGAGAACATTTTCCGATATTCTTTTATTTTGACGCCCTTTGTAACCAACTAGTAGCACTGTACTAATTTTGTTTCACGTGTCACGCTCTATAAAAATGGCTAGATTGCAGGATGGGAAAATAACGTGGGGTCAAGGCTGGGGAAATCGAGGTGATCTATGTATTGTGGAGATTGTTATTATTTATAGAGTTGGGAATGAATGAGCCTACAGGACCCAGAGTCCTGGCAGCCCATGGACACCCATTTTAGTAGGTGGCAACGCACGGCTCTTGACGGAGGAGTACACTCATACTATAAACAGACTCCTACTGGGTGTTGATTCTACAACTTGTTAGTTCGCAAAAGAAAGTGTTTTATAAAGCGGACTGTGGAAGATTTTCAGCCATCAAGGCGAAGCGGATGAAATTTATGTATTTATTACCACAGCTATAATATTCCCGTCGAAATATATCAACATTTGCGCAAATACTTTAAAGTCATATACATTTACTTAGCACCAACGAAATGCACCTGTCTTATTACAGAACATCTTTTTAAGTCAATAAATTAACCGATCTTAGTACGTAATACTGTTACTTTAAACATGCATAATGCATTTTGCATTTATGTATACTCGTATACATTAATTAGATACGGAACAGTACGGACAGATAAAACTTCCGTACAAGCAAATCGTTACGAATGAATTTTTTTAATCTCGTAATATGAATGAATCAATGAATGACTTAGAAAAAATCGTCGACAGGATCGTCAATGTAGTGTATGCGCCGTATATGGAACGTTGTTTGGACCTTTAACTATGATTGTATTAATGAGTTGTACAAAGAATTAGAATGAATCCTATCAAAAAGTCCTTGAAATTGGGCAGCCCAAGATGTGTCAATGACGACACACCAGTATAATACTACTTCACAGTAGTCTGTCTTTGATTGATCGAGTTGCTATTATCGAGGGACGAAGCTATCAGGAAAGTATCAATATCCCTTCATCTGTCATCGTTTCTGTGCGAATCACCGATATGTACAATTTATCGCATCGCACTATCTCTCTATAGTATTTATTTAAGATGAACATCTATTGATTGAAATAAACTTTTCATGAACTATGCGATTTTTTTACTAATATAAGTTTATTAGTTGTATTGAAACGATTTGGGAAATTCATGAAAGCGCGTTGTTCGTATAAAGGGGAGCATAATACGGGAGAGGAGATTGCCACATGGACAGTTTTTTAATAATTATTATTAATATCAAGTAGCTTTTATTAGTATTAATAGTGAGTAGAACTTTGTAAATACTGTGTGTGAATAAAAATACATATTTTTATTGTTATAGGATTCTATGTATTACTTGTAAAAGGCATTGGAAATACTTAATTGATATGAACATGACCCACTCGTGCGTTATAATTGAATATGCGTTCTTACTTACTCGAATCTCGACCGGATGTAATAATGATTTCTAAATAAAACCAAAATTGGGTCCTAATAGAAAGTAAAAATGTTTAAATTTGTAGCTTTATTACGATATCAGCAGCCGCGATTTAATATAAAATAGCTTAACGTGTGAAAATTGCCATATATATATATATATATATAGAGGATATATTTATTTTTTAACATTTTTCAACGCGATTCTGCTGGCAGTTTTCATAATCCAACTCCAAAATTTAAATGTGTAACACTGTAGATTTAAAAATAATATATAATAATAATAAAAACTGAACACAAAAAAATTACTTCAATACGTATACTTATGTATAACTTAAAAATATAGAAACATTATTTTATGAATAACTCCTTTACTTTAAAATACTAAAAACTCGCATAAGTGATATACAAAAGACAAAGGTTAGTGTTCGTGTAATATAGGTATCTTTTATAGTCTAAATGTTTTAATTTGGGCACGTGCGACACTGGCCTACATTTGCAATGTAGCTCTCGTGTTTTTGAACCTACGCATTATTTTACCTCTGAAGTCTGTCTCTTGTATCTCATTAGTATATTTATTCATTTACATTAATATTAAGTTTCAACAGATTCCAAAGAAGCTAGCAGCTATCTCTGTAAATCACATAAACGACACACTTCTTATATAATTTAGAAAATATTCACGCAAAAAAGGCTTCAAATCGTGTTGGAAATGAAAACTCACGGAAACTTAGCTGACAGCAATACTTTTTTTATTGGAATTTACAACAATTTGGAGTTTTCATCCATAATCGACATTTGTTGGGTTTTCTCTTGGAAAGTGACAGTTTATTCGGCTATCAAATTTGTTTTGTACGTTTTTAATATACAACAGCAATTTTCTAACAATGTGTAGGCCACTTTATTAATTTACATTAATTATACTTGACATTATATCTTAAAATATATTAATTTTCCCAGACATGAAATAATTCCACAAAACTCACTCCCAGATGAGTGCTTTTTTCTTGTACACGTAATGTTGCTTGTAGCAATGAATATGATTCTTTGAAGTGCACGAGCGATTGACCAACTTTTACTATCCTAACGTTTCATTCTGCTTGTAGGTTACTGGGATAAAAGGAAGTTCATCGAAGTTTTAAGAAGGATATTTTTTTTTAAATATTACTGTTTCAAGTTCAGCTATCGATATGCGATAGCATTATTATGAGTTTTCTGCTCTTAATGTTTACCGTCATAGATAGTATCGTACAAAGACTTAGTTCTCCGGCTTACGCGGTTAAAAAAATTCGCTCACTGACTGAAGTCGATACAACAAGACTTGTATAGAGTTAGTTACTTCCACAGCTTAATGAGGTATGGCTTATTATTATGGGGTCACGCTGCTGATGTCGAATCTATTTTCATCCTGCAGAAGAGGGCGATTCCTGCAATAAATTTAAGAAATGTATTGAAGATATGCTCTGTAAAAAAGCTTACTATAAGTTAGCGATTATCTAGTTGGTAAAAGGGAGTGAGACTAGTTCTGGGCAGGCTACTTATAATTAATTTGCTATATTTGTTTTAAATATTGTAGTATTGTTTGATTATTTGCTTTTTTAAAAGGGTATACAGAGTTTTTTACGCCTTCTTTGTCGATGAGTAGGAATGCATACAGGTTTAAATTTAATGACGTGGAATAAGTGATACCTGTCTATATTATGTTCCATAATAAACGTATTTTTTATTTTAATTCCCACAAAAACGGAAATCACTAATCTCAATTTAAAAAAAATTAATGGAGTTTATAGACATAGGGTTTTGACTTGGTCAAAAAGGTTTTAGGTAAGGTTATGTTTAGCCTCATCACATCTCTATGTGCTTATTTAATTTTTTTAATTAAAAATCCAAGTTACATTCCTTCAAAGCGATGAACTTTCTTATCAGCGAGCGATAGTTATATAGAAGTTAATCATGGCTATATCATTTTATAAGAAAATTGAACGCGTTAGTTAATTTCAAGCAAAACGATTTACTTTTCCTAGAATTAATTCCTATTAAATGGATCTTTTATGATGTTAAATATCTTAGGTGTCGTATTTTTAAGACTACACATATTTTTGTTATCTTATTGGTTTTTTTATATGTGTACCAACTTGAACTGTCACCGAAAAGGCTTAGTTGCCATAGCAATGTTTGAGTATATTGTGAACCAATGACTTCCCAACCATTCGATACCATATAACTGCGCATCAGAATAAACTTGAAATATAGTTAATACTAAATTTGCAAAAATACTACTTTTAAATGAAATTTCTACTTTCGCGGTTTCTGTCACTACGATCGTGTCTACACTTGTACGTTTTTTCGTAGCCAATGTCTACGGCGTAGAAGAACGATCGTTGTTTGTTATCTTCTGTTCGTTTGAAATTTATTAAATATCCAAACATAGATGTTCGTTACAAATTATATTAAATTCCTTACTATATATTATCAAATCAAATCAAAAATCATTTATTCATATAGGTAATATATTTTCGACCTTTTCCATCCTTCCTTTCCTTTCTAAGGTTCTTGAACGTATTCTTCATCAGCAATTAGCTATCTTTCTCAACGAACACTCCCTTCTTAATTCAGTTCAATCCGGTTTTCGTCCTGGGCACAGTACAGCTACTGCTCTCACTAAGATTACAGATGACATAAGACGTGGCATGGATAATAAAAAACAATACTTACCTCGCTTGAGTAATGCCTTTAATTCGGTAGACATTGATGTTCTTCTTGCTTTGCTCCGTTCTATTAATATGTCCCCTTCTGTGATTAATTGGTTTAAAAGCTATCTATCGGAACGTCAGCAACGAATTGAATTAACTGACAGCTTTTCCTCTTGGTCTCATGTTTCTGCTGGCGTACCGCAGGGTGGTATCCTCTCTCCTCTTCTCTTTTCGCTCTTTATAAATTCTATTACTAATCAACTTTCTTCCAACTCTCATCTTTATGCTGATGATCTTCAAATTTACAACCAGTCTACTTTTAATGAATTGCCGGCTGCTATTCTGACGGCAAACTTTGATTTAGACAAAGTTGTGAAATGGAGTAAATCGTATGGTCTTCAGATAAACCCTTATAAGAGCCAGTCTATTATCATCGGAAGTGCATCGTATATAATGAGAATAAATTGGTCAACTTTACCCCAGATTACTTTAGATAGTACGGCTGTTCCGTTTTGCTCCACTGTTAGGAATTTGGGCATTACTTTGGATACAACCCTGTCTTGGCAGCCCCAAATAAATGAACTGAGCAGGAGGATTTTTTCTTCTTCTCACGCACTTAATAGGTTACGCAATTTTTTGCCTATCTCAACTAAAATTTCTCTTGCTCACTCTCTTTTACTTTCTATTCTTGATTATGCTGATGTATGTTATCCTGATTTAACTGAGTTGCAGCTTGATAAGTTAGAGCGCTTACAAAATGTTTCCATCAGATTCATTTTTGGACTCCGTAAATTTGACCATATTTCGGAGTTCCGAAGAAAGCTCAATTGGCTACCCATTCGATTGCGGCGTAAGATGCGCATTTTACAACTTCTCTTTAATATTCTTTTTAATCCTAAAACCCCTAGTTACTTAAAGCAAAATTTTATGTTCCTCTCCGGCGGCAGTTTTGACTTACGTTCCTTAGACAACCTAATTCTCGAAACTCCTACGCATAAAACTGAATTCTATCACTCCTCCTTTACTGTGCAGAGTATCCTGCTATGGAATTCCCTACCAATCGATATTAGACGAGCGCAATCTTTAAATGTATTTAAAAAGCTTCTTTTTGATCATTTTCTTTCTACCTCGTAATGAGTTCTGCTTATATATATTTATTTTTATAGGTTAACCTTTTTATTTGCTTTTAAATTTTTGTCTATAATTATTTTTATTTATTATTATTGCTATTTTTTCTTTGATTTTGTTTTATTATATTCAATTAGTTATAGTAACGCATGTTTTAAGTTTTTAGTTTTTTTGTTTTTTTGTTGCTTTTGTTAATTTTTTTTTTTTGTACTCTACCCTCTGATGGTGTTTCTTTAACGTTGTTTCTCATTAGGGTTGCCTGGAAGAAATCGCTTGTAAGCGATAAGGCCGCCCTTTGCCTTATATCTTTTGTAACTGTTTTTTTTTTTTTTTTTTTTTTTGTTATGTGTGTTTTTGTATAAGGCAATAAAGGATAAATAAATAAACATAATTACACAATTAAAGTACACAACATGAACGTCAAAAAAAAAATACATTAAATGAATATTTCTTTATTTTGACCATTATTCCCCAAGGCATTCTTTATTTATTCTCAGACATAAGAATAAATTATACACGAAATTTATTTGAAAAACGGAAACGCCACCATTTTAAATCCAATATAAGACATTGCTTCACACAAGTAGTTATAGAAACAGAAACATCACTCTCTTCTTCGTAGATATTAATGTTACTGCATCAGCGAGTGGCATTCTCATTTATGTGAATATTTTGTATGTGCGGAAAAATATAGATATCTTTTAAAATAATAGTAGCTTCCGTAATTATAGTACTCGGAATAAAGACAAAATTAGCGCACCAAACACAAGGCTGCATATAACGAATAATCTTTTCCAAGACAATTGCATACGTTTTTTTCAAGAAAACCCCTGTGTGAGTGAGATACAAATGTCGTCAATAAATAAATTTAAATCGTACATTAAAGTAAAACTGCTTGCTAAGGCCTATTATAATATAAATGATTATTTAAACGATACTAGTGCTTGGATATGAATTGCTTCAGTATAAAGAAGTAACGCGACTGAATCTCTCGGCTGCATTTTCGGACTATGGGGCGATCGTGGACATCTACGACTTTTTTAAATGTAAAGTGGGAACAAACCGGGATTCATGTGGTATCAAATTATTGCAGTAAAACTTTGTATTATTACGATTTTCTTTTGTAGCCAAGTCCACATTTCAAGTAGACTAGAATTCGTGTATGCGGTGATATTTGTTGTTTCTTCTATGTATTTGCGCGTTGTACCCATGTGTAAGTGCGTGCTCCTATTTCACCGTGCCTCCGGAAAAATCTTTCTTTTTAATTTATTTTATTATTCTTTATTACTCAAGATGTCATATGGAACATGGTGTAATGGTTGCAGCTCCTTACAAACGTTGTGTAAAAGAAAAACTTGGCGATTAAAAAGAGTGGCGGAGAGTTTATTGGCAGTTCTTCTCTTCCGTTCTACGCCCTTGATTTAGGAACTGGCAGTAAATGTAAAATTAGAAGCATTTATTGTAAATTTCTTTTTTTGACTTTCGTAAGTGTACATTATGTTACCTACATGAATAAATGATTTTTGAATTAATGATTATATAAAAATTAATTTTCTCATTAATTCGTTGGAGATTAATAGAGCTTAAAGAAAACATTATTTCACTTTTATTTCTTACTAACTTTAACTCGCTAGTTAATTTATTATACATATATCAAAATTGGTGCAACAATAATATTTTGTCTGTTTGACATTGTTACAGTCTATTTTAACGATTGCTGAGAACGGATCTCAAAACCAGGTCAGCTAGACTAGCAGTTTCTCTGCGGGTTCTACTTTAGAAATCTGTAGAGTTGTTGATTTTTAATTCCCAAAAACTCCCTAATATGAACCCATTTTTTATATAATTACAGCCCAAATAGGATAATAATTGCTTATAGCTCATAAGAGGAAAATAAGAAAAGAAAAAAAAACAAAAAGGCAAAGAACGATGAAACTCGTAGACTGACCTAAAACGAGGAGGTTATAGGTGCTTGAGGTGTTCTTTTAATAGAACCTATAAATAGTATTGTCTTTTATTAACATAACTTTTACACATTTAAAGAAAAACACTTTTTTACGGATTATAGTTATGTATTATTGTATTTAAACTTATAATTATTTAGACATAATTTTAAATTTAAACCGACGTTTCGCGTGCTTTACAGCGTGCGTGGTCACGGTGACTGAAGACAAAGGTGTTAAATGTCAAAAAGTATTACAGCTGTAGAAAATGTTGTGTTATCTGTATTTATTTACCCGGAGTTGGTATCGACTAAAAGATGTAGGGTTTTTGCAGAAATTGCTCACGGTGTCCTCCATTTTCGCGGATTGTTTATTTTGAGATTTTAATTTGGATATTATTGGATCCCAGGTGTTTGATAATTTTAGGCCGTCCTCTCTATTGAAATTGGCGTGTTTTTTGATTTCAATGGCTTCGCGTACCAATCTTGGGAAGAATCTTTTTTCTTTCGCAAGTACTTTCGGTTGGTCAAAGCGTATGTAGTGATTAGGCCTATCTAGTGTGTGTTCACAGACTGCTGATTTTGTGTGTCGTCTATGTCTTATGTCAGCAATGTGTTCCTTGAGTCTGCTGGACATATTGCGTTTAGTTTGCCCTATGTAAGACAGGCCACAGTCGCAATCCAGTTTGTATATACCTGCATCTTGCAATGGGGTGTTACTTTTGATTGGTCTTAGGAATTGCTGAATCTTCTTGTGCGGCTTGAAAATTGTATTAATGGAAGCTCGTTTTAGGACCCGGCTAATTCTATCTGTAACTCCCTTCACATATGGCAGGTAAGCTGGCTGGCGAGGAACTGTTTGTGTCTTGTTTTTGTTTCTGTGATGCAGCCGGGGGATGCGCAACTTGTTTCGGTGTAGCACCTGTTTGACATGCTGTAGTTCCTCCTTGAGGTGGGCCGCATCACAAAGACGTTGGGCTCTCTGAAACAAACATTTACCGACAGAGAGCAGTTGTGACGGGTGGTGGTGGGATTCACCATTGAGGTACCTATCTGTGTGGGTTGCCTTTCTGTGTATTGTGTGACCTAGTGTGCCATCTGCTTTGCGTATAATTAAAATGTCCAAAAAGGGCAGACAGTTGTTGTTTTCTTTTTCAAAAGTAAATTTAATGTTCTTGTGTATTGAATTTAAATGCGCTAGAAATGTAGATATTTTGTCATTGGGGAGTACTACAAATGTGTCATCGACATATCTCTTGTACAGTCTAGGTTTAACCGGGGCATTGGCCAGAGCTCTCTCCTCAAAGTCCTCCATGAAGATGTCAGCGACTATAGGTGACACCGGAGAACCCATGGCTACTCCATCAACCTGCACATAGAACTCATCTTTCCACATTAAGTACCCTGATGTGAGACAGTGTTTTACAATATCTACATAATCTTATGTCTAAATAATTATAAGTTTAAATACAATAATACATAACTATAATCCGTAAAAAAGTGTTTTTCTTTAGAACCTATAAAGCCAAAGAATAAGTTTATCAACCAACTCACAAAGAAGGGACCTGGGATTATTTATATCATATGACATAATGTTTCATATCCCGTATTCGCTCACGGAACCTAAAGTTTCATAAACTGTAGTAAAAACATGTAGCAGTGTTTGCACCATTTTGATGAAAATAAATTACGAGTCGCCGAAATGTTATTTTATGAAAGTCGGTGCCAAATTGTACGACTGACAATTTATGATTTGCTCCAAGTATATATTTTTACAGGAAATTTTAGGCCATCCTGTTAAGCTAAGGACACAGTTTTCTGAATCAATTACACATGTTTAAACTTTATTGTAATTCCTAAGGTTATGAGTTATAGGCACATTTCTTAAAATAATCTTTATTTTAAATGTATAAATTTTGTCGATCAAGATAGCTAAAGCCAGAACAGTAAATGACGTTGTGGTTTATGACATTTTCTTTTGAATTATTGTATGTAAAGGGAGGATAAAACTTGTTGAGTTTCTTGCCCGTTCTTCTCAGAACAAGACCTCCTGGTAGTCTTGCGAACGGATGGCGTAGTTTTGCTCTTTCGCGAATTTTGTAAACGTTTTTGACATTCATAAGCATGCGTTAAGTCGCATCTAAACTGAATAAATAAATTTTGATTTGATTTGATTTGATTTGATTGAGTATTGTACCATTTTTTGTATTTACGTGGAAATAAATCCTATGACAAACGTAGAAGAAAGATTGTGAAAATAATAAATATTTTATTCATACGCTTAACCTACTCTTGTAGGCTACAACCACAATCACTCATCGTAGATTTGATTTGATCCAAGTATGTGATATTTGAATTAAATCGATATTATTTCAATGGTTGAGTCTTATTAAACAGATAATAGAACATAATTTCTCGATAGAAAAGTAATCAAAGTCACCTCTAAAGGCAAAAACTGCGCTCAAAACAAAACATCTAGTTTTAGGTTTCGATCTCGGGGCAAACGGAAGAATTCGCCGAAGGGAACCCCTTCCACGCTCACAGTGGACTTTACCAATGTTAGGGGGCTCAACTCTAACCTAAACGCGGTTCACCTTGAAACTGCGAAGCCGGCCTTATTCTTCCTTACTTAGACTCAGATATCCTCCCCGGCTGATACTTCTTACCTGCGTTTAAGTCAGAGAGGATATCTGTTCTCGTCGCCTTGGGACGCTTGAAGGAAGGGACCTATCTAACCTCTGGCTCCGCATAGACTGCGATGACCATCCGCGATTCTATGGCAGTCTCAGCCCTGGTTTAAACGTTCTTGCAAGGCGGCCTCGTGTCGATAGCGAGAATGCTTTAAGGCATGGGCAGAAGTGGCGAAATCTCGTGATGCTAATACCAGCGAACTCAAAAAAGCATATAACTCAGCCTCCAGGCCCTTCAAACGGGAAATCACTAAGGCAAAGTCAGAGCACATTACCGGATTTGGCGAGAGATTGGCCCAACTCCCGTCGGGGACTAGAGCCTTCTGGTCTCTCGCCAAATCTGTCCAAGGGAATTTTTGTCAGCCCTCCATTTCACCATTGCCGAGCGGGCCGGATGGTATTCCTCCAATTGTGCTGCGTACTTTTGATCCTGAGTTGGCTTCGGTCTTAACGTGTCTTTTCCGGTACCTGTACTCGCTTGCCACTGTCCCGGAGTGCTGGAAGATCGCTTCAATACATCCGATCCCAAAAAATGGCGATCGCTCTGATCCGTCCAACCATCGCCCAATAGCGATAACCTCCTTGTTCTCCAAAATAATGGAATCCATTATTAATGGCCAGCTCTTGAGGTATCTGGAAGACCACCAGCTGATAAGTGACTTTCGGTATGGCTTTCGTCGTGGTCGTTCGGCTGGTGTCCTTATTGTTTACCTTACGCATAGATGGGCGGAGGCAATTGAGTCCAAGGGGGAGGCTCTACCGGTTAGTTTGGACATAGCGACAGCCTTCGATCGGGTGTGGCACAGAGCACTGCTCTCAAAGCTTCCAGCCTATGGGCTTCCCGAGAAATAATGCGATTGGATCTCCAGCTTTCTGGTCGATCGGAGCATCAAGGTCGTCATCGACGGAGCATGTTTCGACCTTAAACCCGTGAACGCTGGGGTCTCACAAGGCTGTGTTTTATCCCTGACCCTGTTTCTTCTGCATATCAATGATATGTTGCAACTTAGCAACATTCATTGCTATGCGGATGACTGCACTGGGGATACTCTTTACACTGGCCGGGCAAGTATTTCTCGGGCAGATGAGTACCGGAACAAACTTGTGTCTGAAGTAGAAACTCTACTACGTGGAGTCTGTGACTGGGGCAGACTAAACCTGGACTAGGTTTAGTCTGCCCCAATTTAACCCCAAAAAGACAAAATATTTGCGAGTTTTCCGCTAAAAAAAACACCCTTTGTCGTTACTCCTCTTTTCGAAAACACTCTCCTTAAAGCCACAGCCAGCATTGGAATACTTGGCGTTGACATATCGAACGACGTTCAGTTTCGCGGTCACTTGGAGGGAAAGGCTAAATTAGTCTCCAAAAAAGCTCGGTGTGCTCAGTAAGGCGAGACGGTACCTCACTCCGGGTCACCGCTTTCTACTATATAAAGCGCAAATTCGGCCCCACATGAAGTACTGTTCCCACCTCTGGGCGGGTGCTCCCCAGTACCAGTTCCTCCCACTTGACCGTATTCAACGAAGAGCGGTTCGAATAGTTAACGACCAAACTCTCTCCGAGCGGCTTGACCCTTTGGTGTTGCGTAGAGATGTGGGATCTCTCTGCATCTTCTACCGCATTTACCATGGAGAGTGTTCAGAGGAGTTGTTCGGATTAATACCTGCAGTTGAATTTCATCATCGGACGTCGAGGCAGAATACGAAATTCCACCCGTATCACCTCGACGTCCGCCGCTCTACAACTGCGCGTTTTGCTAGGCAGTTTTTGCCGCACACCACCACTTTGTGGAACGAGTTGCCGACTGAAGTATTTCCGAACCAATTCGACTTAGGGTCCTTCAAGAAAAGAGCGTACCAATTCTTAAAAGGCCGGCAACGCACTCGCGAGCCCTCTGGCATTGAGAGTGTCCATGGGCGGCGGTATCACTTAACATGAGGTGAGCCTCGTGCCCGTTTGCCCCCTGTTCTATAAAAAAAAAATTCCATACATTATGTACAATAAACGTGCTACTTGATGCTACTTTATGATTTTATTGAAAATGATGTCTGTATCATTTGATTTGCCGCTTTTATGTGTCACAAAGTATATAAAACAAATAAAATAATACTTACAATGGGTGAAAATAAAAGACAAAAAAATCTTGTTCCTATAATTTTTACTAGCATATATAGCACATTCTGATGATCGAAATATTTTTAGAATCGGTTTCGTCGTTATAGACACTACTCCTACAAAAATACTTAAACTATATTATCTAGCTACAATACACAACAAGCCAATTAGTTTTTATAATATTTATTAGTATGGATGATGTTCGGCTGTGACAATACTTACAAATAAACACACTTAAGCCAAGGTGAGAAGGTTGGTTCTAATATTTTATGTTAACGTGTTGCATATACTGCGTTCTACGCGATCATTGCGCTACGGTGATAGCGTTTGTCACTAAAGCAGGCGGTGTGAGACTTTTAAAGTCACGTTTTTTCAGTACATTCAGTTAATTTAAACAGCTTAAAGTTCTTTATCTTATTCTCTTATTATGACTGCCTATGAAACATGTTGAAGGGCAAAGGTAATTTTGAATCGTATTAAGCGAAAAATATTAGAACTGAGTTGGTCTTCAGTGAGCAAATACTATATAAAGCTAATAATAATGTACTTTTAGATTTGAATAAAAGAGTCGTAATAAGACCGTACAATTCATATAAATTATAATTCAACGAAGTAAATAATTATATATTTTAATTAAACTATTTACAGGGATAAGTTTGTTTCGACATTAAAGTGTCAATATTATTTTTTTAATTTATAAAGAATTTTTTTTCCTAAAAGATCACTTAAAACGGAAACGTCACGTGTATTCTTTGGTATATAAATTAACTTTTCTGGGTTAGATAATGCGTTTTAAACGAGCTCTTTGCACAGAAGATACCGTAATATTATTATTATAGACCATTTGATTGGCTGACAACTGACTGTGGACTTAAATTAGATTTCGTTGATTGCCTACAAACTAGATTAGGCAGGAGCAAATTAAACTGATGGTCCGCAAAATACGATTAACGAAGATCTATTTAAGATTGACCGAAGTCCATCGACTCGATGTTAAGTAGCGGCTCCGGTTCATGAACATACTTAATCTTACTTTTGCTGCTTAAAGCAAGCAAAGAAAAGTAAACTTTCCTTAATTGCAAAAGAGCAATCTTTATTTTGCAATGTTAACTAGACGATAATCGACCTTTACTTTTTTCCACTGCATAATAGCTAGGATGATGCAAACGATGTTCTTTTGACTATTGAAGATGCAATAAACTGCAATATCTGGTAACGAATACTTATTAGCTCGAGAAATTATGAAATTGAGTTTGACTGATGGAATAAGCACCATATGCGGTGATATTAGTTGTTTATACTACGTATTTGCGTGTTGTTCTCACGAGTATGTAAGTGAGTGCTCCTATTTCACCATGCCTTCTGCTGACAGAGGACAAATCTTTGTTTTTAATTTATTTTTATTATTCTTTATTACTCAAGATGTTATATGGAACATGGTGTAATGGTTGCAGCGCCTTACAAACATTATGTAAAAAAAATTGGCGTTTAAAAAGAGTGGCGGAGAGTTTATTGCCAGTTCTTCTGTTCCGTTCTACGCCCTTGATTTGAGAACTGGCAGTAAATGTACAATTAGATTCATATATTTATTTATTTTTTGACGTTCATATCCATTCATCATTCCTGGTAGTCTTGCGAACGGATGGCGTAGTTTTGCTCTTTCGCGAATTTTGTAAACGTTTTTGACATTCATAAGCATGCGTTAAGTCGCATCTAAACTGAATAAATAAATTTTGATTTGATTTGATTCATAAGTGTACATTATATTACCTATATGAATAAATGAATTTTGACTTGACTTGATTACTTTTAAAATGGCATCCGTTAATTGTATGCCGAAAGCTGACGTATACATATTCGTAATTGAATTAAGTACATTTTTTTTGTGAATAGAACACTGTGGGAGCAGAGAGTGTGAAAAACCATTCAGTAGAAAATTGAGAAATTCCCGGATGACTCACTTCAACTGCGAACATAATTTTATTTGCATTTAATATGTTATTATGTAAATAAGCTTTCGATAATAATTAATTACTAAGCCCAAGTGAGCTGAAGTGACGTCACTTATCTAGGTCACGGGAGATAGGTATATCTTGTAAGCGATATTGGCTGTAAGTTTAAGTTTTCTCAGTACGGAATTGTTTGTGCACATTTTAGCATACGATATATGGACAGTGTAAATTTGAATAAGTACATAAAAATATACTTAATATCTAACCTTAAAATTTAATAATTAAAAATATATTATTACAAGCAAGTCCCTTTGGGCAAGGTTCCGAAGATACTGGCAGCGTTCCCCCTTTGAATAGCTAGACTAATTCTTTGTGCGAGGTAGCTGCCTGCTCTTCGTTCTCGTGATGTCGACTAACCTTTTTGATAATTCCCTAAATAGCCTTAACGCGCTAGGACCCCACGGACCAAGGGTCTCGACACCGAATGAGACAATATCACATGCATTAGCTTTTTCAGCCGCATCACAAGCCGCACCAGCTCCGTTGTTGGTTCCATGAAGATGGGAAGGGGCCAGTGTGTCTGAACAGGTGGCATCCCATACCAAAACCAAACATCTTCCATGGAATCAAACTCATACCGTCCGGTCTCTTGCCATCGTCTCTAGCAATTCCAGTCGGCTCAAGTAGACTTGGCACGTTGACGGTGGCAAGGGAAATTAATTATTAATTTGAATTATATATCTTATATATAAAATTCTCGTGTCGCGGTGTTTGCGGTTAAACTCTTCCGAAACGGCTTTCCCGATTCTTATGAAATTTTGTGTGCATATTGGGTAGGTCTGACAATCGCACTAAATCTATTTTTCATGCCCCTAAATGTTAGGGGTGGTGCACCCCTAAATTTATTTATTTAATTTTTAGACAAAATTTTTCGTTTTTATTTTTTCACCACCTCTACGATCAACCCCTATTTTTATTTGTTAATTATAAACTTTAATTTTTTGTCAAACATTTTTTAATTATTAAAACTTTATAATACATGCAATTGAACCCTTATCATACAAAATTGTAATTTTATATTTTCACAAAGACCCGTGAAATCCTTTCGTTAGCTGTTATTTTTCATGGAGTTTGGATTCGCCAACAAAGCGAGAGGCATATTTCAAGACTCTAATCTCGCCTCTTTTCGCGGGGTTTTAACTTTTTTGCACATTAATTCTGGTTGATTTATTTTTGTCGTATTATACAGTAATTGCCTATGTTAATAATGTAAGTTTTTTACAATAAACATGATGCTGATGATGCAAATCTATGGACTCCATTCATTATATTTTTTATATTTCGATAGCGCGTGGTTTTAACTACTATTTTTATTAAAAAATTAATGCGCTATTAAGGTAACCACTTAAGTATGTATCGCGCTTTGCGTAATTATGCACGAGAGCCTGTGAGAGTTTGGCGCGTAAGGCTCACGTGGTGGCTGATATTACTGGCCTTAAAACATTCTTTCAAAAGGCGTAACGAGTGTACAACCGTTCACATTGCAATAATTATAAATTTCATTTAGCAAGACTTTACTCTTGGTTCGGGGGCGGTTGCTGTAGATATAGATAGAAGTTGGGTGTCGACTGGCTATAATCGTTTAATACATAACTACCGACGTGGTTTTTATGACCTTTAGGTATTTATTTAAACCGACATCATTTATTTACTTAAAACTATTCTTATTCAAAAAAGAAATATGCATTGAATGCTTCTAATTTTACATTTACTGCCAGTTCTATAATCAAGGGCGTAGAACGCAAGAGAAGAATTTGAAATAAACTCTCTGACACTCTTTTTAATCTGCAAGATTTTCTTTTACACGTTTATAAGGAGCTGCAACCATCTTCAATATGCCATCTTATGTAATTAAGAATAATAAAATAAATTCAAAACGAAGATTTGTCGTCTATCAAGGAAATTCTGAAAGGAAACTACAGTCTACAACACAAGAAGATAATGATGGCTTCAAGTATGCTACCCTGTCTGACATACGCAAGTGGGTTTCACTTCAATTCAGCAAGAAAACAAATAGAAAAATTCTGTCTTGCCAGCTTCCGATGGAAAGGAAATCATCTTGCAGTTGAGGAGAAATTTTGACTTACGCAATAAAACAAAGCTTACAGATGCACGTAAACACGCTCTAAGGCTAAAATTGCTAGAACGCGACATAGAAGCTATCTTCTATGTCCGTCCATACGCTGGAAACATCAGAATGGACTGGACCTACTGGAAAAAGATGCATAGGACCACGAGAGAAGAGATGGACAGATGACATTATAGAATTAGCGGGGGAAAACTGGATGAATGTTGCTCACGACAGGGAGAAATGGAAAATTATGAAGGAGGTTTTTATCCTCAAAGGGGCCGTACAAGAACTAGACCACTAAAAGTAAATCTAACATAAATTTATACTAACACAACTAATACTATTATTAAGGAATGCAAACTAACCAATTGTTGTTAATAAAGCAAAAATAATAATAACAAAAACAATTTGTTTCTTAATATAAAATGATAAAATTAGGTTTTTAAAATTTCCAACTTTAGCCTTAATAATATTATAAAAAAAATAATAAATAAAAAATAAAATCATTTATTTCAGACCAATTAATAAGTGTTGTTAGTTTAGTAAAACTTATGTTATTATATTATTAAAAATATTTAAATATTTAATTCATTATTCTACTGTTGATTAGATATGTCTCGTTATAGTGTTGAAAATTTAATATTACTTTCCATACTAAGTAACGACATTTAATTCATATCAAAAAAGGAAAAAAAGGAGGGTGTGAGGCAGCCGTCCATGCCCTACGCTCTTTCCTAACTTACGAAAAGCCTGACGTGTTGCTAAAAATTGATGTAAAAAATGCTTTTAATTCAGTTAATAGGGATACCCTGTTGACGGAAATAAAACAACATATACCGGAAATATACAATTATCTTCTTCTCAGTTACGCTGATCCAACAAAACTGTTATATCGTTCTAATGAACTGTCCTCAGAAGTAGGTTGTCAACAGGGTGATCCCCTTGGGCCTGCAATTTTTAGTTTGGCTATAAACCCAATAATCAAAAATTTAAATTCTAATTTCAACGTTTGGTATTTGGACGACGGCACACTAGGAGGTGATGTGGACAGTGTGTTTTCAGACCTATTTTTAATAAAAACTAAATTTGAAGCCATTGGTTTGGAGCTAAATCTCAGCAAATGCGAACTTTTTATAAATAACTGCGACTTAAATTTAAATACAGTAAAACAAAAATTTCAGATTTTGGCTCCAAATATTAAAATAGTTAATAGTAATTCCCTTTACCTTTTAGGTTCTCCAATTTTTGATGAATCTATTTTTGAATATATTAATAATTCTATAAATAAATTTAAAAATTCTGCTGATCGTCTACTTGAAATTAGTCCGCATTATGCACTTTGCATCTTAAAAAACTGTCTTTTTGTCCCAAAATTTACGTATGTGCTCCGTTGCTGCTCCTTTTGGAATCACCCAGATCTTTTGACACAAGTAGACGACGTAATCAAAATTAGTTTAGAATCACTTCTTAATATACAGCTGAACGAGCAATCGTGGACCCAAGCATCATTACCAATCCGTTATGGTGGTTTGGGGATTCGCAAAATTTCCAGTGTCGCTTTACCAGCCTTTCTATCTTCTGTCCATAGTTCAGCAAATCTCATAAGTAAAATTTTAAGGGCATCCCCTTCAAACTTTGAGATTGCTGGCTTGGAAGAAGCTAGAAACGCTTTCTTAATTGCATGCCCAGGTCAAAATTTTCCATTTTCTCTAAATTCACAGAGGAGCTGGGACGACATAGACAGTAAAATGACTTATGACAATCTTTTGAGCCGTAGTACAGGTTCAGCACGTGCTAGGCTTTTGGCCGTGGGTACGCATGAGGCCGGCTACTGGCTTCACGCTTACCCTTCGTCAAATACAGGAACTTTTCTTGAACCTGACACGCTCCGAATCGCAACCTGTCTGCGGCTTGGGGTACCGGTCTGCGCTGCTCATACATGTCCCTGTGGCAGTGATGTCGACAAACTAGGACATCACGGACTATCATGTCAAAAAAGTGCTGGCCGCTTCTCGAGACATGCCGCACTCAACGATATAATACGTCGGTTCCTTGCCACCGTCAACGTGCCAAGTCTACTTGAGCCGACTGGAATTGCTAGAGACGATGGCAAGAGACCGGACGGTATGAGTTTGATTCCATGGAGGATGGGTCGGGTTTTGGTATGGGATGCCACCTGTTCAGACACACTGGCCCCTTCCAATCTTCATGGAACCAACAACAGAGCTGGTGCGGCTTGTGATGCGGCTGAAAAAGCTAAAGCCTGTAAATACAGGGGTCTAGGCTCTGAATATGATTTTGTCCCATTCGGTGTCGAGACCCTTGGTCCGTGGGGTCCTAGCGCGTTAAGGCTTTTTAGGGAATTATCAAAAAGGTTAGTCGACATCACAGGAGAACGAAGAGCTGGCAGTTACCTTGGACAAAGAATTAGTCTGGCTATTCAAAGGGGGAACGCTGCCAGTATCTTCGGAACCTTGCCTAAAGGGACTACTTTTAATAATATTTTTTAATAATTAAATTTTAAGGTTAGTTATTAGGTATATTTTGATGTATTATGTTATTTCTTAGGTTTAATTTATGTAATAAAGATTCATATCTCATATCCAATTTTCTCATCCACGTGACTTAAAAATCTTGTCGTAGTTCATACTTACTTCAGTCTAAAACTTAAATTTATTTTCTACCTTCATTGGTTCAATAAACAATACAAATCAATAAACACTTGAAGAAACTAGCGTTTAAGATATAGGCCAGGCCTAGTTTAAATAAAAGTATATTATGTATAAGGTTAACCACAATGAGTATTGTATATAAAATATAATGTTTGTTTTGAGTCAAATTAAGTTTTTTTTTGTTTCCAGATAAAATCATATTATTAAGAAAATATATTTCATTTGTCTATTACAATTAAGACATTTAGATAAATAACACATTTAATTGTAAACAAATAGCTATAAAAAAAATATTCGATTGCTATAAAAACTGGCAATTGGTAGGTATAACAAACTTGAGTACGTACAAATGCCAGTTATGTTTGTATTATAATTTAAAATCAACTAACTATAAATCTAATAACTACCTCTAACCGGAAAATATTGCAAAAATCTGTTATTATATATTTATCCCATTGTCATTATATTGTTACGAACTGAGGGATCCGATAGAAAACGCCATCGATCTCTTCAAGGGCATATATTTGAACAAATCAACGTCAAAAAATAAAAAGACACAAGTTACATCACTTGTCTTCACTATTCTTGTATTTGAAATGGAATTGATTGGTCTTGTTCTGGCCTGCTCATATATCCCTGGGAATAATCTTGTACCATGTTCGACAACTTTTAAAGTAGGAGTGGAACTGAGTAGCTGTTATATTCTTATCGCACAATTCTAGAACGTCCTTGTCGTACGGCGTTCTAAAATGTTTGTGTCTGGTTTAGTCTGGCTTCTAGAAGGTTCCGTATTATCATCCTTTTCTCGCACCTAGATAGTTCACTCTAGAATATTCCTTCCAGTTCTGAAAACGCCTGTAAACGCGTTTATTGAAAACTGAACCAATTAACTGCAATTGCTTTGAAACTAATGTTTTAGTCGCCTGAAGACGCGAGTAACTTTATGCAAATTAAAATTCTTAGACCTTTTCCTGAAATTGTTAGGAACCAAGACTCATCTTCGTAACATTATTATAAAATAGTGAAGACAACAAAACAGTCCCGGATACCCATTAACTCTATCTTTTTTGTAACATTCTTATTGAATAAAATGATTAAATTTTTCTTAACAGCCATCCAGCAAAATTTGTTTAATATAAATTTTCCTTAACTAAAAAGTGCAGTAATGAAATTTACCAATTCCATCTGTAATAAAATACATAGTAATTACTATTATAGAATACAATTATTGAAAATTGGGTAATTTAAAACAAATAATTTTGTTTCAGGAGGATCTTGTTGCTGCTAGCATGTTACATAAGTTCATTGAAGACCTCGAGTGCCGCCGGGACCAGTTGTCCGGAGGAATGTTTGTGCCAGACGGCCGTCGGGCCCGAGGGAGCGAGCGAGCTGCTCGTCGTATGTACGCGGGGTGACCAGTACACGATTCCTGTCGATCAGCTAGACAGGACTGCAAACATCATCGTCATCGCTCCCCCGCCTACCCGTCCCAATTACCTCACTATTGGACCCATCTTCACTCAGCCCGCCCCTTTCGCTAACCTTCGAGAACTACACATTGTCAATTCCAACGTACCTTCCATAGGCCAGTACTCTTTTTGGGGTCTTCAAAACTTAAGAGTACTAAACCTGACGCACAATAACCTAACAAGCATTGGCGCTGATAATTTCCGGGGACTCATAAATTTAACGGATTTATTCCTCGATCATAACAATATCGAACAGATGCCGAGTGAAACATTCCGACACCTCACAGCTCTCAGGACATTGACCTTGTCGCAAAATGAAATATCGGCATTAGTGCCTCGGCTCTTTCGTATGCTGGCGAAATTAATTTATTTAGATCTCAGTGACAATCCTCTAGTCGATTTGAACCCTGAAGTTTTCAAAGACATTCAACATCTAAGATTTTTCACATGCCGGCGATGTTTACTCCGTAGAGTGAATACGCAAATATACCACCTCGTCCCACATCTCGAGGAGTTGGACTTGGGAGAAAATCAATTCAAATATTTGACATCAGATGAATTTATCAGCCTCAAAAAGTTGAGGAAGTTGAAATTGGATGGAAATCAATTGTCAGTGATCGTCGACAACATGTTTGGTAGGAACAGAGAGTTGAGAGTTCTAACCCTGGCACGAAACCGTCTCGCCCTCTTGGCGCCGGCGGCCCTCGACAACCTGACCAACCTGATGCACCTGGACATAAGCCATAATAAAATAGATAGGTTCCACCTACAAACATTCGCCCCGGCTGTCGATTCCCTGAAAACAATAAATGTCAGCGGCAACAATTTACCACTCAATGAAATAGCACTTGTTCTCCAAATACTTCCCGAAATTCAAGGCGTTGGCCTCGCTAATTTGTCCCTGCAAGAAATCCCACCTAATTTTTTCATCTATAACGAACACTTGGTATCACTCGACATATCCTGGAATAAATTAACTAAGTTTCCTTATAAACTCCTGACTAAGACAAAATTCTTGCAAACATTAGATATGTCTCGTAACAGATTACATACATTAAACGAAGAGGATCTTCAGAGACTCGAGGCGATAGCACACGTTGACTTATCAAAAAACCATTGGCGTTGTGATCACTGCTCGGTGGGGACGATGTTGGCTTACATGACCACTACTGTGTTAAATTCAAGCATACGACATCTTACGTGCTATTCTCCTCTGAGACTCCATGGTATAACTTTTGGTGAATTGGATTTTGATAAGCTAGAGCCTTGTATGGGAACCCATGAAGCCCAGATGAGCGTAATAGCGGGGCTGATGCTTCTTTGCGTGGCTGTGTTCGCAGCAATAGCAGCTGCCCTGTGCTGCACGCGCCGACGAACAGCCCACTACTACACTAACGAGGAAAAGCGTAGAGAGCATGCTCACGAACACCCGGAAGAACTGCTCGGACAAACCGACTTGGGCAGTGTCGCGACTATCCATGCTCCCTACCACCTCGTGACGAAGGGAAGTTAACAGCGTGCCCCCACACCGACAGTCCAGAGACGTGGTCTTCGCGTCTCATTTAAATCCCCTCCAGCTTGTTCTCGGCCACATGAATCCGCTCCACTTCGCTACCTCCCAACGCATTTACAGCATATTTCAAGGGAAATTATATGATACGATGAAGATGATTTGGTGTAATTCCATGGACAATTTTATCTCGTCTTATTTAATTGTGGTTATTTAATTTCCAAACCTATTTTATATTTTTTCTCATTTTTTAAAATAAGCGAAAAGAATTTGACCATTTTAATAAACTTTTATTTTGACTGACTTCGTAAAATCAGCGGATGAAGTCAAACAAAAACAAACGAATGTATGCATTCTATTTTCTCAACTACAATACAGATTCGAGGCTCGGGCCTTAGACGGTTGAAGCGCGAAGATTCATCCATTTTATTTATTCCAAAGATATTAACCGTTTTACGTATTTAATTTTTAAGTGATAACAAACTTTGAACTTTGAACAAAATTGTTTTCTGATGATAGGGAGTCCGGCACCAGCACCATCACACGTTGTCCCTATATTTCGGTAGATAGCCATCAAATTTTAATACGAAAAAAATATTTTTCTACGACTCGAATTTTTCTGTACTATTCACTAGACTTAAAATATAAATAATGTTTAACTCTAACAAACACGAATTTCGGTAGTTTTCTAAAAATTAGATTTATTCGGTAGATTCTCGAACTTCTTACGCTGTGTGCTTCAGAATGATGTCGAAACTAGCTAACGACCCGATAATAAGTCCACTTAGACGTTGTCTGCTTTCATTTTCTTTAATGGAAATCATTAAAGAGAAGCGAGTTTTAACAAATATCTGATACTTATTTAAACGCAGTTTTATTGTTATATAAAGTGTTTTGATAGAAAGAAAGAGAAATCTGATATGCACCGTTTCTGCTCCATTCTACCTGCGACTTAAAAATTCCTAGTCTCTGTACCATAGAATGAAATGATCACAATTGATTCGTGAAGCATTCAAAACTATTTGTAGCGAATAAGAATTATATGTTATAACCCCGTTATCAGATTGTGTTTTCTCCGTCCATTATGTTCATTTTTATACATCTAAGGTGTTTAGTATCTTATTCAAAGATTGAGTCATGCCATATTTCCTGTACTCAACTGAATAAAAGGTTTGCTTTGAATAAAAATAGTATACACGAGGGATATAACATGGTAAATAGTATTCACGAGGGATGTAGCATATTCATTCGGTACATATTCTATTAAAAAAGAAACATTTGGCATTTTACTATTAGTTGTACCATATCATTAGTGCCGTAAGCATTTTATCACTATCCAGAAACAATTCCATTACAGTAATATTGTATATACCGTAATGTATTCATAATATAAGTTGTGTATATTTCAGAGAAATGCCTAAATTTGCTCACTCAACATGTAATAATTATAATTAAATAATGTAATTAATCACATAGTTATAGTAAGATTAATTTGTCGTAGAAGACAAAGTCTTTTAGATCCACTGTGTGGATGGATTTGGATGCACATTTCAACTAAATTTAAAATTTTTAAAAGGTAATAAATTAGTAGTATATAGTTTATTATATTGGATACATTTAGAACTGTGATGAGGGTCGTGCCAATATTTTCTTATAAATAGCTATTTGGCTTCGAAATTGTTTTGCAGATTCTATAATATCACTTGACCCGGGGAACGTAGTCGTAAAATACTTTTTGACTTCCTTGGGTGGTATAACTGTAATTTTTTCAAAAATGACTGTTATACCACTGATTGATTCATGAGAATGGATTCTACGGATTGGTACATTATAAGTTTAATGCGACAGTTTAAATACAAATAAGGAGTGGTTTCACCAACTTTCGCGTGAACATTCGTCAAAGTGTGTGGTTTCTCTGTCGACCGTAATTATGTTTGAACAATGAAACGATCGTAAAATGCTTCTCTCTCCAGTTCATTGGATTAATTACTTCAATATAAGTTTACTTCTTTATCAACTATTTACACCTAATAAATAACAACTCTAACTCAAAATATAAGTTATTTCATATAGTTTACCAAGTACACGTATAAACGTCAACAGAAAAGATGTTAAATTGATTATTGATTTACGTTTACTACCAGTCCGCAAGTCTAGGGCGTACAGCGGGCAAGAAACTCTCCGCCATCCTTCCCTTCCGCCAAATAGGCAAACTACGTACTTACTATCCTAGTAATATTAATATTAGGCTTACCTACTTTTATTTTTGCTGAAAAAAAAAATTTGGCGGATTTTGCTTTTACGACTATGCTACTCGGGGGAACCATATATTCTAAGTAAGTCTAAGTTTTTTCAATAATCGAACATATTTATTGGGAGCTCGCGTGTCAAGAAGTTATGATAATCAGTAGCCTGTACAAAATATATAATTAATAATACCAGATTTATTATAACACAAACATATATAAAGCTTTTCCGTATAAAATAATAAATAATAATTCCCTTATAAATACATACATATTGGTATTTCGTAATATATTAATTCGCATTTAAGATTTTATCATCTTTCTTTACTTAATGCTAGCTATACTAGATAATAGAAATAATAATATATATACATATGTATATATATAGTCTCTAGAATTCCATACGAAAAAATAATCCTTTGACGAAATAAGCAACAAGGCGTAGCGATTCTAAAGTGTAAACTAGCTCATATATGTTTTATGTCTATTATGATAGAAACCTATGTATTATCTAATTAGGGACCGACCGGGCGATGCCCCATACAACGGTTCTTAGAACATAAGAGTGTTTGTAAAACCTTCTTGAAAAGGAACGACAAACTTTGTTCGATCGATTTATGCAGCAAGTCGCAATTAATTTATTTCTATATTAACTAAAAATATTCGAATGAATAAAAAATAAAATTTAGTTCGATTCTCATAGATATTATTAGGCCTAAGGTAGACTTTTAAAATATACATAAATGCTATATAATAGCGACCTCTAGATATTATACATTATAGGCAATAAGAAATCATATGAAAGTGTGTATAACTCATATTACAAAAGTATCGCAGTAATCACATATAACCATACATATAAGAAAGAGTATAGGGTCTCGACGAAGAAAACTCTCAAACTACTATCGTATCAACGCCTGACACAACAACAGACTCAGTTTGCCAATTATGGTTGTTCTACCCGACACACAAAAAGTTTAGTTTAGTTTTTTAGAAGTCAAATACTTAGAGCTGCCATTATTAGTTGCTGTAGACTACGTTATTAACGGGAGATACAATTCTATCACCAATAGAATTTTCAATTAGGTCTTAATTTATATTATGCTTCAATATAAATTATTTTTTATGAAGCATAACCCCGTCAAGCGTGGCCGGATCAGTCGTGATGTGTGATGACGATGTATTTCTTTAAACTAAAAGTACTATATCATGAAAGCCTGGCGTTGAACTAGGATTCCAACTCGCAGTGTTTATTGCATGTAACCATTTTACTCAAAAACGCGAATCATATATCAGTCTAAATTTAACCTGTCCACCAAACATGACGGATACATTGGATACGAAAGTAGTTTGAAAGAAATTCTACAGAAAGCCCATTTTATAGATATAAAACAAATGTAAGATAAAACACCAATTAATATATAAACTAATAAGAGAACCAGTTGATGTACCATATAATTACAACTGTGATATTGAATAAGGCTTAGTATAAGGACGATATTCCCATTGTTAGATATCTTTAACGAAAATGACGTGTTACCTATTATGCGGTCTTCTAATGAATAAAACGTAATAACGATTTCAACCAATAGAAATCAATCGTCACAATTAAGAGCGTGTACTAGGGAAACAAAATTCATGATTTCACCCGCCCGCTTTCGTGACAAAAGCAGTACGTCGTGCATGTATAGTACAAAGGGTCATTGAGAACATTTTGTACGGTGCGTAGTATACTAAAATATTAGTATATTTATAAGTTTTCTAACAAATAAATATATTTGTTTGTGAGAGCAATCTCTATAGCTGCTAAACCGGTTCTAAAAAATATTTGGATAATGATGTCTGAAACCAAAGGAAATCGGTTATAGTTAGTTCCCGCTCGTATGTTTTCATAAAGATATCTTCTTCTAGGAAACTATTATATTTACTGCATATTTGCGTAATTCAGGCTAGGACTAGCGCGTTTTAGCTTTGACGTATTTTTTGAATATTTTGCAGACCTCTCTACTTGAATTCTGATATATCAACATTTTTTAATATTCATTGATTTAAATTTTAACATTATTTTATAGTATGCTTTTTAGCTAGCTATAAAAAGCCTAGCATTTAAGACTTAAAAATAGGCAGAATGTACATAATCTCGATGGCAAACACAATCATGTGTCTTAAAGAGAGGAAAAATATATTTAAATAATTTGTAACTGAGATGTATTTTATAATGGTGTAATCGGTTTTCATTAACAACGAGAGGTTTATAAATTATATTACTCGACGAAGTTTAATTAATGAGTGCATAATGTGTGTTGTAGTATGTATTAATTTAGCATAGGTTTTCTTTCTTTAATTCTATATGTAATCATTTATTAGTTCACAAAAATTTTAGATTCTTTTTATCGTTCATTACCACAGGCCTTGGCTTTTGTATACGTGGGTTCCACGTTTATACTTTTTTTTAATAATGGATTGCATAATATATCATATTTTCTATGGTTTTGTAGGCTTAGAGTTAGAACGATAATTTGTATATATATTGTTTCACAAATCACCATTAAAAGTCTGCCATATATATATATATATATATATAGATATCTATATAGTATAGAAGATGTTTCTTAGAAATGAAGAGTTGCTTCTACTATTCAACTACTGCGAATGTATATATACCATTTTTGTAATGTAATTTGTATTTGAAGTTTCCCAATACGTGTGGGATTGGGGATAAAGATTTTTTTTTATTAACCACCCGTAGGCCAAATAACATAAAAATAAATGCTGGTCGTTAAAAATGATGATCAAGTGATGAAAGAGAAAATCCCCGGCCCAAGCTAATTTCGTACTATTTTAGTTTCTTCAAAATTGTGAACTCAAACATGAGTCGCGTCCAGTTGGCCAAACATGAATTTATTATTTCTCCCCTATCAATAACTGACTATTATCTGGCTATGGATCAGAAACGGCTGGATTGACCTACATAAAATGTCCATCCAAACAACGCCAGACATACACGTCTGTAGTGAATCGCCAGAAAATAAAAAAATAAAAATGGCACCGAGTGGCTATCTTTTTCGATACCATCTTTTTGGAAGAAATTTAAATCTTCACGTCCGGTCACGTGCTTCTTTGACGCAACAGAAATGTACTTCTTTTTCCCCAACCAAATTGGTGGGCTGAAGGGTCGTAGTCTGACACAAGGCCATACTACTCACACGTCACGTGTTAATAAGTGAAGCAACTTTTTCGTTTAAAATAAATTATATAAACGTATTTCGTGTGTCAATAGAGACTAAGCAAATCGTACAGAAATAATGGTGTCGAAACAATTTATGACTCCTAATTTCTATGCTGTATTCTACGGACTTTTAAGCACACTATATATTAAATTGCTTCTTAAAAATAATTTAAAAGATATACGCTATTAATATGAGCGATTATAAGATTAGAGGCATAAAAAGTAACGATAAATATGTTAGCTGGCAAAGCCACCATAAGTATAAACATAGTATAAACATAATATATGTATATCGTAATCATAATATTACCAAGAACCGGTAGAAAACCGGAATATTAATTTCTTTTGATTTCACATTTCTCATGCACCTAAACAAAGTACACAAAAAATGTAAAATAATCTGCGTGTCTATAAACAAATATATATATATAATAAGTGTGCTTTCTTTTCGAACGCTTTGATTCCTCCAATATTCGGAAATTATATTTATTTATTATCCATTAAACCTTCAAAAATTGTGAAAATGTTTGATTGCTTTGCTGAATGTGTGTCAATGTTTTGGTGTTAAAGTAGTAACGGTATGGTACAGGAGCGAATTTGGTAAAGTGGTGCATGCGGTGTATTCCGCTAAGTGGAAGCAACACGGTTGGAAAGTAGTTGCCACGTTAAATATTGTGTCTATTTAATATCGTCTTAGGTGTAAGGTCAAGTTTGGCTTAGAATCTATTTCGAGGTTAAGGTTAAAATAAGAACTGACTGAGTTTTGAAATGTCGAATTGCGAATTATGAAAACTATATTATACTGTGTTTGTATTAAGATTAATAGAAATGGCTCGGTTTCTCACTCTTTATGTGGCATTTACTTTGTCCAGAGGCAAATACATTGCCAGGCTTATAAACTAATATCTAGCCAGGGTCATTAACCGAGCGTAATGGCGGAAGGCTGAAAAATATCCGTTTCAGAACATCGTTCCCAATTATAAATGTATACAAGTATCAACCGCCATTACATAGATTAAAATTGCATGTTTAATGGAAAATAAATGTTACTATGTGTCGTGATAATGTAGGCTAAGCCTTTATATCGAGTTTGACTCCTCTAAAATATTGTTTTATTATTTATTACGCCACACCAGTTTATACTAAATTGTATGTACACTCTGTATCGATACAAGTAACACGTACCCTTTGCCTATCAGGCATTTATCTCTTTTAGCTAACTAAACATGTGTTTCAAGACAATTTTTAGTATTTCAAGTCTTTTTGATAAGAGATAAGGTTTATGGAAAATAACATTGTAGAGTTTAAACCAAATGTATTAAAATATGAAGCACTGTAACTTTTTAAATGCATATGTGCATTCCCCGTATTTGCAAGGTGCTTATTTCGTAAGTGTGCGTGTTACTTGTGTTCGTTTAACTTCAAGGAAATATACAAAGAAATGCCTTTGGAAAGTATTTTCGCGACCACATCCACTTTTGACAGTAATGATTTATCTATTTGTAAAACATTTGGAATCAATAATTTTATTAAATAAAGGCTATTTAAATAAATCTATCTTTTATTTCTACTTCCTACTGCTTGAAATATTTCAAATTATTGCTAGTTAATATTAGCAGTTATGTCCTATCGTACCTTTGTTATTTGCGTTTACATGATATAAACATAGAGTCTATCAAATCGCTTACTAAAATAGCAATGTCTTCAAGTAACGATAGGAAAGTCAATCTGAATATAAAATATCTGTGTAAGCTTCTATAATACTACTAATTTATGTACCGTACCTTTTGCCGAAATAAGTATATCGTAATAATACGTAGTAAAATAATGTATAACTTCAGCTCTCGGTGGAAATTTGGAATTTGAATCATAAAAGTAGAATTAAACGAAATTAATTGATAATTGGTAATCGAGACGACACAAAAAGTGCAGCGCCATAGCCGTCGCACGTCAAATTCTTCCTGAGTCCCGAGATTAGGTCAGGTAATACCATCAATTAGACTTATATAAAAGCAAATAACAATATATATTTTAAAAAATACCAAAAGTCACTTAGAAATTAAAAGAAAGAAAGAAATTATTGTGTTTAGTGAGAACTGATGCATCTCATTTCCATGCCTCAGTTAGCATTGTTAAAGTCGTCTCTTACTTATATCAAGTGTTTTGCTACAAAGTGCTTTATTATTTGAAACAACCAGATATTCATGTTCTTATTGTTATTTCTCTGAGAGGTGGTTCGTGAGGGTTACCACCGGGCCGACGTAATCGGCTTTGCCCGCCAAATCTTCTTTGCTTTTAGCCGAACTGAATGTACTCAACACGTCCGAATATTAAATTCATATTGAAAAAAGGCATTGTTGTTTAAAAAACGTAGGTTATAGTACTGCAGTGTTTTACTTCACATTTGTTTTTGGGTTCATAAATCTTTAATAATTATTGTTTTACGTTAAACAAAACATGGTATACATTTTTTTAACCTAAATTATCAAATCTCCTGTAGAGTATTTCATTTTCATTTTAATGTTTACATTAAAATTTGTGACATGAAAATGTGATTCTTGAGTTCTTTGTCGATTCGATTATTAACAATTTTCACTTGTTAGGTCACCGACTTCCTCTCATAAATTGGTTGAAATTTAAAGCATATTACATCAGGCCTATAAATCAAGAACTCATCGTTAGCCTCGACACATAATCGATTCCGAACGCGTCAAACCTCTTTACGTGAAAAATAATGGCCATTAAAAATGACTTGAGATAAAATTAATAGGCTTTTTATCTTTGACGGTTATACCTGTCACGAGAAATCAAAAGTTTGAAAATGTGGCGAAGATTTACAAAAAAATTGTGGCAAAATGTGTCTATGGCCGAAAGTTTTGGGGTCAAATCCGAGTCTTCATTTTCGTGCCCGGCACCTCCGGGCAAGCCGGTGCCACCTTATCCACCACCGTCTTGTTCGCCAGTTCCCCCTTTTTACTGTTGCCCTAGAACGAAGTATGACGTAAATTTTATTTACATCAATGATGTACCTCCTCCCAGTGCTTTAGGCGATGTGTTCGATAGGATTGCTCAGTCCGTATTTTGGCTGGAATTAGCGAGAGGTTTGTTTGGATTTCTACTTCTATACTATTACTGCCGAGCCTTTCAGTGCTATGTGGGCGAATAGTGCAATAACAATTATGTATTTCTGTTTTTAGTATTGTCAATAACTTAATATTTACCATTAACAGGATTTGCTGTAACATTAGGGCATATATTCAAAGAACCAGCCACAATCAATTACCCTTTTGAAAAGGGTCCATTGTCGCCTCGCTTTCGCGGCGAGCATGCATTGAGAAGATATCCTTCGGGAGAAGAGAGGTGCATTGCTTGTAAGCTTTGCGAGGCAATTTGCCCATCGCAGGCCATAACCATTGAGGCCGAGGAGAGGACAGATGGGTCACGACGAGCCACGAGGTATGAAGGGCTAGTTAACCTTTTTGTTTATGCTGTTACTCCCATTTCTATATAATGACTATATACTTGTCTGGTATCAGGACTGATTAAGAATGTTTATGTACAGTGATGTAAAATGTGACATTACCCTGTCCGCAAACAAAACGATGATCGCGATCTACTTTGCATGGGAAAATTAGGCAAGCTTAGTAGACATTTTATTATTATTATAGGTATGATATTGATATGACGAAGTGTATATTTTGTGGGTTCTGTCAAGATGCGTGCCCCGTCGATGCCATAGTTGAAGGCCCCAACTTCGAATACTGCACCGAGACACACGAAGAATTGCTCTACAACAAGGAGAAATTACTCACCAACGGCGATCGTTGGGAGCCGGAAATAGTGAGCAATATTAGGGACAACCATCTTTACCGCTAAATCCTAATAGACATTGCTCTGAAGAAACATTCAAAGTGCCTCTTTTATGGACATATGTTTTATAAAGTCTGAATAAATAGCAGGTTTCCTCTTATTTTTCTATTCATCCTATCTACTCTTCTTCCTATCCAGGTATCGACTACTGCAAAATAATGAATAGGTCTTATGCCAAATATTATGTTTTGACCTTTCGAAGTCTTTGAGAGTTATTGTGAAAGTATATTTAATATTTCACGTAAACGAATCGAGAGTTCACATAGAACGCAAGTGTACAGTATTTTTTGTATCTCGTCGTTTTCCACGCTCTATAATTTTTCTCATGAAGTAGTCCTTTCGGACCCACATTTTGTCCTTGACGACCTCATCAGTGTTATTAATGGTTAATTCGTGCATCACGTGAAATTATGTTTTCTCTATAAGCTATACGGCACTTAAGTTGTGACCTGACACGAACCTTATATATAAGCTAGAAATACACGAATTCAATAAGTATAGCAATTATAATCATACAAATTTTATTGATATTCAGCAAATTTAATTCAATTAATATATAAGATTACACCAAACAGTTATACAAACTTAGATATCATTATGTAATTCTGTATTATCGATTTCTTCAAAACCAATGTTCAATACTAAAGCTACATTGTAAGGTTTATAAAAAACGAATAACCTTCCTTAATCCTTGCAAAATAGGATGAAAAGGGGCAGATTTGTATTTGCTGGCTTTAATCCTTTGTGTAATAGGAGTTTTTCTAACTGACGCTGTAATATCATTTACTAAAAATCAACACAAAACGTTGAAAGTATACATTTTATTTCATTCGTACACACGGAGTTTTCAAGGAAACAATGACAAATCCCAGAGCCATAAACTAATGATATTTTGATTGGGTTGATCCAAACTTGGATCTCTTCCACCTGCACACTAGTATTTCATTCATCACATCAATCTTATTTATTGTTGTCGACACAAGTCAAATTTCGTGAACAAATCAATTTTCTGCTTGATTCCACGAAAGACACTTAAGTTGTTTTTTCACTCACTTTAGGTTCTCTACGATTTCTCACGATTTGGCCATTCGGCTCTCCAGGGTTAAAGATGGTAGGTTACAGATTAGCTACAGTTCGGGCAGGCAGGTGACTTTTCGTGGTATGAAATTTGGGGACGGAGACAGGTGGACCAGTTTCACGTACGTCGTTGTACGGTGTGTTGTGCTGCCCGACCTAGAAGAAATGGCAATCTCGGTTATTGATAGATTTTTTAATCCTACAAACCAATACGACCAATGTTTTGACTAATTACAAATCCCTTATACTGAAATCGGCTTTGCGGTTTTGCTTCCATTAGATATACCTCGAGCTGAATATTTAAATTCACGGGGAAGGTTTAATCCTAGTAATCTCCAGTGAATAGACTTCGTTTGACCGATGGTCCCATTTCCCGGGTCATCAGCGAACCATAATTGAATTGGGCGGAGACAAGGGACGGAGGACAGACACCTTTACAATTGTACAGTTAGAAATCGAGGATTCACCTTAAATTACGTTTTGAATGACGTTGAAGGTTTAGAACCCGGATAAAAGTCGCTTACGCAACATAAGCATGCTTTGTTAGACACATAAGCATAAAAACGCTCAAAAACACTCTAAACTATTCGTCACTGAAACGTTTTATCTGTAAGTCTCACTGCACAAAACTATTCTGAACTATTATTACCAAAAATGTATAAATTCATTTTGGGTATTTAAAAAGGTAGAAAGTTTCCAGGAAATACCGTTCACTACAAAAAAAGGGAGCACTCATATGGATTTCAATGTTTCTGCAATTTGCATCGAGCGCTCGAGTGACCTAATTCAAAACTTGTATTGGATCCGGTAAAGATAAGTGGTTAAAACAACATAGTTTGCAGGAACATGGCTAGCCTAGTTTTATCGGTAAAGTCGAGTCGGCTTCTCCGTTTGTCCCGAGTTGCGAAGTTTGCGACGTCCCAGATTTCTTACAGGATCAAACTTTTTAACACAATCAGCCTACGCTGTTCTTTCTCTTCTTTGAATTGCGGTTCCAACTATGATGCGTCGTTCTATTTAAATTTGGTTTCTCACTTTATAGATTTGAACACTAAGATTGTTCCTACGCGTGCAGGACCAATTGAAATGAATTTTCATAATTTTCTATCTTATTTTCAGTAAGCCAAGATAATTTAATTAATTAGTATTTATATTATCTGCGCTTTGTAGTTCTAGGAATGAGAATATTAGTATGGCTTTTATAAATTCACCGGACTAGCGCTTCATGGATTGTTCATCCATAGCTAGTCAATCGATTTTCAACCGAATAACAACTACAAATATTCCAGACAGGATTGGCAATTAGCTACAGTGCAGTGAGAGCGTTTCTAGGAAACTATTCATTTTAAAATAATTGTGTTCCCTGTTTTTACAATATTATTCGCAGACGTAGAATCAGTTTTAAAAATTCAACTCGAACAAATTAAAATACCAAAAGTGGCAGGTATTTAATTATTTTGCAGGCAGCTGTGTTGTTTATTTAGAGGCAGGTACAAACACAGTTTTCCATGTGCACAATGACTACTGCTCGTACGGTGAAGAGCAACGTAAAAAAAACCGGCAAGTCCATGATCCTAAAACCGACGACGAGTGTCGCATAAAAGCTTCTACGTTCCCATAAAGAAAAATGATCAATGAAACAATTGCAGGGATCTTAAGCCAGGAAATCAATTTTTAGTCATTACTAATACTTTCAATCATTTAAACGTTGAATTATTGAAACAAAATTTGACTACTCATGCAGCGATGTGTCTGCCCAATGCAACATTAGAGGGTTGACATTTTTAACATTTAAGAATTAAGCCACGATCTCAAATTCTCAAAGCACATTCGGGCACAAGGCTTGAAGTATCCAGTCAAATATGTAGATTTCCCTAAATAGGATTTTATATTTGATCAACAACATTTGCGTTCGAATATAGTTAGCACAACGAAATTCTCATTTTATTGAAGTCTCTATTCACGTCGGAGAAACCGCCTAGTAACTTTAAGATATTTGGTGACAGTAAATTATTTAATTCTTTTTCTATTTAGTTCTTAACTGTTCCCAAACAACGTAATAAGTATAACTCGTATAGCCAATATTATGTTGTAGGGTATGAATAAAAAGTAAAAAGAAGACAGTTTCAGCGATAATTCAAAATGTAATGTAATAAAAACCAAAACAGTTTGTTAAGATATATATCTATATATGAGATGTCACTGATGCAATTTCTTTTTGCCTATGATTTTATTTTCCCTTTTATATTTTCCCAGTCTCTTTCAATTTCTACTCTCCTCCTGTAATTATGGAGCGCTTCATATTAGTACTTTTTAGAACTCAAAAGCAAATGCAATAAAAATTATTGTTACACATTTTCACTAACAAGCGACCCGCCCGGCTTCGCACGACTGATAAAAAGCACGTTTTTATTCAGTATTTTTATATGTAATCTCTGTTGGCCTTTACAGCTTAGCTCGGCCTAAATTGGCGTTTGTCCCGCCGCTAGAGCAAGGGCGTGGCCTGTGAGACTCGAACCTGGGCTTGGGCAGTCGCGGGATGTTAAATCGCCTGAAGGGTAGGGGGAAAACTCACTGGAGAGAGTGAAGTACGCAGTAAACGTCCTCGATTTCCCCGGTTTCTCTTCCCTAATCTGTTTGTGGCTATTATTATTATTGGCCGCGCGGAAGGCAGAGAGAACCGATCACGCTACGTCCCGTAATTTTTATACATAAGAGATAGACATATGTCATCGGAAAGTTTTCTGTAGACCTTTTTCAATGTATACAGTACTTAGTATATTATTTGCATAAATCTCGTACGGTTCAGCCTATGTTTGCAATGTAAGCGGCAAAATTTGTTTTTTTTACGACATCACTATAAAACTCAAAAATAACAGTATTTCTTTATTATTTAATGGATGTTATTATACATTGTATAAACCTTCCTCTTCAATCACTGTATCTATTTAAAAAAAAACCGCATCAATGCAATCCGCATCATCAAAAAATACGTTGTGTAATTTTAAAAATTTAAGCATACATCGGGATATAGGGACAGACACAGCCACTTTGTTTTTTACTATGTAGTGATGATACACGTAAGTTCATGTAATTTTCCTAAACTATTTCGTTTGTCATGTCTATAACGATTCGAATAAACGTGAAAGCTGAATGTTCCTAGATCCAATCGAAGGCAGATTATCTGACAAAGACCTTCATAGAGGTGAGCCATCTGTATGAGACCCACGTCTCGATCAATGAAATTGATTTTCCTCATTATAGCCCTTGCCTCACGTATTGTTCCCTGTATTCAGCCGTTGAAGACTTGAAGGACAATACAGCAATACGGACGTTTTGAAAATATTCTATTGACAGTTACGACTAAAACCTAAACTTGAAAATAAACTACGCTATTATAATTTTTGTAGTGAAACACATCACCATATTCTACCTTAACAAAAAAATATTCTGCCATAAACAACACATAGAAACGACTTAAACAGATAGCCATGCCTATGCAGAGAGAGAGAGAGAGAGAGAGGAATGCTGTAAGAAATGAAAAAAGTATTTTGATTTATAATGTCGCTTTTAAATGTAGAAAAGTGCAGTTGCAGTTTCGATGCAGACCTAATGTAATCTAAATATTATTATTTTGTTCACAACACAAAAGAACGCTCTTAGTTTCAGAATGCTGCGAGCTTTGAGAATTTGTATAATACGTGCTTGTGACATCCCTTTATTAAATGTAATTGTATTTTCAAGGAAATAAACTTTCAAACAACATACATTTGTAAAAATAATTCTACCATTTAGTACGTATTATAATAACAAGAACTCCATTTTGTCTAATAATTTGCACATCCACAAACAGTACGATGTTCACAAAACCTTAATTGCTAATTATTTTGTGTTTGTATTAGTGAGCCGAGTGTTTTCACTACCGCGTATACATTTAGCTTAGTCTAACAGCATTTGATATTTGACATGATATGGCAAATTGTGAAAGAAAGGATATCACAATCTTTACTTAAGAATATTAATAAAATAAGGAAAATCAACTATCAATCAGTTCATTAGGGTTCAAATTAATTTTCTAATCAGCTTTTCTAAAGGTTTAATTGGTTTCGGTCTTCACTTTAAGGTAGAATGAATAATTAATAAAATTGTATCAATAAAGTACTTTATGCCTAAATCTCGAGTTGTAGTAGTTTATAATTTATCTGTTTTTGCTTTAAAACAGGATTGAGGCTTTTTCTTGACGGTTCAATATTTCGATATAATAAGCATTAAATTTTTTATACATTTTTGCATTTGGCATGGCATTTTCTTTTAAGAACAATTAACACATTTGTCAGTTCATCGTCCAATGCGGAGTAACAAAACTTAAGTCCATCAGTATTGTGAAATACTTGTGTGCAATGCTAGAAGCATTGATTTATATATTCAAAAATTTGAAGCACATTAACCTAACCCATTAATAAAAACCGTCTACTTATCACTATGTCAATCCATTCTGGGCTTTTTGTATTCTTCATGCGAAGCCTGCGTGGCTAAAAGAAGAGTTCTAAAAGAAGAGAGAGCTCAGAGAGCAATTCTTAAGGTTATCGCTTTCCTTCCGGTTAGTCATCCCATGGCAGAGACATACAAACATTGGAAGGTACTCACTGTTCGACAAATCTTCATTCTTGCCAAAATACTACGCAAACACTCACATCTCAAATATGACCAGCACCTCAATGATGATAAAGGAAGAAAAAACGCACTGTGCCATACAAAACCCTTTCGCACAAGCTTTGCCAAAAAATTCTTCTGTTTTTTGGGGGATTACTTGTATAACAAGGTCAACACTTCTCTCTCCATTTATCCCCTAACAAGAAATTAGTGCAAGAAGACGGTTGCACTGTGGCTACTGGACCTAAACTATGAAATTACAGAAACAATACTCACCATAACCAAATAGTTGAGTATAAAGTTGACTCAAATTGTACTTACCTCTTAAAATGGTTAACCATTTTAAAAGGTAAGTACAATTTACGAAGTCGGTTTATTTGGTTAAATGTATTACTTATTGCATCCTTATTCAATTTCTCCACTATGTTATTTTCCTTGATATCTAACAATTTATGGCTATTACTCAATAAGCATACTTAACCTTCATAGAAAGAATATAAACCTGATTAAAAGTGCATTCCAGAAATGGTATAATATTATATTTTAATATAATTAATTAAAAAATATATGCTAGACCAACCAACGAGAACTACTTTTTACTGGTTCGTAGTGGCTTAGTTTTATTTAGTATTATTAGTAATACGGATAATTAATTTTATATGGTACGTGTGCCCTAATTTTCCATACTTCTAATATAAACAAAATGATATTTAACAAATTTAAAATTAGAATATATTATACAATATACATGTAACTAATAAATTTTTATTACTTCTCATGAAAATAGAAACAAATATAATAATAGCAGTTTCAATTAAAGTCATCTGCACGACATGATGGAACAATGCATAACGTATTAATGTAAATTTCCATGAACCCTTGGCCTGTCAATAACAATTACCAACTACTGTTATTACAAATAATATTGTTTACTGCATTGAAACTTGAAAGCATCTCACTACGTGAACATATTAATTTTACCATCACGTGTTCATTATTTTTTGTTCTTGTAACGCTAACAAAAACAAAGAATTATGAAAAAATTTCTTGTTTCTTTAAATATTTAATTTTAAATAATAACTTTATTGATAGAGCGTTTTCTTCTATGTCTCCTAGAAATAATGAACCACGAGCTGGCAGCTTTGCTTTTGTGTGCGCTTTTAAGTGAACTAATGTTTTAAGTTAATGTAATGTTTTACTCATTTTAAAAACGTGATTAGTTTAATGTCCTTATGTATAGACATGAGGGCATCTTATAATCGTCGTCCATGATCAGCGTACGAGACCGTAAACATAAAATGTGTAGACGTTTTGACAAGTATTAGATGACGTCTTTAGGCGTCAGGATTGCTCTCGTCCTGATTCTTTAATAAAATATCTATTTCTATATTCTGTCCTACCGCACTGAAAACCATATGCCATCATGGAGTCCAGCAACTACCGGGCATCTGTTACCATCATAGTAGCACGTGCCACGGTTGAAAGGATAAAGAACATATATTTTGGTGAGGCGAGTGAGTCCACTCCCGAGGTTGACGATGCAGAACGTATTGTGTTTGCACTTTTTTCGCTAATCGGTATCTGTTTAAAATCACGTTTTTCATTTTTGTGTTCCCAAAGCACTGTGCGTATTTAGTACATAAGGAAGCTTGGTAGCAGATGGATTTCCATACTCTAACCGACGATCAGAAACACCTTCGCGTGGACCGGTGTCGCCAAATGTTAGATAAGTTCAACGGCGGTGATTCAAATACTGTATTTGACATCGTCACAGATGATGAAAGCTGGATTTATTGCAACGAACCCGAAACCAAAAGAAAATCAGCTCAGTGGGTGATTCTTTTCCAGGATCGGCCAACTAAATTGAAGATAGGAAATCAAGGAAAAAAGATGATTGCCTATTAATTCTTTCATCGGAAAGGTCGAGGTATTCGCTTTACGAGCCCTGAAGATGCGGTAAAAGCGTACGAAAATGCCTTGGAAGAAACTCCTAAGAAATATTGGGCCCCTCTGCCTTTCTCAATGGAAGATTACTTCGAAAACTAATAAAAGTATTGGCAAATTGCTACATTAAGTCGTTTTTCATTTTCTAAATATTTTCAGTGCTATCTAGGTGAATGCCACCACAAATGGTGTACTTTTTTACACTTCCCTTCCTCAGTAGCTCAGAAAACGAAGTAGGTAAACTTAAGTAAAACATCGCCCCGCCATAATTAAAAAACCGAAGCGATATCATAATGTTGTTTAAGGTATTACAATTTTCACTTTGTCATTTATGAGAATATTTTATGTGCGGAAAAATAGAGGTATTTTAAAAATAATAGTAGCTTCCATAATTATAGTACATACTCGTAATAAAGACAAAATTAGCGCACCAATAAGGCTGCATAAAACGAGTAATTCTTTCCAAGGCAATTGCATACGTTTTTTCAACAAAATCCCTAGTGAGATACAAATATTATCAATAAATAAATTTTAATCATACATTAAAGTATGTAAAGTGGGAACAAACCCTGATTCATGTGGTATCAAATTATTTCAGTATAAATAGTATTATTACTATTTTCTTGTGTAGCCAAGTCCACATTTCAAGGATCGTCACGCTCACTTAAATGGCATTGCTTGTGGCGGGGTCCATGCGTCGGGTTGTCTCTCTCCCTAAAATATGGCGAGGGGGCCGATGGCTGGCCATGTGTCATACTCGTGAACGGGTGCTACTTGTGGTGACTTGTCGTACTTGAATTCGTGTATGCGGTGATATTAGTTGTTTATACTACGTATTTGCGGGTTGTTCTCACGAGTATGTCATATGGAGCATGGTATAATGGTTGCAACTGCTTACAAACATTGTGTAAAAAAAACTTGGCGATTAAAAGGAGTGGCGGAGAGTTTATTGCCAGTTTTTCTCTTCCGTTCTACGCCCTTGATTTGAGAACTGGCAGTAAATGTAAAATTAGATTCATTTAATATTTCATTTTGTTTGACGTTCATAAGTGTACATTATGTTATCTATCGACTTATCCGTAGAACAGAGTCCCATCTGCAGGATCGATAGTTTTCAGTAGAGGTAAGAGAAGTTGCTGCCTTGTGTAATTCTTAAACAGTGAGACTTGACATTTTGATTTTTTGGTATGTTGTGACAACACCCCAGCCTAGTTAAATGCTACGTAGTGTATATTTCTTACTTACTTATTTCACGAGATAGTGAGTTTCATATAAATATTCGTCGACGGACGTCTTATGGCGGAAGAGCGGGCGTCCGTAGTGAACATTGTACGTTTTTTTACGGAGACGTCTGAATTAAGTGACGTTCTATTTTAACATGGGTAATTTTTTGGAATAGTGATGGAATTACCCATCCCTTATGGAGAGTCCTTTGTAAATAAACATCTTAAAATTTTTAAACATAATGGTAGCCATATGATGACTACCCTCCCATGTAACTAAATAAAAAATAAAAATATTATCAATAATAGTTTAATAGTGATAAAATCTTAAATTTTAGATATTTAAACTATTAGAAAGCATCACTTTGAACGGCATCACTTCACAGTTAGGTACGGTAGGTACAGATCTATGTACCTATAGGAAAATTACAGGAGACGCGTATGGAGAAATTGAAACTTCGCATTAGTTATAAAATTGATAGACACTGTCCCCTTCATTTTGGGTGTGTCCTTTCTGTATGAAGCGGTGTGTTATGCATATGTTGAACTTTTTTGCTGCGTAAATGTACATTAAAAATACAAAGCGGTTACGATTTTGACCAGCACAATTGTCTGATCAAAAGCGAAACTCTTTGACCCCTCGGTCAACATTAGCCTGAATAAAATGTAAGAGACAACTGCTGATCTTATTTTGCCACAGATTCATCCCAAATATAGCAAATGGCCTTCCTTTTACCCATGTCAAAAACTGTAAAGTTAAATGAAGAAAACTTTCTCTTACAATAAAATATGTTGTTATTGCCATGAGGACACTGCAATACTTCTTAAAAATCAAACATAGCAGCAACCAAGGTTTCCATTTGAATACTCAGCGTCTTTCTAATCTTGGCTTTTTAAATTACTTGCGACCTTCTTATTAGTCTGGTGTTGTTGAAAAGCTTCTTTTTCTTGGTCTGTTGGATTCTTTTTCTATTGCAAAACGTGACATTCGTCGCACTGATCCATTTTAGGAATATGAAAAGCTGGATTGTTTAAGTTGACAATGTCACGATATTTGCGTTCCTTTGTAGCCTTAGAGGTGTATTTCTCGGGGTCGAACCATTCAAGATACAATTTAAACATTTTGGCAATACTTGTCTCCTTGTAGGTAGAGCTTTTGGCTATTCTTGCGTATATAATGCGATTCAACTGCGACAAATGCCCGAACGTGGTCACAAACACTTTGTTTCATTGCGTCATCTACAACAAACTTATGATTATCGTGGCGACCCAGTCTTTCCTCTTCCAAAATAGCACTTCCATCGCACTTCTTCCATGCAGTTTTTAAGATACGAGTTGAACCGGCAAGAGTATTAATAAACAAAGTTTGGCATACTTCGGTTTTCTCGCAGTAAGATTCGCTAGAACCTGATCAGCGCCAGATAATAGTTAAAAGAATGCTTTCTATTGTTAGGAGTGTCTTGACTTCATGCATCTTTTCTACGTAATTTTTTCGGAATATTTGATGATGAAATTCTTCCGCTTATCTCAATTTCCCAGTTGTCAAAATTTTGTAAAGCATTCCAACCGCTATTGGTGAGATATTTTACCAGGACATTTGAAGCGGCATACCTGATGGCCACATCGTTTTTTTGTCTACGGCTTTTCCTTTTATCTTGACATATTTCTTACCTAATTTCTTAAGGCATTTGCGTTTAAGGTCTGTCCATTCTTTTAGGCGCCTCTTACGTTTTCTAGTCCTTTTAGGATTCACGGTGGGATCGCTTACGTGCGAGTAAGAAGGTGAATTCGTGGTGCTAAATAACGACGAAGAAATCACAGATAATAAGTCTGCATGATTAAGGCGGAATTAGCTATCGCATATCAAATAATTATTAGTAGGAGATGGCATAGGAGTTGGCAGTGACAAACTAGAAGGCACTTCCAAAGAAAATGTGCTATGTGTGTTTATTGCTGTAAACATTTGGTATTGAGCTATCACAGGTAATTTCTTCGGTCCCACCATCTTCATGCAGAACTTCTTCCCATATATCAGCTAGTTATTGACTGATTTTTTCTGCACCGGGGTGCAAAGGTGAGCTTTTTTGTCTAAAGTCGTTGTCATCAACGTTCAGAGCTGTATTATAAAAAAATACTGTATAGTATTATTATAGCTATTCATAAACCATTATTAAATATTTTATTTAACGATATTTTTAAATGAATCACGTCCTAACTGATGTCATTATCCCAGTAACAACGTCCCATCTTAATATCAAACCAAGAAATCATTATAGAAAAACGTCCTATATTCATATGAAACGCTTAAAATACCAATAATGTTAAAAACGTACGTCTGTAGAGTTCGTATTCCTTACCTCGTTTAGCTATTAAAATCATTTTTGCTCTATGTTCACATCGGACTCTGTTCTACGGATAAGTCGCTATATGAATAAATGATTTTTGATTTATAAAAAAGAATATTATTATAATATCATATGGCTATTGTGTTTAGGTATAAGACAATATTCGTAATACGCTCCTCAATATGCTAATTTAAATTTCTGCGCGACTCAGACTAGTGTTCGAACGTTTATCATAATAGCTTTATATTTATGGAATAGTGGAGTACTCATATATACTCTATTTTGTCTACATAATGTCACAGATAAAATGTCAAGAAATCGTTTGCTTTATTCCCTGTGTTCGGTACCCAGGGAAACGCATAGAAGAGGTGTTAATATTATAGTCTTATGTATTTAGTATATACGAGTCTATTTTGAAAAATATTATAATACAAGTACATTACCACACTCGAACTTAGTCTTAAGAGACATTTAAAACTATGTTTTTAAATTGAACATCGTTGTTGTATAAATGTGAAAAAGAATATTCTTATTCTGAATGTGCCATTTACCATATGTAACATAAAACCGGAGAATTTCGACAACACAACAACAATAAACGGAAATAATCATTCCGCATAGTATTCTTGTAATAAAGTTTTTTTGGAAAATTAAAATAGCATTAGCCTTGGCCCCAAATTTTTTGTGTTATGAACGGACGCCGTGCTGTTTGTAAATAAAAACACAGTCCATAGTTCCATAGCTTCATAATACGACTGCCTATACTAAATAATATACCAGTACCAGTAAATTAAAACTAGACAGATTAGGATCAAAATTTTGTATTAGAAGAGGAGTAAAGCAAGGAGATCCCTTATCACCCAAGATATATTTAAGAAAGAAAGAAAGAAATAACTTTATTAGACACAATATACAGGAATGTTTCGATAAAGTAGAGTGCACTGGCCCCCACACTAGGATTCCCTGTGTTGTGGGCAGCCAGTCTCTTCCTTTTCACATCTAAACAGTATTGCTTAATATAGCCGTCCTTCAAAATACTATAAAAGAACTACGATGGGAAAGGAAAGGAATACAAATAGACTCAAGATATTTGAGCAATCTACGTTTTGCTGACGATATAGTATTGTTTTCAGGAACGCCAAATCAATTACAAGAAATTATAGAAGACCTACATTACTGCGAGCAGAAAATAGGACTACAAATAAATACTTCGAAAACAAAAGTTGCAACAAATAACAACATTTACCTTATTATGCTTAACGGAACAGCCAACGAGTATGTAGACAGCTATACTTTTGTATACTTTTCACGACAAAGAACTGGAGCGCCGCATCACCACAACTTGGAAGAAGTTTTGGAGCTTAAAAGAAATCCTCCAAAGTAAGCCCCCACTTAACCTAAAGAAAAAGGTGGTGGTTTCCTGCTTGCTGCTTTGCCTTACATATGGAGCCAGCGTGCAATAGAAAGCAGTATCCTCGGAATTCAATTACGCGACAAACATAAGAGTGAATATATTCGCAGAAAAACCAATATTATTGACGCTGAGCAATATGCCCTAAATCTTAAATGGAGATGGGCAGGCCACGTAGCGCGTTATACAGATGACAGATGGTCCAAAGCAGTAACCGAATGGACTAGTCCAAAAGGAACAAGAAACAAAGGAAGACCAATAGAGCGATGGGCTGACGGGATCGAGAGGGTAGCTGGAGGAAATTGGATGACGATGGCACAATATAATTTAGGGTGCAAAAAAGCTGAAGGAGTCCTTCTCCCAGACAAGATGCGGCGCCTGGCATCTAGTTAAAATTATATTTATATCTATTTTATTTATATAATATAAACAGGATATGAAAGAATAAAGGCTTATTAGTATTATTATTATACTAAATAATGCTGATCTACACCTCATAAAAGTATTTGGATTACAAATATATGAAATAATTGACAAAATAACAATATTCTTTACTGATTACATAATTTTTTAGAAGGTTATTAAGTACTAACAATACAACCTTTTGTTTTTACCTTAACTTTTCAACTTACTTGTTTACTTAGAAGGTTAGTCTCGGTAACGAGCACGCAGTTCCGGAACCCGGAAGCTGAGAACCTTTAATAAACTTTTCATAAGCTTGCTTAACGGTTGCTTTTTAAAGCTCTTTCGTCGATCCGCCGCAACCGTACATACTATTGTTAAATCTAAATTAATCTGGATAACACAACACCGTACACCAACGAAGGTCACAAAAGAAATACATATATAGATTATATTATAAGAGAACTAAGTTGCAATGTGACCAAGCGTTTAGCTTGTGTAGGGCTGAGGTAAAGGCAGGGACAGCTAAGGTATTGGATACGTATCGGAAAGTTATTGAAACAAATGTCACAGATAATCCTAGGTCGTTTTGGAAGTTGGTAAAGAGTCAAACGGCTGAAAGACAGCCGAGGGGTATTGCTATTAACGGAAAAGAGTTGAATATTGATATCAGGTTAGAGGAATTCGCCAATTGTTTCCGTTCAGTATATGTTACGCAGAAGTCCAAGCTTGACGTTGAGAAAGCCTTTGCGGAAGCGGATTTTGGAAGTGGGGCAACATTGGTTCACGTTGATAAGTTGGAGTTAGAGGAAATACAGAATGCCTAACAACGTTTAAAACCCAGAAAGTCTACCGGGCCTGATGGTATACCCCCGTATATCTTTAGGGCCTGTAGGGCAGTTTTGGCGGAACCCCTCCTCCATATATTAAATCTTTGCCTTAAAGCATCAACATTTCTAGACCATGGGAAGATTAGCAAAGTGGTTCCGGTGCCTAAAGGTGGTGAGACAGATGTATTTAGTTGCACACTGGCTGAATTCACAAGAATTGCATTATTTATAATTAGTTATAAAATGGTTTAGTTTTTAAGTTTTTACTTGTTATGTTTATATAATGTTTTTCGTTTAGTTTTCTATTGTATTAGTATTAAGTTACTGTAAAAATAGGAAAAAAAAATTAAATGCTTCTAATTATATATTTCCTGCCAGTTCTCAAATCAATGGCGTAACTGAATAACGTAAGAAAATAACTGGTAATAAACTCTCCGCCGCTCTTTTTAATCGCCAAGTTTTGTTTTACTCAATGTTTATAAGGAGCTGCAACCATTACACCATGTTCTATATGACATCTGAAAAAAATAATCGTTCATTATTAATAATAAAATAAATTTAAAACAAAAATATGTTCTCTTTCAGCAGGAGGCATGGTGAATTAGAAGTCCGCCTATACACTCTCGTGGGAATAAAACTCAATCACGAATTATATTGAATGCAAGTATTATGTTTTTTTAGATTGATACAAATCTGCATATATTTGATCCAATATTTTTGACTTAAACACTGATTAATAAACTTAATCATACAACTACAGGGACTACGTACAACAAATCTAGAGAGAAATAGAAAGAAATACAAATTACCATTACAAAATGATTGGAACGAATTCGAGTAAAATGGAACGCACGATTAACGTTATTTTTACAGAAAGATTAAAAGTCTCGAGTCACACAGAGTACTTACATTTCCTTCGGGAAATCATTCCATTCGAGTGCCTGGTCAAAGAAAATCGAGAAAAAACCGCTGGGTCAACAGTGCATCATTGAATTGTGTTTGAGCCACTGTTCCTTAAAGATCTGTGAATTATATATTTTGCAGAATTACAAAGTTAAAAAACACCGCAACTATTTGCTATGGTTTATTGACAGCTTTGGACAGGAAGTGGTTTTCTGATGTCTTTGTCAAATGAGACCACTTAAGTTATTAATAATTAGAATTATTACATAGTAGTTAGTGTTTAAGTTATTAATTAGTTGAGATAGTTCATAGTTCGGATATTCTCAAAGCTGCTAACTTTCCCATTAGAAAACTGTAATATTGGTGTATCGTAGTTGTTTAACTATTCTTCTACGAAAGAACATTGTCTTTGTGTGTGGAACGGAACAAATAAAAATCATATATTGTCTATAGGTATTCCTTATTCGTACTTCGTAATTCAAATTTACTTTATAATTGATGTGATTCAGTTTTGTCTACTAGTAGGGAAAAAATGTAGGTAATACGCCGAGTATTTATTGAGTTTGTTAAATATGGATTCGAAAAATATTGACACAAATGTGTTTATACTATGTATTTATAGTGGACATTTCTATAGTCGTTTATATTAAAGTTGACCACGTTGTGTATTTAAAACGCTAAGTGCAAAATATCCTAGAGTAACTTCCAAGAAATCGAGAAAGAGATGCCTCGCTTGGAAAACCCAGGAATATTTAGTTTTCCCAAAAATTGTTGTAACGTGTCGCCTAAGTTATAATACAATGAAATTGGCTAAAGAGAACTCCTTTAAGTATACCGTGCAATGTGCATACTCTACTAAGCACGGAGGAAAATGTGCGTCCGGTCCGGTCCAGTCGGTCCAGTCGTAATATCTTTTAAATAACCTTCACTCAAATGCACAGTAACAAATATCTCTTCATTTCGATTGAACTGAAAAGTCACATATTAAATGTAATGATAATTATTTTGGCTTCCACACATCCACAGTCATGCTCCAGACACGCTACTTGTATACTATTATGCCTTCATATTATTTATGACAATTTTTATATAGATCACCAAGATTAACCTACAAATTGTTTGAATTGGAGCAAATCAATCCCAAGGATTAGGATCATTTAAGTATTCGTCACATTTATAAAAAGCTTTATTAATTAAGCGTGGGCCCCATTGGAGTTATTATTGTTATGCCTTTAGATGTAGTAGCCACCTAAACCACCTAAATGTTTGTGTAATCTGCTGATAGGTCACTCTCTTATCTTCCTCTATCATGAGTCGCCTGTTATGCCATGTTATCGCTGTTAAGGGATTCCCTTTTCAAGATTTCCCTCACATCATGATATGAACATGATATTGTTACGTCCACGCTTAAACACTTTAAACCTATTATAAATAGTGGCACAAGATGGGGACTTAATGATTTTAAGAAATGCTAATCACAGCCTATCTTTGCATGGTGGTTGAGCAAGGCCCACAGCGAAAGAAAATCAATGATCGAGATTTTTTTCGAGTTTTTTCGTCATTTTCAGGTGTAACAAAAGTTTAAGATTTGCCGCCAATTTACAAAACCAAATAAAGCAATTGAAATTTTAAAAAGTTTTCATCAGCAATGTTTCTAACTGTTCTATATGTTCTATACATTTTCTCCGACGTATTAAAAAAATAATACATTTATTTATTATAAATTGACGTCCAAGAATAGACTTAGTAAAAGGAATTGTATGGTATGTACATATCGTCCTCCATATTTGAAGCTATTTTTTTAAGTAAGTTGTTGTGTAAGTTCTGTTTAAGTCTCTCAGAAAAGCTCAGATAATAATTTAAACAAAAGTATTTCTAATCAATTCGTAAGAGCAAATTTTCCGCTTTTAGTTCCTTTTAGATTTCACGGTATTCCCTTTGAAGTAAAAAATTTACAAATTAACAATGACCAACAAACAATGAAAAAAAATTAAACTCGATACGACGAGTTTAATGTTGTTACATCAACATTGTATATTATTTTACGGACATCATCATAACAATAAAATAATCCGTGATTGGGCTGTGTGACCAAGAAGCAAGTTCATAGTATCAATACTTATTCAGTTAACCTTCTCTCTCTGCTCACCAAGTACCTTCGAGAAGAGAAAGAGAAACTTCTATAACTCCCTGACTTGTGAAACAGGATTATCTTGAAAAAAAAAATGTTAAAGCGAACAGATCAACGGCCTTTTTTAAACTTATTCTTACTAAACCTTTCTCCCTTTTTTTTCTTTGCAGTCATTTTAACAACTTCATTATTTTTCACCATACTTCTAATTCATGTCAAATAACAATGTTTTTTGATTTAAGCCAAATTGTGTAAGTTTACCACACCGTTGTAAAAGTAACATTTTCGTGTATATTGCGCTGATACGGTGGCGTTTCGCTGGAAGATCTTTATTTAGCTTCACTATAACTCGGATACTTTACTTCGATCTACAGGTCACCTGGATTTTGGACCTTAAGTGAATGTAGCTTGATTTGTATCACCTAAAGTGTACATATTTTATATTATTCAACGGCAAAGATCACTAGCTTGCCTTTATGAAAACCCTCTAAGTAAGCTCAATAGTTTAGCTTATTAAAGGTATTTTTATCCCGCTAGGGAAAGTAAACATCATAAAATGTCATCGAGAAAATCGGGAAGGCGCAGCTCGCGTAAATAGAAAGGGTTCTTACAATACAGAATCATTGCGCCCCACTGTGACCGCAATCCATCATGATTGCTCAGCAGACAGATGTTCGCAACTCGCTTACATTCAAACCGAGCAAAATATAGATTCCTTTTACGTGACCGGGAAGCAAACTAACCACCCACTACTCAGATCTCTCCGATACTTGGAGAAAGGTTAGCCGAGTCGTTACTGGGAAAGTATTGCAATAATATTGTCCTATAGACAACCTTATCAACCATTCAAATCTACTAAACGCATTTTAGCTAAACGAACAGGCAATTTAATTTTAGTTCGATGAATTTCTTTTAAAAATAAACAAAAGAAAGTTGTCTCCGAATGTTCGCATTTTAAATCCATTTAATTGTCCACATCAAGTTAACGACAGCTGTTGAAGTTAGGATTTAGATTAGGGACAACTTGGAGTGACGTTCGTTGGGTTTTCGTTCGTTCTCTGATAAGGATAATGTAAAAGAAACTTCGTAACAGCCCGTGACGTCTGGTTGAACTTCAATTGTTGCTCAGGCTTATAATGCTTTTTCATGGTCTTTTAAAATTAATTATTACTCGAAACTCAGAAAACAATTTGGGTAACTTTTGTTAATTCACTCAATTCGGTTTTACGATGCTACAAGTGATATTATTTGTAAATATAGGTTGAGATTATATAGTTAATTAATAGCTCTTGCGTAAACACGAGAGCGTATTATCAGTTTGTTATTGATGTACCTAAAATGGCACAGAAAAGTCCGTCAGTGCAATGCAACGCATCGTCCGTTGTAATCGCGGTTTTAGTCGTTCGCAGAGCTTTTGGACTTCTAGCTTCCTGTTCTATTAGAATCGTTACCAAAAAAAAGTTAGTTGCAGCAAACACGTGGATTATTCTTTAATAACAAAGTTCTCTTTGGGTACCACTTTTATTTTCATTTAACTTGGTCGGAGGTGTTTATTACAAAGTTATTTAGTGCTCTTAACTATCAGCTGGAATCTTCCTCCCAACTTAAAATAATTCCTACTGAATATTAAGAAAGGTGTTTCAACATAACGCAATTCATTTATCAAATTTTCAATAGTTATACGACCTAAAACATAAAATATATTTTTAGGAAGAAGGTGTTTAGCCTTTTTTGTTCGTCAAATATATTTTTGGGTGTAAGAAATGCTTCAGCTTCCTAACGATCCTCAATTTCAACGTAGTAACCTCGAAACCCGAAGTTCCGAGACACGCTTTTGACAGCTGAGCCTACATTTTTCACATTTATTCGTTCATCGGCTAATAACATCTTCAGTAACTTTCAAGATTGACCAAAGCGATTGTTAAATTTCTTTCCTTATTTAATTCGTTATAAAACATTGTGTTGTTGCGACACTGGCCATGATATTAAAACCTTTTTTCCTAGGAACAAAGCGCACATTACAAATCTTAGGTTTTACTATTATAATGCGTTATTCGTTAGTAACTGTAGTCTACGCGCACCTTTCAAGTTAAGTTTTACAAACCGCTATAAATCATGAAGCTGAGTCGGGTCAGAGTTTGCCCAAGAAAATACTAAATAATTGTTCCCGTTTTAAGCTGTAGCGACGTTTAATAAGGACATCGTGTAATTAATCTGAATACTTATTAACTGACGATCCAATACAAACTTCTACGGCAGAATCTAGTTACTTAAAATAATGAACAAATCAATAAACATAGAGTATCAGCGGCTATACTTATTTTATCTCTCTCTATTAAACCAGCTGCGTCATATGGTCCCCTTATGAAAGGTATTATGGGGGGGATATGGTTGAAAGGGTGCAAAAGAAGTTCCTTAGAATCCTGTACAAACGAAGGTACAATTTTTTTCCTTTACTAAGTTCCTGATGGGGGTATTGGAGTACAATTCATTGGAGCTTCGTAGGGATTTGGCTGTGGTAAGGTTTGGTCTAAACGTTATTAAAAACGAAACGGAAAGCGCATACTTGATGGGGGAAATCATCAGACTGTACGTTCCGGACAATTATTACCGCTGCCGGAAACATAACCTCTTTGCTGTGCGTTCGGCTCGCACTGTCCAGCGTCAACTAGCTCCCATTCCTCGATTACTCTCGATGCTTAATGGGTTTCTCGACTCTTCACCGGAGTGCGACCTATTTGGTGAGCGTATGGCGGTAGTATACTCTGATTTGAGGGTATACTTGGAGGGTATTTGAGGTTAGAATATACTGTGTTTTATGTTATTTTTAATTAATATTGTATACTTAAATATTATAGTCTATTTTTAATACGAGTTTAGCCATATCTGTAATTGAAATAAATAAATAAATCTCTATAAAATCTGTGGCTTAATGGTTGCCGCATACTGGGGTCGTTTACCGAGTCGAGTCGAGAGAGAGTATGTTATTAACATTCAACTATTCTCTAATTTTAAAAAGATGAATGATTAGTTTTCCGTTAATCTGACGTTTTGTGCGACATATGACAAGGTACCGTGGTTCATAAATTTAAAAAGAAATACTTTGCGTTTATTTAAACGTTTAGTAAAGAACACACGTATTTAAGGTATTTATTATTACCCATAGTCACGTAATACTCAACCGACCTTGTCCAATGCAATTTCACTAAGCATTTCTTATATGGAAATATCAGTTCTTTACTTTTTCTTTTAAGGCTTAAAATAATGAAAATTTTGTTCTGTTCGTGAAAATTAATTAGTTTAAATAATCTCGTGGCCTCAGAATGAATTAAAACAAAATGTCACACTACGTCACGATCGCTCATTGGCGAATCTCGTCTATCGATCACGAGTGTTAAGCGCTTAGTGTAATGGCCTTAACTTAGATGGATCACTGTATGATCTCGAACTAAGTTTTCGGTGCTCACTAATAGCTTACAACTTAGATACCCTAATCCAAACTGAGGATTAGTGGAATGTCATTTATTTTTTTTGAAAAACAGTTTAACGATTCTCAAATTGGTTTCATCCTTGTGTTGTTAAAGGAAGGTTTTTAAACATATTTTAATCAAAAAGCTATTGTTGAATACCAATCACCGCAAGGTGAATGGTTACATAGTTTGCGCTACCGACTTTGGATTCGATTCTGGACAATATCATAAATGCTTTACAACGATGACTATTCTATAAAGTAATGTTGCAAATTGATTTCCTTCATATATTTCGCGAATACATCAATAATGATTTCAATATATTATACAAACTTTGGTCAATCCCATTTATAATTATGTATTTGATTAGCAACATTAACATTAATACGGATATAATTATCCAAAATATACTATGATTTGTGACCAATGAAGTTGCATAATTGTTGAGAGAACAATCATGTTCAATATTATCTGCCTTTCATTGATTGATAAACGTTGTAATATCGACTTAGAATTAATGGAACATGCCATTAACGGGGCTGATCACATGTCGGTCTTTTATTAACGCAAATGAAATAAATCAAGTCACACGTTTTAGAAGGTTGATTAATGGACTTTCCCCAAATACGTTTATTATGTACGTTCAATTTGAAATATTTAATTGTATCTAGGTTAAAACCTTAACCTTTTTTAACTACAATTTGAATGCTTGATATAACGCAAAATATTATATTTAGCCCGTATTTGGAATATAATGAAAAAAGTTAAGCTACTTCGGAAATTCTGAATTTTAAACAACTTAAATATGTAATAGTGTAGCAATACATGGTTATCTTTTCATATCTGTGCAATTATTGCAATCGCTTCCCATAAATACAACAAGCCTAAAATATTATCATTTTGAAAAGAAAATAATACATTCAATGAAGAAAAAACTTTATTACAATTACGCGCAATATGTTTTCATTGTACTGTTTAGGTACGTAGGTGATTAGTATGACTTACTTATTCAAAATCAAAAGCAGGAGACTCCATACCCCAACGCAGATCTAATCTCACTATTACATTTTTAAAAGAAGTAAAAGTGCCAAAATAAGTTAGAAAATTCCAGATCTCGTGCAGTTGCCATCGTAGGGTTCACTTTTCACACACAGAGGTGGCATCTTAAAATGATTTACGCACGAGATTGTACCGGATATAAAACGAGAGCCCGTTAAATAACACGGGACCAGACAAATGTCTCAGGGCTGGACCCGACGTCAAAATATACAATGTGTCTTAACAATAGTTTTATACAGTACCATAGTCGGTCCGAGAAGAAATGTTTAATTAATAAAACAATACCCTTCTAATCTTAGGTAGATTAGAAGTGTATTGTTTTATCACACCTCACATCGCCTACCAAATCTGCAATTAAAAATCATCGGATTGAAATTGTATCCTGTCGCTATTATAATTTCTGCGTATAATGTTACGAAAGAAGTAATGAGACATGACATCAAATATGGAAAGACTAATAAAAATATTGGTACCGAAATGAAATGTTTCAACCGAATATTGGTATTGACACAAACGCATGGCCAAAGGCTTGTTATTCGTAGGTACGGGTACACTACGAGACTTGCATATTTTATTATTCCTAGTCAAATAACAATGCTCTTAGAAACAATTTATTCTCTAAACTCCCTCTGACCAGAGATATAATAAGTCAATAATTCATCTTTACCAAATATGGCGAAATCAGAACTTCAATGAGAGATCGAAGACTCAATGGAAAATGTAATAATATATTATTTACATTTCTCAGGCAATGTTAATAATATGCTCCTTACAAGGTAATTTGTGCTTAAACGATCATCGATGACAAAAATGAGTGAATGTATAACCCTATTCCAAATTACACGGTTTCGGGACATCACCTAACGTTGTATAGATTGTAATTACTCTTGTCTGTCCATGTATTCCATGTATTCAAAATGGCCTGTAACGAGTCGAATGAAATTATTAATTAAAAACACGTCGCCATGGCAGGGGAATGATTAAAGTCTGTGTTTGACTTTTGACCCTTCCGAGGCAGCGTTTGATGCATATAAAAATTCTTTGCATGAGTGCATCGCAAACAGTAAATTTACCTGCAAGCGTCGCCGGCGGCCAACAGCGAGCAGAAATTAATACTTGTTCCTTTGATCTCTGCGAATCATATGCATAATAACGTAAAACGCATGACAAAGTACTGTATTAACAGGATATTGCATATAGGTTTCGTTTATGAGATATTACTTCCGTCTGATAGACTTCCGGAATCTGAAATTACTGAGGGTTGGCAAAGCGTCATTTGAACAAACTCATTATGCCAATGTCAGATTAATTACTATAGTAAAATTTGCAATATCTGTATTACGGGCAGGTGTAGGATTTTATAAAAAGTTGACTTTGGAATGAAGAACTAGTAAAATATACGCTATTTAAAAAAATGGAGCGCTCTCTTGAAGGAAATTTATATTGGTTTAGAAATCCACCTTTTTCCTCATAAAAACAAATGATTCATGACTAGACGCAAAAATCTCCTGGAGAACGGGTTATACATTCTATGTTGTGTAAAGCGTATAAAAATATTGGACCAACAATTACAATTTGTCGTGTAAGAGGTTATTACTGCATGTACCAACAGTAATGGACCAATATTATCATTATATACCAATATTATATTAAAATCTCTGCTATTCAGGTTGGGTGAACAATACCTCGATTAGTTTCTAAAAAGCCGCGTCACAGTGGCTCCCGAGCCGGGACCTCATGCATGCTACGCTTAAGAACCTCCAAATCAATACTACATAGGACGTTGGAGGTGGTCATATGGTCTCCTATTTACACCTCGTCTTCTACCCCTAAGACTCATCCTAAAGGGCTCTCGCTCACGTTCTGCAGACTCTTTCTATAGCATTACATGCTCACAGAAGGATGCCACTGCATACCATACCTCGTCACTGCCGACCATTTTTGATAACACAAAGCAAAGGAAGGCGACCCACCATGAATGCTAACGAAATAAACCATCCAAACCATATTAGTAACAATACAAACTTCGAAATTCAAATCATTTTATCGGTAAAAAGGATTTTAATTGAATATTGGTTTGTTCGCCAAAAATTTGTGTTATCTGATGCAAATGCAAATGAACGAATGCTATTTAAGTTTTTCCAACGTTCAGAGTTGTTAATTAAGTACTTTTCACTTTTTGAAAGTTTAATTACTGCCATTTAGAACAGTGTAATTGTGCTTAGTTGTGTTTGTTGCGGGATTTGGATTATTAATTAATATAACACAACTATCATATATGAAATAATCGATATCGCTACAAAATTCGCGAATGTGAAAGCGAACAACCATTTGCCATACTTGATTCGCTCGATGCGTTAAATTAGCGGAAATGTAATTATGGTAAGCCTATCTACTAAATTAGTACCAAACAACGCAACTGCACGTCATATAACGTGAAACCCAGAGATCACCAGTCGATCTGTTGAATCAATTATTTTATAATTATCTTTGGATTTAGGGTCTGTTTCACAATGTCCGGATAAGTTCCAAATAAGCTATTTATTACTTATTGGTAGGATAAACAGTATTTTTACGTTTCACGACTGTCAGATAGCGCTATTTGTCATGAAACGCGAAGTATCTTATTCGGAACTTTTATCTTTCGAATAATTTATATGTCGCATAGCTATTTGGTAGTTTATCCATACATTGTGATACAGGCCCTTAGACTGTTTAATTGAGCACGTATATATTATAAAATATAACACCGGAATTTTTATTCGAATTCACACGTTTTTAGTTTGGAAGATTATAGTATTTATAGATTAGTATATTTTAATTATATCGCATTTTTAATTAAAATTTTACGTACATTACATTTTAAATTTACATAAAGACATTTCAAATCACTGTGATAATTTTTTGAGATAGTTCTTTATATTTTAGCATCTTTTGAAACATATTTATTTTGCAAATCAAATCCCTCGCTGCAATTTAGTTGCGCCAATCTTCAAGATCGGTGAGTAATGAAATTTGCAATTAATTCAATGTAAAGCATACTTTGACTGTCTCCTCGTATGTTAGTGTTAAGAGAAGAGCTAAATAACATAGTATATAAATATTATGATTTTTCAGAAGAGCAATACATACGTGTCGTCAGTATGATCAAATGTTGTAATAACACGTATATTTGTTTGTAATAATACGTGATTAAGGAAACAGTTAACTGATTAATAAACTAGAACAGAAGTATTTTTTTTTTGTTTTTATAATATAAAAAGGCAGTCATCGCAGCCCATGACACCCATTTTTAATGGGTGCGTTGTCGGCCTTTAAGTGAGGAGTACGGTCGAATTTTGAATAGTTGGAGGTCGTTTCTCTCAGGAAAGACCCCCGCCGGTAGACGATTCCACAGTTCGCTAGTTCGCAAAAGATAATGCCATGTGAAACGGACTGTGGAAGATTTCAAGCCATCAAGGTGATGTTGGTGAATTTAGTATTCTAAATAGGAGGTAACTTAGTAATTTTAGTTAGGATATTTAAGTTATGATTTATAACCGCCATACTTGGGTGACTTTTTTTATGTTAAAAGCAAATTTGAATTAGATTATCGGGCTACAGGAAGCACACAATAGCAAATTCAGTTCGAGGAAAAAGAGCCAATCAGGAGCGCAATAAATCTGACCTCCAAAACAAGTATTTCTCCTTGCCACTTTACAATTAAAAGCTCATAAATTACATGAAATAACTAAGAGGGTCGTATAAAATGTGGAACATAAAAATTTAGTCATTTATAAGGATCATATCAGGTTGTATCTTTTAAGGTAACAAATGCATGCGCACTGTAAGTTTGTGTATTTGACTCTGGGTACCACACAATTACAAATATTACCTCGTTCATGTAGTCCGTGAGCACTCAGCTGAACTAGACAAAGGCTGGTAGACGAACTAGTTTCAATATAAATCCAACAACAACAATGAACTCAGAATGTAGTCAATATTGATTGTATCAACGATGTTATTCACAAGTAACTGATTACTTTATAGTTAAACTACGTAATAACAAGTGTCTATAATTTGTAATAAAATAAAAATTGAATGAAAAATAAAAGAAGAGAGAAATTATAAACAAATTAGAAATCAATAATTTATTATGTACAATTTATTATGTACGTCCTCTAAAATATGATGATGGTGATATGATATATTTGTCATACTTAAGCTGACTGATGACGATTTTGATGGTGATTTAATACATCATCTAGAAGATTTTCAAATAAGGCTTTGGTTCGAATATCTAGTTGTTGAGAGATGTCTAGGACAGTCTTTTTGCACTTTGCCACCTCTCGATAATAAAGCGCAGGCAAATCGAGCTCTATGTAAAGCAACTTGATGGCCTCGACCTGCTTTTTCTCGTGTCTTCCATAGTTCGCTAAGAAGGTTACACGCTGCGCGGGAGTTGAAATTCTAAGAGCTTGCACGGCTAACCATGTACATTTACCCTCTTGAATGTCGGTGCCTAACTTGCCCGTTGCCTCTTCAGAAGCGAAGCAATCGATGTAGTCGTCCTGTGAGAATGAAGGTAGTAACAAAATGAATCAGAGTGATACTACATTATTCAACTAGTCTTTCCGAGCAGCGCAAACCTTATTTTCAATTGGTTTAGCTCGAAGTAGTCAATTCAAATTACGTCAATTAATTACTAATATTATGTGCCTACTAAATCATCATTGCAGTCCATCACTTAAATACAATTAAGATATGTTGTTAAGAGATCAAAATATATCAATCCCAAGGAGTAGGTTTTCAATACTTACTTGCATTTGAAATAGAAATCCTAAAGCCAAACAGATTTGTTCAGACATTTTATGCGAATGCTGAGGCACATCGGAGGCGAGGTACAATCCTAGGAATACCGGTAACTTGAACGTGTAGTATGCTGTTTTATATGTGACTATGTTCGTGTATCGCTCCAGAGTATACAGAGTGTAGTCATTGCGACGAGCCATTGTGTAGTCGAGGTTTTGTCCGATAGATGTGTAGAATATGGACTAAAAGTAAACAAGAGTTCAAGACTATTTTAAATACGACTATATCTAAAATTGGTATTTATCAATAGAAAAGTTTATTTAATCATTCAATTATTATTTAATTTATACTTTTTATCTGTACTATATTTATTTACAAATAACACAATAATAAACTCAAAAACATAGTTCAGCCTCCTTGAATCTAAAAGTATAATATATCCAGCTCTTCGATCTCCTGTGATGTCGAGCAGCCCTTAAGCTATTTCCCATAAGGATCCCACGAACCAAGGGCCTCGACACCGAATGGGACAAAATCATGTTCGAAGCCTAGACCCGTGTATTTCCATGCTTTAGCTTTTCAGAGGTCAAATCAACTCACACCGTCCGGTCTCTTGCCATCGCGTCTTGCAATACCAGTCGGCTCAAGTAGACTTCGCATTTGACGGTGGCAAGGGACTGGCGTATGATGTCGTTAACTACGGCATGTCTCGAGAACTAACCAGCACTTTTTTGGCAGGACAGTCCGAGATCTCCTAACTTGTCGACATCACTGCCCCAACGACGTTTATCACCATAACAATAAAGCCTTAAAGTGAAAAACATTTTCCGTATTGTTTTCAACTACGTCAATTCGATATGATAGCAAAATCGTGCTCACGCTTATCAAATTATTGTATTTGAAGAACTAGAAGTATTACTTGTATATACTATACAGAAGTATTTTTTATTGTATAGACTGTGTACGTTTTTCTTATTAAAACATCTTGAATCTCGCTAAATTAGATGTAATGATTTTGCTTTGTTAATTTAATCTTGTACTTTTGTAAAATGGATGGATATATTTAAGCCTTTACCCACGATTCGGAGTACATTTAACTTGACTAAATCTTTCAATAATAATTCTTAACATCTATATATTACTTACTTCGTTAATTAAATGTACTATACTGTTATACACTGGCAATTTTCCACAGTACTCCTTCAATATTTCGTACACTGCACCCAAAAGAAGGCTGCAATCATTCACAGCTTGAGTTCCAACTTCCGGTATTAAATACCAACATGGCTGACCTCTGCGTGTCGAAGATCGATCCAAAATATCGTCCGCCATCAGGAAAAATGCCTGTACCTAAGCCCCAAGTTATTTTCGGATAATTAATTTAGTATGAGCATTTCTATTTATGTGTCTCTTGAACGCACACAATATATAAATTGTATTAGATTATGATGAAATTAATTATGAATATCAAATTGTTTGCAAAAAAAAAAATTAAGCTAAGTGCCTCAAGCATTCCACGCCGAAAAATCTTGTGTTTATACAAAATAAAGATTAATTGCCTACAAACACTTCTCTTCCATAGAAGATTCTGTAAAATAAATAAAAAAAGGGGCTGGGCACATCAAATGTGATGCATCACATGTCCTCTTTGGCCGTGTTTCTTTTGCAAAATAGATTGAAACACGTGTAGTGGTTTGTTGTCGTTGAAACAATTTTCTGCATTTATTAAATACATAATTTGTTTTCAAACGGAAAATCCAAAGGTTTGACCGCACTTTACTCTTCAATTTTATTGAAGTGCGAATTATACTGAACGTAAATATTTAACAAATACGTAGACTTACCATTTCGACACACCAGCCTAAAATCTGTATCAAATGTAGGGATTCGTCGGTCATGTCGGCTGGTGCCTGTAACGTTTTATACGCTGATAATGTCGTCATCGCTCTAACTTTTTTGCCTCCTTTAAGGTTATATTCGAAAATCTAAAAAAATATTAATAATATTTAATCCATGTTTTTGAGCAAAACCAGGTTTAATTAGAACCACTGAGATAACTTCAGTTTAAATGTACTGTACTGTGTAATCGCATCTTTTTACGTCATAATCTTAGAAGATGAATTTTAGCATGTTTATTACTATAACAATAGACATTAATAATTAAAAAGTGCATAATTTAATAAATATAAATATATTACCTTTTTTAACCAGTCCATGGACTCTGTGTTATTGACCAAGGCTGGATTCTTCTTAAGGGTATCAATAATACTAGGGTATACACCTTGAAATGTCTGCATTTCCTGTTTATACTCCAATGTTGAGATCGCAGTACTGCTGTATTGGCGTCTTAAGGATCTGTACATTTTATAACAGTCAATTATTGTCACCCACATTTATTCATTCGTATTATTAATTGTCATAACAATTGTTACTTTCCCACACATTATAGGGTTTCGAAGTAGGGCGATCGCCAGCTTTATTTAAAACTTGACAATGATTTTTTTTACTTAATATGAATAATACTTCAAACTTAAAAAATCATTTAAGATTCATCCTTTCATTTGTTACAGATAATAATTAATTTATCCGACCGACCAACCGGTATGCATAACCTTTTTCAAAATAAGCTTTACTATTACTGTAAAAATCATTTTGTACTGACGCAACGCCGATCAGAAATGTAAGGTTATATACACACACAAGATAAACACACCATAAATTGCAATTTTTTCATATGCAGCTAAGCAATATCAAAACAGCGACGCATATAAATATTAACAAAACATACCGTGGCAAATAACCTCTGATGCCATTCAATAATTTCCACATTTTGAACATCGATTTTTTTCAATCAATAATAAATCCTCTTATAAAGCACTCAGATACACTGAAATCAACACCAAAGTTCAGACTGTCAATTATGTTGCAACAAAGAGTATTAGAGTGGTACACCTAAAGTCAGCATTGGCAAGACTGACTTGACGAAGACTGTTATAAATAGTAAGTCATTTGCTAATGATTTCAGAATTAAATAAATATATTACAATACAGTAACAATAAAAATTACGATTAATGTGGCAATCAGTAAATTATAGCAATTTATTGACGAGCTATTTAAGGAAACGGCGTGATAGTAATGTTATTATAGTTATTGAAATTTCAGAGATTGTTATAAATGTTTTAGTTTTTCATTGAATTTATCTCGCGTAAAAGGTTGCCTCCCTGAAGTTAAATGACTGATAACAATATAAAAAATCTACCTGTAAGAGACCTATCTAATAATAAATAATTAACTATCACTCCTTCCATATTTATCCTTTACTAGTATTTTAACACAAGTAACATTTAATTTTAAATATTTATCTTATTAAACAACCGAACCGACACTTACAAGTTTCCTTTGTTCGATCTGCTTTTAATTAGATCAACGGAATTAATTGATTTTGTCATAATAGAAAAAAATTCGTGAACATTATATGAGATATGTACTTTCTATACGTGTTTTACTATGGTTATTAAACATAAGTTTTAATTATTTATGGGCACGACGCTTCGTCACTTTGTCGACGTAACCTTTATCGGTGGTTAAACACTTAAATTAATAATTTGCTTGAATTAGAATCAATATCAATTGCTAATAAGGCAATGTTGAAATAATAAATTAAATGGCATTAAAATAACTAAGTGTCACTTTTATTAAGAACATTTTAATAAAGTTGGAAGGAACATAAGACAGAATAACAATGTTGATACTTTAATGCATATTAAACTAACGTAACTTCTGAATAGAAACAAAATATATATTATCATTTCTATATAATGTTCACAACATTATAAAATGAAACACATACATTTCTTACATTTATAGACACTATTCTTGACTGATCTTGTAAGTTCAAGTAACCTTGAGGCGAAGTATAGGACGTCGTAATGGTAAACCCTAAAAGGGTTTTGAATGAAGAAGCACCTTAAATTGAATAAACTTCAGAAATGCAAAGAAAAATCGAGACATACTCGTATATGCAATGCACATTTATCCTGTTTTCATTGAATAGCAACGCTACTTCCCCTATGAGTCTCTTTAATATTTAACAAACTGTTCTAGCACAAAACTAAGATGTTATTTTATATTTAGACGTGGGTGCATTGTCAAAACTTCAAGAGATGGACGTCATAACTTCGTGAAATATGTGTATTCTATTAGTTACGAAAAGTTCGCCGTTTGTGTATTTTGCTAGCCATTTAATATTTTACGGTTAGTTCGCGCGAACTAAGCACTACAACTGACTAGATTTCAACTGCAGTAGTTTGTTACTACATGCACTGAATTAAGTTTATCTGCTCAAAATATACTAGGTATCACTAGTGGCTCAACAGCAGTGGCTCTTGCCAGAAAGAAGAAAACGTATATAATGTTAATACTAAAAACTTTTCAAAATAATACTAACAAACTTTTGAAATGAAAATGTTGTTTCACCTAACTTTCAACTATTTCAAATATCTAAATACAAGTAACTTCAAATTATTGTTTAGTCAGGTTATAACTTTTGCAGTAAATCATGTACTCACACACATGCACATAGATTTCCGTCGCTTAAAACTAAACCTCAGACATTTAATTATTCACGTCGACAACGTAAAAACGTGCCCCGAGTAAAATTGCTTTCCGGAAGAGGAAAATGCTATAGACTGGAATAAACTAATTTTCAAATACTGACCAAACAATCTCAAAATGGTTTCGATTTTTATTTAACTTCATCACTTCAACTTTAGAGGATTGTACATACGCTCTTTGGAATTTCCCTATTTAAAATTTAAAGTAAATTCATAATTGTACTTAATGTAAATTTAGTTAAATACAATTTCTATACCTCATTTGTAATGTAGTCCGGTTATAATATCCTTACAATACTGTACTTTTAATTTTAAACCAAACAAAGGCTTCTACATACAACGAATGAAAAAGTCTAGAATCCAGTACTACGGTACTTACTTCATTATCAATTATCATATCTTTTATTCACTAAGGACCTGTCCTGTCCATCCCGCAGTGATAATGTGTGACATTCAAACGGTAAAACAATTTTGAAATGAATCCGTTAGTTTTCAGGTTTCTTGGCTATAAATATTTCCTTTTATACTATTTAGATATTAAATCTATTACAATAGCAAACCTCGTCAGTGATAATTATCACAAAAATGCGGTCTATTGCGGAGAAAAATATGAAAATTGTGCGAAGATTTTACAAAGCAAGACTAATATCTTAGGAATGTATAAGTCGTGTAGTCTTCATATTGTATTTTATTTACTAGAATACCGACAGAAAATCTTATGAAGCCAGTGGATTCCAAAAGCTTTGAATCTCATTTCAATATCGTTTCACTTCAAAACTTTCTGAATGGTGCTGGATTCTATTGAATAAAATAGTTTTTCGATAGTTTATGGTACTCCAGAATTGGCTTTCCATATTCGGTTTACGACTCACACTCGCTGTCGTAGTAACCATACTTACGACCAGATTCAATCTCGAAACTGACTCGTACTAGTCGTCGATCAAAAAGCCGTGTTTATGCTTCACTCTGACAAAGTGATAGTCAAAAATCATTCATTTATATAGGTAACACAATGTACACTTAAGAACGTCAAAACATTTACTGCCAATTCTCAAATCAAGGGCGTAGAACGGAAGGAAAGAACTAGCAAAAAAGTCTCCGCCACTCTTTTTACTCGCCAATCTCAGCGTGTGAGCTAGAATGTATTATTTTTGAGTTCGTTTTTGTAGTTATCCGTTCGAACGCTCAAATATAATTCCCAGTGGAAAAGTATCGTTGAAATCTCGTGAAGGCAGCGCACGTACAGCCTACAACTTGTTTTCAATACATCTCCCGTGGGAAATAAGTTTCTTTATAAGAATATTGCCACATGTAACAGTGTCCAAAGATTCGACATAATGAAATAATAAAGCTAAATTAAATGTTACCAAAATACAACGTCCCTCAGGCGCAGAGCGAATTTTCTCCGAGCCAGATTCATCCTAGAAACGGCTTGCGCCTTTATAACGCATTTGAGCTGCAATATTTTTAAGAGACACTGTAAAATATTGAATTTTTTTTTATTATATCTTTTGGCAGTGTGGGTGTCCATGGGCGGCGGTATCGTTAACATCAGGTGAGCCTCCTGTAACATAAAACTAATTATCATCATACATACGTACATAAGCGTGTAACGTACACAAAATTCAATCTAGCTATGCGTTATGACCTAATATTTCATCTTTATTTTAAAAACTTATTGCGTTGTATTCTACGGCCTATGCCCCCTAAAGCTAACCACAGCGACTAACGGCGGCGATAGTATTATGATAAATATATGACAGATAGAAATAGATATGACAAAGATACCGGATAAAATTATAAAAACTGACCAGGGAGAAAACTCAGTGAATGTTGGTTTTTGAATGACAAATTTTGAATTACGTTTTAAAAGATATTCAGTTTTATTTCCGTGGAAAATAAACGGAAATACCATTTCATTCGATTCCGTTCTGGAAAAATCTGCCCATGAACAATAATGAATAAATTTCAAACCGATTTCCGAACAATAGCTCATAATCAACAGTCAGACGGATTGAATTTTAAATTTTTGTTGAATTTTTAATAATTCCTGTTATTGCGGATTTGAGTAGCAGCAATATATTTTTCAACAAAATTTTATTATAAAAGTGTAAATTTACAGGACTCTAGTAAATGTAATGCAACGAAGTGTTAATAAATAAATAAATAAATAAATAAATTTTATTGAACAATACTCAGAAAAATTGTAACTGTGTAGACAGACTCAAATTAAAATAAAACCTACAAAATGTCGGCGCATAGTTATTCTCATTTCAACAATTTCACGACTTTGCTAATTTACTCGTCGTGATAAAGAGATATGATTGAAAAGAATTCCAACAAATTTTGCTGCATTTGTTTGAAAAGGGACTGGAAGTTGAGAATTCCAGAATTGTAGAACGGTTTTCAATAAAGTATTGTCAGAACAGAGTTATATTAATTAGATGCTTACTTATTTACCTACTATTAACTATCTTAATCCGGCGCTCTCGAGTTACGTCAACAGATTTGTTGTTCCTTCCCTACTCTCCTATTCTATATTAAACTATATTTGTTGTATGCTTATGAAAGGTTTTCATTTATACACTAAATAGTGATTGATACCTTATAAGATTACTCGTCATGAATACACTGTTTATAATTCATATTTACTATATACATTTAAAGAACTTTCTCGTCTTCTGAATAACACCGCCCACTCATCACTTTTCATCGTCAGCGTCATCATTCAAAGGAGCTGGGATGAATTGTAAATCTAAATTCCAAGAGTTATTTACACACATACACTTGAATTACAGATCGCGTAAGGTTCGTGACAGTGGGGTATAGGGAATCCAACTGGCTTAATGCTTATCCTTCGCCAAAGCCCTCTTTTTGACCCTGAATCACTTGCCAGCAGCCTTTGCTTAGGAGTGCCCATATGTACTCCCCATAAGTGTCCCTTTGGCTTTGTATTAATTAAGCCACCATGGCCTCCATGGCCATAAGAGCTTAAAGTTGAACGACATCATACGCCGCAACTCCGCACTCGCTGGGATGCTACTTGTACGGGCACATTAATCCATGGCTCTTGACTTAACTTGGCGCCTGGTGACCGCAGAGCTGGTGCTCGCTCAACGAAAACTATTGCAATAAGGTGAGAGAAATGCTAAACTTTTATATTTAATTTAGTTATCTATTTATCAACTTTTAATTATTATTATTACTATATTTATTTATTAATAATCTAAAAATATAAATAAACACCTTATAACTTCGATAATTTATGCATATAAATGGAATAATTTAAATAGAGGTATTTAAATTTCTAGCTTCACAGGAAAGCCTTTATGATGAAATATCTACTGAATAAATGCGACGCAAAAGCCTGAAAATAATTTAAATGAACCTTATTTAATAGCTTTACATATTTTATAACATTTTAAATACGAAGCCCTGTAACTTCTTAGACTTTCTCCTGAGACGCTAAATAAAATGTCATAAATTTAGACGCTTTACTATTGAAATTTGAAATTTTAGTAAAATTAATTAAATACCTTCAAGTAAGACTGGACATTGGACAGCTTTCTTAAAGGCTAATGGAAGAAATACTGTGAAACGCTAATATCACGCATACACGAATACAAGTACGACCAGTCACCACGAGCAGCACCCGTTCACGAGTATGACGCAAGGCCAGCCATCGCCCCCCTCGCCATACTTTAGGGGGAGTGACAACTCGACTCTCATGGACGCCGCCACAAGCAATGACATTTAAGTAAGCCAGCCATGACGATCCTTGAAATGTGAACTTGGCTACACAAGAAAATAGTAATATCACTAATGTATTGAGATAATTTGATACCACATGAATCACGGTTTGTTCCCAATTTATATTTATTTAATTTATATCCAAGCACTATGATCGTTTAAGTAGGTATTCATTTATATTATATTATTTTATATTATAGTATATATATTATATAATAGGCCTTAGCAAATCCAAGTATTCGTGCGGATGTGGTGACTACTTTATTAACCTGTGATATGAACGTTAATTTTTTGTCAATAATCCCAAGTCACGAATTTCCTGAACCTCCTTCAATGGCGCGCCGTCAAGCTCATACACAGTAACAGGTGTTTTTTTTTCTTGTGTATTCTATATGAAAGCACTTGTTTTTATTGATAATCATATAATTTAAAAAGCACCAATTTTGAATACCATCAAGTTCACATTGATCTAGAGGAGCATCACAGACAGAGTTAACAACTTTATAGATTTTTAAATCATCAGCGAAGCAAGACACTTTACAGTGCTTTATAGTTTATATGATTCCTGACGTCCTTGACATTTTTTAGCTTTCACAAATTCTTTCAGTTTGAGTGTTATTTTATTCAAACAGTAATAATATAAATTCAATCTCACTTCGTCCAGTGGCTTCTATGTGCGTAATTTACTGTCTATATGCTCATTGAACATTGCCTGGTACGGTGACAGAAAACCTCATCAAGGAAATCGATGTCTAGTCCCAAAAAATTCGACGGCATACTTGCCTATTAGAAAAAAAAACAAAATTCTAAAACAATAGAACAATAAACTTACTTATTTTAATAATAATTATAGATAAAAGATTGACCACGAAACAGATGCAGAAATCAGAAGGTTATTTCTCATTGGACACTATTTAAATAGTTCATGGTGAATACTTGCAACCTTAAATGCTAATTTGAATTAATTAATGTATATATATATATTTGTCATTCAATTTAATATGTGTATGTTGTTTGGTTGATATTTAGTGTAAAATGCTGTGTACAGATATAATTGGATATCAGATTTTCAAATGTTGTTTAGTGTATAATAACTGTATGTATGTAATCAATCTGTTTTCTGTTTTTGTACCTAAATGTAAAAATAAAAAATAAATAACATAATTTTTTGTAGTTTATTAAGTTACACTTCTTTTGGGAAGATGGAGAACAATGAGAGTGAATTTTGATGCGCGCGTACACCAATTCTTAAATTCGACATCGTTTAGTGAGGTCTAGGTGCCATGGAAATTGATAACTATGTTCAAGTTGTATATTCTAGTATTTTGAACACGTGTTTCGTAACAGTACAATTAAACAGCGTGAATAAATGAATATTATTTTTGCGTTTTTAAATCAATTTCATATACGACGGTGATAGTATTGACTAATAATTTATTTATTTAAATAAAATCTTTTTGATTAATTTTAATATTTATTGTTAATTACTACTGCATTTTAATTATTTTTTTTCCATACGCCAAAGAAGTATAACTTCTAACGCATGTACATAAAAACACACAAGCTTATTTTAATAAATTATGAGTATATGTAATAAATAAATAATAAATAAATAACAAATAGATAGGCAACATTCAGCTTTTACACAACTATGTATTACAAAGCGGACGCTTAATGTTCTATATAACATTCCAATTAGGTAACTTCAATATATAACTTATCACCAATTAGTTAAATAGCTTTGCGAGTTGCAATTAGCGTAGTAGCAGTCACATTAGTATAGCTCCATACAAATTATTAACGTAACGGTAAATCGCAAAATAAACTTCAGTTTTTAAAACTAAAGCTTTTTGAGAAACGTAAAAATATTTTAATTTTATTCGGGTCATTTCGTAACGAGTTGAAATCGTAGCTTTCATAAAAACAACAAAATGATTTTTTTATTCAGAGCAACTAAGTGAATAAAATAGAAATAATATTCCACGGCCTTATTTGTCGGAAGACGTGTTGTCTCATTAGATGCGACAATAATTCTTGCAGGGATCGAACCCTCAGTCGCTACATAAAATCATGTCTAAATTATTTATTACAAATTTATAGCTCCACATGTACTCGTAGTTTGACGACAACATATGTGTCAATATTAAGCCCCTTTTCTGATTTTTTTAACCTTAATTCCCTTTATAGGCCAAAAAATATTACAATTATTTACGTTCTATTCAAGTATTGTTTACCATAAAATGGAGGGTATCGGGTATACGTGGGTAACACTGAAAATGCTTAGAACTGGTCAGTTAGAAAGATTGGCAATGAAAACTTTTCTTTAATTTTAATTTTACAACTCTTTGGTAACCTACTGTTGTACATTGCATGCATTTGTTTTTGTAAATTGGCGGCAAATCTGAAGCTAAGAAATTTTTCGGTTAATGATTTATGGCTTACTAAACAACAAAGCTATGAGAGGCTGTGATTAGCATTTCTCAATGAAGCCCTATCTCGTGCTACTATTTACAATTCGTTTAACGCGTTTAACGGTATTAACCTTTGCCTTTAACAGCGACTACTGAAGATAACATCTGTGCTGTGCGATACAAGTAAGCCTAGGCATTGGTATGAATAGAGTTCAAAAAATATTACACGATCATTTAGGCGTCAGGAAGCTATGTACCAGCTGGATTTCCCATACTTTAACTGATGACCAGAAACACCTTCGCATGGACTCGTGTCGCCAAAGGTTAGATAAGTTCAACGGCGGTGACTCAAATGCTGTATTTGACATTGTCATTGTTGATGAAAGCTGGATGGACATATTGTTACGAAACCAAACCAAAAGACAATAGCTCAGTGGGTGTTTCCATTCGAGGATCGCCAACTAAGGTAAACAAAAAAAAGTCAAGAAAAAAAGATTGCCTCATCTTTTGGAAAGGACTCGGAAAGGTCATTTCTCGAAAGTTGTGCTAGAAGAGAACGAAGACGGAAGTACTGCAGACTTGTATGTCAATCACTGTTTGCCTGTTGTCTTGGAAAAATTCGACAGCAGTGCCTTCAAAACAGGATCCTCCTTTACCACGACAATGCTTCAGCGTACTCCGCAAAACGGACTGTTGAATATTTTAATCCGGCAGGTGTCGAGATAATGAATCATCCGCCATACAGTCCTGACCTGGCGCCCTGCGACTTTCATTTATTCACAAGAACTAAAGGTAAAATTAGAGGTATTCGCTTTATGAACCCTGAAGACGCGGTGAAAGCGTACGAAATGCCACAGAAGAGAACCCTAAGTTAGAATGGGCAACTCTCAGTGGTTCCATCGAATGCGGCGATGTGTAGAGAAAAACGGTGATTACTTCGAAAAACGGCAGAAGTAGGTATTGGTAACTTTCTACATTTTCATTTTCTAAACACTTTCAGTGTTAATCAGGTCTTACAATACAACAATAAAATGCAATTAAAAATGCAATGTTCCAGGTGTACCCTATTCAGCTTATGAACATCGGTACAAATGTAAAACGACGTGTCCACACCATATGCATTCAAAACACATAATCAACGGAGATACACTAAAACAAAACAACACACCCAATTTGGTGTCATTACAACATACGCCCCTATATCTCAGCGAGTTCACCCCTCCTGTCCCTCGTTGGGGGTAAACTCACTTATGTTATATACGTAATATATGAGAACCGAGAGCAAATTGCTTATATCATTGATTAGGTTTTTTTAATTAGAGTAGTCGTTATTAAAATGATGTACAAAGAATACTCTACAAATGGTTATTTGTACATATCTGATTTTGCTAAGCAAACGACTGACGAACACAATAAAAGAGTGCAAACATCGCTTTCCTCACATCGAAGTGACCAAGTTCGTGGCTAAATGGCCAGTTATCGCTCCTTATTACCGGATTTTGGCAAGATGTCGTTATGTCATTAACGGCAACCATTGTTTTTGCTTTAACGTGTGCTTTACATTTTTCCCTAGTCGTCAGTAATCATCTACGTACAGTAAAGTCTACGCTTCGAGAAACTGATGTCCAACCTCTAGTAATAAATCAGCACTCAATACAGAATCGAATACGCTTAGCTAGCATCCGACGAATTTTACATATGAAAACAGCTAACAAGTTTGGTATAAATTTTCTATCTAATTTAAGTTCCAAGAGATAATTCAAGTCTGTCATGTGCCCGGTGGTGTCGAGCCGTGCTGTTAATATCTGTACCTTAAGAAAGAACAGTTTCCACTATGTTTCAAATGTGATGACCTTTCAGCCAAGATCCAATTATAACATTAATCTTATACAACTTTATCTTGTTTAATTCAGAGCCCAAACAAAGCACCCTCGTTACTATTGAAGTCAATTTACTTTCTTCCACAACAAAAGATATCAATTTCACTGAAAACGAACAGTTCGACATCAACGGATTTACGATCAAATAGATGGGTGAGTTTAAACTTTTTTACTGCTGGATCGATTCCACTACAAAAAAAAATCTTAGATTTAATACAAAAACCACGTTCTGCTTAATATTCAACGTACAAACAGAAAATAAACAAATTTTCACCTTAATCGAGCTCGAGCGATCGCTCGGCTAAAACAAAACATTGATCAAGCTAAACCTAATTAAAATCTCATCACCTTTTAAAAATGATTAGTGAGCCAGACGAAGAGTCTGCCCCGTGGCGCTTCAATTTTGTGGGGTTGGATGCGTATTAAACCATGTACCAAACAGAAGTTAAATTAAACTTTAACATTTCTCGATGTACAGTTTTTTTTAATAACATAATATGTATATTTTAGTCATCTTCGCAATTTCTGCCAAGAACTTTGTTTTTTATTCAAAAATAATCTTCAACCTTATTAAGTTAATACGTGATAAAAATTATATAAAAGATCTAAAATGTTTTAAAATATAAATAAGTTTTTTTTAAAGATAGTAGCAAAGATCTCGCCTATAATATGGACGCCTGTATCTAAATGCATCAACAGTTACAGCGTAAAGGATTTAAGGCCTTGCACATAATTCGCTGAACACACACTCCGTGCTCTAAAATACGTATAGTCAGCATAACCTGCATCTGAGTGCTAATAGAGAGTGCGTTGCAGCGTTCCCATCGGGCGGAACGTGACGGGCTCTCGCTAAGCGTGCTTAGACATTTGAGCAAACATTGTTATAACTGAGCGTTGTACCCTTGTTAAGTACACGAATCCAAATGCAAAATTCAATTGCAAAATCGCTGTAAAACGTCTCTTAGCCTTTAACCGCACCAATAGAGCTGTGGGTCACGCATTTTAGTTTGCATTCGATCTTTAGGGATAAAATGGAATGAGACACTTGACGAACTTTATTTTTATTAGCTACTTATTTAGTAAAACCTAACATTCCAAAGTGAATTTTGTTACTTTAGTGTTGATAGTAAATTAAAAAGTATATTAAGATACTGCCTACATTGTTTGATTATTCCGTGCGTACCCACGAACAAAAAAGTAGCCTAGTAAGAGCCTCACTAGACAAGCTTAATGAACTGCCTTGGCGTTCTGTTACTCTTACAGCAGATTCCGATCTTAAATCACTCGTGAAGGAGTCATTTTACAATTTGGCATTCTGAAAAACAATAGCCGCGACAAAAGCGCCGCTCGTATAAGATTGCTTACATTTGGAATTAAAATTCGACACTTAAAACACTTACGCCCAAAAATTGTAGGCCTTTGGTATTCTGAAAATGACATTTGCTCTTTCCTCGGTGATGTCGTGATTTTTACACCTATTTCAGCGAAATTAAAAGTGACTTTATGTGAAAATAATCTAATGTGGGACCTCTACATGTGATTTGGGGTAACTTTATAAACAGGGCAAGGGGCTCACCTGATGGTAAGTGATATCGCCGCCCATGGCCACTCTCGAGGCCAGAGGGCTCGCAAGTACTTGCCGGCCTTTTAAGAATAGGTACGCTCTTCGCATGTAGGACCCTAAGTCGAATTGGTTCGGAAATTCTTCAGTGGGCAGTGTTACATAGTGGTGCTGCACAGCAAAACTGCCTTAAAAACGTTCAGTTGTGGAACGATGCCGATGGGCGTCGAGGAGATACGGGTGGAATTTTTATGAATTTTTTTGAAAATCAACTGTAGGTGTTTATCCGAACAACTTCTCTCAACACTTGGTAAAAGTCAGAGTCAAAATCAAAAACATTTATTCATATAAGTAACACAATATACACTTATAAACGTCAATACAGAAGTACTAAATGCTTTTAATTTTACATTTTCTTGCCAGTTTTCAAATCAAGTGCTTTCTTCTTTAATCGCCAAGTAATTTGTTTTACACAATGTTTGTACGAAGCTGCAACCTTTACACCTTCCGTAATTAATAGTTAATTAATAATTAAAAAAAATTAAATAAAGATTTGTCCCCTATCAGCAGTAGCATGGTAAAATAGGCGCACGCAATTACATTCTTTTGGTAACAACGGGTAAATACATAGTCGGCGCACGCTGGTACGCCAGGGCACGAGAGGACGGACACATTAGCAAAAGAAGCGTCGGAAAAACTAAGTCAGAACCTGAATACGCCGCATACCCCCTGTCATATATAAAACATCAGATAAGGCAAAGGACTCTGGAAGTATGGGATGAGCGCAAATTCTAACAGGGAACGGAGCCTTTGCATATTACTTGCCTAGGTTTAAAATTAGGACAAACCCAACATGTGCCTGCAGTAATGAAGAGCAAACAGTGGAACATGTGCGGCAAATGGAGCAACACATGGACTGTAGACTGTAACGGCCCATAGGACATGTTAATAAAGCAGAGACCGTGCCTGGAACGGTTCTGTGAAAAAATCATTGTATATAAAAAGGCGGCAAACAAGACAGAAAGAGCGGGTCTCGCGAGGAATTGCGCCCCGGCTCGCCCATGAATATTGTTAATAAAAATATTACCGATGTAGTCGGGGCGTAATTCCCGACGCGTAACACTTGCAATACACTATTTCACAAATAGTAGCAGTTAAATGTATTTTTTTTTGTTTGTTGAAAAAAAATTGTGAGATATATAAAGTCCCTGGACACGATAGTAGGGGAGTAGAGTAAAAATTAAAAAAAAATATATACATAGTCGAAATAATTAACTGCGGTAGAATATGCAGAGTGACTTCACATTTCTATGCAACGCCAAGGGATTGGTCGTCGACGACTTAAACCACTCTTAAGGGCAACTGAAAGGAGGTGCTGGGGAGCTCCCGCCCAGAGGTTTAACATTACTCAATGTTGGGCCAATTTTGTGCTGTAACCATGAAATTGAACTTTGTTGTTGTTACAGAAAGACCGAATATATTTTTCGAGTATGTTTCAAGATATAAACGATGTAAACTCATAAAAAATATATATCTATAGATAGCAAAGGAAATGTGGGCACGAAACGACCAATTGGTTTCACGGAGTTGGTTATATTGACTTTTTTCCAATACCAAATAAATGAATAGGTCTTCACGAAATAAAAACGACAAGAATAGAAATAATAATAGATGAAGGTAATAAAAATATCATTTTTATATCTATAACTCTGAAATTATTACATATGTATATAATTCTACTTTGAAATACTAATATTTAACAAAAACTATGAATCTTATGGAAAAATGAAACATTCTTAATCAGCGCGAGAGAAACTTTTATCGCTTTCTGGTCTCGCTGGTCTGGAGCGAATAAATATATTTGTCTTAAAAAGGCAGTCGCTTAATAAATAGTAGCTAAGTAATTGATCACTTTATTAATTTTCGAATATTATTAAAAATATTATATATAGGTACAATAATATTAAATCCGGTCATACAATTTTTCATATAAGTGCTAAGCAGTGAAACTATATGCGATAATTTTGTATTTCTAAATAAAATATCCTTAACATATTCCATTATATTCTTTAAATTATTCACTAAGTCGCCATGACTTGGCTTAGTAATTTCGCTCACAATAATTGATTCAGTACCATGAATAAAAAAATGTTAAGTACTTTAACAGCTATTATTAATTAATAACACAAATCTATGACTGACACCCATAAACAGTGCCGAATTAAGCCTGCCCAGGGCTAGTAGTAAATTCTATGACCCCTTCATAGAATTTACTACTAGCCCTGGGCCCTGGGTTTCAAGTTCTCAAGTTTAGGTTATTAAATAAGGGCGGACCTTTAACAAATATTTTTTGTATTTAATATCGGCAGATATAGAAATATAGTAACACTTTCAATTAGATTATTCTTATTACGCACACTTCACACAGTACTATATCACTTGTCTTCACTTCATCCGCACTTTATCTCTTGATATCGCATTCGAAACTCAATTAATTGGTGACGTTTCGGCTCGTGGAAAAATCTAGTCATTGCAGTCAAACCGTCTTCGTAACACTATTCAACAAGGAGAGATGATACATTTTTATAAAAAATAGAAATCTGTCGGCTTAAAAGGTAAATGTGGTATACTAGTCTAAATAGATCGATTATAATTAAACATTAGGCAAAAAGTTTCTAAAATACTTATTTTTACGATATAAAGAGTTTTAGATTACAGTTATAGATTTAGAGGAGTTTTAGGTGGAAGTGAGGCAAGATATACCACTGTAGTATGTAAATTTATATTTTTTATTACGAGTACGTTGGATCGCGGGGCCCGTTTTGTTACACTTGCTACGAGGCTAATCCGGCACTGCCCGTAAAGGATCAATAAAATGTTTATTAAATAAAATAGTAAATATATTTTGACTTAAATTAACCCATTTTATACTGTGACGACGGATTCGCTGTTAGTTGACTATCTCTTCTGTCTTCATAACATTTATAGTTACAGCTTATTGAAATAAATTCCAGACTATTCCAACACTGTTACATTAAGTAAGTTTTATTAATTTCTAACATCGCTCAAAGCCTGTAGATCTAGTTCCAGCTAATAATGTATTTGTATATTAAAATTATAACTTATTTAATTAAAACGCAACAATTAAACTAATTGTCGGATTTGCGGAGAAAGGAAGGGATGCTCTTCCTCCTACCGAAACCTTAACCACTCACTGGCCCGAAGGCCCCACTGGCTAAAGCCGATTAATATTATATATACATTACAAAGCGGTTTGATTTGTTTATTGATACATTTTCCGTAGTCAATCCTTAATACTGGCATTATTCTACATCAAAAACAATCTAAAATACGCCAATTTCCGATTATTGTGGTACCTTTTCGATTGAATGGACATTTAATGTTTAACATTAAATGTTTAACATTTTGTAAAATTATTTTTCAATGTTTTAATGACAAATACTACAAATAAAAACACCTCTTGTTTTATAACGCCACAGCAGCCGAAAGTACAGCAGTACTAGAAAAAGGTGGTTGTTGTTTGCTTAACATAATTCACTTTCTACAGTTTTTGTAAATGCAATAGGAAAGTTTAATTGAGATGCCATACTTTAATAAGTTCCAGATAGGAGGTCTGCGTCAGACATTCTCGTAAATGATAAATAAAGACTTATCTGATCAACACAATTAATTATAATACATACTTTTTCAATTAACTTGAACATGCAAGTTAATAAGGCATAGGCAAGCTATTAATTGATCGTCTGGAATTGAAAAAATGATTTAAATAAAAATTAATAATAATATAGCCAGGTAGGCGGTACTAAAAAGAGATTCTTCATAAATCATTTATGTAAATGTCGCCAACAATAGCAGAGAGTAGAGGGTGCTCAGTCATAGCTGATACAACCGGTAGTGGTGAAACAAGGACTTAAAGATATTTTCAGACCACTGATTTTACAATGGCTTCGACATTAATATCACAAGCATTTGAGGCAGATTATTATCAACCATCATATAAAGAAAATTTCAAATTTAAAACAGACGTACATCATCATTAGTAATTGGCTGCCTTAGCCTTGGCAGTGTGCACCATAAGTATCATCATCACAACAAGAATATGGCACCAGCTGCCTATTTAAATATTTCCGACCTAAGTTGACCCATGGTTTTAAAAAAAAAGATCTCCAATTCTTAAAAGGCTGGTTACGCACTTGCGAGCGTGCTGGCAATGTCCATGGTGGCGGGGTATCACTTAATACCAGATAAGCCTCCTGGCCGTTTCTCCCTGCAAATAAAATTAAGTGCCTTTACGTTTATCTTTGGACACAGCACATGATAATGAACACGCTTTTAAACGATCCCTTCAGAATATGGTTGACTTTATCATTGAAGACCATGGGGTACATTTGATTAACCACCTACTTTACTAGTCAATGCTACTAGTAATAAAATAATTAGAATATTTACCATAATTTCTTATAAAATCGAGAGGATGCGTTTTCTCCTGTTATGAGATCTACCGCACCTTACTAAATATTTTATTTTACAGGAGATCATTTGCTCATCTGTTGTATGATGTACTGCGACAATGCTTCCCACCGGACGCGGCACTACTCCCAGACCCGACGCCAGTTCTTGACGGTTTACTTCCTGTTTCCGACTGTTAGCAACGTGACAGTTGCCATTGAAAGGTTTTTTGAATTTGGCTTTATAATTTGACTGGGCGAAGATGTAATTTCCATATAAACTTTATTGCCTATGTAAAATCCGTCGTTAGTCTATATATCTAGTTCAGCAACATACATATTACTGAACATAATATTATATATAAAATTTATATTATTTGTGATTCCTCAAAAACATAGTCATTATACGTCATCTCATATTACATTCTCACCCGCAGGTTATATTAATCCCAAGAAAAGTACTAATATTTTAGGTTTGGTCAAACAACGGACGGTGCGTGGACGTCATACTGCGGACGGGATGATCCTGCAAGCGTTGCGTCGGCCGACCCGCCGCACTCGACGTGATTTCAGTGTTACCAGATCAGATACAGAGATACAGTTTTTTCGCTATTGTGTATCACGTTCCTGATTTTGGAGCCGTTTTGTTTAAAACCATACTTATTGTATGTTCGTTTAAGCTGTCAAATAACTAAGTGATTTTAAATAATACAATTAAAAATTTAGTAATAACTACACAAGAATTATTATTTTGCTACCTTCAAGAATTCAAGTCCTTGCGTCTGCATTTGCTACCTCTGCATTAAAGAAAGAAAGAAAGAACTTTATTAGACACAATATACAGGAATGTTTCGATAAAGTAGAGTGCACTGGCCCCCACACTAGGATTCCCTGTGTTGTGGGCAGCCAGTCTCTTCCTTTTCACATTAAAGAACATAATAAAGAAATAAAGTGGCCAGCCATTCTGACGTCAGGTTGGCTGACCACTATAATTAAATTGGGTTCTAAGAATCTTTGAGTGATAGCGTTTTTATACATATTTAATACCTATTTTCTACCTGAGCAAACAAACATTAAAATAAGTGTCAGAAACCTATCGATAACAGTTATTTATTAAAATAAGTCGAATAACAAAACACAATCAGTATTTAATCATACAAAAAAATGTGGCCTTGAAGAATATCGACGAATTTTTCATATATTTCCATGTCCATTTTTGTAGACGAATACAAAGCTGTTATTACGCCGGGCGCGACGCGTCGCGTCTCGCTGTTTGACTACTTCAACGAATACCCATAAAACAATGAGTTGCGTCGCGCTCACGCCCCGTCCCGTTGTACTTCTATTGTATTAACGTCGGACGACGACGAGACGAGACTGTTGGCGTCGACCGCGTCGTCTCGATGTGGTCATGTCCATATAATTGTCCTATATTAATTAGTACATTACAACTGTTCACGTCGCGCCAGCGTCGGGTCGGCGTCCTGCCCCGACCGCTGTCTGACCAAACCATTTATGCTAATCGTATCTATCATTTTACAACGTCAGTGAGACTTTTGTAATAAGAAGTAATTATAATATTATTCCTTCTCTTCTTTACTTTTCAGATAGTCCTCAAAGTAATTTGAGACTGTAACGCGGGAGAATTTAAGTGACTGTTCCCAGAATAAAAGTTAGAGGGCACTATTTTGAATGTATGTTATATGTTATTTTTTATTATATTCTACTCAATGAATCAAAATATATAAATTTACTCTATTACTCCATAACGTCTTTTTTAAATAAAAACATTGTAAGTGAAACTCTATCAATAATGAAACATTTAAAACATCTGTCGAAAAACGTTGACACTTAAAGTTTTTACTTAATCACGACTGACAAAGTCAAAGTTAATAAGAAGTTCACATTACAATTTACATATCTGCGATCCTACTTAAAAACACGAAAATTTACAGAACATTATTATTGTTTTATTATTTTTGAAAGAAGCCAAAAAAAATATCAATAATGGATTATCCTCGGTCGTGTGATACGTTTGTCATTTTGGCTCCGCTAACAAAGGATAATGTCGTAATATTTGGTAAAAATTCCGACCGGCCGCAGAACGAAGTACAAGAAGTGATTTTGGTGAAGAACAGAGTCCGGGAGTCCAAACTTAAGGTAAGGATTATTATTCCAATATGTTTTATAAAAAATAAAATACCAGTACAACATTCGAATGAATATTTTTTTTGGTTCTGGGTGGGTCATATTGTTAATTTACATTTTTTTAAAGTTAAACAGCTTTGTAAATATAGCTAAATATTTAAGTTTGTTCTATTATATTATATGACGTCAATATCTTTCTGTCCTATTCCCCTGAGCTTAAAGCAAAGGAATTCCCACATATTTTCCTGTATAATTTGTCATTTCAACAAATAAGAAATAATGTTGCTATAAACAATGTATTTGTCTAATAAAAAATAAACCTTATAAAATAAATGACTGTAGAGTTGTATGATACTTTGGTTATATATATTATTACAGGTTTTGTAATCCCTATGACAACTCAACTCTGCTGTTATCAGCCTCTGCTATTCCAATATTGTTTGACATACACAGTTTACAATTAATAATAACTTACCATTCTTTTCACAATATGAATTATAACAAAAAAACATTCAACAAAACTCTAGCCCAGTGACTAATATCTTTTAAACTAATAATTTTGTATCATAAATCTTTTTTGTGTAATTTTTTTTAAATCCTCCATATTCTAGTATTATTGTTATTTTAGTGTACTTACATCACAATAGATGAAAGTCCCAATGAGATTAATGATGTAATGTTAAGTAAGCCAGCATGGATGTGGGGTGCAGAAATGGGTGCTAACAATAAAAATGTAGTGATTGGTAATGAAGCTGTTTGGACTAACAACAATGAAGGTGATGGAGATGCCAGGCAGAAGAGGCTATTAGGCATGGATTTAGTCAGGTGAAAGTCATAGTTTAATCATAAAATTTAGATGAACATAGTAATAAACTTATTTTAATTTTTACTGCATTATGTATAATATTGGCGGAGAGAGACAGCATCTTCCAAATTTTCAATACTCATTTGTTTTATAGGCATTAACATTATTTAGATTAATTAGCCTAGTGCTTTTAACCTATACTATCTGTGCCTTTTTCCCTTCTGGGGAACTAGATTTCAGTACTACTAAAATTCCAGGCTTGGTCTGGAGAGAGGGAACTCGGCTGAAGAAGCTTTAGACATCATAACAGATCTCCTTGAGAAATATGGCCAGGGTGGTCCGTGTTCAGAGTTTGATGATAGCCACTTCTACCACAATTCTTTCCTCATAGCAGATCCAAAGGGAGCATGGGTACTGGAGACAAGTGGAAAGCTATGGGCTGCAGAGAAAATTAATCAAGGATACAGAAACATCTCCAATGGTCTGACAATCAAGACTAAAATTGATAAACATTCAGAAAACTTGTTTGACATTGCTGAAAAAATGAAGTATTGGGATGGAAAAGTATGATCACAGAAATAAGTGATTTTATACCATTATTTTATCATTAATAACTACAAACACAGTACTATGGTTAACAGTTAAATACAAGAAACCTCCTTTTGAATTTAATAAATATACAATTGTTGCTTAGTTTAATAAATATACAATTTATTTTATAAATATGTACCAAACAATGTAGATTTTTTAGGGAAAAATGGATTTTACTTCTGCATTTTCTTCTGGCGGTGACGAGATGCGACAAGCAGAGGGAGAAAGGTTGTTAGCTGCATTATCCTCAGGAAAAGCCTTTGACATAAAGGCTATGATGAACATCTTAAGGCACAAGGACAGTTGTATATGCCGAGGCGTTGACGACACTTTTCCCACTCAAGGCAGTCAGGTGCGTTGAGCGATCGTCACAATTTCATTCTGTTATTAAGTTAACATTTGTTTTATAAAATTGGCTTAAAATTCATATGCGTTTAGGTGTCATCTTTATCTGCTTCGGGAGTTAGCGTACACTGGTTCACGGCCACACCCGACCCGAGCGTTTCGTATTTCAAGCCGTTTATCTTTACGCCAAATGCGGTGGCTTCCACTTACACCGTCAGTCCAAATGAGGTAATTGTTCAATTGCATTGTTATCAGACTGGACTTAATCTATTTCTAAATAATAAACTATTTTTGTATAATTTGCAGGAAAAAAGAGAACATTACCTGTACTCTCTTCACGCAAAATACGTATTGAGAACGAATAACGAGAAAATTACGGAAATCCTTAAAGGCGTTGAAGATGAATGCCTCCGAGAAATAAAATCGCTGATACAAAAGCATACATCAGATGAGAACTCAGAAATTGACGAAATTTTTAAGAAGTGTGTCGAAACAGAGGTCAAATTATACGGTTAGGCAGACCTTTCCATTTTAAACTATTTTATTTTGATTATTCAGAAAGCTAGATTAATTTTACAAATGTTGCCATCAAATTGAAATACATAATACCTTGTACGCTCCGACCTCAAACCTGTATACGCTGGGAAGAGGCTGTGACCCATTATCGACCCCGTTTCTTCTGATGTATCAATGATATGTTGCAACTTGCCCCCGGGCCGTTTCCCGCCATGTTATATGTAAAAAAAGCTGCATCAATAAGGGTCCATCTGTCGAAATATTACATATTATATATGTATAGTTATTTTAGGCTTTTATACATTGTTCGTACAAACAACATTTCGATTAGAAGACTATCTTTAGTTGCTCGATATAAATTCCATTTAGTAGATGATACATAGATTTTTATTCTGTTTTGTATGAATAACTACGATCTTATATATTAACTTATAGAACATTAAAATATTAATATCCGTTTAAGTAATATTCAAATAAATTCGTTTTATTTCATCTATTAATTTACTATAATATAAATATTATTATGGTCAAAAGTATCTCTTGTCAAACAAGCTTTGTACGTCTTCTTAAAGCTTTTTTCACGTCGCGTGAACGTCCCGTACCTTTCGTAAAAAAATATTTTGATAAATTTTCAATGTTTCACGTTTGTTTCCTTTACTTCGAAGTATTGGTTGTCAGTCAAAATGATTGGTTCTTCATTGTGCTAAAAATGTAATATATATATATCTATACTATAACACAACAGAAACGAATAATCTTATAATTAGTATAAGAAATATCTAGATTTAGAGTAGTTGAGAGCCTTGAAAAATTGGTGAATGTTATAATTAAAATGCACTTTTTATTGCTTAACGTTGTGATATAAAGGCCTTATTTATAATTTTGGAATCAAATATTTATTTAAATATATATTGCATATGTTGCGTTAATTTAATCGTAAATGACAATGATTATTGTCATAATGTAGGCTTAAAATTGAACCACCAAACTGATTGAATCGCCCAAATAAGTACAGTTTGAAAATGTAGGGTCAGGTTCACATTGTTCTTTATTACAACTAAGTTCATCTTCATTATCAATAAAATTAATATTGATTTATAAGAATACCGGTGTTCGCGCATTCGATACCAATATAAAAGTAAAAACTTAAACCGAACGTGGATCCATCACTGACGACGTCTACGTGCTGACAATTGTGTGAAAATTGCGGTTTGATTTTTCCACGAATAAATTTTTACCATATGAACACCCAGCTGATTGTGTTATATGAATATTTAAAAAAAAAACATGCACAATGCCGTGTGAACCTGGCTTTACTTTGATTTATAATAAGTGCTACATAAAAACTCCTATTAGTTTAAGTAATCCAATAAACTCTGTCTTTAGCACAAGAGTTCACTGGGGATTAGATTCAACTCTATAAGAATATTTAAAGTAAGGCCTTTGTGGGATTTTTAGTCACGGGTTCAGGGAACTCGACATGAATATCCTCTCGCTTTATTAGCTAAGAGATTTTATATTTCACGAATTTACTATTCTATGCACTTATATTTTAGGAGACTTACAGTTCAATTCATCACTCATTTATGAAGTTATTGTAAGTTTAGTAGAATTATATTAAAGGGCTTGTTGACAAAGTTCGTCATAGATTTTTCTATACTTAGCGTGGTTCTCCATAGTTATTCTGCTGATCTTTATAAAATTAAAATATGATGTACGGTACTTAGGACTAGTTTATAAATTACGTCGGGTGCAATCTCTCATAGTGCTAAGGCACTAGAATATTGATCAATATTGTTTGTATCCGTTATAAATGGCAACTAGAAATAGCGATGAGGGGTATTAATTAAAACATTGTAGTAATTCTTCAATTTTTCAACTCTTTAATTGTACAACACCTTCTGTGTCGTTTATTGTTTTTATTCCAAAGATGAATGAAGTAATAAATAAATTGCGAAAATAATATTACATTTATAATAATTAAAATATTGTATTGTTTGAAAGTAAAGTCCTGATACTATCTAGAAGCATGATATATATTGTTATGATTATTATTTAAATGCTTTATTTTATTAATAAAATGTTATTAATTTAACCTTCGTTTTTCTTCCAACACATGAATTAGTAGTGTTTTATGTCTTTTAACCCAAGGTGGGTTTGTAGATTTGTTAATCGGAAATAAAAAATATTTCGAAGAGAGTAACGTTTTCTTAAAGGAACTAATAAAAAGCGTTTTAGATCCAAATAATTTTATTTTTTAGTAGAACATCTAGACCATTTTGCGAGACTTGTATCACATTCAAATAATTATGAAAACAAACTTATTCTTACATGTCATTTTTTCTGGTTTATATGTTACCAAAAAGAATAAAGAATCTGCAAATATCACAATTAGTTATAATTTTTATAAGTGATTTTATATATATTGATACCAATTTTATTCTTTTTGTTAGCATTTGGGCCGTGGGCATTAAAACATTTTTTTGGCAAAACATCATAAATCTCGAGTAGAAATGTCGACTACTTGGCGTTGAATGAACATCTAAAACGCGTACTTAAACTACTAGTCTTACAGCTAATTAAACACTTGAATTATGGACTATAACCCTACGATATAAAATGTATTGGAAGATATGCAAATGCAACATATAAATGTTTAATGAGAAAAAAATATTACATTTTTAACAAGTCGACAATTCCAACGAAATCTGAAATTGATTTAAAATTTTGAACAGAGGTGAAGAAGTGAAATAGTATTATTAGTCGAAAAAAAAGGTTTTGATACTGAAAATACGATTTTTAAAATCGGAAGAAACACGTTAGTGATCTTAAGGTATTTTTAAAGTCTATATATACAACACAGGACAAACGTGTGACATTAATTATTTGTGTTTCAATATTAATTTATGAGATCTTGAAAATGCTTAAATATACAAAAGCCAGCCGAGCGAGTGTACAACGATAGCTCGGCCATGATTGAGTTCTGTATTATCAAGTATTAAGTATACGACACAAACTGTTATAGACAAGTCGCGAGACCTTTTAATATTATTAATAAACAACAAATCTTATATAACAACTACTTGGTGATGGTAAACACTTATTATTAATACCGACAGAATATAAACACGTTAAAATCGATTTGCATTCGCCAGTCCGCGGATAAAACATTTTTGGCATACAATGGTTCTCAACTTTGGTGAGAGCTCAAGGCATACTTTAATTGAAAAAATATTCTCCGGCATTAACATATTTATTAAAATACATGATCCAAGTTTATTTTTCAGTTTTTTCGCCATATATATTTTACGTAACAATAATCTATTTCGAGAGAATATTAGGTCAGTCTAAGTAATACTGAATAAATATAAACTAATCACTTAAAAAACAATACCATTCTTAGGTGTTCACAACTAAAGTCCGCCCTTATTACCTCGTTCCATAACAGAACAGTTTTTAACACATTCTGCCGCTCACCGCCTCTATTTGTCCGATGCCCTGACAAGCGGGCCCCTCCTTTATGCAGGTGTCTATGGGCGGCGATCAACACTGTATTTAAAGTGCTCGTATTTAGTTATCACCTAAGCAACGGATTAAGAGTAAAAAAGACATATACACGGCCATATTGACAAGCAGACGGGAAAGTGAGAACATGATTAACTTGAATACGTTTTAAGATTAAAATTCACAGCGGAGATGGCCTTCACATATTTACAATGATTTTATGTCACTTATTTAAATATAACTTATAATTTACAACTATTTAAGCGTATATTGGTCTAACACCAAAAACTTATTATTTTATATAAACATCGAGGCTCGTCTAAGGCGGAGGCGTATTTTTCGGAAATGTATATATACATAATATATAAATTATTTAAAATTGTTAATAATATAATTCTTCTTCCAAAAGTAGCTCTTAACCGGTTTAATGTGTACGATTGGGACAAGCTTATTGGGTATAATATAACATTGGCCAAACAAGAACTTAATAGCATAGAAAATGTTTTAATTTTAATTAACTTCAAAACAACGAATTTTATTTAAATTGCACTATCCTATAAAAATGGACATATAACTTTAATAACAATATATCATCATAAGTTTAATCTAAATACATACATTATTATTAAAGTTTTTGCGCAAAGCCATCCACAGGTACGGACCATAGAAAATACACTAAAACGTACCTTAAAGTAATATCAGAGAGCTATTCATATGTTTTTCACTCTATGGGGAGGATAATTCGCTAATTCTACTTTGACAATTTTGAAGCCCTAACATGAAAGATTAAGATGCCTATAAAATGTAAATAGAACACAATTCTGTATATATAATTAGGCTATCTAACTTTTAAAAGTTAATCAAATTAAATATAATTTTAAAACTATCCCCAAGTGATAAAAATTAGCCAGTCGTCACTCATAAAACGCTAAATATAGCAGTACAATCGTATAGATGTGATTCGTATATTATATACTTAAGGCAAAATCGAAATGTGATGCATAGACTAGAGGAAGACAAACCCAGCCACGCTACGGCAAAGTGCTTACGTAAATGCATTTTTGACGTTTATACGGTTCTTAGATCAATGTAATGTTTTCGAACGTTTAGCGCGTTTCAACGCTTTCGAAGTGCGAACCCATGGCAACATGAAATTTCTGAAATATAAAGTCAACATTAAAACTTTTGTTTTCTAATTCAATAGTAAACGATTCTACAAAATCATCGAAACGACACAAGAAAGAAATACCGAGACTGACGTGGGAATTGTTATATTGTTAACAAGTAGTATTAGTTAATAATAGTTCGCACGCGTCAGTCTCAGTCAGAACATCACACTTAAAATACGACGTGCAGGGAATCAACGTACGTCCTACGTAATACGTATAGCAATTATCTGAATACCCTTTATTGTTCTAATTAACCATAACATCATCGGAGTCGGTCAGAGAGACTTAATTAATAAATTGCATATGTCTGACGTATACTCTCGTGAAAACGTATCGTAACTGTATATGATTAAATTCGAACAAATCAAGGTCAGTCAAATACTTTACAACACACGAGCAAGTGTCGGTATTAGGAATTAAAAAATTGACCCACATTCACAAATATTAATCAAACAAGTACATTCCGGCATGCTTAAAAGCTTATATTGTGCAGCTTGAATGAATACGAACCATAAAGTGCAACAAACCCGCGTACTGCATTAAAAAGCAAGAAAATGCTGAAGCCAATGATTAAGAATCCAATTTGGTGCTGAGCGAGAGAAATGAAATGGAGAAGTACAAAAGTATCGGGTTATCTTCTAATACTGAAATGAAATATTTTTGTTCAACACGTAATACTAATTGAATCAAAGAAAAGTGAAAAACTACAAACATTCGATACCGCCGTATACCTTGGTGAAGATTTGTCTTCAATGTGGTTATGGGTTCATTGCAGAGGCCACTCGACACACAAATACATGTCTAATACTACAATAAAATATAGATGTGCTTAAAATAAAGTAAAGTGCTGTAGAAGCTTTTAAAGGTTGCTATTTTAATGGACAAGGTGGAAATTTAAAAGTAACAAGCGACTGTGATATTTCATTCCAATACAAAAAAATACACAACCCTCGCGGTGCCGAGGCAGCCAGAGTTGGGCCGCCAAACGCTAGCAAACTTACGCGTGTGGTAAATCAGGAACGTCCTCGCCGAAAGCACCGACGGGCAAGCTGAGCGCAATTTGTAATTCGTGCAAGTCTCGCTGGGGCCGCGGCCACAAAGTATAGACCGAAGGGGGAGTCACGGGCATATTTGACCACGAGTCTTTATGCCGCTGCCGCAAACGTTCCATATGCCGCTGCTCTCTTATCCGCCGCATGTGCCATCTGAATCCGCCACAATTTGTTATCTTCACTTTACGCGTACACATCCGAGAGCTCGTCATTACATGGAGCCCTCGACTCCAGTGAATGTAATACTTTCTCGCTTATCACTTGGCTCTTATGATTTATGACATATAATAAGGAGCCAAATGTATACAAAATATAACAAAATATTTTATTCATCACGACATGCTCATCAAAAAGTTGTAGTTTAATATAAGTACTAAAATCTTATTAATTAACCTTTACCAGTACCCGCTGTTATATACAAAAAACATATATTTTTTTCTACTATTATTTTTTAATCGGACAACACATGGGACTACACAATATATGACCCTACTCGATCAGCGTAATACGCACCTTGGAGCCTTTCGATGTCAACTATACTCTATGGTGAATCACAAGATCTAATGTTAAAACAAAGGGTTGTTGCCGACATAATTAATGTTTATCAATACTAATTGCTTATTCACGTCTCCGTTTTTATTCTATAGTGCACAGCAAAATCACAGGGAAAGCAAATATTTAGTGTTATTTAGTAAGAATAGGAAATTATATTGTTGAGAACTTCGAGTTAAATGAAAAGTTGAATGTCAATTATTAGCACACGTCTTACGAAGGAAGATGAAAAGCCACTAAAGTATAAATAACGTAATAAATAACCATCTTTAAAAAAGCTACGAAGACTATCGTAAAATGTTATTCAATTTATTTACATAACAAAAATGTCTCTCTTCAACGAGCTTTCATTTTCTCGATCTTACACTTTTTACTTACTGTAAAAGAATAAAATTTTGTGTTCTTGTTGTTTGTGTAATACGAATAATTTTCTAATATATTTCTCCTAACCAAAATGTGTTTGACTCATTTAGCCCACGAGTATTTTCATTATTTCAAAGAACTCGTTTAAGATGAGAAGACGCAAATAAAGAAACTTATATCACACATACATAGTTTTAGTTTTACACAAACCTAATTCTGTTTTTTTCGTTTACTTTGTATTTATATTCTATTTCTTTCAATTTTTCGAAGGAAATAACTAAAATATCAAGTCATACAACGGACTGATTCACGTTATGTCACCAACCCCTTCATTAAAATATCAAACTTTGAGTTCACCATAGCGTACAAGAGGCGTATAGATTACAGATCTTCGATTAATTTTAAGCAACAGGGTTTACCGTCGACGTATCCTTCCCTAATTAAAAAATATCAACACAATTTATATCCTGCAATTTCCATCGGGTACTGTGTTATTAAATTCATAGAAAATGTTTTTCTAATTTGATGAAAAATTGAAAAGAAAAATGACCTTAACTGGCGCCTCTCCTCCGTTTCGTGTTTATTGTGACGTTTCTCATATGTCTTATCATTTACAAATTCAGCACAAACACAATGGGTGTCGGGCTCGTATTTATTTTCGCGCCATTGCGGTACCTGAAACATTTCTCTTCTTATATAACTCACGAAATTAAACATTCATAATTAAGTGTATTTCATTGTAACGCGGAGTGAAGGTTCGATCAAATCAAAATATCTTTATTCATGTAGGTAAACATGTACACTTATGAACGTCAAGAAAAACAAATTAAATTAACTGTAAATTTACATTTACAACCAGTTCGCAAGTCAAGGGCGTAGAGCCGGTAAGAAGAACTGGCAAGAAACTTTCCGCCACTCTTTTCAATCGCCAAGTTTTTAATACAAATTGTTTGAACTGGAGCAAATCAATCCCAAGGATTAGGGTCATTTAAGTATTCGTCACATTTATAAAAGGCTTTATTAATTAATTTACTTTTAACAAGGGCTTTGAATTTATTTAGTGACAGTTCTCTAATTTCGCTTGGGAGTTTGTTGTAAAAACGAATACAATTTCCATATAAGGAGTGGTTTATCTTCTGGAGCCTGGTTGGTCGCACACTCAAATTAGTTCTATTACGCGTATTATACTGGTGAAAGTCACCATTTATTTTGAAATCGTTTAAGTTTTTTTGTACATACAACAAGGCTTCAAGAATATATTGACCGCATAAGGTCATAATATTTAGTTCCTTAAATCTATTCCGTACCGACTCCCTCGGGGAAACACAACAAATACCCCGAACAGCCCGATGATTAGCTTGAGGGACAACTAAAAGCTGTGAATTTTGATCCAAAATTTAATTTGTATACAAAATAAACAGCTCCCGTTGACCCTTAACATTGAGGCAAAAATCTGAATAGGTCCTTCGAAAGCGACAATATCGGTCGACTTTTCGAGAGTCTATCGCAAGCTGTGACTTTTGATACAGATGTTTAACTGTACCAAAAGTCGCAGCTACGACAGGCACTCGATATCTTCTCTTCTCACTGCTCCCGCTTTACGAGTCAATCGAAGGTCAGTTCTGTTCAATATTTAAGATTTAACACTATTGTAATTACCTCCACATTATTCAAAAACGCTAGATCGGGGTCGAATAGTTCGCTATTGACGCCAGTCGCTAGAGTGACACACCAGTCACATTCCGGGTCTCCGATTAGACTGTGGAACGGTTCGTGTACCGTGAAGCCGGGGGGAGGCGACCTCTTCACTACAATTATATTCGAAAAATATTATTTGGACCTTTATTCAATTGCATTAACATTTATTTCTTTTTGAAATTATGAAGTAATTTCACTTAGTAAAAAATACCTCTCTTGGCACGTGGCTTTTTAGTTTCTTTGCTGATACCGGTGGTAGAAAGAGCGCGCTTTTTGCCACGAGACGTGCCAGGTCGCCCTTCGGTCTGTGGACATGCATTTATACTATATAATAAAAAGTACTATTGATTACAGGAGAGCGAATTGAGTTTTGAAGCGTTTCATAATGAATAATTTATTATTTTATTATACTAAAGTATTTTCCTGACCTGCATGGGTCGTGACGTCTGGCCGAGTGTTTCATGAAGTTGTTCTATACTACTAAACGATTGTTGTAACACTGGTTCCGTCGGGTCAATGGGATAATCTAGGTTTTCTTTAGATTCCATGTCCGGCGTAACGTTTAATATATCAACCTCACACTCCTCACTATCAGACACTATATCCTCGAGCGCAATCTTTCTTTTTTTGTTCACGAATAAATGGGACGTCGTCTTGCGTTTCAGAATTGGATTCTCTTGGACTTCTTGAAATTCGGCCTCCCCTAAAGTTATACAAATAAATTGACATATAACGAAACATTTGAAATTCTACTACTTTACATTAAAAATATAAGAAATTAAAGAAAGTATTTATATCACACAAGACATTCCAACATATAGCCCACATAACCCGCGGAAGCCACGGTTCTCAAAAAAATTGTTTCTCCGACAGCGAAACTCCTGGTTAAAGACATTTTACATTACCTAGTTGATACGGATCTTCTCCTGTCGGGGTAGTGTCTATTAGTCGTAAGCACTGAGCGAGAGATCCTGTGGATTTATACTTAAAGGCTTTCTTGAAAGCAGGACTCTGGTAGCTTTTTCCAACAACAGCGACAGCTAAAAACCATTTTTCAATTATTAAATAAAGTAAAAAAAGTTAAGCTTGTGTTCGCAAATAAACACCCTAATTTAACAATTTTATGTAATAATTAGTTTCGATTCAGGCATAAAATATATATATATAAAGCATTAAATCAATAATACCCAAGTCCGTTATATTAATAGGTAGGCATTAGACCATCAGAAGGGTACGATTTTCAACTCCTAACTACATCCGAATCGAGGCTGTGCCGCAATGGACTTTTCTATGACGGAAAATATAGTGTGACATGTGTTAGATTGAAAAATCGACGGTCAGATCACTTGCCCAATATGAAAAATTAACAATGATGAAACAGATAGTACATTAATCTGAAGCCCAAACCTAAAAGATTATATCGCCACTGCTTTTTCTCTTACTTAAAAAAATAATTAGCCTAGGTTATTTGTATACTATTTGCCGGCTGAAAGTTCTTTTTTAATTTTAGCTATATTCTTACAAACCCAAAAATACAATTATTTAATTATTTATTATTAGTATAGATTCTACAGGATTTTCTCTTGGACATCATATCACTGTACGATCGGGGATGTTTAGCGGGTATAAATTGTATAAATTGCTAAATACTGAAATACCGAGCGTGACCTCGGGACAGGACATTAACAAAATTGCAAAATTTTCCGAATTCGTCTGCTAAACCAATCAAGAAGTTCAGGCTCACTTTCGCATACTGGGCGATTATAATGGTACTTATAATCGCGTACAATAAACATATAGACAGTATAATACTGGATATATTCGGATTGGATTATTTAAGGGTACTAGTATATACATAGAATACGTCTAAATGTTAAGCATAATTTATTAATCTTGAGGAAAGAAAGACCATAATTACTGAAAGAATTAAATAAAAATAAAAAAAACATTTATTTAAAAATTATACAAAATTCAGTTAAATAACAAACACTCAAATTAAATACAAAATGTGTTTATACTAAAAATAACCATAGGTTATTTAATAATCCAGTATTTAATACGAATAGTGTCCAAATTCAGGTATTTTTCATGTCATGTCAGTCTTTATTGCCTCTTCCGTTCTACGCCTTTGATTTGAAAACTGGCAGTAAATGTAAAATTAGAATCATTTAATTTAATGTATATTTATGTTTTTTGGACGTTCATAAGTTTTACATTATGATTTCAAATGATTTTTGTTTTGTTTTAACTATTGTGCTTTCCTCGGTTGAACCCGAACTCACTAGATGAAAGGCCTGCTCCAGGCGTTATTCTTTCTAGTTTTCGCATTTTATTTTAATATCGTATTCCCATCTTGTTAGTGGCCACTAAAGAAACGAAAGAATAACGAAATCGCTGCTTGCTGAATGAAGGCAGTAAAAGAAACATGCTGGCCCGTCTCTTGCCTTGTATTGTTTATCGTTAAAAGCTGTTAACAATCGTTTCGAAGATGACGGAAATCGTGTCTGAGATGTCGGAGTTTTCGTATTTTAAAGGTCTGCATAAGCCTTCGTGGCTTCCCGTCGTGTTGTCTTGTTCCTATAACCGTTTCCAAGGAACATTGAACTTTAGGTTGTGATGCAAATGGAAAGCGTCGAATTTTTTTTTTCAAAATACAGATTTACAATCCCGATATCAAATTTTAGATTGTGCTAGAAAGAACAAAGCACTTGTGTGGCCATCTTTTTTCTGTAACTTATTGTTGTTTGAATGAATGTAAAATTTAGTAATAAACTTTTACAGTTAGTCTGTACGGAAAGAGAACCGTTATTGCCGTTTCCCATATAAGTCGTCGTTCTAGTGCTTAATTAACTTTTTGTTGCGTTGATTATGGTTTGTCATATAAAATGTTCGTAGATATAAACAAATGAAAGTATACTTTTAGTGAATAAAATAAATCACCGAAGAAAAAAAATGTTTAACCCGAAACTGTGATCCCTTTCCATATACACTCTTTTTTTTTTTTTGGCTTTAATTTGTGCCAACTGGGCACAAAGTACTTCGCCAGTGTAGTGTAGATGAAGAAGGCACGAAGGAGATTGATCGGTAAAATTTTAGGAGGAAATTGATAGGTAATTATGAACCTAAAAAAAAATTGTTGGAATTCGATTGCTAGTTTAAAGACAGCACAGACAACACAAACATGAGTAAATATACGCTCTTAACGTAATTCGATCAATGTGGACAGTTATCGTGACAGTTGATAAATGGCGTTTAGTTGTCTTTATTTCATAATGCCAATCGACGACCCTTGTCAATACGACCAATCCAATACTATTATTATAAAATCTCTAAGATATTTCTACCATTGGGTACTTTATTCTATGCGGAATTCAGAGCAAGTATTCGACATAAACTCGGCAGAGTATATTTAATTTATTTTTACCAGTGTTAGAATTCCATAAAATAGGTACAAAGTCTGAAATCACGAGAGTTCGAACTATAGTAAATATTAAAAACGAAACCTAATAAAACTTACCTCGCGGTGCTTCGATTTGCTGCTTCGAGCGGCATCTGGTCGATTTGCTAGTGCTTTTCCGCTTCTTTCTTTGAACCATGGGATCGCTCTTAGGAGACACTTTTCTGCGAAGTATAATCTATATTTGTATATGCGCTTAAACCTACTTATGATTAACAACCATGTTCATTAAGTCACGTTATTAACGAAACGGTCTTTGACGAAATTTAACTGCGAGGCGGTAACAAAGAAGTTGCAATACAGATATGCTACGTCATCGTAGATTCGACTAATTCGTTTTGTTAATTTTGTCACGTTTATAAATAAATATTTTAACTGTCGAATTGATCAATTAATGCTTATGTTCCTCCAACGCTTTTGCAAGCCGCAGTTTGTACAGATTAAACAAATTAATTTTATTTAAAGCGAGGCAAGGTTAACGCAAGCATTTATAAATCGATTAATGTTAATAATTAATTGAATACAAACTCGCATATGGCACACAGCTTTGACACGATCTCTATCTCTATCTTTAGGTTATGTCTCCAATATCTCTCACGAGTCTCTCTCGGAGTCGTTTGTCCGGATTGATATTTAAGGATTTAAATTACACGACCGAAACGTGAAACATTATAAAACACAACAAAATCTGTAACATATTAATTTTCGCCTTCGCAATTTACTAAACGTTGAGATTAATACATATAATTCTTTTTGATTCTGAAAGTTCTGTTTAATCTTTCTAAAATCTCTCTTCTCTTCTACTTCTATTGTACAGATCTATTTTTATATTAATATGCCGTTAAGCATTTTGGTGTCGGCAAACCGTTTGTTTTGATGACTAATCAAAAACTCAAAATCGAGGCAATCAATCGAACGATCGACATCGATCAGTCTTCTCTCAATGTTCGCTCAGCAAAAGAATAATATTAATAGTTATTTCGGCATCACACACTCGGATTCCCTACGGAGATGCCTTCCCGTGCCAGGCTGCGTCGGGCGCGCATAGAGAAATGAAATCGCTGAGCTCGAGGGGCCCTAGTCGCTCAGCAAAAAGTCATCATCACTGCCCTTATATGATTTATATCGCATAGCTCGCGTTCCGAACGCACAGTGAACTCTCCGATAAGTCACAACAATATTCGTTACCTATTCATGGCTTGTCGGGGCTTTGCCTGGCTCTGTGGCTCCTTACAATTCGCCTTCTTCGTCCGGGAACGTTTGTTCTCAATCATTTGGCCGGCACACGTTCTTAGCTGAGTGTAGTTTGCTCCTGCGGCTATTTCTCTATTATGTTTTTCAATGAGTGCTGAAAAAAATGTAATATTGAGTGTTTTGTACGGTCGAACGAGTGACAAACATATTTGAGTAAACGTAAAAGTGTCTTAATAAAAAAATCCTATTCGATCGCCGTACGACTTTATTTAAAAATAACTTAATGTAGAGTATATAATAAAGTATATCGAAATACATAAAAATACTGTACAATCGATTAATTGATCAGAAATTATACCTTGTGCAGAGATTCGTGCTCGCTCGAAAATTTCTTTTAGATCTTTTTTTCTTTCTGGCGACCTGTGACTCGTAACTGGATACAAATCAACAATCTGAAATCGAAATTAATGAATTAAAGTAAAGTTTAACTCGCCACTTCCCCAGCGTGTCCTGTTCCAGGTATGTTCGACTGGGCCTACCAAACCCTTTGCCTTCCACAATTGCCTTTTTATAAAATAATTGTATATTCTACTTTTAAGCCACCCTTCATTCATCTTCCCTAAATTGTCAACTAAGCATTTTCTTTTGTATCCTTCTCATTACGTCTTCTTTTATCCCACACACAAAGGAATTACAACACAAAAGAATGCAACTCCCCAGTCAAACAAAAAAATTCCTGTAAACCTAGCTGCTTCTGTGTGTTTATGTGCATATGAAACCAAATCAACTTATTTTATGTAAAGAAACTAATATATAATTAGAACCTCACCTGAGGAGACTTCTGGTTTATAGTTTCAGACGTAACAGTGGATGTAGGTTCAGGTGGATGGTATGTCATTTCGTGCGGATCACAAGCAATACTTAATCCAAAAGTACCAACTAATTTTGCCTTGAGCTGAAAAGATGCAATGAATAATTATAGTATATGCCTTTAAAAGTTCACTTATCTAGATGATAAGTGAATAACATACACATACATTTTAGTGGATAACATACACTTTACATAAACCAAAAAGGAAAAATATTTAAAAATCTTATATTTTAGTGAAGAATCTTTAATCTGTGATGTTGATTTAATTTTTTAGAAATAACAGGGCTATATATGTATATTATAACCTACATGAAATAAAAATAGCTATAAATGATCTCTTAACCCGTGAACTCACCTCTAAAAAAGATTTTATTATAAAATTGTAACAGCAAAAATGAGTTATTAATATACTTAAAATTTTGTACATATTCACAAAAATACATCTTTGCTATGGTTCCATTACAAGCAAATAAAAATATTTTTATAATTAATCATAATCATCTCGTATCTTACTTTTACTCTTCAGCAGGTTTTGCACAAACCTATTTACACTTATAAATTACATGTGCATGGAAGTCTGAAATATATTATCACATACATACAGGTCAAACTTATAACATTTTTTTTAAATCAATTAATAAACCAATCCTACCATAGATGATAATACCAATCTACTAAGCTAACATGGCTAGTAGTTATTGATTACAATATCTCATTGTTTTACAAAGATTGCTTCACTTTAACATTAAGAACATAACATAACATTTAAAATAAGTACTTTAATAAAATTGAGTTAAATCTACATTTGAACTGTCAGAACTGGTCTTGTTTACAAACTAAATTAATTGTTTATTTTTTCTGTCATATCTATATGTACACCAACACAAACAATTTTTTTTTTGATAAAAATTTCAAAGATGAGAAATTCACTTCCAAGACTAATCTTAAATCTTGTTAAAATCCTATATTTAAGACCATCCAAGTGAATTCAAAACTAAAACTGATAGTTCCTTAAATCAAGCTTAAACTGAATTTATTCCATATATAAAAGTGTGAACTCACCGCATTATTTTCTAGTTTCAGTACTTGATATAATTTATCTTTCTTTGTAATTGCTTCGTTTTGCTGTTGCACTAACTCTAAATGGTAAATTAGTAAATCTTTCAAGCGTTTATTTTTCTGTTCTAAGGCATTCAGGTGCTCATGGATTTTATTCAAGTTAAAATATTTGTCTTCTTTTTCTGCTACTACGAGTCGTGACGCTTGTTCCACCTGCTTATCAAAAGGAAGAACAGTTCTTCGTCCAGGCTCCGAATGGCACGCGTAAATATGGTCAAAAGGAAACCTCACCAGATCATCCTTAGGGTCTAACTGATTAAGTGTCGTCAATCCAGTCGAAAAATTCAACAAATTATTTTTATTAACACTATTGCGATTGTTCATTTTTAAAGAAAATAAATGTAACAAACCGAAGCAAGCCTACCGGCTGTCAAACCTCATATGTCTTTATGTCTTTTACGGCCGAAACATTACAGCTGGGCGAAACAAGGCGAAAACCGCCGAAGCCCGGCGGAAATTTTACGTCTATGCATTACACCAACAATTTAACACTCAACCAAACACACAATAAATGATTACACTTGTAGTTATACTATTCCGGGGTATTTTGATTTATGTTTTTTTATTATACATACAGAAAAATGCTAAATTTTTAATAAAACATTGAACAAATAAGTGATGAAGTAATGCTTTCAAGCAAAGCTTTCGGCTAACGTTGGCCTAAGTCCTAACGCCTCATCAGTGTTGCCGATTACGAAAGTCTATAATACCCGAATGTCAAGTGAAAAATTCCCGACTTAAAACAATTTTAGTGCCCGCAACACTTTAAATAAAAAAAACAGCTTTTTATTATTTATGTAAGTACTAGTATACTCAACAACTATTTTACTCAATTAATATGAGGGTAGAACTCCGAAACGAGGCTAAGCACTAAGTTTGACTTCTGTGCGTCAAAAAAATACTGTTGTAGTATGGGTTAATCTCATTATTAAATCCCACCCGTCGTTGTCTCCTCTGCTGTTTTGCTTTGTTAAGACTTAGTGATAATATGCTACATTAAAATTGCTTTAATTTTGTTTTAACATATTTAACATCGGTTTATTGGGTAGTTCAATATAGTGATAAAACCGAATTAGGCATCCGGGTCGGCGAAGATGGCAGTGATGTTGAATTTAATGTGGAAAGCAAGTCTAGATAGTAAACACAAACTTGAGCTCTAGTTCATCCAAAATCATTTGTGGTCCAACGGAATGCGTAGATCATTTAGATATTGACAATGTTAGATTTGTTAAATAAAATGTATAACGTAATGATTTTCTCTAATAAACAAAAAAAATTTTTTTATTTATTTATAATGCCAATTCTTCGATGCATCTGACGGCGTTACGCCAGAATTAACGTATTCAGATACCATTTAAGGGGGACCTGCCCTTAAATTGTTGAAGATAATGATGTCAGCAATACTGACGTCGAAGATTGGTTTGTTGAGCCATTTAATTACGACATAAGAGTCTACATTTAAATGGCTTCTGATTGGTTCGCAGCTCCACCACTCAATCTAACTGAGCACCGCACCAATCAGTTGCTGTATTTATAACCAGAATTTGTAATAAACAAGTTTCGTGACATTTCGGGTACTCGTTCCACGACTTTTTTTAATTTTATGACCAGGGGGTGGGTCTAGCCATATTGGTGTCGAAAAGTTTTCTACATACCGCTTTTGGGGAATTGTACTGACGAAAACGCTCCGTTCGTAGCCAAGAGGCACTACACTACCGCAAAGCGTAGCTCCAACCTGTGTATCCGTCATATTGTCTATGGATGAAATGTATTTCTAGTGTCAGTTTAATAAATAAACCTTATAAAAGTAAATACTGCAATAGAAACCTGCAAAACGGAATTAACAATCTACGTAAGATCGAAATAATTTTCGTAGACGTTATGGAAAGACGCAAAGTGACATAATATATGAATTTAAATGGTTTGTTAAAATTAACTATGGTTTCTTTTACTTTTTCTCAAAAATTTAAGGTTATGAAATAAATAAAATATTTTGAAATTGCATCATCGCGGTATACAATAAATAGTAGTATTCATACTACTTTATATTTTTACGATTTGGTCTCACAACAACTAATCTGCAAAATGAAGAAGCTAGATGTTTAGTTACTGCTTTAAAGCAACAATAGAAATGGTACTGCGGATTGATAAATAAAGAGTGAAAAGAAGATTGATTAGCAGTTGAGCTCCAAAGTATTGAAAAAAATGTGAAAACAGACTTGTATCAACCGTGAAATTAGTGATTGATTAATGCTTTAATTAGGTTTGGTGCTTGAATATTATCAATTTGAATGCAGATTTTGAGTTAAAATAATCGGAAATGTCTAGCTTTTATTAGTAATTTGGTACTAGATTGCATTGTCTCTGTTAATGTATATCCATAAATCCTATTTCACTTTAACTTAAGTATCCTTTTATAAAAGTTTATTGTTTAAAACCTATTTTAAGTTGAATAGTAAGTAAACCAGCAGCAGCACCTCAATAAAATTAAAACGGGATTAATAAAGAATATTAAATTAATATTTATGATTATATTATTATTAAATTAATAAAGAAAATAGAAACTTAGTCTGGTATGAAATGATGACCCTTAATTCACCTTTGGTTGGTGCTCCAACATGTTAGATATAAATTTAAGGTTGATAGTTTGTAGTTGAGTAATATTTACATCAATTAGGTAACTAGTGTTTATATGAGTAATATGTGAATGCAAATCATGTTTAAGTAAGAAATGAATAAAAGTTTTAAGTTTGAAGTATTTCAAAGTTTTATTTTTCGCAATTGCACTAAGTCATTTTGTCTGCCTTGTTAAGTAGGAAAAGCCATTGAAGTGGTTCACATTACTCTTACTTGTAGAAATATTCTTGTAAAATAAATATGCAAATGACCTATACATACTGATAGTTAGGAATTAATTAATATTAAAGTACACAGGAAGTAAAGTAAAAAACTAAAACTCTAAAATTAAAAAATTAACTCTAGTTTAAATCATTATAATTATACGAGTTCGTTTAAAGAACCTAGATAACATTAAAATCGTTCATAACTGAAAATCTTATCATAATAAAAAAAAATTGAAAAAACGTCCAAAACGTTTTTTGAAACTTTAGCCATTAAAGATTTGCTAGCGATTGCTGTATTGAATTACTGCAAAAAACAGCTTTTTTAGACCACGAAAAAACATGGCGTATAAACGCCGTCTTTTCTTCACTGCTGTAACATTAATTGGCTGTTGACTACCGAAAAGCGTGAGCGTTAATTTGTCTTTTCGTATCACTGTCATGGCGTTGCTTATTGTAATTTGTATTTTGTATCCCGACTTTTGGGCTTATGCTACCAAGTACCAACTGTCGACATCAGCTGTCAGTTTCATACAAATTTAGTTTTCGATTTTCTACATACACTACAGTTAAGCCATCTTGACTATACCCGCAGGGTCTTTCTTCCACAGAATGTAAATGTTTTCCTTAATATTTAGAAAATAATCAGTAAAAGAGTACGGTACTGAGTGATCCAATACTGTTTAGAATATAGCCTCTCATGCAGCTTTGTCAGCTTTTTCGTTACCAGTTATGCTCATAAGTGAAGGCACCCAAATAAAAAAATATGTATTTACATTCTTATGGTGATATTTATACAATAGATCTTTTATAACTACAAGATGTAGTTAGTTTTATAATTTACAGAAACATCACTTTTCAGGCTTAAAGAATCCAATATTATTAAAAAGTATTTAGAGTCATTAATTAAACTAATTTGCAGTAAGACCTGATAAACGGCATAAGCCTCCGCAATAAAAATGGAACAAGATCTATTCATAAACAAAACTTTGAGAAAACATGGTCTTTGAATCATAAAAAGCTGCATGAACATGGTTTTTGCCTTTGATGCCATCAGTATATATAGTGTAATATCTAATATTTTGTGACAAGAACTGCATCATATCATAATTATGTATTATTAATAACTGTACTTGGGATAATATTTACTGGATAGGAAATGAAGTGATAGCTGATAAAGTAATATGGCCAGAGTCCAGAGTTTACTGGTCATTTTATATTTATTATTCATTTCCAGATATATTATGGGCAAAGGTGGTGTATATTTTTTAAGAAGCGTTATTCCAGTCAATAATGAAGACGGAGTAATGTCTAGATATGGTGCATTTTTTAAAACTATTTGCATATTATTTGAAGATAGTAATCTGATACAGTATCTATGTGCAAGTAAGAGTTGTCTTTATATTAATGGCATAACTTTTGTCTCAACTTCCATGGCCCTAATGGGTGTTGAGCACATTGCACCAGATATTATTCTCAAAGTTTTGTTCTGTAATATATCAAGTTTATTTACATGGGCTATTCAAATAGGCTAAGAGCTATAATCAAAATGACTTACAATTAATTTGTATATTTAAGACAGTATTTTGGGGTCTGCATCCCATGATACTCCAGCAAGACATTTCATTATGACCTCTTAAAGCATTTTTGGAAATATATTGAATATGTGATTCAAAATTCAATTTCTGATCTATTACTATTCTAAAAAACTATAAACTTCTTACTGGTAACCATGTTTATAATTTCACCATTATAAATAACATTATAGATTGGTGTAACCTTGCTGGATATCATAACATTGCTCTTGGATGGGTTAATTTTTAAATGTAAAGTGTCATTATAATAATAAACTAAATATATAAATAACAATTGGGATAAAGCTATATTAATTCTGTCTATTGAGCTAAATTGGGCTATATGAGCTAGCCAGTTCTGGTGATTTGTCTGGTTTGAGTATTGGAATATCTTTTGAAATAGAATTTAGTTGTTAAGCCAAAGTAGATTGAGGCTATCCAGAAATAATTTTTGAGCTGTTTCATCCAAATGTTTAATTAATCAATAAGATAAGGTAAGTCATCCATACTGGGTGTTGTATTACACCTAGATTGTAAACTTATTGTAAATTCCGACCATGTGAAGGGTTCAAGTAAAAATTTTGAATTTTGATTGACATTGTTTAAGTTAAAATAAATATTCAAGTTACTAGTCTCACTTAAATTACTATCTGTTAAGTTATCAAAAAAGGTGGGAATGAATTCATCATCTTACAAGTAAATTCCAAATCTTACTAATGGGTGTTGTTCTAGTGAAAGTATTAGTCAGTTTAATCCAAAAAAAATTTTCTGCTCCATTATTGTTATTTGATTTTGTGTGTCCTTTCCTTTACAGTTAATATAATTCTCTATGGATGGTACATTTCTATATCATTTTAAAACATTATAGGATGCAAGATTGTTCACAAATATCATTCTACCAGGGTGTTGGCAATCTGCTTTTGAAACTGTTTGATTTTGTAAGGTATTGTAGTTAATATAGGATCATCATAGTATTTAATGTTAATATAGGATCATCAGAATTTATAATAAAAAAAATTGAAAAATTCTAGAAAGAGTGTTATATTTAGTCCAATCAGTCTTTTTATATAAAAACCTGTCTATTGGTGAACCAATTTGATATTTATGAATAGTTCATAAATATCAAATTGGTTATATTTCTGTTATTTTTGGATAAAGATAACTTCCCATGGCATTGTCATGTACAGACCATTCACACATAGATGCAAGACTAGCACTGATGAAGCTAACATCAATAACAGTTTCGTCTGGGATGGTTGACAGTTGTAAATCTACCATCATTCATTCGACTCTTACTACATATACAACCAAATGCTATATGGTGAGCATTAAAGTCACCACTTCCAAATATTGGTTTTCGAAAATTATGAATTATACTTGGTAATCTATTTAACCTGATATGGCGACTAATAGGTGGACAATAAAAATAAAGAACAGTCAAATTACCACTTACTGTAAGATATAGTCAGAGCAGCAGTTTTGAAAAATACGTCTATACGTAAATGAAGTTTCCCGCGCTCTTAACCATTACATATATTGTTTCAAAAATATTAATAATATATTTTAAGGTTGATATTTTATATGATAGTCTGTAGTAGTTTCATAGTCTTTATTATTTATTTTGTAGCAATGGTGTTAGTGTCAGCTGCCATTGTCATGATCATTTAATAACATCAAAGTTAGACTAAAGTGTTCAAAAGCATTTGAATGAATAGTTCACTATTGCCATAAAACAATAAAATAAAATTAATGGTGTAACGCGACAGACTCGCGTTGGTGTAAACAATGTCACACTACGGTCAAGACACGCAACGCGCACATAGTAGCACGTGGCTTCTATATAATGCGATGTCCGACCAAGCTCGTGGCATTTGAGACGAGTCGAGCCCGACGCTCCTCGTCTCCGGCACACCCACCCCAGTGCCGTCCTGCATCAGCAGAGCGCGAACATCCACACCGCCAGCGGGGGCTCTGCCCGAAATGGCTGATGTCCGCCTCAATGGTTCATTTGTCAACTTGTCAATGTTGTGGATAACCCGCCCACCTCAAATAAACGTCCTCGCGTGGAGGATTGTGATGATGACCCCAAGGCGGACTCTGTTGTTGACGGTGGCCGTGAGCGTAATGACTTTTATTTTTTTGTTTTACAACCAAATTATACAACACTGTAACCGGTGAACTCTGTTAATAATAAATAATAAAATAATAAATAAATAAAAAGCCTTTTTTTTCCAGTATTTCAAGTTTACACTTCTTTCAATTTATTTTAGTGTTAGTTCATGTAGTTTAATCTATGTTAGTATAATTTCTCTTTCATGTCATTGTATGTGTACGTAAATTTTCTATGTATTTTCTACTGGAATCCCAAGTTGGGTGTAGGCCTCCTCCAGTGACGCCCATTTATCTCTGTCTTCAGCTAATTTACTCCAATTTTGACCAACTATCGCTTTAATGTCGTCTTCCCATCGTGTAATAGGTCTACCTTTTGTTCTTTTGCCTAGTGGGGCTTTCCAGAAAGTTACTTTTTTAGTCCATCTCTGATCAGTTAGCCGGGCAACATGTCCTGCCCACCTCCATTTCATTTCCTTTGCGTAGCTTAAAACGTCTATTGCTTTGGTTATTTTTCTTATTTTAGTATGACGTATTTTATCTGATTTTCTGATCTTTAGCATACTTCTTTCGAGTCCTCTCTGACAGACGATTATCTTTTTTCTTGTTTCAGCAGTGAATTTCCACGTTTGGCAACCATATGTCAAACATGGTAAGAGGCTTGAATTCATGATTTTGGTTTTAATGTCTTGCGGTAGATCCCCTTTAAAAATTTCCTTGAGACCCCAAAATTTGTTCCATGTTAATTTTATTCTTTTCTCTATTTCTGTATATTTTTGTTTTTCCTATGAAAACTTATGGTTTTTCCCAGATAGACATAATCTTCAACGTATTCCAATGGTTTGTTATTGATTGTTATTGGTCTTTTAGAGCTGTTTGTCATTGTCTTTGTAATATTCAGGGTTTCTACCATGATGAGACTGGGTTGCCCAGTCTGGTCTTATTATATTATATAGGAGCCCCATTTACTTAAACCACATTTTTCCAACTGAAGTTAAAGAAGTGACGGCAATTCTAAGTGTGAGTACAGCAAATAATTTTATTAACAAGATTGAAAAGACAGGAATCGTACGATTTGTTCTAGTTAAGATTTCCAATAAAGAGTTATAGTATCATCAACGTATGAAATTATTGCAATCAGAAGATTCACAAAGCAAGTAGGTCATGAGTATATATATCTTTATAAACTGTAAGCATTACTTTTCTTCCTAATTTTCTACCAGATAATGTACAATACAACTTATTCTCTTTATAGAAGAATGGGGCTAGTTCGCGGGGTCCCTGTAGATTGTCTCGCCCTAGCTTTTTGGAGGTTAATTTAGCCTTTCCAAGTGACCGCGAAACTGAACGTTGTTCGATTTGTCAACGCCAAGTATTCCACCATTGCATACTGACTGTGTGTGGCGTGAGTAGCGACAATGGGTGTTTTTTTTAGCAGAAAATGCGTAGACTTGTGTCCTCTTAGGATTCAATTGGAAGTTTAGTCTGCCCATGTCTGAGACTCCCCCTAGTAGAGTGTCGACTTCAGACGCAAGTTTGTTCTGGTACTCATCGAAAACTGCCCGAGAAATACTTGCCCGGCCAGTGTAAAGAGTATCCCCAGTGCTGTCATCCGCATAGCAATCAATGTTGCTAAGTTGCAACATATCATTGATATATTCAACACCAAATTTCACGGGTTTAAGGTCGGAACATGCTTCGTCGATGACGACCGTGATGCTCCCATCGGCTAGAAAGCTGGAGATCCAATCGCATATTCAATATTAACTGAGAAGTGATATATAGTAAGATGTGAATAGAAATTTACATAAAGGGCCTTATTATTATTTTTTAGTTTGAGATAACTTAACTAATCACTTTTTAATTTTATTTGATTGTAGGGACTGGTTAACTAAAGACAGTCTTCCCCTTATTGTTCTAAAATAATTTAATAAAGTTGCTATGATGCCTATGAAAGTCTGGTATTTAAAAAAAAGGGAGGACAATCAAAATTTTCAGGGGCGTAGTGCAGGCGAGTTGAAATGACAAGAAATTCTACACCACTTTTTTAATTGCAAAGGTAGTACAACTTAGTACACCAAGTATAATTATATTGTATGGAAGTACAAGTAGAGGGACAACCAAACTCATGGTGGGTGGTGGTATAACCTGGAATGTAACTTTGGTGCTTGTAAACTTGTACTGTAAAATTATAATAAAATAAGTCAGTAAGTTTACAATAAATGTCCCGTAGACAGATATAGAAACACTGTAGTTTCCAAATTTGCTATGTGTCATGTATTAATACTTAGCTATGCTAGTGCATTCAATGAACTTTTAATCAATAACTCATTTAAACTCATATTATGTACATATTAAATTAAAAGACAATCCCCGCTTAGGTGATTCAAAGCCAATAATATTGCTTTAAAAATCTCATAGCGCCCTCTTGTCACACTACTTAGCAACATCGAGTGTGTGATGTTGCATATTATCTACTTCTGACGACTTCATTCGTGTTAATCTCTAGTAACCTTTTTAAGTGCCTAATCCTAACTAAAATACAAGTCATGTTCTGTATACCATAAGACAACAGACCAGAATGTTGAAATTAAATATATTTATTATACTGCAATCATATTCTACATAAATTTATTTGTACTATTTGTTGCAAACCCTTTAATGGTAATTGGTATACAGAGGCATTTGAACTTTTTACAATAATACAATTTTGTTTTCGACGCTATGAAGATTACTCTGTTTTATTGATTGTAATTGTAATTTCTATAAATAAGTTAAAACAAAGTACAATTTATTCGAAACGCAAATTTATTGTTTTCGAAGTTAATTAAATTGCAAATCAAAATGTTACAAGCAGGGCGGCTAGTCTAAACCATACAGATAGTAAAAATATATGCAGTTTAGGTATAATGAAAACAATTTTAATTGGTAATACTATATTATATACAAACATTTTTAAGACTGATTGGATTATTTAGTTAAGTAAAACAACAGTGAGTATGTTACCTACTAAAATTAAATCTGACAATTATCTCTTTAATTTAAATTGACTATTTACAATCACATTGTTATAATAATTGATATGTTAGACAGTGCGTAATGATTTATTTGACCTTATAGGCATAATATATGCTTTATACCATAATATTTAATGCAAATGATGTCTAGAACTTTCTAAACTATTTCTAAAATATTTTTATGTACATAGATACTAAACGATATACTATACATTACTTTCCTCATAATATGGTACGTAACGGAGGCACTTATTTTCTAGTCAATATGTTATTTTCTCTTTTGTAACGATAAAACAAAACATTAACATGTGATAAGGTGAGTGGGGAGAAGATTGAACGGCTTTTGATGAGGTAAACAGAGTTGTGTTTGAAACTCTTGTAGAACAATAAATACTTACCTATAAAAACCTGTACTAATTTATGGCTTTGATAAGTAACGAGCTAAAACTATACTTTTCTATCACATCAATAACATATTGTTAGATCTGTTCCAAAGCAGAGAAAATTAGTAAAGAAAAATATAAAGATATGACTACAAAATAGGATATAGATGAAAACGTGACGGGGAAATTTTTTTTTTCTAATTAAAATCGTTAATAGTAATGTGAGATGTCGTCAATTGTTTTAAGTTCATAGCTTTTAGTGATTTGAAAACGTCACGATTTATTAAATAATTAGGTATTATTACACGATATACCATCAACCATGATTAATAAAATATTTTTTAGGTATTAATTTTGCCAATGTGTGATATGGGATACCTTTCCATGTTCAATTGCAAAACTAAAATGTTTTTTAAGTAAAAATTTAGATAGAAAGGATCTTAAAATCTTTAATTTTTATTTATTGTTATTCCGTATTGTACCTTTAGATAATCATAAAATAGGAAGTATCAACTATACGTACATTGCCAATTTATTTCCTGCTAACAGTTAAAGTTTGAGAACAACTGAATTTTTGTATGAAACTTGGGAACGGAGTAAGATCGAAACTTTCGTATATTTATCTTACCCCTTCATTTTTTATGGTTTAAGATGAAAAGTTGAGATATTTCCTAACTTCGTCGTCGCACTTATCTTGTAAAAGTTACAGTTCACGGGGTAAGATTAAATCACTGCACGCACTCTGGGCGGCTAACTTCGACTATGGTTTGGAACGTTAGAAACAGGCGGTTTTAATAAAAATTGCAACACTCCAAAAAATACGTTAAAATTGGTGTTATAGACGATTCGTTGTTTTACCCAATTTTTTATCTTGCCCCCACTTACCCTAATCATCCTACCTCTTAGTATATAGTGATACCTCTAACTAATTTGTGGTAAATAATGTCTGTTTTTTTTTCCTTGAGTGACATAATTACAAAATATTTGTCGTATTTTACAAAGGTTTCTAATCCTCATGTAGCCCTGGGTTCTGCCATGTTTCATACTTTATACATCAGCAGGTGATCCCAGATTGAACCTAGACATTTTACGGTCTCGGGAGCTCGCCAATTGCCCTGACGTGGAGCGCTGCAGTGAGGCAGAACGAGACTGAGAGGATTCCGACTTAGACTTCTTACCCTTGCTGCCTCCTGATGCTGGTTGTTTACCCTTCAGAGAAGATACAGATACTACTGTATCGGATGTCACGCCATCGTGTTCTACACGCCTTATCACCGCACCCGCGTTGTTCAAAAAGAACTTTGGTTTTGAGTCTTTTAGCAGCGAGTCCTGTAATATGACGGACAAGACTGTGTTATGCAATAATTTTTCTCTTACTTTTATAATCTGTTCAGATGGAAGCTGACCTTAGATTTACTAGACTTGGAAGCCGTGTCAGAGCTTCCTTTCCACCAATGTCATTGAACTGCACAGCCCCTGACTACTTCCTCCTTCTCGGGGGTTACAGCGTTAGCTTCTACATCATCTTCTTTCGGAGTCTCTGTGCCATCACTAAATGTACAAAAGTTTCGTTAAGCAGTAGTTTAGAATGCAAAGATTCATAATAAAATTAGATTCATAGTTTAATTAACTAACTTACGCAGCGTCTGGTTTGGCGTTCTGTTGGTTTCTCATCGTCAGAGTTGAGATCATCGGGGGTCGCTGCGGTTTGTTTGCCAGAATCTTTTCAATGTCCATAATCACTGCCGGAGACAATTGAGGTACGATCTGTAAAATCAAAATAAATTACTCATTAGATACAACAATGCATGAACTCTTATTTAGTTGAAAAATTAAAAGTGACTTAAAACACTGCAGTAAAATATCGTGGTTTGGTTTTTGTCCCTTGTTGATCTATTGATTAATGTAACCGTATAATATAATATCAATCATATATATTTAATGCCTCCTAAATAAGATACCTGCAGTGCGTGTATATTTTCTTTGAATTGTTCGACACTTGTAGCGCCTAGAAGTAAGCAGTTTACATTTTCATTTTTAAGACACCACGCCACTGACAACTGCCTTATCGAGCAATCTGAAATCGTAACGAGACAGGAGTAAATATGGATAACTCGTTATGATTATAGCGACTTAGAAATTATACTCGCTCAAGGCGTTGGCTAGGTCGGAGAGAGCTCGCAGTTTGTCCTTGAAACTTCGTGATTCTTCGGCTACTGTAGATTCATTGTTTTCGGGTTCCTATAAAAACACCTTATTACAGCATATTTTATTTAAAATCTCTAATAAAAAAGGTTGTTCAATTACTGCTTTACTAACATTTTTAGCAACGATTTCTTCCTCCCACCAGCTGAATGTGCTGTATTTCCGGTTGAAGCGAGATTTGGCAAATAATTCTGCCACCTCGTCATGGTTCAGACCCTTATCAGTAGTAAGTGCAGACCACACCATAGTTCCTGCACAAAGACAATGATTACCATCGATCATGGACACCTGTAGTTTTAAAATTACTATATATATATATTATAAATAATATACTGACCTACTCCAATTTTATGATACACTTCTGGCATGTAAAGTTCGGTCTTTTCACGACAGAACATATGGTACTCAGTCTGCTCGACAACCGGCGTACAGCAGTTGAAAGATCGACACTTAGAGTACGCGTCCATGATCTATGAAAGTCATGTTATTGTATTATTATAATACGTTTAACAACATGATACATTTTAATATAAGGCAAAAAGTACATTTTACCTCGGATGGAGTCCAGCGCGCTGTACCCCAATACATCGCGAATCCTTGGTTTACAAGGTAGTTCATTGTTCGGACCAATTCTGCAGAAAGCAATTTGTAACATTGATACAATTCTTGAATATCGATTTAATTATGTAAAATGCCTACCTTCCATCGGACATACGGGATCCACTTTATGTACAAGAACTAAATCTATATACTCCAGCTGGAGCCTCCCCAGCGAGTCCTTCACGCTTTCTATTATATGTTTTCGAGATTGACCTCTTTCTTCACACCTAGAAATAAAAAACACGTTTTACATTTATATACCTTTGGGGACACAGCCGTTAAGTTGTTGAAAAAAAATCCCAGGGTTATGATATTTTTTTAGTTTCTAATAAACAAGCAAAAAATAGAGAAAGCTCACTTAGTACTCCAATAGATTTTTGTTGTAATAATAATACTGGACCGTTTCACATTTCTTTTCTTCAGTATTCTGCCCAATTCTGCTTCACCTTGTGCTAAAATCGTTAAAAGTAATTAGTGTATTGAAAAAGGTGATAAACTACCTACAATCTATATGTATTAAAATGCATGCATTTTTAAGAAGGCTAAGGGCCTGTTTAAGAATATATATTTATGGATAAAGTACCAAATAGCTATGCAACACATAAATTTTTCGAAAGATAAAAGTTCCAAATAAGATACTTCGCGTTTCATGACGAATAGCGCTATCTGACAGTCGTGAAACGTAAAAATACTGTTTATCCTACCAATAAGTAATAAATAGCTTATTTGGAACTTATCCGGACATTGTGAAACAGACCCTTACGGTTATGAGCTTTAGATAAATCAAATAAATTGATTCCACTCTCGAGAGCTGTCATGACGAGGTCTTCAGTGACATCTTCGTTGAGCATAGTCCACAGGCTGAGGCCGATGTTGGGCACTCGCAATCCTGACTTGCCCATGTTTTTGTACCGAAGTCCTGGAGTCACGGACGATGGCATACTTGCGTGGTTTCCCATGTACACTGACGACTGTCGTGCCATATTTTCCCAACTGGCTACAAAATTATTGAATAGTCAATTTATTATAAACACTATAAATTTAGATATATCTTGTTTATGTCTTGTTATGGGTTGTGTGTGATAGTCTAAGCCATGTAAACTTTGACAGTGAAGTATTTTTTAACATAGCCTTCACGAAAACACTGTCCATTTTACAAAAAATATAACTTCAAATAATTGAGTGAAAAGTATAAAATGTGTTAGCCAGAGCTTGGAACTAATATATACCTGGTTGAAATAAGTGCAAGGCAGAGTTTGTGCTAAAGTCGTCCATACAATCCAGTGAAGCGATGGGTGCTCGGCATCTGCGTATTACGTTCCAAGATCAAAAGTCTAAATCGTATATTTCATTAATAGTTAAAACTACTTTTCTAGACATTTTATCTAAGGCTAACGGTAACGGTAAAAAATTATTAACCTGAATTTATTATTAAATAAAAAGCCTTTTTTAAATTTGTTCTTAATATTGCAACACTATTTTAATAACTTATTATTTTCAAATTACAAGCACTATAAAAACTTCTATGTTATTATATAAAATGGGTTTACTGTAGCTAGTTATTTTATACTTACACGGTATCGATATAAATCAAATTTTTACACAAATAAAAATTAAATAGAACTAAATATTTGCAAAATTGCCTGCAAAAACAGCTATTGCTACTCTAGGTACCTTACTTTTCCTACTTAAATTCTATAACTCCATAAAGCATAGAAAGTGAAAAAGAAAACGCGGGAGTCAGGAAGAAAGGTAAATTAAGTAATATTAATGATAACTTACCTCGTCGACGGCACTGATATGAAAGCTAAGCTAGCTACAACCTGATGGCTGGCTAATGTAATTAGAAAAATGTCAAAGTTAGAAGACAAAAATCCGATGCCTTTGAACTATGAGGGTTCTAATCGGGCCCCTGGCTTTTGTGTTTTTATGGAATTGATATTCACGACAATTTGATAATTCGCCTTAAAGCAAGCGATCAGAGCATAGCACCTCGTAGCACTCTCGATGGATTGCACTCCAGAGATGAGCCGCGGGGATCATGCGACGTCGACTGTGACAGCGAGTGAAGTGGCGCTGAACTTTACTGTGTCGTGCATTGCTGAGCATGGTTGACGCCCTGTCCTTCGATCGTCGGATGAACACTTGATCGAGAGACACGACGCTAGGCACAGAGGCTAGGACGTTACCGGTATATGGTGAGCATTGGGTTGGAGTCTACGCTGACGCTGTCGGGTAGACCGAGTGGTGTGTGTGGTGTGCGGCGGCTGACCGTGGATTCGCTGCGTGACATGGTGTTTCCTTTGTCCTGCCGCTGCTCCGTTCTCTTCATACCTAACTCGTCTGAAACATACACTCTCACGGTTGAAGGAAAGGACGTAGCGGGTTAAGTCACACGTAGAAAAGCAAGCATAGCCTAACTAACTAATATCTAGGACTAACGGAGATCACACGACATCTACCCACAGGCTGACTGCTGCTCTCGAATCAGCTCTCGCTTAAACCCTCAAGGAATTTGTGCACTGCAGTTTGCCGTCTGCGGAGAAAGAGCGACGACTGCCCCAGTTATGCGTACGCAGTTCCAGCAAGTTCTGCACATGCGCTCTGGCTGTGGTTAACCTTATATAAATAAAAAATCTTGCCTCTATTTATATCAAATTACGCAAAAAAAAGTAGTTACAAAAGTAGTTAAAAAAAGTAGTTAAAAGCGCATAGTTTTGTTTTGCCAATTAAAAAGGAACGGTGGTGAAATTTATTAGGTAATAAATAAAGCCTTGTTTGTTCTCTATCAGTTGGTAACAAATAAAATACTATTAGTCATATATATATCTAATATTATTTTGTTGAAAAAATAGTCTTTTAATTAAAAAGTAAAAGATAGTCACGTGCTACCGCATAATTTTTGTTCAGGTTGGAGCTAAAATATAAAAATATTCACCATAATAATAAATCCTGAAATGTCGAAGCAGCTTTCTAAACACGTTTATTCGTACTGAATACTGGAAATCACGTATGGGTTATTTTTACGGAAAGCGAAACATTGGGTATTTTGGCTCAGTTCCAAATTATTACTAAATCTTAGGATGAAGAACTCACTACATCGCAACCTATCATGTATTATGAACAGATAGAACTCGTAATGTATTCAGTTTCTTTAATTCTCGTTGTAATTTAAGAGTTTGCAATAATATTGATTTTAGTAAATTCTGTCTTTACCATCAACCCGTGGGGATTTTCCATTGGATCAATACTAATGATTATAACTTCCTAATAAAGTGCCGAATCAAATATTTATTACTATTGAAATCGATATAGAACTTACGTGCTGTTTATCTGATACAACGAGGTGTATTACTTACAGATATTTTTTTATAAGGAAAACCACTAACGTAATATAAATTAGTATATGTCCACCTAAGAGTAGCGTTATAGTTCATTAAAGTATTTTTCAAGAGAAGTCAATAATAATAGTAGGAATTTTAGAAGTATTGGAATAGTTTTTAGAAATTGTAGTAATGTCAGCAGACTTGTGAGTGTAGGTCACAGCAAGTAGCCTTGCGCAGTAGACACTAGTACTGCGCGCGCATAGCTGCGGCAATCGCCACCCTTTCCTCCGCAGACGGTAGACCGCAGTGCGTGAGCTTGCCGCGTATCCTGGTGAGAACTGAATTTGGAGCAGCAGTCCGCTCAGATCATCGTGTGGCTCGCGTTAGTCCTAGATGTTAGGGCATGCATGCTTCTGTTCCGTGTGACTTAACCCGCTACGTCCCTTCCTTCAGTCGTGGGAGTGTCTGTTTCAGATGAGTTAGGTATCAGGAGGATGGATCTGCCGGAGGGCAAAGAGAGTGCCATGTCGCGCAGCGAGTCTACGGTCAGCCGCTACACACCGCACACACCCTTCGGTCCACCGGACAGCGTCAGCGTAGACTCCAACCCAATGCCCACCATATACCGGTAACACGCCCTCAATTCCACGCCCCAAGCGCTAGCGTCGTGTCCCTCGATTGGAACCGTCCCTCGGACAAGGCGATCGAAGGACAGGACGTCATCCATGCTCAGCAATGCACTTCCCATTACGGTCCCATCGCCACTTCACTAGCTGACACGGGACGTCGCATGTCCGTCACACCGCATTACCAGAGAACAAGGTCACCGAAAAATCGATACACAACGCTATGATCGCTCGCAACTTGTGAATGATATAATGCGACGTTAATTGATTAGCTTATTCATTTGTTGCACAGTTATGGAAGGCTGTTAAAACGAAGATACAACAATCCAATCAGCAATCCAACTTGGATATATAGCACACGATCGTTTCCGGTACTTATAATAATAATTACAATATTTTGTGTCATGGGTATATTTAACAAATAATTATGAATACATATCATTATTTTAATGAGTAATTAAATTGCAAGCTGTCACTGTAGTATGCTTCGCTTTTCATGTCAACGCCGGCGTAAAGGTAAGTTTATCCTTAAAGTTACCACGAAACAATCCTTCCTCTCCCGCCATTTATAGATCTAGGTAGCTATACGTATAAGTAGATTATATTTATATATTAACTAGTGAACGTAGCACGCACACATAAGTTGTTGACAAATTCTTCACGTAGATATTAATAATTAAGCACGCCGAAATTTTTATATAATTTAATTAGGATTTAGGATTAAATTTGGGATGAAATGTTTTCTTCAACAGAAAGATCTTCTGCAACGGCCTTAAGCGAATTTCTTAAAAAATATTTTATTATAAAGTAAGAATGTACTCAGTTACTTGAGTAGAGACGAAACACAATTAATATTTTCTGTAATGTGAAATAGGGCAGTAAATAGTCAGGATAACTTTTTATCGTTGGGCCATTGTATAACAGACTATTGTATATACAAAATTAACGAGTGAATATGGTACTCAGATGCCGAGCACCCATTGCGTCACTGGACTGTATGGACGACTTCAGCACTCACTCGGCTCTGCACTTATTTCAGCCAGGTATTCAAATTATAATTGATTGCAAACATTCACGCACTTACGCCTTTCAAAAAAATATAGGCAAAAGTTATATCTAAGGTGAAAAATACCTCGGGTATAAATGATTTATTTCCTTCACAATTCATTAAGTTCCTATGATTTAGTGATACATCTAGTAGTACTATGAATAATTTAAACAATACGATTCGTTCTCTTTATGCTTCGGCACAGCGCCAGTTAAAAAAATTATGTAAACCTAGTTAAATAATAAAATATGTTGTAACCCTAACAGCTAGCTGGAACAATATGTCTCGACATGCATCAGTATACATGGGTAACCATGCAAGTATGCCATCATCAGTTACTCCAGGACTTCGTTACAAAAACTTGGGCAAATCAGGTCTGCGGGTGCCCAACATCGGCCTCGGCCTGTGGACTATGCTTAACGAAGACGTTGCTGAAGACCTTGTCATGACAGCTCTTGATAGTGGCATTAACTTGTTTGATTTGTCGGAAGCTCATTACGGTAAGTCTCGTTTTAAAACATTACTGACATTACAATTAGGTATTTATGAAACAAAACGTAATTTTGAACCTTAACTTATTTGCTTTCATGTATTTTGTAATTTTAACTCTGCGATAAATATTTTGCAATTTGATTTCAGCCCAAGGCGAAGTAGATTTGGGAAGAATTCTGAAAAAGAGGAACGTGAAACGATCCAGCGTCATTATTACAATAAAGGTTTATTGGAGTACGAAGTGAGTTATTGGTTTTTCTACACGTTTAGAAATGAAACACAGGGGACAACACAACTGTTGGTATCTATTTATTTTAGGTCCGACGAACGAGGTCAGTCTCGAAAGCACATTATTGAGAGTGTAAAGTCGTCTCTTGCGAAACTACAATTGGAGTATATAGACGTTATTCTTCTACATAAAGTGGACCGCGTTTGTCCAATGGAAGGTATGACAGCGACATTGGTTAAAATATGGACGAACCATATTGACCGTAATGACCGAATTTTTTCCCTACAGAATTGGTGCGAACCATGAACTACCTAGTGAATCAGGGATATGCGATGTACTGGGGGACAGCGCGCTGGACGCCATCTGAGGTATGTTTCGTTAGTTTGTTGTCTTGAATCTGTAGTAAGAAGTCAGATATTATATCTATTTTGGGACTCCTATTACTTATCGTGTATTAAACAGACATAACTTTATGTGTTCAAAAGTGTCTGTATTATTTATACGCTGATGACCTGCAAATATGTCTTCCTGTTGATAGGGCTTGTGTCAATAATTGCACTCGAAAAATAAATGAAAACTTGGAGGGCATTGCTGTTTGGTCCCATAGAAACGCACTCCTCTTAAATCCAACAGAAAGTCCAAATGTCTTTTGGTCGGCACCAGACAGCGAATGTCTGATCTCGCCAAAATAAAGTACCACTCTTTTAGTTAATTATTCGCCTATAGCTCAAATCCCAATGGCTAGAAATCTGGGTGTTGAATATGATAGTCATTTGAGGTTCAAAGATTATGTTACTAATATAGTTCGTTATTGCTTTTTTCGTCTCAAGGTGTTGCGTGTCAATATGACTCTTCCAAAAGACTCTTCCGGTGTACGGGCCTTGTCGAACTGCTAAGCACAACTGGTGATCCAGAGGGTACAAAATGCATGCGCCCGGTTTTGTGTTACATATTTTGCAACTTAAACTTTCTTACAAGGGAAAGGTCGACAAAAATTGTATTTGGCTCGTTTATTATTTGATGTGGTAAATACTGAACAACCAATTACATAAATATTAAATAAAAATACATATGAACAAATACTCAATTTGTACAAAAAGCTCCTCTGGCGTAGTAATGTCAACGAGCACCAAGTGAGGAGTTGTATTCAGGAGCTCGCCATTCCCCAGCATCGGGCGGCTTCATTTCGTGGGAATTTTAAATATAGTGCGACGAAGTGTCGGAATGATATCTCTCCTCCGCTGGAGAGTCCTTAAATTAAAGTCTTAATTAAGTCGCAGCTATAAAACTAATCTTTAAACTCAACAAAATCCCATGAAATCTAGTTTTTAATCCGCCCAAAACCAAAATTAATCTAATAATTCTTAACAATAATTCTTATTGTTAACCTTTAATTTTATTTTATTTATTTCACACCACATTACACAAGACTACATTACTGATATTGCTAACTTTTTCTAATATTATTATTATTATTTTCTACCAGCGCTGTGGAACATTCTGCTGCTCAGCATAATGCTGAGCCTTGCATTACCAATTAACTGAAGATTTAATTTAACACCAATTCTAATTAACTTAACTTTCCAATTATTACAACATTATGTTAATGCTTCTATTTTGTGACATAATAAAATTAATGACATTTGCATGCCGCAAATAAACGATTTCATTTCATTACATACTTGAGACGAACCGAATGGGAAATGGAAAAAATATATATATATCTCTAATTATATATTTTATTTAATTTTTCATGGTTGATTATTGTTATTTTGTGTGTTTATGTGTATGTGTTTTTGTTTGTAATAAATTATATGTTTATGTCTATGTCTAGATTTGTGAAGGAAAAGAAGAAGATCGGTTGATAATCTCTTTCTCAGATAATGGACGCGTACTCTAAGTGCCGGGCTTTCAATTGTTGCACGCCAGTTGTGGAGCAAACTGAGTACCATATGTTTTGCCGCGACAAGACCGAACTATACATGCCCGAGCTGTATCATAAAATTGGAGTAGGTGAGTTAAACGATGGCCTTTTAGGGAGAGGTATCAATTTTGATTCCAGATATATATATCAGATATGAACTTGACAATATAGGCACTATGGTGTGGTCTGCACTCACTACAGACAAGGGTATGAGTCACGAGGAGTTAACAGGACTATTTGCCAAGTCTCGATTTAACCGCAAATATAGCACCTTCAGCTGGTGGGAAGAAGAACTGGCTGGCACTGATGTAAGTAAACTGCGTAACACTGATCTTAATAAGGTTATTATTATATGGGTTAGCGTTTCAATAAAGTGTTTTTAAGGAACCTGAAAATAAGGAATCTTCAACAACAGAAGAATTACGTAGTTACAAGGAGAAACTGCAAGCTTTATCAGACCTAGCAAACGCCTTGAGTGAGTATATATTTTTCATCGCTTTCGACGGTAGTATTTCCTAAACCTTGTTGTTCTATTATCTTTTCAGACTGTTCTATACGGCAATTATCTTTGGCTTGGTCTCTCAAAAACGAAACCGTAAACTGTTTACTTCTCGGAGCCACAAGTGTTGAGCAATTCAAAGAGAATATACATGCTCTGCAGGTACATTACTCATTAATATATTTTTAACACTTGAACTGTGTCGCAAACGATAACGTTGGTCAAACTCAACAATATTTCTGTTCCGGAAGAGACCACATAATATTAAATTATCTTAATAAATAAAAGATTGGATATTAGCATTACATAGGCTAATATATGATATTAAAAATCTAGATCGTACCACAATTGTCACCTGCCGTGATAGTGGATATCGAGAGGATTCTTTCGAACAAACCTCAGCGCCCACCCATGATTTCCACATTGGCCATGAGAAACCTACAGAATGCTAAAGCAGATTCTGTGTAAGTTGGTTTACATTTGAGTAATAAAAATAAATTATATCTAATTGCTAAAAGTAACGTCTGCATGTACAGTGATGGTGCGGAGACACCAAAAGAAGAGGACGTAGAAGCTAACGTGGCTAGCCCTGAGAAGGAGGCGGAAGTAAAGGGTTGTGCGGTTCAATGATCCTGGTGGAAAGGAAGCTCCGATATGGCTTCCAAGTCTAGTAAATCTAAGGTCAGCTTTAGACTGAATTTTATAACTCTTCAGAACGCTAAATACATATAACTTAATATTACTAGACTACTCCTATATATTACAGGACTCGCTGCTGAAGGACACAAAGCCAAAGTTCTTTTTAAATAATGCCGGTGAGGTAATCCGGCGCGTGGAACAGGATGGTGTGACCTCAGATACAGTAGTGTCTGTATCTTCCCTGAAGGGCAAGCAGCCGGCTTCGGGAGGCAGCAAAGTCAAGAAGTCTAAGTCGGATTCCTCCCGGTCTCGCTCTGCCTCGCTGCAGCGCTCCTCGTCAGGGCAGCTGTCCGGCTCCCGAGATCGCAAGATGTCAAGATTTAATCTGGGATCACCTACTGACGTGTGAATAGAAATATCAATTTGGAGCTGGGGCTGAATTTTTATTATTATTAGGGGTAACTTTTAGTTGCTTGGTATTCACGAAGGTGCCATAATATAAAAAGTAACTATTAAGACTAAAGATGGAAAGTTAAATATTTCTTTAGTATTAATAAGGTAATTAAGCAAATTAAAAAAGTATTTTTAAGTTGGCGCTTGTAAGTCTTCCTAAAACTAACCTGGTTTTCTCTCTTATCATAATGAAAAGGCAATATTGAGAAAGAATTTACATAAGGAAAGAAAATTGAGTCGATCTGGAGATATTTCAGTTAACATAATGGAATTTTCATCTAGGTAAGATTTTTCATCACGTCTTCTCTGATTGACTGCACTCCCTATATTACCTAAACTGTCTCCCACACAAAATTGTTGAAAACGAGTGCCTTGTACAGATCGAGTGGGAATAATATTATTAGGAGTTTATAAAAACTCGTTTAATTAATATTTTTATATTTTGATGTAAATGCTAAATTGTTGCTTCCAATAAAGATTGTAATTAAGTATTTTTGTCAGTTGACATAGTCTAAAGTAGCTTCGTAATTGTACAATCTATTACACAATAAACACAAAGAACATGAATACTCAATCTTCTTGTGAAATAGACTGTAATATATCTAAATTTTTTCGTGCTGTAGTGCAATTACCTGTCTAGACATCAATACATACATAATAGAAGATTATATAAAATTTAGAATAACAGAGATATATATTGATTTTGGTATCAGATATATATGATAATATATTGGAAACTATTATACATTTCCAATACAATTCTTTATCATAAATAAAAATTGTTAATATTTCACATAACATATTACTTTGCTATTAGCTTAGCAAAAGCCACGCCAGTATATAATGTTCAGAATGTTTGACACGTTGACCCTAGGCCCCAATTATAAACTTTACACTGGTTCCGAAATCTAATAAAGCATACAATATTAAATTGCATTTTATGTTATATTCCATAAATTTTGCATGTAGAACGTTGAGGACTTGCATCACAAAGGTAACCTTACTCCTTACTCCTTAACTTGATAAATATTAAACGTTTCGAGCCACACACGAAGACACTTGAAGATACAAATTAATTATTACAATTAATTGATCACACCTTTTGAATAATCGCTTCCTGAGAACTGTTACAAAGTAAGGCATCATTAACTGCGCTGAATCTAGCTTGTAATTACTCAATTAGTTCATCACTGCTATGGACTTGAATCTCGACATCAAATACTCTCTTACAATCTCATTGTGTTGCTAGCACAGCGCAATCTGCAATATCCAAGGGATGCGCAGGGCCAATAAATGGTGGCTTGTACTATATTATTGTCAGACTAACTGCTGGCTGCGCTCGCCCCACGAGGAGGAGTTGGAAAAAGGTCACTTCTACTAAAAAGGAGAAAATTTCGCAATGGGAATACCTGTAACATATACTTAGTTAAACACATTCCTTTCTTGGCATGTCTTATGTCAGTTCTCCCCGGTGGGTCGGCCAAAAGCCCGCAACCATTCGGAGTCATTTCTCCTAGAATGGATCGAAATCATGATCGATGCCATTGCAGATCCGATTGAAAGATAAAATGGTTTCAAAATATCAATTAAGTGCCAACAACCACAATCACTCTCGGCAATATCTAAATAGAAAACTAAAATAAATTAAATTACTGAAAGTGCCAAAGTTTTTGATCAAATTCGGAACAAATTTCCAAGTATACAGATTTACGGGTCGGTTAATGAAGATAAATAAATTTTCGGCTAAACAAAATTAATAATACCTCTAGTAGCTAAATTCAATACCTCGTAATAAATATACTAACCTAACCTAACTGAACTAGATAATAATTCGTTTATTGGACAGCTCCGGCGCTACGGAGAACGCAGCCCCTCTACCCTTGCGTACCAAAACAAAAGGACAGGCATGAAATACATAATACAGCGGGTGGGGGCTGCTCTTCCTCCGGCCCTCCGCTTAGACTCGTACATAATCAAATTCAAGGTAATGAATTGTATACCCAACCCCAATTTTCAGCTTTGGTTCACGATTAAGACCTAGATAGATTAGACCCATGACTTGGCAAGATTGTTCCTTTAATCGATTTGAAGTATCTATACGAAAACGTCAAAACCCCCTCCCATACAATGTTATCTTGTGGTGCATCTGTGTCGTTCATAGAATATAAACCTATTTTATAAACAACACACAACTTGTTCTAAAGAAATAGAAGGCACTTTATATCGATTTATTCTGAGTGGTAAATGGCACTCTTCACCAAGTAAATGGCATATATATTGCGGTTACCCGTATATTATACCGTTAATGGGGAATGAGTTTTCTTGAAGAGGGCATCATTAGCCTGTTGAATCAAACGTTGAGTGGCCACGGGCACGTTCAGTCATGGATGTGGTATATTTTAACTGGCTGGATTATCTCGTTTTTGGCGCGATGTTGGCCCTGTCAGCATTCATCGGTATATATTTTGCTTTCTTCGCTAAACGGAAACAGAATACTACCTCCGAATACCTAATGGGCGGGAAGACTATGGGGATGTTTCCTATATCCATGTCGTTAATAGCTAGGTAAGACTTTAACTTGACTTATGAGTGCTTTAAGTATCTAGAACATGAAGGTTGGTTTAATTAAATTTCTCAGGTAAGCAGGTACCGAAGGGCTACCCACAGACGACACTGACTGAGCTTTTAAAATCTTGCATAGGAAAATAATTGATAATTGCCGAAGAAAACAATTTTTTAATTTATTTATGGATACTTATTGGTATTATAAATGATATGTTTGCATGCGATTTGATATAACTGAACAGCTTTTGGAAGTTTGCACTCCATCGCGTAGACGTTAATAGTCAAATACGATTTATACTGATATCTCTATCGGATCAAGAAGGAAATAAGTTTAATCAAAAAGCTCAGATAATAAATAAGAAACAAAAAGCCATTAATATTATTTTATTAGGTAACTTTGAAAAAGGAGAGAAACTGGCTTTATTTATTTCAAGTAATCGTACTAAAATTTATAATAAATATTTCATAAGAATCATGTTTTCTAATTCAGCCCTCTTACTTGAATGCAGTTGAAAGAAGACATATTATGATAATTCTTAGGTTTTTTTACCTTATACAGTACCTAAACGTATATTTTTATTTAATGGAAGTATAGTTATACGTCGAGGCAACAGAATTATTTTCAGAAGGCTTTTATTCCAAAACATTGTTTTTGATTGCATTATTTTAGCAAATGCCTCTCCCGGCGTCTTGGGAAGACATAAGACCGCTGTTATTAATTATAATGCGGTCCAATAAAATATCACTTGCAAAGTTCGTTCAGAGTCTATTAAAGCGTTTGTGACATGATGACGATTCTTTTATGCATAACGAACTTGTCATAAAACCACGTTACAAACAAGTTGTCACAGAAGGCTGACATTACTTATTTTTCGTCATTTTTGTGTAGACTCACTCTTAGTGCACAATTTAATATTTAAGTCACGAACGCAGCCCGCGGATGCAGGTTTTGTTGTATGTTGTATTATTCTATAATATGCCTTTTAATGTATCAAAACCAAACATTTAAGCCTGATATAGAACATAACATATATGTATATTAAACTGACTGGTTGTAGCAAGTGATTCTAAAGTTTCCTTTAAATTCAGGTACAGTTTGGCCTCGAAGCGAGTAGTGGTAGTTGCAAGTAGACGGTGTGAGGAATTGAGACTCAATTGTAGGAGCTATTAATATAGACGTCCGAGTGGGGACCACAATTGGTCACGTTGCTCAATCCGCCTGCCTACACAGCATGGCTTCGCTAATAATAGAATCGTATTTTTAGATATTTGAGACGTGCAAAAAGTATTTTTTATATAAAAAAGAATTGGTCAACCTTAATGTTATCTCGAATGAATGTAACAAAAAGGGGTTTTATATTTTATTTCTATATAATATTAAAAACTACAAAAAATCTAATATCGTCATGTTCGGATTGATACATAAAAGTAGTGGTCAGATATTCGGGATGCGTAACAATAGTAAGCTTAAAGCTATATTACACCAAATCGATTTGGTGTAATATAACTTTAAACTTCGAGTATCGGAGCTGGGAACGCATGCCTTCGGGGTTACGAGTAGCATAAACCTCTATATATATTTATATATATATATTTAAAATATATTTTTTTCAGTTATGTATCGGGTATATCATTACTCGGTCTGCCAGCTGAGATGTATACCTATGGCACTCAACTTTGGGCCATTGTATTATCTGAGTGGATAGTGTCAGTAACCATAGCCATCGTCTACTTACCAGTATTCTATAATTTACAAATAACGTCTACCTATGAGGTAAGTTTCGGCGTGGCTGTCAATTTTAAGTGGTTTATTAATTTTGCTACGCATTGTAATTGTAACACATACGCACTTCTTTACGGAAATATAAATCAATTTAGTGTTGATAAATTACTAGAGAGAACTTTCTTGTAGTACAGGTAGTTTTTTTTGTATTGACGATTATTTGTTTGCAGTACTTGCGTCTCCGATTTAACCAGAATGTGCAGTTGTTGGGTTCAATAATATTTATTATAAAAATGTTACTCTACATACCGATCGTCATATATGTGCCAGCACTCGCTTTTAATCAAGGTAAGTCTAGAATTAAACCCGCCGCCTATTGCTTTGCATTGAGGATATCTGCAACGCCTAGAGGCTTGCCACTGCGTTTCCAACCCTTAAGGATATTTTTCAGACCTTTCAGTATGGTTATCACTTAGAGTTACTAGTAAAGAGGGTTTGCAAAGTGGTTATATATATCTACAAGTTCATTACGTAGTCTGTGAAAAAATAATAATAAAATTATATTTCTTACAGTAACGGGTATTAATCTACACTTGATAACACCAATCGTGTGCCTTGTGTGCATCTTCTACACTACATTAGTAAGTGATTCTTTTGTTAAAAATCTTTTGGGCTAAGATTAAAAGCTAACTAACTTTTTCATCCTTTAGAATCCGATAAAAACTTTTTTGAGTTTCTCTTGAAATCTGACTTCGTCCCTTTTATGTTATTATTCACGCCTATGTCTATTATTTTGTTAAGGGTCGTGTAAAACTTACTTTATTAGCATAATCGTGATAGATGAGGGAGCAAGCAAAGTTTTATAAAAGCAAGTAGTTTATCTGTGAACGACGACTCTGAGCCTGACAATTGTCGTCTACTCTCTTTAATCGGCAGCTCAGGTCTGAGCGTCGTGGTCAGCAACGAAGCATCTAGAGCGGTCTATCTTGTTTGTAACATATTGGAGTATTCAGTGCCCATCCTGATGAAGGGACGGTTTTCGATGTTCAAATTCTGTATTAAAGCTACGAGGTGTTCAGGACCTCCCATCTCAAGTAGAACCTTCACAGACATAATACGTCTGAGTAGAACAGTGTATGATTATTACCTTCATTACTACGTTTAACAACTTACATTCATTTTCTTTTGAATTATTGTATGTAAAGGGAGGATAAAACTTGCTGAGTTTCTTGCCCGTTCTTCTCAGAACAAGACCTCCTGGTAGTCTTGCGAACGGATGGCGTAGTTTTGCTCTTTCGCGAATTTTGTAAACGTTTTTGACATTCATAAGCATGCGTTAAGTCGCATCTAAACTGAATAAATAAATTTTGATTTGATTTGATTTGATTTACAGTATGGCGACATATACAATACAGATGTAGGTTTGATTACAGTATTTTTGAGGCGTCTTTTATCTATAACATTATGTTAAACGGAAATATTCGGATAAAAATAACACTTGATAATACTCAGGGCGGCATCAAAGCAGTTGTATGGACGGATACCCTTCAAACCATATTGATGTACTTTGGTGTCATCTTCATCGTGGTATATGGGACGTGGCGATTAGGAGGTGTAGGAGAGGTGATGAGAATTAATGAGGAGGGAGATCGTTTGGAATTCTTTAAGTTAGTAGTTATGTGAATTTTTTAAATCTTATCATAGCTTGTAACAAATATCAAACGTTTTTAACTATTATTCAAACAATAAATTTATATAGTGTTGGGCTTTAGAGCTTTTTATTAAACTTTGTTCTGTTGTTTTAATTTAAAAGTTAAATTATATCACTAATCATACTAATAATTCCTTTTCTTTGCCATGAATACAAACTTTTATAAACGTAACAACTAAATATATTTTTTGTTCAATAAAATTCATTTTTATGGAAAATGCATTTCCGTAAACATTATTAATAAAATAGATGCCGACGTTTTTATTTCAGGCTTACAAGCAATTATTGACTTTCAGTATGGACCCGAACCCAACAATTCGACACACCTTCTGGACTACAGTTATTGGAAACTACTTCAGTTGGCTAGCATCCTGCTCCGTCAATCAGGCCATGGTTCAGAGATGTCTCGCCCTTCCTTCGCTGAAGAAAGCGCGCATGTATACACTTTCCATAACCTCCATAAATGCAAACCGTCTCCGTATTACTTGGACGGGTTTTTCCAAAAGGCCGGAATAAGAAGACCTTTACATTTGAAGGATCTAAAAGCAGTAATGTATAAACTAAAAAGAAAACGTGTAAAAGATGAGAAACAGTAATAATTGTTTAATTCTAGAACGATCCTGATAATGGCGGTGGGTATTTACGTGATCGTCTCCCTCTGCTGCTACACGGGTCTCGTAGTGTATGCTACGTTTGCCTCTTGTGACCCACTGACAACTGGCGCCATCCGCAAAAGTGACCAGCTTCTTCCCTACTTGGTGATGACCATCACTGGATCCATTCCTGCCCTCCCCGGCATCTTCATGAGTGGCGTGTTCAGTGCAGCCTTGAGGTTACATATCATTCGTAATTAAAATGTATTGGTTAGTTATTTATTAAATGCTATTGGTACAAAAAATAGCAGACAGTAAGTTCATAATAGTTCATATGTTATTTGATAGGTTAGATAAAAGAAAGAGAAATGACAGGTTAGAAAATGTGATTTGTAAAATACCCAATAAAATTACACAGTCTGTGGCCAGGTACTGAAAAATTCTTACAGCAATACCACCCACGTGCACATCTTCTGTTGGCTGTTTGTTGGTTATCGAACTTTCTAACTATTTAAATTCAACAGAATTATTAATATATTTAAGATAAATACATTAATTTAATTTAATTTCGGTTCTTTAATTTAAAGTACAGCATTTAGAAATGTGCACAATATTGTGTTAGCAATCGCTTATAAATAAATTACAAGTGAGAACTCATTTTCTTCCGTCTCATACGACGGTTTCGTATTTTATTGAATATTATTTTGAAAATTATTCCAGTACAATGTCAACCGGTCTCAATTCCATGTGTGGTGTCATATTTGAAGACCTCATCAGACCGGCGTATAACAAACCAATTTCGGAAAAAACTGCAAGTTTTATAATGAAAATAATTGTTGTTATCATAGGTAAGTAGATAAAGGTTTCATGATCAAGCAAGACTGACGGTCTAAATCTGTTAAAAATAGTAAACATAGCTCACTCACACACAGATTATCTGAGAAACTTAATTATATCTTGTCATTAGGCCTATACTTCGATAGTTTCTAATTATCATTTACACGTTTTTGCCTTGACTACAGAGGAAGAGAAGAGGGAAAAGTATGTTTAGCTACTTAATTAACAAAGCTGTTAGATAATTCTAGTATTACATTATTATTGTAAGTAAAAAGATAAAATTGCAAAATTAAGTTTTATTAACTTTTTGCCTTGTATATGTTTTGCTTTTCAGGAGCAACGTGCGTGGCTTTAGTATTACTCGTGGAACACATGGGTGCTCTCATCCAAGCGGGGAAAAGTCTTGCTGGCATCACGGCCGGAAGCCTGCTTGGTCTCTTTACGATGGGTCTCTTCATGCCTTGGATTAATGCCACTGTAATTACACTTGAGTTAATTTACATCTCCGCGAAATAGGTCTGAACTTATGCGATCATATACATTGGGTTAAATTAAAATCAAAACAAATGATCGTATATAAATTATAAAATACAAAGGCTTTCTTTTTAATGATAATATCATTATTCTCCAAATATTGTATTTATACAACCAGGGTGCACTAGCAGGGGGCACCACATCCACTCTCTTGGTTGGTTGGATGTCACTGGGAACACAGGCGGCGATGTTACGAGGTGACATCGTTTTCATTCCTAAACCAGTCAGTGTGGACGGATGTCCCGGAAATATTACCATTCCTACGATTACTTCCCAAACTAATATTGGATTTGACAGGTATTTAATGTTTTATTTAATGTAAAATTATTTTTGTCTGCTCCACCCTTGGGCCTAGCCAGACGTAGGGTTTTTTTTTTCATTAGTATCGAATATATGATTTTGAAGTAAAGGTTTTACAACAACGTCGTCGGACGAGAAGAAGACCTTTTACTCGACACCTGAGCTTTTAAAGCACTTTCTGCCGTGCTGTTGCCGCCCTGTACCACATCTTTGTAGAGCCAGAGGTCCCTCCTGGCCTATGTCTGGCATTGCAGGTGTCCATTGATAGTGTTTAGCACTTTATTAAAAACGTCTGCTTGTTTGCCCCCTGCCCAAAAACGTTGTCGCTTCCTTTCAAGGTACCTTGGACTTTGAAATTAATGTTTTGAATAAACGACGGCTTCGTTTAGATAACTCCTATTAAAGGCACTTACATTTGATGAACTGTTACTAAATAGTTTTGTTTTGCAGATCGGGGACATTTTTCTTGTATAGGATAAGTTATTTCTACTATACTTTAATTGGCATGTTGGTTTGTGTTATCACTGGGAGCATTGTGTCGTTCTTCACTGAGCCAAACGACCCTGCTATGGTAAGTATTATACGTAAGATTCAATACAATGACATTGTTCGGAAGAGCCTCTAATGAGTTAAAAAGTTTCATGCTTTTATATATTAACAGTGAACTCCTAACCCTAATTACAGGTCCATAGAGATCTTTTAACGCCGGTGATACATCGCTTTTTGCCACTGCAAAGCCCTCAATGTATCAGACCGAGGTTTACCCAACATAACATAGAGTTACACGCCAGAGAAATGGAGGAGTTGTGTGCACAAGCAGCCTTCATGGTCAGTTTACAGTTACACAGCTTATGTTATAGCAGCATTGGGGTTGTTTCTTGGCTTTGACGATTTATATAGACACTGGGTCAGCAATTATGACAATTGACAAAGTCAAAACTACTTTCTCTTTTTCTTAATTTATAAATTCTAATAATTTTTATATTTCAGAAATGCGATGGCATCGATGATTTACAAAAGCAAAAATCAACCTTTGCATAACTTCTTTGCATAGTTTTCATCTTTAGACTCTTTTATCCTAAAATCTATTTAAAAATTAATTGTACCTTAACTTGAAGGAAAAAACAAAAGAGAATGTAAATAAATTGTATGTTGTAAAACTAATACTGCCCGACTTAGAAATGTGTCTGCGTGTGTATTCTATTATTACTTAAGTAATTTTAGTATATTTATGGTGTTATAAAGTTATGTTCTTTTTATTCCCTTTGCCAATAATACAAAAGGTTCTCTGTACATGATCCAAATAAAAATCTTGGTAATGAGCAAAAAAGAAAGATCTCTCAAGATTTTTATCAGATAATAATGGAATAGTATATTTCATTACAAGTGCGGAAAGCCTGTCATTGCAAAGAGTTCCGACGAATGTCTACCCGAGCCGATGCGCAGCCGAAGGTGGGGGTTGACAGTCGGAACAAGTTGCTATGACGGTTCCGCACGTGTACTGAACCACTATTTTTAATACAGTTGCGAAAAAATTAAGCAATTTAATAAAACTATTTGCTTTTTTTTCTCTTCTCTCTACGGAATAAATCCGTTGCACGTAGATATGTAGCGACTTATATGTTTCCGGTAAAATGTTCCCCGAAGAATTTTGTGCAATTATACTGAACTCGGGTGGTATTAATTGAAATAAAATATCGTCGAAATTACTCATTTTGTGCAAAAAATAACTCAACTCGCAAGAACATTTTTGGAAAATGGCGCCAAACGTCAAAGAATATGAGCAAAGATTTTTTTTCTTTTCTTCACACATTCTGGGTAGGCAAAGGGAACTTCTCCCATACAGCCAAGTCTTCAGTAGACTATTTTTATTACAATGAAACCAAACCTAACTCATTGAATCCAATCATTAAATTTGATATTGAAACAAATTAGTAGCTTCTTTTTAAAATATTTGCATGAATGATATAAACTTCTGTGATTTTTTTTAGTAAAAACTTCGTGGTTGGTTTTTCTTTTTAATACATTTTTTATTGATATGAAATTAAAAGAAACCTAACCGAATTCCTATTTATTTATTTAAATCATTAAATCTGATATTGAATCTAATTATTAGTAAACTTTTTAGAAATATGTATTTGCATATATCATAAAAACTTCTATTATTTTTTTTAAATTAAAACCTTCGTGGTTGGTTTTCTCTTTTTAATAGACATTGATTTGACAGTTGGGAAAGAGCACGCACGAGTGCGGGAAAGGCAAAGAAAAATCACGAGTATGTAATAGCCCACATCCCGAACGCTATACGTCCCTGCAATATGCCACTTTTTGAGCAACTGTATTAAAAAATAAATATGTGTTAGTAATATAATATTATGTATTAGAAATTGTTATAGTACCTTACACAGTACACGCTCAGCCTTGAAAGGCAGCAGCGAAAAAGGCATCTATTACTTCAAATGCATGTGTCTTAAATTCCGTTCAGTTGCCGTTAAAGCCGTTAAAGAAGACTCTAATAATATATTTATATGTACGATTGTAGAAATATAATTAAAAATCTTGAACATGTCTATATCTTTATTTACTAGTAAAATCTGCAATATAATAAGAACAAATGACATTTTATTTACAAAAATCCTAAATATTCACAGTTTAAATATAAATGATGCTATTTTCGAGGTACATTATTATCGTATCTAATATTTGTATCTTGAAATTTTTAATACGAGTAGCATATGGAAGCTCCAAGTTATGTTTGTACTTTACCTACAATATATTAAAAGAACGTGGGACCAAGGCGAAATAAAAAGTTTTTGCCACAGTTCAATACATCTCTCTAACATCCACTTAGTTCGAGACATTTCCGCATTCTTTTACAATACACGTTTCTTGTTATTAATTTTTTACCACTAAAAGGATATATATTACCAATATTTTTTTATAAAAATTATACTTGAACTTACGACAAATCGTTTGACAAATGAATAAACTGTTTTTGAAGGCGTATTTTCGAAATATTTCTGAAACTGTTTTAGTTTTTAAACTACCATAAAAAGTAGCCAAACTTTGTTAAAAATGTAAAAATAATAATTAAAATCTTTTATTTAAAGTTAAATGAGTATCTATAACTGTACCTTACTTATTTGTACTTAAAAATAGACACATATTTAAAGAGAACGGTGTGAAATAAAATCTTCTATTAATATATCAATTACTATTTTATTATTATACAGATGAGGTCTAAGACGTTTTCTTAACTACAACTTCAAAAGGGAATAAATCGCGTATCGTATTTTTTATATCACATATTCTCCATACTCAATAAAAAGTCGCTTCAATTTCTTTCGCTAAAGTAAGATAAAATCAAAATAATATTTTTTTCATTTCTAAAGAAATTGTACACACTAAAAATGTTACATAAAGTAAACAGCTTTTCTGGGATCAAGAATTTATTAAAAAAAGCTTTGAGGGACCTCACTTATGTAGCACCGAGTGGAGGTGACTTCTAAAGAAATCGAATACAGTCATAACTTTTCATGACTACTAGGGTTGCCAATTAATTTAGAAATTCCTTAAATATGTTCAGCATTAACATACTCGTACGTCCAATGCTTTTATATATATTTAATGTTAAATTAATTTTAAAGTTACTAACTGACAACCCAAGTAATACACTTCACACTGGTCAAGCGATTTATCCATAAAGTTCTTTTAATAGTTAAGATTTTAATTCACTTCTCCTGCAAGTGCGCACATTCACAGGGAAGAATACGTTTAACTCAATCAAGGTTGCCAGAACCAAAAACATCGCGTACATTCCCAGACACGCTCGCCCCACGGCTCTGTCCAGCTTGAACTTGTTGAACCAAAACGTCAAATACAACAGTAGAAGAGTTGACAATAGCGATATGGCCGAGTATTCCAATCCCATGGAGTTTATCTTCACCTATTAAAAGAAGTGTATTGTTACTTTGACGAAAAATTAACTATTCGCTATAATACAACCTAATTTTTTTACTGTATGAAAATCACCCAATTTGCTAGCAATATCTCTTTACTGTGTTAATAATAACTAATAGTAACGAAAGGAAAATGAGAATATATTAAGAGTGTGGGCCAAATTTCGCACAGCAGCGCAACAATCGCAAAGCCTTAAACAAAATCGCATTATTTACAATATCAGGAAAAAAAAGTCTAACCCAGTAATTGCCAGGTTCTGCTGGTGTCAGGGACGCCTTTATTAGCCAAGGCAGGCCAAGACATAATAGGATATCAAACGTATTTGATCCAATTGAATTGCTGATTCCCATTGATCCATGTCCTAAATGAAAGAAATATATATTGAATAACGTTGGTAGCAGTATTCAAACGTGTAGTTCGGCACGGTATTGTAACTGATTGAGGTAACTTTCATTACATAGGTAATATTCATATAAAGGATAATATGACCACATTAATTTCGGTTTTCTAGATATTACTTCCACTAAAACACAACACTACCATATAAAACATGATAAATATGTTTGTGTTTTTGCTTTATAGCCACCCTAACAAAAAGCCTAAAAAACATAATCGTTTCAAAAGTAGTCATCTCTATGAATAGTTAAACTGCAATATCCTTCCACTTGAATAAGCGGAAGAAGTATTCTTAAATTGAGAACGTAAATTGAGAATGCGTAGTAAAGGAACAATAAAAAAGAGTCCTCAACCTTGTTTAGCTACTATAACGCTAGAAACTGCTTCTGGAACTGAAGTACCGGCGGCTAAAAATGTTATCCCCATCACTGAATCTGGTATCATTAGGGTGTCACCTGAAAATATAATTAGTTAATTTCTGATTAAAATATGTATTTCTACTGCTGCACCAAATATTATTATAATCTTGTCAAAGAGCAAACAATAATAATATGTAAACAATAATGATAAATATGAGTGATATTAAAAGTTACCTGAGGCTTGACAGTGTTCAAGTTCTGTATTTATATTGCATGTTATCTAATCAATACGGGACATAAAATACAACCGTTTAGGGTTGACTCCAAAAACCGAATATATAAAAAAATACAGTACTGCAGCCGCACAGGTTAATTTTTCAACTACGTACCGATAATAGTAATCATCCAAGCGACAATATATGAAAGAGATCCGATCCAAACTATGCACATAAGGAATGTCAAAGGAAACCAATTTTTGAATTTTGGTTTCTCGCAATCAGGAATCGTAAATAGAAATACTAAATGAATGGGCCATGTAATGATCCAAGTTGCCTGAAACCAATCAAGTTATGTAAATAAGATTGAAAAAATATACAAATATATGCAGTTGTTGCCCTAAATACGATAATTCGTTGGTAGTTTCCCAGGTTCTCTACCACTTCTTAACGACCGCCTAAAAACTGTTTTAATACTTGTTCTAAATTTTCTTGATCATCAGCTACTTTACGCTCAAAACTCTTTCCGCCGAACGGAGTATTAACCGTCATTGTACGGAAAATATAAAGGATCTTAGCTTCAATTTACCTTTGTAAGTTTACTTCTACCGGTCGGCCACTTCCAAAGCGAATGCTCATATTCATCTAGCACTTCCTTATTAGTGTCAACATTTTGATTAACTTCATCTGAGTGAACAATTTCCATATCAAGCACATTGACGCTTGTATCTTCATTTGTCTTGACCTCTTGCTCTTTGCTTATTTTCCCTTTATCACCAGTCTCAGAAATTATTGCCCCAGCTTTAATATTTCCATTATGTTGATTATGATCAACGTTTTCGCGCTTGTTACTGGACTTATCCTTTCCATCTGAATAAAATACGTTTCTTTAAAATCATGTAGTTTTGTGGCTGTAAAAATGTAAATGTATATTAACAAACCTATCTCAACTTGAGCATTGTCTTCTTTTTCTTCGTCTCTTTTTATCATGTTTGATACGCATTTCCAACTTTCTGCAAAAATATTTCAATTGTTAAAGTTCACATAATGATCTCGAGAACAAATAAAGGAATTTTTATATCTTACTTTTAGCAAAATTCTGTATGGATTTGTCGTAGTACATTATGCAGATATAAACTCCATACAAAAGTACGAGTAGAAATGCTTCGTACCACATGACGTATTCATCGTGCATGATGCAGATAAGTATTGAAACTGTGATACCGTAAGCCAAACAATCTCGTGTTAAGGGCCACCAATCTAATGGTACCACCTGTAATTTATAGAAAAATTATACAAATGTAAAACGCAGTTAATATAGTAAAATGAGTATCATTTAGGCATACAGTAAAAAAAAAATACCATTCCTGCTCCTATACCGCAGCAAGCTGCAACGGCCAGGATGTTAAAAACGGCAGATCCAACGATAGTACCAACCCCGATGTCTCCTTCTGTGATGAACGTCCCTATCACGTTCACAAAGAGCTCCGGTGCCGAAGTTGCGGCTGCCATGAATGTGGCACCGGCTACGTCGTTGGTCATATTCAGAGCTAAAACGAAATATGTACATTGAATTATTCCATGCGTGGCTGCTTGTAACTGTGAACATATAAGTTTGTAAATTTATAAATTCTTACCAGTGCATATTCTATCGACGGCTGGCACAAAAAATTTTTCGCACACCACGGCTAGTGCCAGGAATAAATATATGGATATAAGTGCGTGGATGACGATAGCTCCATGTTGTCTTTGAAGTTCTGTAAACAGGCCAGATGGGAAGTCGTCTATCGCTGGCGGAGTGCAGTTCCGGATATAACTTTCTGAAAATGTATTGCTTTATTCTCTCCATGTTCCAAAAATGTAAATAATTATAGCCGTAACAGGGCCATATTATTCCCCCCCAGGACCCTAACAATCCTATTTTATTCTAAGCTTATGTTTTATTATTATTTCCCTTATGTTAACAATTGATCAAATGTCCCTGTGAGTGTGAAAAGCGACGCTATTTAGGTGTGACGAGTACATGTTAAAACATTTGCTTATGAAACGCAAATATATGTAAATTGATTATTTATTACTTTGAAAACATTTCATGTTTCGTGATCAAATGCGATAAAGATCTATTTGCAAATGACTTAAACATAGGAAATACATATTTTTCATGATATAATGTTTTTTACTGATCCAGTAAGTATTAAGTTTCAAATGAAAATTAAAGTAGTAAAAAAAAATTAAATGTAAAATTAGTTCATAGTTGAGATGGTAATGTTCTTCAAGTATTCGACTTCATCTTAGCTCGTGAGGTTATTTAAATTTAATAAGTAACATAATTCGACTGCGGACCAAACAGTGTAGGTAAACATTGTACTGATTATAAAAAAAATAATTATAGTATTTTTCAGGAAATCCATCACTCGTGTATCGTGCAGTGTTTATGGTTACAGACCGGCGGTTTTATGCCGCTTATAATTATATGCATGAAGTTTATTGATACACAAGATGATTTTTCTATAGATATAATAACACTTCTTTAAAAATTTGTTTCTATAAAAAATATCCGGCCATTACCAACATTAGATCCAAATATGGAAGTACCAACTTATATTTTCACATTTATAGAAGCAAAAACTCTTTGATGTGGTCTTATATGTAAAGAGAGTGCGTACTCTAGTATTGTATAATAAAATGAAATGAAAAAGTTCGTCACTAAAGTTAATGAACCAAGTAGCCGCAGATATAGAGTTGCAGTTATTAAAGAAACGTGCTTCGTTAAGTAGATCCATTTATCGAACGTCGAGCGGCATATTTCATAGATCCGTCAGGTACCAAAGCGAACTTTGAACCCAGCGTTTTGTTCAGTTAGTAAACACTGTAAATGAAGGAGCAAGGCAAAGTGCACTAAGTATGTTGCGTCAGACGTGCGTGGCTCAGCTCGTTGGCACATCATCAAATGCATTGAAGGAAATTGGTTGATCAAAGGAGCGGAAGTCCATATTAACGTACGATATCGAGCTATGTACCTTTCTAGAAATGCCCTCACGCCTCACGCCTACTCGGTTTACTAGCCCCGGGTCTTACCGGGCATTCGCATTTGAATCTATTGAATTAATGAAAATTATATGACATCTTTGGTTTAAGTGTGGATCATTAGTTATCGTTAGGTTACTAATCGAAATATCTATTATAAACAAATAGTAAGAATTTTGATAATAGACTCAAATCAGATATTATACCTGTAGACTTTAGATTTTAACAAATAAATAAGTATGTTTATGAATATATAGATTCTAATCGAAAGACAAAAAAATGAAAGTAGGACAACGTATTGTGGATTTCATTAATACTAACTATATTTCATAGTCCAATTGCAAACGTGATTATAAATAAATTATCTAACTATCCCTTAAAATGCTATTAGCTAACAGTAAGCCCATTAAATTATTCGATTTCAAAATATGATGATTAATTTTAATTAAGTTGTTGTATAAACTGGTGATCCGCTTTTTGTGCTGACACACATTGACGATTACTTTGGGCCGGTTTCCCCAGGATGATCTCCTTCACCGTACGAGCTGGTGTTAAATGCAAGGAATGAAACTCACACGCTATAGCTACTAGGCCAACACTGCTCTCGCAATCATATTACACAGTCACAGAAATATGATATGCCAGCAAATATTATTCTGAAAAATAGTAAACGATTCTAACTAAAAATGTTTAAAAAAATGAAATGTTTAATAATAATGCATTATTAGCCCATTTATGGTATAGAAACTAATCTCAACGATTAAATTAAATAAGAGCTATGTCAAATGAATAGCGGTGCAAGTAATATGATAAGCCGCCTACAATCGCAAGCGTCCATGCTAGATTTAAATCGTATTCCGCCTTCAGATTTCATATCATTTTTATTAGACAATAAGTTTTTTAGCTGCACATTACTCAACCATATGGGGAGTGGTTACAGGATGTTGTCAACATCGAAAATGAAAAAAAATTGATATAAGGGAAGAATGATCTAACGCTTTTATGGATAGAATAATTTACAGTTTTAAGTTAGGCTTATAATTAGTAAGCTGGAATATTAAGTAAACTAAAAACCGCTATGATACGATAATATAAAAATATGTTTAAGTAACCTTGTCTAAGGACCCTGAAAACTGTTCAAACGTTATTCAGTAGAATTAAGAGCTGTAGAAAAAATCTTAGTAACCATGTAAACAAATAAAAACATAATATTTCATGTTGCGACGAATTCGGAATATATTTATATTAAAAATTTAAAACGTTATTAATATTATCAAACGTTTGCTATTAATTTCAGTTACCAATATTTAGGAAGTGTTTTTCGTTGTTTCTAAATTAAATTATACCATCCAAGTTAAAATGTACGAGGCAATACATTGCCTCGTAGACATTACTGTAATGCAAAAATATGGTCAAAATACGAAATTGGTTCGATTTTGGGCATACATTGGTCACGTGAACGAGCAACCTTGTGAGCCCTGCTTGAATCGCGACAATTGTCAATTGTAACACCGGATGGGCACAAGATAACGCGCCTCCCCTTGCTATGCTTGTTACAACTCACCGCATGAAGGAAACATTCAGACTCCTTCGACATTTATATTCACTTGGCTACACTATTCCTTGAAGTTATATCTGGGTAATATATGATTAAGTTTCGTTGTTTGACATATACGCCATGCACAAAGAGCTATTAAAAGTGCCTGTTATTTTAAATATCAAAAATAAATTTTAATCAAATTAGATGTATATAAAATAATAAAAATTATCAAATTGGAATAAGCCGAAGAAGCAAGCACCTGCAAACGTGGAGTACATTGTTTAATTGACCGGCCCCACAAGACCTGCGCACTGGCTAAAAATAAACCGATCAACGAATTAACATTCAACTACCGTAATTACAATCGTCCTTAAATCTGAAGGTGTGGTTTGCTCCATTGTGCCACGCCTGCACTATTACCAAAAAGCACATACCTGCACCTTTGTCTCCCTACTTATCACAACACAATCACCTCCACTCACTAGATACACGGCTACCTACCGGAGGCACTCATTGTGACGGAGGACAGCCAGGGGCGACGCTACTCTCGTCCAAATGCCAACGCTCGGCGAGACATAATGGCCAGTGCTCGTCAAAAGAAGAATACGCTCAATTACTGTATACGTCGGCACTCGCCAATAGTTGTGCTCAAGTGACTCCGCGCGAGGAGTTCTTTGCGAATTGCTGTTAATTGTATTGAATTAAGGACCAATAACCGAGTTAAATTGATGCTACGGTACTTGATACTTTGCTTCAGAGAAACGGCTCAAAGTTGGATTCAAATTTGCTCTTGAGTTTTAGACTTAGACCTATTAACTAGATCTTAACAGCAACGTTATGAGCAACTCTTGGAGGTTGTTCATCTGTTTTAGCTACATTATATTATTTTCTATATATATTATGTTTTGTTAAAACAGACACGTAATTTATTTAAATAATAGCTTTTTATAAGTAATTAATAACGTTTATAATTGGTATGTTTTATATATAGTGTCTAACTAGGGGGTTGACACCGCTGATTTGTTGTTTATCTTTCTTTCGAAGGGGCACTGTTTAATTACTGAATCACGAATCTAGGTAAATAAGTATTTCTAGAATTGGTTTCTTTTGTTCTAAACTAGTTTCATAACAACTTAATGCTGAAAATAACGAGTAATTTCACTTTTGCCAACAAAAATAATAATTTAATTAAAGTAAAATTTCCTCCTGGCCCTTTTAATATCAGTGTAGAATTTTCGTCGGCGTTAATCAAAAAGAGATAATATAAATATTAATCAGCTATAAATCTATATTTAGGTTCTTACATCGCAATTGACGGTTTGTCGTACTGGTCATTTTTACCACAAATAACTCTTTTTGTTAACGAATACCAAGTCAATTCTTACAGATATTTACTTGGGCATTTGTTTTTCTCTCTCTATTTATAAAATGGAAAACATGAAATTATTTACGAGTACGAGTTCCACCGTGGCGATAGTGCTGCAGAAACGGCTGTAGAATTAATGATTTTTATGTTGATGGTGTCGCAAGAAATGAACTGTACGTTCCAACGTTTTCGTTCTGGAACGTTCGACCTGCGGAACAAGCCCCGTGAACGGCCGGAGACCAAAGTTGATAATGAAGATTTGAAGGCAATTGCGGATCTTATTTTAACTAAGTCTTAGTTAGCTGCAGGTTGCAGTATATATAAAGCTGTATATATCCACTTGAAGCAAATTGGGAAGGTAAAAGCTTGAAAGGTGGGTACCTCACGAATTCAGTGAAGCAAATCGACAAATGCGCGTCGAATGCTGCGTTACCTTACTATATATAATAAAGAGAGTTTTAAATTAAATCTTTATAATCGAATTTTTATGTAAAAAGTGCATAGCTAACAATGTTATTACGAATTTGATTAATTAAATATATTAAATTTTTTTATAAATCTCCTTTTAGCTTCTCCGATAGATGCCGCCAATTTCATATTTACGGATCTAATGTCGTTACATGCGTTGTCAAATAAAATATAGCTATTACCATATTATAATTGCGAAACCCAGTTAAGAGACAGTAACTAAGGTCATGTGTTTAGGTTAAAAAAATAATGGCATTTTAAAGGACTGTATATATGTATGTATGTATGGTAATCTGATGTACGATCGATGTAAGATGTATAGATAGTAGATAGGATATAAAATGTTTGTGACCATACTTTACGACTGTAATGAATTTAAGATTACTTATTATTATTTTACAAATTTAATATTTAAAACACGTTTATTTTTTAAATAATATTTATATTCAATTTACAAGCTACTTTATTTGATGATTGTACTTGATTCACGATGTAACGAATTTATGATAATTTGTTATTATTTTACAATTTTATTATGTTAATAATTAATATTTATAATTTACAGTATAGATTATATGATGGTTGTATTTTTTAATATGGTTTACACGATGTAAGTAAGTTGATTGATTCGATACCGACAGTTACGAACAGAATGACGAGTCGTCTTGATACGATCTAAAATAAGTGATGGTATTCGGACCGATTCGCTTGACCAAGACGGACGTTAAATTATAAGCTGTGTGGTTGTTTAAGGATAAGAAGTGTTGGAAATATATATAATTATTGTTGTATCAAAGCAGGCGTTTTATATTATACACCGAGACTCGAATAGCGAGAATTCATCACACGACCAAACTTTCCCGAAAACGATGCATCTGAATACGAGAATTAGAAACTAGGTTATACTTGCCCTTCTATAAAACAATGTAAGGTACAGTTGGCTTAGTTAATTAATTATTAGCAACACAGGAATCATTGTCCACTGCCTAAGAGTAAAAGTATTTCATAATTTAAGAACCTTTCACCGTATTCTTTATAATAGGATTTAAAAATATCAATGTGACCCTAGTTAACATGTGAGGCAAATGTTACATCCAATAAAGTAATTAAAAGTAATTGTTGCCGCGTGCCGACACAGAGGTCACATTTAATAGCTTAGTTCAATCACGGCTTGAAATGTGCTCAAAGCTTAATCTCAGATAGGAATTAAGTAGTAAATAAAATAAGTATTAAGTAAGATTTCAAGTCAGAAAAATGTCTATGTCTGTCTAAAACACAGTTCCGCCCCAACACATAACACATCACGTTTTGAGGCCTATGCATAATGCTTTGTGCTTTGTCCGGCAAGAAAATTCTTGCTATGACAGTTATGATCTATTGTTCTTCATCTGTGGTAAAATAAAAAAATAAAATCAAAATTATATCCCATATTCGCCCCACTTACTGACCCAACATAAAATTATCTATGCCTCACGTCATGTTCGTGTACGTAGATCTCACTCTACAGGTAACAGTGGAAAGTTTCGTAAGCATTTCAAATACGTAATCTAAAGATTAGGAGGTGTTTTTAATGGAAATTTCTGTTGATAATTGTAGGATTAACTGAATATTATGTTATGCCATTTGTATAGATTGTGTTATGTGATTTTGCAGGTCACACAGTAAATGTATTTTGATTTTTATATTTTTATTAATGAATAATCAAATTACTTGCAGTACAGATAATGTGTTTTCTGATATTTGTGCCCTTTAACTAAACTTAATCCATTCTAATGTATACATTTAACTTTTGTTATCTGGAGCAGGGCTTATAGGATTCACGTGGAAAAGGCCACATGTTTTCTATAAACTACCTCGTACATTTTACCTTTATAAGCTCAATCGACTACTTAATTAAGCATATTCCTAGGCTTCCTTCAAATCTCAGGAAATAATGGTAAATTAGACATCTACAATGGTAATTAGAATATAAACGAAATCCTGCGATAACTGTGAATTCATATACCATTAGAAGGGAAAGGTTTTTTAGTTATAGTAATAAAATAGATTAATACAATGCACTCTAAACGTTACAAGGTACTTATTGCGTTTATCAATCGAGTATCGTTATTATCAATTACAATGTTTACTTATTCATGTCAACATCGTACTGCGTTGAAATAATATTTATACAGGATCACTTCTCTTGTCAATAATATTTTATTTTTACCCACATGGACTTAGATTAAACGCTTAAGTTGCAGTAACGGTCGCTATGGGCCTGGCAGACATTTACTTACTTTACAAGATGATTGAGTTAAAATACTGCAAGGATTGCATTAATTACAGCGTTGAAGTAAGTGCTACTCATTTGGGAAATTATAAAACAGTGGAAATTTTTATGTTTGCTAATATTATGTGTGTCAATCAACTTAAACCTAAAAATCACTTATTAATCTTTGATCCAATGATTATATAAAATAAAAATGGTTTATAAAATATATTGACGGACTCATAAACTGCATCAAAGTAAAACACGACTTTGAAATAAATATTTTAACCAAGTATGCAAACTTTCTACACAGATTTAAATGGAAACGTCTAGATTGGTTCGTTAACTTTAAACAGCGTAGGTTCATATTATGCTTGGGTTTAAGTTTGTCTACTGGAAAGGACCTTAAAACTTTTTTGAAGAAAAACAGAAATATAAAGAAAATTGGTCTAATTTAAAAAATTGGTTTAAGCAATACACACAAGCTTTATGCAAGTGTTTTTTATGTTTTAAAAAGGCGTATTACCTCCCTCCGCGTGCCCTTATTATGGATTCTAATCAGCATAGATTTGATTAGGACTATTAAAACATCTTGCGGAATATTGTCCCATTCTTCTGAAAGTGCTGTTCTTAGTTTTGTATAAAGTATACTTTATATAGGTACATATATTATAAATATACTTTAATATCTTTTTAAACTGTCCCAAAGTTGCTCAATGGGTTAATCCGATCCGGGCTGCGTGCTGGCCAATCCATTGTACGTATCCCAACCTCTTCGCAATATTGTCGAACTTGTGCAGCAGCGTGCAGCCGCGCATTATTCTGCATTAAAGTAAATTTTTTGCCTATAAATCCCATGTAAGGCACCACGTGATCTTTTAAGATCTCTGTTATGTAGCGATGTGCAGTCAAACCACCTCTACTACCGTTTTGACGAACATCGTTCATCGATATGCCACCCTAGACCATGCACGAACCGCCTCTAAAAGGAACACGCTCCTCAATGCAACTTTTAGCATATCACTCTCCACGTCGACGATAGACTCTTCTGCGACCATTTGCACCATTTAAACATGCCCTACATTCGTCTGTGAACAAAAGGAGGCCCATTGTTCATCTGTCCAATTTAGGTGATCACGCGCAAATCTTAAACGAGCTTGTCCGTGAGCTACAGATAACTTTGGACCATTTGCTGGCCTAAAAGGGGTGATATCCGCTTCCTTGAACCTTCTTCTTATTGTTCGTGCACTAACGTTTACTCCACGCACTTCATTAAGCTCTGTTTTGAAGTTAACTGAGGAGACGATTTCGCAGGGAAGTTGTAACAATAAATCGGTTATCACGACCAGTGGTTGATAAAGTTCTGCCTGTACGACGTCTCGTTTTGTAAGAACCTGTCTGCACAAACCTACTGTATTTTCTAGAAACAGTAGACTGGTTTAAATTTAAATTTCTATCAATCGTTTGTTGATCCCGCACCAATTCTACAATTTGAGCAGCTTGTTCAGACGAAGTATCAGAAACTCTCAATGAATTAAAAAACTAACCGATCAATTCTGCCGGTAACAATAATTCAATTGTCAATGAATAAAAAATCAATAAAAATCAAAACAAATCTGATACTACGAGTAAATTTTCTTTTCCCGGCTCTATTTATTTGTTTTACTGCAGTTCTATTTTTAAATAATGATTTTTTTAAGATTTAAGGACCAGTCTCTCCATATTCATATAATTTAATTAAAAAAATTTGCATACTTATTAAAAATTTCAAAATAATCGTGAAGTTTGCATGCAGTTTATGAGTCCGTCAGTATATATGAAAAAAGAAGATAATTTAATATTTCTTCTTCTATTCGTCTTTTCTTCTGTAATTGTTTATTGCTGGTAAAGTAAATATTAACATAGCATTATTGTAAATCACTTGAGGCAACAACAATTATATCGTATTCAAAACCTTTTTTGTTTTTATGACATGAGTTCGTATAGAACGCAGTAAGTTTAACATACATGTTACACAAGAAATTACTGCAAATGCAGGTAGGTAGCCATAAAGATAAGATAAAAATTTATTTCTTAAACCAATATTGATTATTATACGAAGGCATGTTGATCGACTCCTAGTCACCTGCTCAAGTTTATTTACTGATAACCATCGATATCGATAATCAATTCTTGTTGCAAAGACCAGTCTGTACCTTAAGCTAAATATTGCAGGACGCTTTGGCGTTCTTAGAAAATTGTATACCAGTCAATGACATTGAGTTGTATATACGGAAAATTATTCGAATTCTTCACTTGACAGCTGCTTTAAAGTTATCCCTACTAAATTATTGGAACCGATTTTAGTTTTTGTACATAATAAAGTTTTCACGTTAATGGCTAATATGTTGATTCGGACTAAGTGTAAATATAATACAGCTATTTTAATACGAGTGTTGTTTTTGGGAATACCCTTCGCACATTATTTACTGTTCGGCGCGATTGTACGTGAAGAGAAAATTACAGGTAAAATTGTTTAATTTGTAATGCGAATGTTTTTATCGCATATTGATTACGCCGCTGCGACAAGCGCCCTATTTGTCAATGTGGATCTAATGCAATATTATGCTGTATTCTTTTGATACAAAAAAATACTTCAAAAATATGTTTTTATGTTATAAAAATGCGCGGTGTTTATTAAAATTGTTAGCCATTCATATGGCTTCATAGCCAGATTTGTTATAGAACATACAAAGTTTAGGCCAATTTGAGCTACGGCGTCGTAGCGTAGCTTCTACGCATTTACACGTAGGTACGTACTACTTTTCCATAATAAGCCACTGAAGGGCATTGCTAAAAGGCAAGTGATAATTATATGAGTAACATAATATAATCAATTAAGAAACATGCATTCGTCGGGGAGTTTTAGAATATAAATTTATACATATGTAAAGCTTTTCTTTACAATTTTTTTTTGTACTATCATATCATAAAGTCTTTACTATCCTGCTTATTTTTATAATAATAGCGAGTGCGAGTATTTATGCATCTACGATATTAACTGTATTATGTGTGCTGTTTTGTATGTATTATTAACACAAAAGTATCAACCTTTTAAAATTTAATACATTACGCGATAATATTGATTGATTTTATTTGATGCATTTTTGACAACTTATTATTTTATTATTAAATACGCCTTCTGGGACAGAGATTAATCTAACTGTATTTTAATCCAGTGTAACTAAAGATATAATGCTATGCTAAAATGCTTAACAATTGTTACTATGCTATGTTTAATTGCTTATGTTAAGCCTGCCTGGCTATATTCTCGGTATCATTAAGAAACCAGAAAAAAATTGCAAAATTCCGCTCAAACAATTAAGTATAGTATCTTGCTGATTTAAATTACCTTAAACAGGAATCGAGTTCTCTTCTCGACATCTGCTATCAATTGATGTACATGGAAAGAACTGTACCCCACCAGCGATTCTTGAGTTTCCTTCCGATGGTCTTAACAGGAATCAGAGGCAACAGGTATTGATTAAATAGTTTAAAAATAAATGACTTCGATGATTAAACTATACCCAGCGTTTTTATATAATAGCTTACCACTCTATGTCAAAGAATATAAAATAATATAAATGATCGTATCATTTTGAATAAAATGTGTTTTTTACGTGGAATAGAGATGCAGGAGCTGCATATCCTATATGTTGGTCTGTATTATTTATTGTTTGTTTGTTTGAAACGAATTCATTTCTACATTTCATTTATGAATTTTAAGTCATCAGCCGCGACTGTTACAACAAAACCTCTTGAAATCCTCGGTTTAAATCAACGAATCTTAAATATATTGTAATTTACATATATGTATTTTAATTTTTTATAAAATTTATGCTTAAGAAATAATATCCACTCATAAAGAATAAATACAATATAACTTCTTTTGTAGGGCTTCATCTTGTTGCATTGTGTCCTAGCCATCTACTGCTTTCTTCTTCTCGGCGCTGTCTGCGAGCACTACTTCGTCCCCGCTATCGAGATGATATGTGAACGTAAGTAGTGTGTAATCTCATAAAAAAGATATTAGGAATTTTCGCGGTTGTATACGTACGACAGACAAATATTTATCCATCATTTCAAAAAAGCATTCATTTGTATAATTTAAAATATAAGGATTATATACTAAAAATAATAGTAAATACACTCATAATAATACAATAAACACGAAGACGTTTATACATACATAGCATATTTCCCCTTTTGGCCGAACCGATAATGTTGCCACGTCTAACTGTTTGTAGCGTGAGCCATCCATTTATCCATTACCAGCAAACGTCACACTACAATTGCGTATTGTACATTTAGAGGGCTCATAGAACAGTTTATAGCTGCTCAGGTCCACGGTCTGGGCCTTGGGACTACCCAATTTGTGTACCCAGATTGTGTATTAACACAATCAACATAGAGGCTGTGTCTACTTTGATTCTTTTAGACAAATAATTGTTTACTTTTATTTGCAGAAAATTTCTTAAAACCTAAAAAAATTGACTTTACGAATCAAATAGTGATTTTCGATACGTTAATTTTTGTTTAAGTTACTTTTTACTGTTCTATTACTATCATTAATTTTTTAACATCTATTTTAAAAATTACAGCGCAGCAACAAGATGTTAAGCTCTAGTTACAGTGAGATATTTATTCTATTCTATTGAACCAAAAATTTTCCCTGCTTATATTTAACAGGTCTACACATGGAATCTGACATAGCTGGTGCAACATTCATGGCCGCAGCGAGTTCAAGTCCGGAGCTATTTATAAATTGTGTTGGCACTTTTGTGACTGAAGGAGATTTGGGAGTGGGCGCGGTCGTTGGTTCAGCAGTTTTTAATGTACTCGCTGTACCAGCGTGCTGTGCCCTCGTAGCCGGCAGGGTACTACATATTTCTTACTGCGCTTTCTAAATTAAACTATTGCTTTTGTAGGAACATCAATATTTTAAATATTAAATAACCTATTATAACATTTGATACATTGTTTATTGTTCATACCTTTCTTACCACAAAAGAAAAATAGTATGAAATGTGATACATGAATTATACTTATACATACAAAATTCTATAGGTCATAGAGCTGGACTGGTGGTCTATATCTCGCGACTGTCTGATGTATGCAGTAGCCGTGCTGGCTCTTATCCTCACTCTAATGGACGATAAGGTTTACTGGCATGAAGCACTTCTACTCGTTCTCATGTACACACTTTATATACTGGGTAAGGCGCCATTTGTTGATACATTATTTATTATACATTGTAGTTAGTTAAGTGTCTAAAAAATACTAATTTTAAATAATATAACATTATGTATATTTCCAGCGATGGTATTTAATGACAAACTTGGTAATTTTGTTAGAAGTGGATGCTGCTACACTCGAAAGCCAAAACTGTTCACTGAGGTGACACCTCTTTTGTTTAAAGGTACTTTCTTTGGATTATTTTTGCGTTCGTTGTATATGTTGGTGAAATTAAAAACATTACTAAAACATTTGTAATCGATATTTTTTTATTCATTACTATCTCGCGAGTGTACCTATAGCATATATTTTACCAAGCAAATAAATAATTTGAATATTTTTTAGAAAAGAACTCATTAGACACTGAAAATCGTGTCACCGTGAAAAATGAAAAAATAAACGATGTGGAACAGGGGACTAAGTTTACAAAACCATGCAACTCCACAGACTTAGGTATTTCTGATATATATTAGTGATGTAATTAAAATAACGATTTATCTTTAAAATTTTATTGTGCCTAGAATGAAAAATTTGTTTTTACTGAAAACTAGTTGTACTGATTCCTTTGTTGTAACTCATGCAATCTGCTATTTAAAGAAACAAGCAAAAGTTATCTTTGGTCCTGGCCCGATGGTATATCTTCCACAAAGAAATTCTTCTGGGTCGTGACTTGGCCTCTTTGTCTGCTCCTTTGGATCACGATACCTGACTGTAGACAACACCCACGTCTTTACCCACTCACTTTCATGATGTGCGTAACTTGGATTGGTGGGGTTTCCTATATAGTAGCCTGGATAATCACTATCATTGGTAAGTAAGGAATTGCAAAAAGCAATTAAGAATAAAATAATTATGATTAAAATTATCAAAGCAGACAAAAACTAAATGAAATTAATGGAAATCCAGTATATGGTGGCACTTCATAAATAGGATTATTATGTATATTGAGGAAGAGTTTTTCCCAAAATCGCGACCGTGATATTTGATAAACAATTTCCGATTATGTTTCCCTAGGTGATACTCTAAATGTTCCCGATAGCATTACTGGATTGACAATTCTTGCTGCAGGGACCAGCCTCCCTGAAGCCGTCTCCAGCGTTCTTGTGACTAACCACGGTAATAACAGTACTTTATGAAATTGGCACATTATTTCTTATACTCTTTTTATATTTAATTTTCTTTTAGGACACGGCTCTATGGGTATAAGTAACTCTATTGGATCAAATACTTTCGACATTCTACTGTGTCTGGGTCTCCCTTGGCTTATTAAGTCCCTCTTCTACCCATGCGTACCTGGTAACCACTGGGTAAGTATTTTGCTACTTATGTCTAGAAAAGTGACTAAAACGCACCGCGGGCTTTACACAGTAAGAGGCGTAGGTGACACAAGAATAATTATAATAATTTGATATTTGTTTCAGGTTCAGATAAATTCAAGCGGATTGTCGTATAGCGCCATCTCTCTGTTATCCACGTTGTTTGCACTATACGGCGCTCTCGCTTTAAACAAATTTCAACTAGATTGGAAAGTTGGCTTCACCTGCGCCGGTGTCTATCTCGGCTTCTTAGTATTGGCTGCACTGATTGAGTTGAACGTACTTTTTGAAGTCAATTTGCCAATATGTCCACATTTTTAATAGCATTTTTTTTAGTTAACATTAAGTTTTTATAAATATTAAATTCATACGGAGGACATTAAGTTAGTAGCAAGATCGCATATCGTATGTTATTTTTTAAGTTTAACAAAATTTGTGCCTAACAGTTTATGAAATGGAGATCAAAGCGAACTTCTCGCCTAAACGGGCCATCGAACAAAGAAGTTTAAGTTTAAGTTTCCTTTATGATAGGATAACGAATTGATAGAATTTCTAAACCCTCAAAAACAAACTTCACCACAAAGTGCGCCCCATCCACTACAATTGAATAAACTATGTCAATGAATTTGAGACATGTCTTTCCAAAATAATAATACATATAGCTGATTAAATAGGTCTTTGTAAAATGTGATAAAGAATGTTATATATTCTGTCCTATCTTAAATGTATTCTTACTTTCGCCTTTCAATTTCATATTTTGCGTGACTGATGCGTATTGTTCGCTGTATTCTTGTCTATTAACAATTACCAAGACTTAAGGTTAATTAAATTAATAAGCAAATAATTATTTCAATTTTATTTATTAAAGCATATGATTTATCTTAAACGTACTAAAATCTTCAATTAGTAAAATGTTATAGTCGTTTATTTATAAACATTGTCATACTATAATGATTTAAGGTGGATGTTCAAGGCGTGGTATAAAATCAAAAAATTTATAATTAAACACCCCGTGATTACTTCCGTTATTCTTAAATAATTTTATTCTAATATTATGTTTTGTAGAAAATTAGTGACATTTAAGTATGTAATGTATGGAAATTAAATTAATATGCAACACCTACCAATACGCATATATAATACAATGCGAGCTAGCAAATCACAAAACAAATCTGATCTGAACAAGGCTACATAAATATTTTTATGTTTTGTAATACAAATAAAATTGTTTATTTACACTATTTTTGGTAATAACTAATTCTAATAATTACCTATTAACTACTCGCTGTTTTAATGTTTCCAAAAAAATAATAATTTTCGGTTTCAACATTTATGTGATGATCCATAAAATATATTTAAAAGTGACGTTGTAAAACTATTGTGTTACCAGCGGTTAACTGTAACCGCTGTAAGGTCATTGGGACGCTGCGCCAACGGAGTAAGAAAAATAAATAACTAACTAAATCCTTACGGGAGTATAAATTCCTATAGAAGATTATATTGTCTATCATTATTTTAATAAGCTTAGATATCACATATGTTACAAATATGTATTTTTAAATAACCTAAAAACGATATGACAATCTATTTTCCGGACTGTTTAGCATGATTGTGCAATTATGCGTGAATGATCAACGTTCATTTAAATAGATTAATTATACAGACAATAACCTCTTTAATAATCTTTTTATATAATAAATATATAATGAGAATACTGAGAATTTATTGATACAACTTAGTTTAGACATTTGAAGCACACTTAAAAGTCAAGGAGCAAAAACAAAAACCTTCGTAAATTTCGATCAAAATAAACGGAACAATTGGAAAATTTATGATTCAAGATGATGAAGGCGATATTTATTAAATATTATAAATAGAATACAAGAGTCTTATCGAGGAATAGGAATAGAAATATTAGGTTGGGGAAAAAGTCTTTTCGCATTATAGTATGTATATATTAACTTGTAATCAAATCTCTTTGGCTATACTGTTTGTATCTGGCTGCTTTTGGTATCAATTAAAGTTGAGACTTTAAAGAAGATAATTTGAATACAAATAAGGAAAATGTGTGATTTTTGTTTGTTTTTCGTACCGGCAAGATCTAATGAAGAAATTCGATACATTTTAAATTTAAACAAAAAAGGTAAAAATGCACACAAGCCGCAAACAATTTGCGATGTTAATGGACCTAATGCCGTGTCTGTGAGAGTAGCACAAATTTGGTTTAAGCGTTTTCAATCTGGAAATTTTTATGTCAAAGGTGCATCGCTCTGGGCACCCTATTAAGGAAAAAATGGGTGCCAATTTTGAAAAAGCGGAGCAAAATCGGCATATCGGAGTTACGACGTATCTGAAGAACTGGGCATTGACCACAAGTTTTGTTAAGTTTTGGTGCATTTGAAAAAAACTGGGTACATAAAAAAGCTCGATATTTGGGTACCTCACAAGCTCACTTAAAGAAACCTAACGTTCAGGCTTGACAGACTGTGGTGAAACCCGGGTTAACTTGCAAGAAGATGTTGTGTGTGTGGTACCACCACACTGAATTCTGGACTCAATCAACAGAAGGGGCGTGGTTTTTCATCTTGATATCGCCTAGACCTCACACTTCTTTATCCAGTCAGCAAAAATAATGAGAACTGGGCTGGAGGTATTAATGCATCCGCCGTATAGTCCTGACCTTGCACTTTCAGAAATCTACTTCGGTTTCGGTCTTTTCGGAATTTGAAAAACCAATTGCATCATGGGATCATTGGATGGGATGGGATCATGTCCCTACCCACATGATGGCAAAAATTTACCTTATAAAATGGTAACTATATACTTTAGTATAACTATATTAAAAAATGAGGTGTAATTTCTTAAAAAATGCTAATCAACTTTTTCCCCTTTAAGGTCCCGCACCTCACGCGTCGGGGTGATAATGAAATATATAAAAGGAAAAAAACTATACTATGTGAATGACTTAGACAAATGTACACTTCTAATAATCGTTGATTTACTCTTCTAAATGTGTAAGAACAGTAGGTGACTCAAACTAATTTTATTAAAGGCTATTTATGCCAACTATACATCAATATCATCCAAATAGCTAATGCGAAGGTATTATGGATGTGATTGATTTTGAAGTGAAACTTCTTTAGAATCGATGTGGTTTCAAACTAGATACAATGGAAAAAGCGACAGTAAAAAGAGACAGAAACATAAATTCATAAGTTTTAACGTGGGAGAAAATGAGATAGGAGGTATTTATTATACAGCCTCTTTTTACTGCCGCTTTTTCATTTAATCGAATTTCAAACTTTCGTTGTTTTAGGTTTTTGTCAAATTAAAGATTTATATTAAACCTATAAATTAAAATTTATCATTAAAATATACTGTTTTTAATGATAAGTTACATTTAGATAGTGAAAAATGTTTAATTTAAATATGATTAATTATAAAATCTTTGTTTTCACTTCTATCACGTGTGAATTGCACATATGTTTTTTTTACAAATATCTACGATAGTTGCAAGCATGATCTTTTTAAAGGCGAGCATCAGTTTTTATAAACCACAGTTTGTCCTGAGATTATTTTAGTTAAAATAGTTCAATTTAAATGTGCTAATTCACTTTGTGTTTACGACAATCCTTAGTAAAGAACATTAATAATAAGCTTAATTAATTAACACTTTAATTATGGAATATCTTGCTGGAATTGTTTTTATATTTGTCAACATTCAGCTTATTTCTGTTAACAGCGACGATACGAGATACGACTTATAAAAATACTTATTCATCCTACATGTACAGCTATAACTTAAAGCTTGGATTGATTTGAAGCGTGTTCACGATTCGTTGCCACAAGCTCGGTCTCCGCTTTAGCGCATAGGGCTCCCTCGTAGACAACGGTGTTGCCATACAAATCCTTAACGGCGATCTCGTCGGCATTTCAAAGGGATATGGATGCTTCACTATCGGCGATACAGAAGAACCAACTAAATTAATTGTTTGTTTATTCAATTTCACTGGCTGAGACGTCACCGTTTGACTCGCTGTACCCGCTAATATAATTGGTATACCATTCCTTTGTTTAAGAGGTTTTACCGTGGGTTTAGCTGTGGTTGATGTCTCTAAAATCTCGTGAAATATAGAATCTTCGTAGTCCTTGCTTTCATCTGCCAGGGGTGGCACAAAAAGTACTTGGCGAAGGCTGTTGATGTCTTGCACAAGTTTTGCGTGCTCCTTGACAATATCTTCTTTATTATAGTAATCAGATCGACGTGCCAATTTGGGAGGAGGCCGATATTTTTGAGTGGTGTGAATAAAACGTAGTTCTTTTTTACGGTAACCTAGAAAACATACAGCTATATAAGTAAACGTAAAAAAACCGTTAGTTTAAACGAATTTATTTAATAAAATAAATAGTGAAATAGCTGTTGTTGCCATTATTATAAATATAGTAATATTTACCTTCCTCTAGACTTCTAAAATATTTAAAGTCCTTTGGCTCCGGATAATCGAAGCAATCCACCTGAAATTGTAATTACGTTTTTGTTAATATATAAATACTTCATTTCGTTTGATCTTAACATGGCGTTCGCTAAAATGCCAGAGCCAATTTATATTTTAATTACATTCGCAATTTGAGTACACTCGCATGAAAACATTGGTTAAATTAGTAATATTTAAATGAAAATTAGACAATCGCAAAAGATTTAAATCATCGAGATGCCGGTACACAGTAAATACAAACATATGAAAGTGGTAGAAAAATATTTGGTTACATTATTAGGTAAAAACTATTGATCTTCAAAGCAAAATGCAAAGTTTTAAGCTTCGTTATAATAACCGATTACTAGACTACACGTTTTCCAATGTATTCTTTACTTTGAAGATTAAATTATGTCTAATATTGTTATTTAATATCGTAAGAAGGAAAGACACAACCTGAGTAGGCAACGAGCTAAGCATAAATATTTTCAAAATGATTTGTTAAGTAATCGTTAACTCTTAATGACCGACTCTTTTTTAAAAAGATGGCTTCATATCGTTCCTTTTGGAAATAAACTCAGTGAGCTGCAGCTGATTAAATGAGTAGCGTGATCTATTCGAATGCCATTCTTGTACCTTATTAATAAACAATAACTTAAACAAATATAGGAAATATGGCTGCTCTGTAAAACGCAAGACGTATCAATGACTTTGACAGGCTGACGTGCAGCCGGCATGATAATGAGCGACAAACCGGCGGACACGCGCACCGTGTCTTACACCGAGGAAGATACAAGACTAAATAGTTATAAATACATTTTTGTAGTTAGTATGTAGTTAGAATTTTTAACAATTAAAAGTCTAATTAGGTTTACCAAATAGTTTACAATAACGCAAGTAAAAGTTAATTATTATAAAGGAATGTTTTACAGCATATATATATATATATAATCTACATATTTGCACACAGTAGGAACATTTTCATTTAAATATTATTATAATTAACATTTGAGGCCAAATTGTTCAAGATAAATAAGTGTTGTTACGTTTTTATCTGCATTAAAAACATTAAAATGACTACTTATATAGATTTGATGATGATGTATGTTCTAATTCAGTGTATTATTAAAAAAACGATCTCTCAATTATGGAGAGTGTAAGGAAGCGACTTGTAGTAATTACAAACAGTTAATACTGTGTTTCGTGATATTTTGCTGTTTGTAACAATTTAATAGAAAATGCTTGATTAACATGCAACACTGTTAAATTTAATCTACTCACTGTTGCGATGAAACTGATAAAACAGTCGGATATATTGTCTGTACACTGTTTTTGCAAGATTTCAATCATCAATTAGTTAATGGGACAACATTTTTACCGCCTAAAAGAATAAGGCTTGTGATATATCATGGCTAGAGGAAGGCATAGGATAGGAAAGCATGGGAAAATATGGTAAAGCTGAAGCTTTGTACCCAGAGGAGAATTTTATTCTACGAAACGTATTTTTTATGCTGCTTTAACTTAATTTATTGGCTCTCTGTTGGAGATTTAATCGCAGTTACAGTTAGAATGAAAATATGAAATATGTCATTATTATTATGGCAAGCGGTCGGATGAGATGTCGTTGATCCCCTAGAAGATAGGACGAGATTTGGTATGGGTGGTACTTGTGTGGACACGTTTGCCCCCGTCTTACCTCCCTCGGACAAGCCAAAACGCTAGCGCGAAATAATAATTGGCACTTTGAAGTAGAGACTCTCGGGCCGTGGGGATCATGCGTATATAGTACTGGTGACCGCGGAGCTGGTGCTTTCCTCGCTCAACGAATAAGTGTCGCAATACAGAGAGGAGATGGAGCGCTAAAGGAACCACCAAACTATGTAAATTTGTTTTAATTTACTTTATATTAACTATTAATTATTTTTAGTATAGCTATGTAGTTTAGGAAAATTGTTAATACTATAAAAAGATCCTATTGATATTTATACGCTAAAGAATTAAAAATTCAATCTATGGTTAGTGTAACCCATAAAAAATTTTACCTGTTGAAATGTGAATTTAAACTGAGTTAAAGTGTAATCACTTATATAACAATTTCAAGTGATTACTAGAAAATCTTCTCATAAGCAAAAAAATGTATGAATGCACAGTATTCGTTCATTATGAAATTTATGGTAAAAACAATACTAATTACGTCGCAACGAATTGAAAACGAAAGCGGTTTACGGCTTGATAATTATTGATTTTTACAATAACGTCTTATACTCTGAAGAGAATATTTAAAATTTCTCAGTTATTTTAACGATACAATATAATTTTAAATCAAATAGATATCGAGAGGCCAATTAGAGAAAAGTGTATTTGTTAAATAAAAAGTAACAATCGTACTGTAAATCCTACGTATTTCTACGATTCACAGAGCAAGAATTTTTTAGAATGGCTTAAGATAAAACTCTTTTATATAGTTCTATGGCTCTGTTTCGTCTGATACTTTAATTGTAAAGGTACAAGTGGTCAAATACAATTTAATACCCTTGCACAATACTTCATTGATAAAAAAAGTAATCCTTTTTTTCTAATCAATATCTCCGGTTCAAGTATATATTAGATAAAGTTTAGAAAAAGAGCCTATTAAACAAATTCCTATAGTCAAAACACACAAAATGCGAAGTAGGACTAAAAATTTAGTATCATTATTCATTTACACACAAAGCCTTGGTAAATAATATTATTATTATAGTATTTTATTGTTACTACTGTGCCAGTATCTTCGGAACCTTGCCTAAAGGGACTCCTTTTAATAGTATTTTTTGATAATTAAATTTTAAGGTTAGTTATTAGGTATATTTTTATGTATTATGTTATTTGTTTTGAATAAAATATTTTTTACATAAATGTATTGTACATTCACATTCAATTACACAGTCAATTGTTTGTATCTTATTTATAATAAAATACGTTATTAAATTTATATTAGGTAACATTATATATAATATATATATTGATGACATACCTTAATTGAAGATCCATGATAACGTTTTAGTAACCGAACATCGATGCAATTTACCGCAACTATTAAAGCCACTAGCACAGCCGTTCGATGCCACATCTTACCAAAGACTGCGACTTGCAAATCTAAACACACCACTTCAACGCTTCTACCGCTTCTTGTCGCGTTTTCCAGAATTTTAACTAAGCATTAAGTATGTCAGATACATTTAAACTAGTGACCCCACACTAGTCCTTTCCTCGCTCAACGAATAAATATTGCAAAAGAGCGATGAAATGCTGCCAGTTCTGTCGCACACAGAGACAAATCTTTTTAAATTCGAAAATTCTATTTCTCTTATTATTAATTTTTAATTATTATTATTACTATGTTGATTAAGAAAATTGTAAATTCTTTATATTTTTGTGTTGAAAATAAATGTTAAATTTTATATAAATGGTTTTGCCGTTTAAGAGAGTCACTTCTAAACTCAACTTATTTGAATAAATAATTGTTTGAGTCCGCACTGATAGATTGGCATTTACGTGAAGGTTCCGCTTTCTCAAGCAAGTCATCCGAACCATCTAGAAGCTCAGTTATTCATAATAATATCATAAAAATCCTTATATCGTAAAAAACTGTTCTTATGAGAATATACAATTCAACTTAGGTTTTGTGTTAAAACCAATTAAGTAAATGCTATATTTATGTATTTTCAATCTTAGCCCAACTTCGCATACGAACTCGCTTGTTTACCATATGACTACAGCGAATCGTATCGTACTTCGGCCATACAATGAGCAAAGGCGATGAGAACTTGGAGAAACTGATCGTTTGTAACACAGAAGGCAAAAGATCACGTGGCCGTTCACCAAACAGATGGACCAAGCAAATGAAAGACTCATCATCTTTAAAGCTATACAGTGTCATAAGATGAAACCGATGGAAGCAGATAGTCAGCTCTAGATACTTCTTTGCTGACCACGACGCTCAGACATGAGCTGCCGGCTAAAGAGAGATATATATTTTAGCTTGAAATGTTTATCTGTGTATAACTGGCAAGGTTAATCAAAATATTTCAACACGTATACACATACCTAAATTTAAATAAAAACACTGTATTTTTATTAAACGTTTATTTCGTAAAAAGATAATACATTTATAACTTAATTGTTAACAATATCAATACTTAGAAGTTGATTTTTATAAATATCTCATTTTCCGGTGCGTGAGACAATTTACTTCGACAAGGGTGCAATATGTGCAACATTTCCAATTTGTTATCAGAATCAGCAATTCATGGCACTAAGTGATATTATAAAATTAAAGAAACTATTGACATAATCCAGATCTATTCCAGCTGCAATTGTTACTGTTACTCCGAAAACATTTAATAAACTGTACCGTCTAGTAATAAAAATATAAATGCTAATAACAAAACTCGGAATATTAAAAAAAACTCTAATAAAATGTACATATCACAAAGCCAAAAACTGTCCATAACATGAAATTTTATAAAACACAGAGTGACAGACTGCGAGCAGAATAAAAGCAGCATCAGTAATAAAGTACATTTAGCTTGGCTAAGCTAAGCTCTTAGCTACACGTAATAAATAACTAGTTTACTATCTAAAACAAATATTTATTCATATATTTACAATTCACACTGTATTTTGAGTATATTGAAATAATATTAGATGTATTGTTTTCGATTTCAAATCTCTGAGCTTCTTCAAGAAAAAAGTTGTCTAAATGTAAATATATGAATAAGCAATACTATATTTTAAATTCTAGAAGGTACTTAAGTACTAACATCAAAAATCGACTGCTGAGAGAAACATAACGAGAATTCTTTTCATTCTTCATAAGATAATCTTCGTTTTACGCCTTTTTAATATCTAAAGCAGTATAATAAGACTTTATTTAGAGTTTTATTGAATACAATAGCTTTTAATGCTACAATATTGAATGAAGTACATATAACTTATAGTCTGAGCCTGAAGTATCTTAAAAGTTTAAAGTTGATTAAACCTTTGTCATTTTTTATTCAAGGATTTTCTTATGATGAAAGTTAGAACTATTTGTACTTGTTATATACAAGCCTAAAGTTAAGACCCGTTCAATTTCCATCATCAGTCTAAAATCTCAGCAATTTCGTAAAATCGTTTTAAAACCAACATCAAAATACAGTAAACATTAATATGAGTAACGCATACGCACGTCTATTTTTGCAATATTCTATAATTTTTAATATTAAATGAATCATTATAGGATTATAAGCCCGAAGAAAACACTAAGTGTGAATTAAAAAAAACCACATATTTTCATCATGTGATACTACTGATATGTTTCAAACATGTCAAAATGGTATTTAAAGTGAAGGGCTATCGAACAGTTTCATCAATTACGAAGTATGGTTTCGTCAGGTAACGACAAAATTTATTTTATTAACAGTAATTCTTGTCTTTGATAATCCTGATTGAGAGTTTCAGTCATAATAGATGCTAAATCGACTTTCAATATTATATAAGCATTTTTTTCAGTAACTATGTATCTCATTTTTTTAGTAATATTTTACTGCCATCGTGTCCAGGGACTTTATATATCTCACAATATTTTTTTATCAACAAACAAAAAATACATTTCACTGCTACTATTTGTGAAATAGTGTTATGTATCTCATTTAACCGCAGCCTGGGATGGAGGTTTCAAGTTTGAGGCTAGTAATTAAAAAAGTGGTAAACTGTCATCTTGTTTTAAGAGCTTTTAATGTTAGATAATTTTATCGAAATACTCATATAAAGTTTCCATAACTGGTAGTTGAGAGCTGTTTCGTCGAGGGGTCATTGACATTCGCAATTTTATAAGAGGGTGACACAGGTTTGTTTTGTTTCAAGACAGCTCTTGAATAAGATTGGGATCCCTCTATTGGCCGCTACCTACCAGACTTTGCATTTATTCTGTGGGTTCATTGGAGAGCCTGGTGGGCAGTTAAAGTCCTTAGCAAATTCGTCCATGTTGGCCAAGGGTCCAAGTACTCGGAAGCGGCCAGGTGCATGGAAACCAGTCGTTATGCGCATCTTAATAGCTTCATTCCGGTAGACAGAGCACCAGGTGTTTGCTGCGCTTAACCAGAACATCTGGGAATGTATGATAAGAATATTTATGAAAATACACTTTACAATAATCACTTTTGCTGCCGTCAAAGGTACTGTTATCTCGTAGTGTTGTATAAATATTGAAGATTATCTTTGAATATTTTTAAAATTATTTTTATAATAATATTTATTAAATATATTTATTAATTATATGATATACAAGAACTGTATAAAAAACATATTTCTTCATAATAAAGCTAAAAATAGTACGTAGTGTTAAAAAGTATTAATATAAAAAATCGCGTTACAGCGAAAATTGTACTAATAGTTGTTCCTAGTTAAGAAAAGAAAACAAACCTGTCGCGGGGAGTACTTTTCGAGTCCAGGCAACCGACTCTCTTCACCGTGACGCTTAGTCCAGGCCTCATACGCGTAGTACGCCTCCTTGATGCCACCGTTGTCAGCAATGTTCTCACCTTGGGTGTTCACGCCATTTAACTGTAATTACAAAACATACTTAACAGTTACTAGAAGTAAACTTCAATCTTGTCGCAGTCTTAAAATAATATTTTATAATTTTTTTTATATTTCCTATCTTGGGATAGGAATCCACGTATCTATTTGATAGAGATTATTTACCTTCATGTTGACTTCCTTGACTGTATAGTTAGAGTACTGGTCGATGATGCACTTGGCTTTCTCCAAGTACTTCTGCTTTGTCATCTCTTGCCACCAGTCTACCAAGTTGCCAATCTTATCGAATTGTCGCCCCTAAAGAAGATAAAGTAATTAGAATCAAAACCTACCCATATGTTTTAAGTGATAACTACGTTATTCTCTTAATTAATAAGAAGTTCTATCTATTCTATCCTAAAATATATATAGATTGTAGCCCCAAACCTGGTCATCAAATCCATGTGTGATTTCGTGTCCAATAACAAATCCAATAGCGCCGTAGTTCATAAAAGCAGGACGCTTGGCCGAAAAGAAAGTGCCTTGAAGGATACCAGCCGGAAATTCTGTACAAATAACACTTCATTAGCTTTTATGATCTAGTATATGTCCTTATGTAATGTCTCCTTAAAACTCTTTAAAAACTTTGAAATTTCTCGACTTTGGTTGGTTTCCAAATTATAATCACATCATAACAATACGCTCAAGTTCTTTCAGCGCAGCTATCTTAAATTTAGACTGTGTTTACGATGACGAGAGTCCTAAATATTTTGTTTTTTAAATCTAGTCTAGTGAAAAAAATATATCTATAAAAATCATATTATCTGTCCCATAGTAAATTTGGTTGCTTCACTATCCGTGGGCTAGTATGATAAACAATTTTTAAATTGTATGTCACTTACGAATGCTGTTCTCGATGGATGAGTAGAAGGCATTGACAATGGCGGGACGGCCATGGGTAACCCAGTCGGTTTTATTCACGGGCTCACGAAGCTTGCCGAAGAGATATTCAGTTCCAAAGAGAGTCAGGTTTAATACGGATTCCATCAATTTATCTGAAGACATGTCCAACTGGAATAGAATTATTCATTTTAGCGCCTGCCACATATTGAAGGAATATTTCCTACCACGTCACCTACTTTGGGACAAAAAGTTTGTTTTATATTTTGTTACCACCAAAGCCTTTGTTCTTTGTTTTGATGTTCAGTTATTCTACAAATAGGGTCGACACATGCTTCTGTCTTTTTTGCACAATATGTATATTACTTACGCCTGAATAGAACTGTGTTAGTTTTTCATCATCCAGAAGTTCGTTAGGGTATGCGATATGTGAAGCCATGGCTTGTGCTTTATCCAGCGCAGCCTGACGAGTCATGCTATCCATCCAATCTACCTCTGACAGGGTTTTGCTGAACTGTTGCCTATAACGTAAGATAGTGTTTAAGCGTACACGATGCAACAATATTGTGCTACATATTGTAACAGATGAACGCCAATTCGCCCTCGCAAATAAGTTGGTTTGTCTATTTGTATGTCAAGTAGGGTGCCGCAGACACAAATAAGAATAGCTCTTACCTAATATCATCAACCATTTCCAAAGCTTTGGACTTAGACTTCTCGTTAAAGTACTTCCTAATGTAAAGTGCACCGACTGCAATCGACATACTGAAAAAAAATTAATATTAATTAAAATTATATATTAATATGTAATATAATTAAATTCTTTGAGACTATAAGTTTGCTTCTTGCAATGAGAATTGCATATTATGTTATTACGTACCTAGCACTGGTTGTATCAGCACACTCTTTCCATCGGCTCTCGCGTTCAGTTTTACCAGAGAGTGCAGTCACATAAGCCAACTGTCTCCGACGAAGCTCTTCAGTTAGATAAGACACAGATGCGCCAGCCACTCGCCACATGACGTAATTCGCCTGCACGCGCTTTGGAGTCTTTTCTAGCAAAATCTAAGGAGAAATGAACATGTTACTTTTGTTGGTATAAATAAATATATATACTAATTCTTTTTAGTTGCACTACAATGCGTCAATACTATAATATATTATGGTGCTTTAAATGACATTATATTTAACTATATTTTTATTTGATAGTAAGTTTAAATACTAGTGTAACAGCAAGCAACGTCATGAAAAACAACTTTCAGATAATTATAATAAATTATTCAGGCATTAAAGATAATTCGGAACTGAATCGAAACCAGTGAAGTAAATTGTGGAGCGTCACTGACATAACCTTCACATTTAGAAAACCTCGAGAAGAAAGTGGATATTGTTCTATACATAATTAAACTTAAGGATGACGTGATTCTAGTTTTTCTTTATTCTCTTTTAGATAAGCTCTTAACTTTAAAACATAATCACTTAACTTCAACTGTTTTTTGGTGTAAAAATAATTAATACTAATCGCAAGCTACTTAATAAAATTATATTCAGAGTGAAAACTTACCTCCAGATCTGTGAGGTACTTTGGAACGTTGACGATAGCAATTTCATCTAAGCTAACCTGAACGTGGGGGGCGAGGAGTTTATTTACATACGTCAGCCAGGGAATTCTGTATTAAAAAATATTTAAATTCATCGTAAAAAGTATGATTTATTTATATAAAGTATAGTTCTTCTAATTAATTTGCTATATTTGTTTTAAAATAAGTGCTGTTTGATCTATGCTTTTTTAAAAGAGTACCGAGAGCTTTTTACACCGGCTCTTTCTCTCGGCCTACACCCTCTGTCTTATTTGCCGATGAGAGGGGATGCCTACAGGTTTAAATTTAATGGCTTGGAATAAGTGATACCTGTCTATCTTATGGTCCATAATAAACATATTTTATTTTTGTATTATTTTATAAAAAAATTATACCATAAATTTTTGAAGATCGTAAAAAAATTAAATCTAAAGAAAATTTATAATTGCAGATAAGCTTTGTATAAATATGACTAAACTTACTTAGGAAATTTTTCTTGTAATTCAGCAATTGTCATCGGGTTATAAAGACTGGTAGCATTACGACGTTTTTCCAAAGGCAAGGATATCTGAAAATTTACTTTCTTGTTACAAACTGTTTACTAGGTAGTAATACACCTTTTTTATTTAATAGGAGGCAAACGGGCAGGCTCGCAAGTACGTACGCTTTTCTTGAGTCGAATTGGTTCGGAAATACTTATATAATAATTCTGTCTCCATATCTTTACGCAACGCCTAGGGATCAAGCCGCATGTAAAGTGACTGCTCGTCGACGATTCGAATTGCTCTTCCTTGAATACCGTCTAGCGGAAGGAGTTGGTACAGAGGAACTCCCACTCAGTATTGCCCATGTGGGGCCAAATTTGTGCTTTATAGAGTTGCAAGCAGTGGCCCGGAGAGAAATACAGGCCTTCCCTTTAAAATGACGGCGAAACAAATCGTCGTTTACCAACCGTTTCCAACGCCCATTAATCCAATTCTAGCTAAGGTTTTTTTGCGGAAAACGCGCAATCATGTGTCTTCTTGGTTAAATTGAACTACATTTAATGTACCCCAGTGCGAGACTCCACGTAGTAGAGTTTTAACATTAGACTGTATATTATCATTATGACTCATACGTATATAAAGTTCGAATTATATAACGAAAGCTTGTTATTTATTAATCTTGTTTAATCCAGATTGACATTTAAACACGAGTCACAAATGATTTCGATGTTAATGATTCATTAAGAGAACATATTTCCCTTTTCACCTTGAATCTTGATATTATTTAAGTATATATATTGTTAATGTTAATGATAAAAGTTAATGATAAATATATGAATTTTAATTTAAATGTTAATGATAAATATATGAATTTTAATTAAAATAAATTAAATGTTAATGATAAAAGAATTATTGAATTTCAGTGTATAAAATTTGTCTCGATTCGACTTGTAGTAATAACGGTTGGTATTTGCATAGAAAGCCCAAGCGTTAGTTTATAACCTTCTAACCGAAAGAAGTTCACGCGTCGCAAGACTTCGTGACTTTGTGAAAGGGCCACCTTTTTGTTTACAAAATAATTCTTTTAAGTAAATGGTTCGATTTAGAATAACGTACGTGACTTTTGGCCACCTCATAGGGGTTTTTCATTTTAATAATGTTTTTAAAAACAGTGTCAAGTTATTTCAACAAATGACAAATCGTGGAACAAACGAGTTTTGTGCACAAAACAATGTTGCTGTAATGTTATATTTAGTCATGTTTTTAATTCTCTTGTTTCTAACAACTTACGTTAGCCAAATTGATTTCGAACTGTAGGGAGTCCTTTAATTCCACCTCGGCCCTGGCTCTATCGGCGCCAAGTAGTGTCGCAATGTCCACCATGTACTCATAGTAGGCCTGGACTAGCTTGTCCTTGAAGCCACGGTTTAAGTACTCCCGACTGAGACCTAGAGATGCTTGGTCCAACTGAAAATTTAAGTGAGAAAGGCTTCAATCTGCTGTATAGGATAAGATGAAATGTATATTACATAAAAAATATACAGATCCCCTAATGTAATAAGCTATATATCAGGTAACTGACATCTCTGGAAAAAAATATTACGTGTACATTTATGTAGTTGATATGAGAGACTCATCACACTCGTTAAAATTCACGAAGGGTAAGTAATCCACGGGCAAAAACAAAAACAGCCGTATCTAATACATTATTACTTTATTCTCCTCGGATAAGAAATTTCATGAAAGTTTAACAAGACACGGGCAGATCTTATAATTTATTCTAAACAAAGGCGCAGAGACTCCGTGCATATTTAAAGTCATACCGTAAAGATTATCTATAGTCGGTTTTGTCTTTTATAGAAAAGTCTATTCACTTGTTTGATTAAAGTTTACTACAAAATTTAAAGACATATTTTAATTTTAGGTGTCAACCAGTAGATGAATTCACGTCGTCATTACGGCGTATTGTTTCTAACACTCTCTTCAGTGTTATTAAACGTAATAAATTTATTTTTTCAGGACCATTAATTTAAACGCTATGAATTGAGCCACTGAACTACAATGGAAAGCTTTTGTCATATAACTAACACTGAAAAAAAATATTTCAAATGGCATATATTACAGTGGCATATATGTAAAACATATTCAAAAATATTATTAAGAATTATTCCCTTACATCAATAATCCTGTTAGTAGAGTTCTTGACGTCCACACTGATAGAGAAGTCCAGGAAGTAGTCTACAGAGTATCCAGCGTGTCTGAAGCGGTAAACGGATTCCTCCCAAGAGAACGATCTCTCATCCCAATTTTCTCCATCCAGCACAGGCCAGCCCCCAAGACGACGAAGCATGTCAGTGAGCGGTTGAATACCACGCGCTTCGATAGCAGCTGAAAAGTACAGTAATTAATTGTGGGACGGGGTTAGCTAAGGTAGTCATTTGGTGCCATTTTCCCTTTCCTCTAAATAACCCTTAGAACAGAACACGTATTGAATTTAGTCGGTTATCAGTATAATACGTGTAATGCATATTATAACATCGCTGTTGTGCAAATACGGAAGTTTGCTTTCACTTGTAATATAACTTTAATGCTATGACCGCGTATCGGTTTACACAAAACCAATTACAGAAATATTTTGACATTAGACTTTGCGTGTGAAAATAATGTTGCCTAAATATCAACCAATTTGTTTGGTGTATTCGATCATATTAACTGTATACCTATAAAGTTAATATGATATTGTTTCAGCAATTACAAACTCCAATAAGCCTGTTTCTAAGAATTTTTATTTGATAAAACTACCTTTAGCGATGTTTTATAAATTAGAAATATTTGATAGTTCATTAAATATATATATATATATAATAAATTAATAACATAAATAGAAGTAATTAGAAATTAGTATACATAACGTAATTAATTGTAAAACTCGTACGATTGTTGAATAACAGAGCGGTATGATCGCCAACAAACTTTTATATACACATACATACATACATACATACACATATATACATTTGTGCGATTTTTTGATGTTGTTGTAAATGTTTGTCCATGATTATAAAAAATAAAAAAAAATACTTGGTCAACATACAATTTCGATTCGAATGGCCGACTTGGGGTTGAGACTCGCGCTTCTTGTGACGACAATGCTTTTTTCACATAGATAATATAATTTAATATTAATTATCTTAATTTTAATAAGCTTAAAATATCGTACTATTTGTTTGAACATATAATGATGTTAAATAAGCCCTAAAGATTAGATAATTGTCAAATACAATTTGTCTACATAATACATTATTGTTCTGCGAAAGGTCACTTGTTAATGACTGACAACATCAGTCTCATGATTCAACAACATCAGATATGGCCGTTTTGTAATAATTACTACGCTAATGGAAACGCAGATTCTCATGTAATTTACAATTAAGTTAATTAATAACTATGTTAAATAAAATCCCCTCAACATGTTTCAACTACTAATCAAATATTCAACTCTTGAATATAATAAGGAAAAAGTTGACGCTAATTAATACATATTATAATCTTCAACTTTCCATTAATTTATATCAATGTCATTTGGTGAGCTGTTGTATAATGCCACTTTCAGCAAATTGGTAATTTATTCACGTGCGCCATGACAAAATACTCACTTCTATTCATGCAAGCCTGGTACAACGTCTTCGCCAGAACAAAGGGGCGGGGTTCATCAGCAACAATTGGGGCATCTAAAAGTGACCGGATTTGTTCCTGTAGCTGATCCGTAATTATTGAGAAGGTGTTTACTGAAGTTTTGTCATCCGGTATACGGGTGTTCTTCACGAAGGCGCCACAGGCGAAGTCATAGAAATCGTCGCATGGTTCAGCCGTTTCGTCCATATTTTGTAACAGTTTCGATGCTGTAACAGTTAATATTTAATATTCTGGATACCGTTTTGAATAATGCTGATTTTGAATGATGTTGTTTCATTCATATTTTTTGCAATTACTGTATTTAAAATAATAAGACGATATAATACTCTGAATACTAACCGTCCGAACGGTTTTAAACTTAATAAATAAAGTAAGCATAAAATGTGCCTGCATTTCTCATTCCATAAGTCACTTTAAACTTCAAGTTATCGGGATCTGGCTTAATTTGCGACCTAGTTTTTCAAAACTAAGGAAGAACGGTATGATTTTCCAACGTTAATAATTCTCCTATTGCTTTCTGTGAAATCTTAAATCTCGTAATAACATTATAAAAAATCTATAGGGTTTTTCGTATCGGTCGTTTTCTTTGAGAACGAGGTTCTGAATAGAATCGAATATGGAAATGCACTATGTGCGTTAACAACTTAACGGAGACGGCAAAATTTCCGATGACAGGTAGAAAAGAGAGAGAAGAAGATTCATTGGCCGGTTGTGTTATAATAGCAACAATTATTTTTATAAGGGCATCTGCAATAATGTGCGTATTAATAGTTCAACATAGATGCAATATGGGCTTTGTTAAAAAATAATTAAGATATAACCACAGCCTAGAAGGACTAAGACAACCTAAAACTCTCATTATGAGACAGAATTGCATAGATTCAGTTTTTGTAACGTATAATTTCTGTCGTAATATCAGCGTAAGTAACGACCCATTGTTTGAATGTGAATATTTGTATAATCTTCATCTTGGCTGATATTAAATAATACCTACGTGATGTAATTGCAGCTTTGTAAATAAAAACCGATGTGTGAATTCTTTATGCGGTCGTAAATTTATCCAATTCAATGAAATTACCTCCTTTGTTTTTAATAACGAATGACACGACAGTGACACAGTAATGTTATAAAAAAGCTATACTATGTTATTATTTTGATTTGCCAGTCAATCGACTTACCAGTATGAATGCAGTCAGCATCTTTGCAGACTTTAGGCTCGTCGTTCTTAGCAATGACTGCTGGAGGAAATGTCTCTGACAAACGGAGTTCGCTGGTTTGAGGAACATCTGGAACAAGACAAATTGACAATTAGAAAAGTCTATTGTAACATGATATCTCTATTTTTTTTTTCGTGATTTGCAAAGCATACAATCTTCAACCACGAAGAGCAAAGGTACAGGTAAAACATAACCGTAGTTATTTCGAATATCGTACATTTGAATTATTAGTTAATTATGTATTTTATTTTATTACATTTCATAGTGGCACCATTTTTTATGATATATACGTATTATGGCTCTTAGCCACAAATTTAGTAGCAGTTAATAGCTTCCTGTGCCTTCCTCACGATACGACCACCGTATCGTAAAAAAATATAATCCAACGACAAAAGGTACGCAGGGGCACAGAATTGCCGAAAAATTTAGAGATGTTAATGGAGTTCATCTATCCTTTATAAAGCACCTCTTTGTGAATATACAAGCACGGTTTGCAATAAACTCTCTTAAAAGTAGATCTTTTCTGACAGTGCATATTTTAAAAGTAATGGAGATTTTCATATAAATGTTAAACGGATAGTGGGTGTTTGTGCTTTTAAATAAAGCTATAAGAATTTTAATACCAATTTTGTATGTTAATTCTAGTTATGAATTTCAAAAATCTCTATGGAATACGATCAATTAAGTGTTTTCTCTTTACGAAAATACTGATCATATATACTCGTATACTGACAATAGTTTGGCAGTATTAGAAATGAAATAATTAGGACTTATAACTAATTATCTTATTAGGCATGAATGTCTGTTTACTGTAGATATTTAAAAATAACTCTATACGGTAAATAAAAAAAAATGTTGTGTATATTTCATCCGTCTCAATTGTGTAGTGTTTAACGAGTTCAACTACAGGTAACCTCACAAAATGAGTTGCTTCTCTGATTAACTCGGTAAGGCTCAACTAGAGCTGCTTATCAATAGCAATGCTATTACTCATATATAGAAAGTAATTATTACTGGATGGTAATTTTCAGACCATAATATGCATACGAAAACAATGTAATTACAGAATACACAATAATCGATCACATTAACTTCGTAACATTTAAATGTTTCATAAATCAATAGGGTTGTCATTGTTAATAAATAATACTAAAAGTTCCTTTGATTACGAGAGTTTTAATTTTGAGTCTATTTTTATCAGACCAACTTGATCGATACCTACTATGAAAAAAATAAAAGTTTAATTTTTAAAATATATTTATTATATTGTAATACTTGTAATTTTCAGGAGAAAATTTTTGCCGGGAATTATTCTTGTCTTGCAATTTATTATTTTTATGAAAGGTTTCTTAAACATGAATATTTACTATGCGTTAATTACAAATGCTCGTAAAAGATTTTGCTTAAAAGTAAAAACAGTTTCGTTACTAAATGCAAATAGATTTTACATCATTTTGTTCTTATTACATTGGTGTGCAATATAATCTGTATTTTAATATAATTTTCTTGATAATAATCATCCTTCGAAACCATTATTGTTTTGTCACAATTCCGGCGCAAATGTGAAATGCCACTAGACCACATAGTCACGTTCAACATAGTTTTACCAACGTCTTTGTTTTTAACAGAAACAAAAAAGACGAACTTTAACTTAATGATCTACCTTTCATAGTAGAGAAAAAAAATTAGATAGTTTTGTTTGCATTCGATGATACGTCCTTGATTTTTAAAATCAAACAACAAATTTTGACGATGTGAACAACGCTCTGTCTTCGATTTTCCATTGGTTTAGTATGCTTTCTGAAAAAAATTCCTTTTGCTTGATGCAAAAAAAACGAAATGCAATGAATTTTGTGCAAAAAATACAATGGTTATGTATTATAAATAATGAGGAATTTAATCTGGATGATACAATTGTATTTTTAGGAATCACCATGGATTCAAAACATCAGTGGTTCCCTCATATCAAGGGATTAACGAAAAGACTTAGTTCTGCAGCTTACTCACTGACTGATGTCGTATTCGTCGTGTTTTCTTGCAATATATAATTTAAAATGTAGGGAATCTTATGTTCCAGAAAAAACGTATTTTATTTTATGTTTTATTTTATAACATAAAGAATATATTGCTAAAGCCACTACTTAAGCAACTACAACATTCAGTGGCAAACAAAACATACATATTTTATTTTTTAGACAAGTAGGTGATCAACGTTTACCATTGGTAATAATAACATATTGATGTTAAATGAGAAGATAAAATGAAAATATTAATTAATAGCTGAGTGACAACGGTATGATAAAGGTGTAATATAAGAAATTATAAACGTAATACAATCAAGTAGGATTGTATTTTGTTATTTTAAACAAATCATTTGGGTTAGATTCTGATAATCAGTTTGGTGTGTATCCAGTCAACCATATTTTCGAGGTGAATAAGATATTTGATGATTTAGTTAGCGTCTCTGTTTACTAAGACAAGTGATCCAATTACAAGCAGATATACAATGTACAATGGAATAGATGTCTCTGCCATTTAGTGGGTAACAGTAAAGAAGAAATTTGATTATGAACAATAGGTTTGCTAATAATAAATAGGTATATGTATTTATATGTCGTATCGTAATGTTTGACTCAAACACAACTTAGTGGTCGACATTGACCCAAATATTTTGAACTTTTTACAAACATCCTATTTGACACAGCCCTTTACAAAATCTACAAATATGGAAACAAGCAAAGACGCGCATAATTAGTTCATCTTATCTATCAGCCACGTAGATAAAACTAAAAAGCTTAAATTAGCTTGAATTATATAAAATATTAAGATGCACATTTTATTTTTTTCTAAACTTGATAAAATTAAATCGTAATTTTGAAATTAAATACGTGTGGACCGATATATGTATAAAATATTCCTAAAACATTTAGTAGCGCTTCAATGCGCACGGTTCTCGGCTTGTGTTATTTGCATGTTTTGAACACACAACCTAAGAGACGGATGCTGTACTATGTATCTAAATAAACTATATTAGCTAAGTTAGAGAACTAAGATAAACATAGTAATTATGTCCACACTTAAATAAGAGAGAGTGCTTTTTGAGTGTTTTTTGAGTTGTTCCTCAATTTGTGAGTTGTAATAGTTGCAATTTATATTTAACAATGCGGGTAATGTTGCAACAAACAACAAATTAATGTTGCAAAGTACGTGCCTACAATACTGCATTTCCAGGCGAAAGTCAGTGAATTGTCTATGTGTTCAGTCCTGCGTGACACAAGGTCGGCCTTTGTGTGACATTACTGTTAAGTTGACCCCATACAGGTACTTTTTGAACGTGATAGAAATTAACACTAATTATATATTTTTTTGAAAGTTAATTTAAGAAAGTATAGGTAGTTGAGTTTCTCTACCGGTTAACAAGCTAATTCAATTTCGAGACTATGTCATGTTAACGTAATAAAATTAAACGCGACTAACTATTAATAGTAGACTCACCATTGACATCCGTGGAAGGCCTCATCATGATGGTGGCAAGGAAGGCTGCAAAGAATGCGACGGCCAGTACAGCTACCACGGCCACGGCCAGCATCAGCCGCTTTTCGAGCCGCGTTCTCTGCTCCCAGAAGGAAGCTCTAAAAAACAAAATATATTTAGTGAGTTCCTAGACGAAATACTACTTTAGGCTGAGGAGATTAACACTGGGTAGCCTTAGAGGTCGGTTTTCATAAGCTCACATATCCTTTTCATACTCGAATCTACACGCTTCACGGGAATTCGTAACAGCGTTTGCCCAATGAATAAAAAGGAGATTTTGATTTCCGCGAAACAGTTTTTTTTCTGGTTGGATTGCGGTTGCCGTTATAAGTTATGTATGAGTACAGCATCATTCCGTGTAATTAATCTAGTAGGTATGATATCTGGTTACGCCAGAATTCAAGTAGGTATGGTATAGTAGCCCAAAGATGAATACATAAATTGGAGCCGCATGAATGATCAAATATATTGCATAGTTATTGCCATATGTTTAGTTATAAATTAATGTTAAATATTTTTTATCATACTCGTAGCCTTAGTTGATGAAAAAAAAAGTAATACACGTTTATCTTTATGCTATCAAACAGGTTCGGCACAAACTCTGCCTATTTACAAACATTAATTGACTTCATTTGGAGATCGGTTTCTTCTTTCAAAAATGTTGATTAATTTTGATTTCTGTGAACAATGTTAATTGATAGATAGTTCTTAATGAATATCTCAAATACCATACATCTTTTGCATCATCTATCAATCCATCAAAATGGGCCCGGCATATTATGATTCCTTATAAACGTGTATGTGACCTTAGAAATATGAAAAACAATTGTAAATGCATTCGCGTGACCGAGCTTTGGACTTCGATAGCCTTAGGATAATGAAAACGCAATGTCACCTTAATTGGATCCAGCCCATTATATTCATGGAATTACACCATAATCTGTTTAATAGAAATTACTACGGAGTAACGGATGAAAGAGTGTTCAACTGAGAGATTTGAGACCCAAATTAACTTATTTATTATCACAGAAGTATAATTAAAACAATATTTAGGCACCTAAACTAAACTAGTAGAGCTTAAAACCCCTCGCTTCTATCACCTGATGAGGCATTCATAGGGCAACTTTGACATTGCACGACAAAGATGCTTTCGCAGCGTAAGTAATAATTAAGAATATACAACCTGAATAGCGCTTCGAGGAAGTCCTAAGAATGTGACTTGCTTCTCGAAACGCTGAAAGCTCCCTTTTGAGTTCCAGATCATGATATATATACCATATTTTTCCCACTTTGGTGGGTGTAAGACAAGGTAGTAAATATAATCTATGCAAATGATACATGAATAACAGAATTAATTTACTTATCGAAATGCACTTGTTTGGCAAATTTATTTAAAATTGCCGCATGTCAAGTACTTTGGGTAGTGGCCTGGTCCCTTAACCGTTTTTTAAAGTATTTTCGGATTAATACATAAATCTGAGTTTCATCATCGGACGTCGAGGCAGAATACGAAATTCCATCCGTATCACCTCGACGTCCGCCGTTCCACAACTGCGCGATTTTCAAGGCAGTTTTTGCCGCGCACCACCACTTTGTGGAACCAGTTGCCCACTGAAGTATTTCCGAACCAATTCGACTTAGGGTCCTTCAAGAAAAGAGCGTACAAATTCTTAAAAGGCCGGCAACGCACTCGCGAGCCCTCTAGCATCGAGAGTGTCCATGGGCGGCGGTATCACTTAACATCAGGTGAGCCTCCTGCCCGTTTGCCCCCTATTATATAAAAAAAAAAAAAAAAATAGTCCTATTTAAGGAAGAATCATAAGTAAAAACGATGTCTACTCCAATGATATCACGGCCCCTTAATAAATGTTTAACAAACCATGATCTATCGAATGAACTCTAGGTGCAGTTCATCCCGGTTATGCAACTATGAGATCACCCGTTGGTCAACATTTTTTAACCGGTCCCAAGTTCATCGTCGCCAAGGTCGATGACCCTACCTGACTATATAACGGTACATAACGCGTAAGGACAAAGATTACTCTTACTTTTGACTCTATACTAAGGTCAGATTGCCATAGACCGTAACTCTAGATGCACTATCGTCGTACTTCACTTGTTAGACCATTATTTATTACAGACGAATCTTTAGAAAATATTGAAAAAGAAATACTGAAAAGTGTACTTCGCTCCAACAAATGGTTAATCACGACGTCAAAGATTAAAAAGTGATTTAGGTATCTGCGTCAAGTGACCGCAAGTGCAAAGCGTCAGATTGATTACAAATGCGGCAAGACTTTTCCAAAGGCTCTTATATTATATCGGTGTGGAGAAAGTTGTAATTACAGATACCTGTAGCGCCAAAAATTGATGGTGGCTTAAATACAAGGTCGTGATGATATGGATGGAATTTTCATTCTGCTTTAGTGACTTATGTCAAAAGCCTATCAGGCAAAACAAGGTCGACGACAATTCGAGTTGCTAGGCTTCGGTTGCGGATTTGCGCCTTATAGAGTTGTAAGCGGTAGCTCGAAGTAAAGCGAAGCACCCTGAAGCACATTGAGCACACCATGTTTCTAAGAGGCTAATTTAAATTCCAATCATCATGAAACTAAATTGTGGGTCAGTCGCCAACGGTGGATCAAAGGGTCACGGGATATTCCGAGGTCAAAACTACTGTGGAATGTTTATCTAGCTATTACTTACATGTTTCCTCAATGAGGTACGACGCAGAAAAACAAAGTAATAAATTTTTCGTGCCTAAAGGTCAGTTTTTGGATCGAATCCAGTTTCAGGGAGCAAGTGTGACCCTGTGACCAAATATCTCTTCCGAAAATTCACCGTTAGTGAACAGGTTTTTCAAAATATAAATATGTAATCAGATCTAGTAAATTTGCATATATTTTCTCCGTTAACCCATCTGGGTTACCGTGTTAAAGTATTCATATCTTAATGTTATTAACAATAGAGCCTGTTAATAACGGTTCAGGATGTGGCATCAATAACGGAAGAGTTGATCGACCTCATTGTATACAATACAGTATTATGCAAATTTATTCTATAATCAATAGCAAGCTCATAATGCTTATAAACATTCTGCAATTTAATCATTTCACGTCGATTTATGTTGTTGTGTTGTCATTCGTTTATATTAGATTTATTTCAGGCAAAATTACCTTATTTGAGGCTCACACATAAACCTATCTAATGGATTAATCATTTAAATAGATTTAATACATTTATTGAGACGTTCCAGGTTATAAATTTCTTTTTCTTATAATTTCAACGATTAAATGTGACATTGAAATAATTAATTTTCTTTAAGATCTGCAATAAGGTAGTAGTAGAATATTACTATTAGGCAACAAAACATTATTTTGATTTTGAATATGAACAATGAAAACTCTTAGTTTAAAAATCACCAATAAGTCACTAATATAAATGAATTGACATTATCAAAACAGAATTGAGTCTATGAATCAAATGATGGGTGCTATTAAATCCGACATAACCTTCCACCTAAATCATAAAATAGCAAATATATCGAACTCTTACATCCATCATCATTTATATTGATAGTTGTATTTAGCTATTTTTTGCAATATAAATAATAATATATTAAATCAGATTTTTATGGTTTCTCTCGCTATGCATTTTTTTTATTTTTTTTGAGTTTTATTGCCACCTATTTATGGGCCAGAGTAGACTTTAAGAGCAGTGTTGAGTCGTGTGTTCGAATCGTGGCTGTGCAACAATAATGGCTTTTCTGTTCGCATTGTACCTCAATGATACGTTAAAAGAAAACGAAAAAAGGGGTCAGAAAGCTAATCACGTTCTTTTTACTTTAAAAAATAAAGACGATACAAATTTAAGAAATAACTAGTCTGGCCATAAATATTGTTAGATAAAAACTTTTCTTTATTCAACGAAATATTTAATTATTTTGAATTTAAATAAGTTTAGATTTTGCGCCATTTTACATGTTTTTTTCGTGTTAATTAACAAAAACAATATGGAATGGAGTGTTAAAGAAAATAGGATTCCAGTGATCGCTTTGAAGGTTGGTGCTTATCGTCAATATAGAGGACATGCCCTAAATCTACCCCTACAATGAAAGAGAGTGGATCGATCAAAACACTTTCTGTTGATATACTAAGAACTACCCAAGCCTGGCTTGAAACCAACGTTTCTGACTTTATAAGAGCTGAAGACTGGCCCTCATCTAGCCCAGACTTCAACCCAGACTTTAGACTTCAAATAGCTGTAGAGGACATGGCCTGCTCTAAATAAAATACACGATGACATTGAGTTTCTTAAAAAATCATTTGAGCAAGCAGTGGCGAAATTTCCCTTGGAAACAGTTCATAAATCTGAACATTCGTTGCCAAACAAATAAAAGGCCTGTCCAAAAGACAAAGGTGGTAATGAAAAGTGACTGCGTACAAAGTACACATGCCAGACGTGAAACTTCTTTGTAAATTAATTATTACTCAGATAAAAGCCCCAATAGATGACTTTTTACGTGCTAATGATAATATAAATAAATTAAAAATTTGCGTCTACCGCACAAGACGTTATGCGACAGAAATGCCATATAAAATTCTAATATATAACTACTAAACTAATACCTGAACCAGTAGCGTATATTTTTTCGTGATCTCTCCTCACTCCCCCCTTTCTTCGACAAAAACGCTGCACGTCTTCGTGACGTTTCATCGGTAATAATTCACAACACTTCAAAAAGCATACTACTGGGACTATATTCCCTTGGTTTTATCCATATAATTTATTATTATTAAATAAATATACTAATTTTCACATTGATGAAAGTTTATACGCATTAATAAAATGTTAAATTTATGGAAGATAAGCCATTTTAAATTTCTAATACAACTTGTAAACAAGATACGCTGACCTCTATTATGAATATGAGTTCAATGACATATTAATTCAATGTCAACTCCTAGAAAACATAAATTTGTAACTTATTTTTTTAACCGCTATTATCGCTATTATAATTTGTGGAATTTTTCTTAATCCATTAAAATAGTGGAACGGGAGATGACTTCCACTAGACTACTGTTTCATTCAGCATGCTGCACTACTTCATACTAAATATTAATTAAAAACTCTACAATTGCAGTAAATAAATATTTTTAATAGAAATGAAAATTTAAATTAGCACATTCACTTTTTATTATTAAATGTATTAAATTATATTTTTCTGATATAATTTAAGAAATCGTCAATTTTCACCGAAGGCTGTGTTTATATTTAACTTGTATGAAATGACTCAGCCAACGTCAATCGTGTACAAATGCATTTATAACTATTCCATTAAATTTCGTCATAATTGAGGGGGAATTCAGACCGATATTCTATGAATTATTTTTTATACTTCTTGTTTTTTTCCTATCGTTTGAGACTAAGCAATTTGCACAAGCCAATATATAGTTCACTTTATTTACGCTATTATAAGACTTATCATTTCTTTGGGATATAAAACATAATATTAAAATGCTAGATCTAGATCGATTTCTCTATAGATCGCAAGAATAGAATTGGAAATAAGTTAAGGCTATAGATCAAGTATATCAGTTCATAGAACGGGAATATCTGTTATATTTGTGTATACTTATGATAGTTTTTTCAGTGGGCCGGTGGTTGTTTGACTGTTTTAGTGATTCTATCGGCCTACCACCCCATTGTGTGCGCTCTGGGGCCTTTGGTGGAGAAGTTTAAATGATCCATAACCTGATAAATGCTACTATTTTTGACTGGTATTCGGTGCTTGTAATAAATGCTAAAGCACAATATTATCATATATATTGTTTTATCTTTTCCCTCATTGCACATAGAGGATTTTACGATAAAATAATAAATGGATTGGAAGTTTGTTAAGGATATCTAGCAAATCTGGTTTGAGGAAAATAACCGACCCTCGTGACGTCATATGTTGAGGTTGCTCATCAAGTCCATTAACGCCTGCCCTGAGAACATATTTGGACAAGGCGACGTATTTTTACATTGAGACGCTTCATCAGTTTTAGATTTATTTGTGATATAAGTATTTTCTATATGTGTAAGTCAGGGAGTAAATAGTTACTCAGGAGTTCCGACACCGGGATAATTTAAACTGAAAATCGACGACATCCAATTACTCATAATATATATGTGTCGTATTTTCATTCAAATTAAATTATTTGGTAATAGAGAGAGCCTTCCACGCAGTCTTACCTTCGTTTGCGTCTATAAGCTACACAAAACCTATCGCCAAATAATATTTTTAACAATTATTAGTGCTCAAATAATTGATTAATCAAGGACCAATCACCATTTAAGTATTCAATACAATTAAATCTGCAAACGGTGAGTATATTGAATTTATTTTAAATATTAAATATTATCACGTGATTGCGGTTGATAGAACACGAAGCACTGTGTTCATTGTTCAACACTTTAATTCATATTTAATCACGCAGAAACATCTTGTTTGATAAATATTACTTTTGAGCGAAGTATACAATGGGTTTAAAAAAATATATTATTTCTAGAATACTTTTACTACGATGAAATAATAATTAATTTCTATAATATTTACTAATAAATAATATATTCAAGTAAAAATTATATTAAGTTTAAAACCTGACTAGGTAAATATTTTTATTAAAGTAAAGACTTAACAAAACATAAACGGTTTTTTTATATATGTTCGCTATAACACTGTATTTTCCAAACAATTTTTATGGATTGGAAATTATTTTCCAATACTCCTTTATATTTTATGCCTAAATAAGCTCAGGCTACGTAAAACTGGATAATAACAAATCAAATCAAATCAAAATATCTTTATTCATGTAGGTAAACATGTACACTTATGAACGTCAAGAAAAACAAATTAAATTAACTGTAAATTTACATTTACAACCAGTTCGCAAGTCAAGGGCGTAGAGCGGGTAAGAAGAACTGGCAAGAAACTTTCCGCCACTCTTTTCAATCGCCAAGTTTTCAATACAAATTGTTTGAACTGGAGCAAATCAATCCCAAGGATTAGGGTCATTTAAGTATTCGTCACATTTATAAAAGGCTTTATTAATTAATTTACTTTTAACAAGGGCTTTGAATTTATTTAGTGACAGTTCTCTAATTTCGCTTGGGAGTTTGTTGTAAAAACGAATACAATTTCCATATAAGGAGTGGTTTATCTTCTGGAGCCTGGTTGGTCGCACACTCAAATTAGTTCTATTACGCGTATTATACAGGATAAATTATCCGCAATTTGATGTTATTTAATTATAGTAAATTGGACCTTATATTATTGTCAAATTATAAATACATATATTTGCAGGAGCGTTCCGCTTTCGCTTATATATTTTTTTGGGTTTAAAACTACATTTACCAGTAGAAATTGCAAAAACATAAATTAAACAAATATCAACCATTAAACATATTAATTATCTCTCAACTTACTTAGTATTGCTCCTCATATTGTAGCTGGTGGAAATGTATTCACCGTCCGCACTGAAACAAACAAAACAATATTAATAACGATCTCGCTAAGTTTGCAACTGTTGTGGTAAACCCTTCGGCATCAGACCCTTAGACAAAGATCAAGATCATATAATCTGAAATAATTAAAGATAAAAATGCAATTGCTTTATGTATTTTCGGACAAATAACGATTGAACTTAGTACCTTGTGGATGTGTCATAGGCAAGATATTTTACGAAATTTTCAAAAATTCAAATCATATGTACCGATTTCGACGATCAGTACTTTCATAGAAATTGACTGCAATTGTAATTCAAGGAAAACAATATTTCCTAGGTCCATTTCTAATGAATATATAATATTTCTATTTATGCTCGTGGGCTCGTGGGCCATCTGCTTAAGGCTTTCTAACCCTGACACTAGCTGAGGATATGCGGCAGGTCGCTTGGAACGAAAAACGGATGTTGCATAGATCCTTGACATGCGCAGTGACAATAGAACAGTACTGATTTCATTTTATAAAAACAACTTAAACTTAATCCTAGTAATTTCTTCCAGATGAATGGTATGTAGGAGAATTAATTTAGAGTCGTGGGTTTAGAGTACAGGATCCCAGATTACTCGGTCATTAACGGACAATAATATCCTCGCGCTAACTAGGAATTAGGTTGAGTAATAATAAAAAAAATGATTTATTTATTTGCATCATTTGTGGTTGTAAAAGGTAGGTATAAAAATAAAAATATTATTCATAAACCTACCCCAAATAATTATTGATTATTTTCTAATTATAACTTTGATTAAATTTATCAAGAAAATAGGTGACAAAACATTACTTAACAGATTTAACTGGCTAAGTACTAACTCATATACGTTAATTAATGTAACCGTTAGTATAAAGGCAACGATACGCGCTATGGGATCTTGTAGTGATCATATTATGTCTGACGAGACCAAATGTAGAAACTTACTTTTAATATTACCTGAGTATTCATTTTTTTGTCATGTTTCTATATATATCTTTAAAATATCAACAACAAAAATGATGAAATACAATATTATTCTTGGCGATAAATTTGTATCCTTTAAATTTGTGTTACTTGCAATAGGGTTGACAATTCCGTTTAGAAATATTAACTTTATTTATATTATCTATTACCAAATGCTCAATCTTTGGAATCGGATTCTTATGCAACTTCTTAACCTTGATAGATTACGTATTGTGTTCGTGTTCTCACTTTAATAACATAAGTTAGTTCTACTATTTTTCCTGGTAAGCTAAGTTTATTATTGATATATTATTCAAAACGTTAAAAACAAGGAGCTCAAGGATCTTATTTATGATGTATTCATGATTTCAGTTCCTTTAATATTGCCTGTTAAAGCAGAAACTTGGCTTTAATCTTTGTTAAAGTTCTGTTCAGGGGCAGTTGTGTGAAATTCTGTTTCGTATGTATGCGTTCTACATTATTACTACGGTAAATTATTTATCTACAATTTAAACCATTAACTACTCTCAAAATTTACAAAATAGCTTAATTCATACTAAATATAAATGTTTTAAGTTTTCCTATTAGCGAAGTTACAACCCTATTTTAGGTAATTGATAAGGCACGTAACAAGGAGTTTCCTACTTCAGCTGTTTTCACGGAAATATTATTAAATTACCATGTAATGTCTGCAATAATTGCGCTCTCAGCTTGTATATTGGTGAGTAAAACTATGTTCTACTTTCCCTAGCCAACTCCTATAATAACAGCTGTTAAGGTGCAGAAAACTAGACTAAGCCAGATTGGTCTTAGACTAATTATACGGGAAAATTAAATTAATAATTATGTACAACTATTTTTCGAACGGGAATATATATCCACTATATAGTCAGATTCCATGTAATTGTACATTACCATTTAAATATACTTCTGTCCTTTTTCAACACAGCGTAAATACAAATTATAAAAAAGAGACGAAGTTACATGATCCATAGCAATTTCAAAGCTTACATTTACGTTCTTAATTGATTGAAGATAGTTTTCTGGCTTTGGTAATTATTATCGGTTCAAAGCAGAACACGTTACAATAATCTGTGAAACAAACCGCGTAAAACGTCTGGCTCATCTACATTTATTGGACTTCTCTCGTAAGTATTTTGTTTTAAAACAGAATGAGGTAAAATTCATGATATGCATTTAGCCTTAGATATCGCGGGAAAGACATACTCAATCTAAGTATGCAAATTAGATTTCCCTCGTTCAGGTAGTACTGGTTCGATGTAGGGCCACTTTCGCCAGTAATGTGCACAATTACCAACAGCCGCATTGGAACTAATATTTTAATAGCGACCCAATTGAATTACGTCCTCACGGCTTCGACTTAGCCGATAAGGTAATATGACAAGATAGTGTATTCTTAGAATAGTTCAGAAGCGATCTTGAATGTTTCTATAATATCATTCAACAAATTTGAATTTAATTATATTATTTTATATCAAATTATATGTAATAAATGATCGTCGAATCGTCTTGATTTGTTAGTTTTTTCTCTTTTACTTTTCGGGTTTTCCACATTTTTTTTCATAATTGATGTATTTATTGAGATTCTGGTTATTGCGTTGTAATGATAATTTTAATAGATGTATAAATATTGGTTCTTCTACATGAAACGTAAGTTATTTTTAATAGTCGAGTACAAAAAATATCTTTAAATCATAGCTAAAAGAAAATTCCTGATTTGAGTTGATCGATCATGATCGATGCGGGGTTGGATGAGTTGACATACAAGTAAATACTACGTATGTACTTGTATGTCCATCTTCCTCTTCGATACTATATTGAATAGCTTATACCAACAAAATATTGAAATTTCATATATTTCAATGACGTGGCTGTGCGAAATTTGAATAAATAAAACTTTACTAGCCAATCAGTTCTCATAATAGGTACACGTTAAACATCGAAAAGAATCTTACGAAAAACAAGTTCTTGACTCAGTCCTATATACTTATATATCTTGAAAGATAATTCTCGCTCCGTTCTCGGTTATTTGGTGGACAAGGTAAATAAAATTGATTTAATTTATTTAGCAAATTTTTCTCACTTTATTAGTTTTGAAACTTCTTTTTAATTCCCTATGGATTCGTTCGTTTCTTTTTATTATTTCTAAATTAGCTCTTGAAATATTGAATAATATCATATTAACGCAGGCTGCGAATGATGTTTCTATATATATTCTACTAGTCAACATTCAACTTCAACGGTTTTGTGGGTCTCGTAATATTTCAGAAAAAGTCAACAAAATATGATGAATTTGATATTAGACTGCTTAAAGCCCTTATCTATTTATAAATAATGTTAAATTGACGATATTTTACGTCATAAACACGATAAGAAATTGATCTTCTATAATAAATAATTTAAGGTCACATTTCGTTGCAAACTTGTATTTAATAATATGCACGAATTTAACAATTAGGTGAAAAACAAAGTCTTGGAAAAACAAAGAGTTTTCAGTGAGTCATTTCAGTATTGCCGTTTGGACGCTCTTCGGTACCTTTAGGCTTAAAGAACTACATGTTCAAAAATATTTTTATTAGAGTTCTGTTCATATATATGGATTCGTAAACAAAGACATTTTCCTTTACAATTGTTGAGATATCATCACCGCTATTAATACAAGGGCCTTCGGTTAGAAGGTGAGATACAAAGCCCGTATCGAATAAAAATAAAACTAAACTATAAAAGTAATGTCTCTCGCGTCCTACTGACAGGCTAATGCAGTGCTTAATCTCAACGGTTTTATTATTATGGCCATTTTTATGATCCAAAGATATTATGACGCATCATCTGCTATGTTGAAGCTTGCCTGCCAAATCGATCTATTGAACATTTTATTAAAATGCTGTGCTGTTGCTGTGTAGATCTCTAGGCTATTACGATAGTCTAGTTTGTTTTAACTATTTGTCAAAATATTTACACCCGATTCATAGAATATTTGACTGATAATTTTAAGAACTTCTATATTAATACGACCTTTAAAGGAATTATGCTAATTAATACACGTTTCTTATAGATTTTCACACAGAAACTTATTGCTAAACGCATTGCATGCGTGGCTTAACGATACACGAACTCGAAAAACATGATATGTAATATGGTATTGCCCTCTAATACTGCCTTCTTTTACGTGATAGTTATACAAACCCACAAACAAGAGTTGCGTCACATACTTAAAGCACTTTGTGAAGTAATCATATACCGCGCACACGAACAAAATCGCATACAATTTTAAAGACTCATGACTCTATTCTATACGTAGAGAGCGTAGGTAGGTAGAGGGTAGGTAATACCAGCTACGGAGTGGTCATTTTTGCATTATTCCGGGGCCACCTTAATCTGCCATTCTTGATTAGGGAATTACTTTTAATCTTTTTAGTAAACAGTTCCAATAGACAGTACCAGTAAAATACCACTATAATAATAAATACGCATGATTCTTGCAAGAAACATTAAGTTTATAGTTTTATTTACCTACGTATAATGTCAAAGGTAATATTGTAAATATAGGCTTTCATAATTTTTCAACGCTATGATAACCTCGAGAGTTGAGACATCTTACTAGACTCATCCGCAGTAAATCATGTGTTATATCCATACTTTGTAATACGGGATGGATTTGAATAATACCCACAACCCTATACATAACAGAACATCATTCAATCTTTCAAGTAGCATTATATCACGTAAATGAGTTTAAACAATTTAGGGCTATCTGTGCTGCAGAAATAGAACTGCAACTAATGCATAGAGTTAATTGAGTAATCGACATTCAAATGGTGCACAAAGGACGATACAAGTTACAATAATATATAGATAATTTGATTTAATATCATCAAAGAAAGTGATGACGATAAATTAATTATTAGTATTTATCACTTGGATCTAAAAAGAAGGTTACGTCCTCCCTATCTTTGTCTCCAACAAGATGGTCAGCAACTAACAAATGAGTTTTATTTAAAGTTTTCCTATTTTTACAGTTTGATATTTACTCAGCAATGAATAATATGACTAAATTTCATGTTTTATACGAATTCGTTGTTTTTATTTGCGAATGAAATAATTCTAATCATCTTCTTTATTGTAATTGTATATTTATTTCTATGAGATTAAAATTCGTATGACGTAATATTATTCTATTAAATCGCAGTCAAAGTTACACGTGATACTTGAGATACTTTAAAAGTATTACGTATATTGTTGATGTTAAATCGCAATATTTACGTAACAATACAATAATACATAAAGTCTTATTCATTCTGTGTGTATATAATAGTCAATTTTCAAACTAATCAACTTTTAGTTTGAAGCCTTTTTATTTTGTGATAACACATTCTCTTATCGATAAATCAGTTGATACATAGCTAAGCTACAGCCAGGGAAGACTTTATAATTGAGTCAGTCAAAAAAAAGATAAATATGAGCAAGGTTACCATTGTGAACTAGTTTGAAAAATAATTTTATTTTAATTAAGACCACGCGCAACTACGAGAGACGTAAATCGTAATTGAATATGGATTACTGTGAAAATTATCGCAAGTAATTGCTACGTAATGATATTTATTAAAAATAATTTTATGAAAAGTAATTTCTATTTCTTATACATATTTAACGGTTCAAAAGAATTTGGGACAACCTTGACTCAGGGACATGGGCCCGCACTTTGAGGTCGCTACGTTCTTAAGGATTAACATTGATTTTAAGACTACGCTACGAGAGGTATTAATCTCTGCCTTTTCTTCACTAGCAAGTGCGAAGTCAAATATAGCCTGTTTCCGCCGGTACAAAGCAACCTTATCGAGCAATTGTGACGCATAACACGTACGGACAGAAGAACAAGGCGCGAGCGCTTCACTCGTAGCCAGTAGTAAGCAATATATTTATACGCAGTGTCCACCTGTGCGTGAACTGTGGTTCGCGTGGGAAGCATTATAGCGATTTTATTGTCTAGCCACAACACACTTTAGAGTTTAAAAACATTTTACTTTCATATATTTCCAATTTATTCTACTTCAAAAAACCGGTTTTTATTTTTGTCCGATTTGGTATTGTCTTCGCTTTGTGTGTATATATTTTACTTTATATTTTATGTGATCATTAACAACAACGATATTTTTAACATATTTTTACTTTTTCAGTCTTGAAAACTAATTAATAATAAAATATAATATGCAACGATATGTTTATCGTTCAGGGTATTTCCCTCTAAATATTTATATATCAAGACAACCGTTTTAGAAACGTTCATTACGTAATTGCTATGACGAGGTCAATTAAAATTAACCAATTAATGCCGTTAGGTTGACGATCTCTGGACATTAAATAGTTTTAATAGAACTAGCGCCAGCGAGAAAATCTGTAATAATTCAAATCGAGCGTCGCCGTTTCACGGGTATTCTCTACTACACAATGGTGACGTAACACCATTCTGTTTCTATTTATTGTACAGGCAGTCCTCGACTTACGTCGATTTACGTCGTTTCAAGTTACGTTAAACAATTTTTTGATACTATTCCTCAAGTTACGTCATTTCTTTCGATTTCCGGCATAGGAGAATTCACTTGTCGCAAGGTCAATGTCCGTGGGGCCGGCACACCACTTCGTTGTTACAGCCGATGGATCAAGGAGTTATAGCGTCTTTTAAGGCCTATTATCTCAGGAGAACTTTTTCACAGGCTGTAAAGGCTAATGATGATAAATGATGGCATGGAGCTGAGAGATTTTTGGAAAAGTTATAATATCTTGCAATGCGTAAAAAATATTGCGTTTCATGGGATGAGGTGACACCCAACAATTTAAGAGGAGTTTGGAAAAAGTTATGCCCACTTTTTTTAAGCCATCTGAAAGTTCTTCATCCACAGATCAACCAAATATCGATGAAATCATAACTGACATTGTTCATTTGGCTAACCGTTTGCCTGTAATTGCAGTTACTGCGGATGATATTGATGATCTGTTATGCTCACATTCACAAAAACTGACTGATGAAGATCTTATTGAATCGGAGGCACAAGTACAAAAGGAAGCAATCGAGTCACAAGAAATAGCTTCTTCTATTAGTAAATCTGAAAAAGAACTTACACTAAAAAAACTTTCCGTAGCCTTTGCAAATTTGGAGAATATCATGAAAATTTTTGAAGAAAATGATCCTAATATTGAGAGAAGTTTTAACGTTAACAACAAAATTTCTGCAGCCTATTAAGTGTTACCAAGATCTGTATGATGGCAAGAAGAAAGAAGCAAAGCAATCTAGAATTGATAGTTTCTTTAAGCCAAAAGTTTAATTTATTATTTCTCATGGCATATTTTGATTACATATTAAAGTTTTATAATTATTAATAAAATTAATAACACATAAAAACAAAAAAAATATATTTAAAGAACTTACTTTTGATAATAAAGTATGTATATCCTTTGTTCTAAATGCAGTTTTTTCTTTAAATTTCGAGTCCGTATGGAACCTAACTCTTGAGTTTTATATGTAAACATATGAAAAATATGTCTCGACTTACGTCGCGTATTTCGAGAACCTAACATGCCGTAAGTACGAGGACTGCCTGTAGTCATTAATTCTTATAAACTAAACCGATCGTATGAATATTAATTAATTCAATTGTTTAGGCTCCTAAAAAACAGGATAAATGCTATAAGCGCTTACACACCTTAAAACAAGGAAAAGTGTAGTTTAATTGTCCTCTCATAATATACGAAGGATATGACCTTTATACAATTCACGGTCCCACTCTAACTAAGGTATTCGAATCTTATATTGGCTTTACAAAAAAATGCATGTAAACTGCAAATAAACGGTGTAAATAGTTGGGATTTCACGACATGTAAATAGTTGGGATGACACGGAGAATTCATAAGAGGTAAATTTATCTAGTCCCAAATAAAAGTGATAAATTTATTTAGTCCCAAATAAAAGAGGTAAATTTATCTAGTCCCAAATAATAATGTAGGCCTTTAGAGCTGGTCTGGCTAGTGGTTCTATTGGATGACAGCAAACAGTGGTTTTCGAATCCATTATCAATAAGAAACTTTTTTATATTTATTGCATTGTTGTCTGATTTCCTTGGTCAAACTAATTGTACCTTAATACCATTGTGGTTGGTTGTTTTAGAATTTTCTAAATCCGCTCGATTAGTTCTTGAGATAAGCCCATTCAACGAAATGTATTTATTTCTTACAAAAATACAAATAAATAAGTACACTTATAATAAAATCAGTTTTAAATCTAAGACCCATTCATCAGCACGTCTATAATTAATTAAAATGATTTGAGAAAATGTTTGACTGAAATAATGTTTGATTAAAATTCATCATGCCTGTGTGTATCTGTGTGTGTTTCTACTGAAATACTGGACGACCTTCGAGAGGTTTGGTTAGTTTTTATTCGAGTAAGACCTAATGCTTGAATTTTCCTCACCAGTTTTAGATGCAATAAATATTATAAACTAATAAACATAAAATTATTCAATTTTGGTAGAAAATCTGAGCCTTATATTGTGTATAATATTGATTTTAACGTATTAACTTGCGATCCCTCTCGCACTATAAGTGTCTATGAGCGGCAGCATCTATTAACATATGTCGTTTTTTATAAAGAAGTATTATTACCTAGAAGTTAAGACCAGGATATTCTCTCTCTGTAGGCCCTTCTAACCTTGACTCGATCTCTATTGTTTATGGGATATCATTTATATAAAAATCCTAGTAACATGGTTCATAATTTTTAAACCGCTTCACGAGTGTTTTAAAAATTAAGAACTTTTAGGATGGCAGACGATAAATGAACGATGGGAATTCCCATTCTGAGTTGAACACACTTATAATCATTGATAACCCTGACGATAACCTTACTCCTTCGAAATTAATTGTGTGTATTTATACCGAACTGATGCTGCCGACATATCGAGTAAAATTAGGACAAAATGTGTTCAAAATCTGTTTAATATTCTAAATAGTTGATAATATTTTTTTAAATGTATCCCTGGGTTATAGATTATATATTATATTTATATTATTAGGTGGAGCGGTAAAAATAATGTTAACATTTTACTGTATGAATCAAGCTGTATCAGCAGTATCAAGCTAATAATAACTGCAATATAAGAATATGAGTCACATTTATGATTCTGATCTCTCATGCTATACAGTGTACATTGTAAATGTTTCTCTAATCATAGTCCTTTAATTAGAAAGCCGAACCGAAATAAATTTCTCTGTGTACATAAGAACATTTCATAACTTCATCGTCAACAGTTATTGGGGTATTTTATAATGCTCATGCCTCCGCGAAGAAAGAAAAACACATATTTTCATCCAGCCATTACATTTTGTACCTGTGGAAATTTTATTCAATAAAAGACGGTCTAGTAAGTTAGATTGGATATATATTGGATCTGGACGTCGTACGAAGCTAATCCTATAAAACCTTATTGCGTGGCATACTTTAAATATAAAAAGGAATGCTTAGACGAAAACATATGGAGCAAGTTTGGTTATTTCTGTATCATTCAAGAAATTTGTATGTCAACTTTCTTATTTGTTTTGTATAATATCATGTTAAACGTTATGATATTATTTTTATTGATATGATTATTTAGATATGCATAATCATCAATATATATAAATGTAAAGTATTATAAACATTTGTTAAAAATTAATTATATATTTCAAACGGGTGTAAGTAGAAATCATCATCAGGATTAAACACTTTCATTAAGCTGACTTTGTAGTTGAACTTCAAGTAATTGATGTAATCCAACATTCATTAAATAAATAACGGAATAGTAACAAAAAATGTGCAGTTGCGGATTGCGAATAAAAACTTATAACGGATTACGAACTGAGGAAAAGTAGAATTTGATATTTATTTACCTAGAAAATGAACAGTGTTGAATTATTATTGACATTTCCAGGTTCCATACTATTCTATATACATGTATTGAAAAACTTTTAAAAATTGTACCAGAAAACTGCGACATTTACAAAGACATCAAGCTAAACTTGTTTATTATCTTTGTAGTATCTTTACTAAATTCATAAAAAAAAGTGCAGCCCATTAAAAAAATGACGTTTGGTAATTTAAGTTTAAGTATAATGATTTCCTTTTCCCTATTGAAACAGTTTTCACTTCAGCTTCGGTTCTCAGGTTTAAAAGCAATAATTTTCATCACAAAGCAATCTTGGGAAAAAAGACGCTTTGGTAACCGTAGCAACACGAGACTCCAACCCAGTAATATAAAAACGCCTCAGTTCACATTGATTGGCCTTAATTCAAATGATATAATAATTATTTGTTAAATAAGCCAAGGTCCATAATAGTTTACTTTCAATACTTTCGCGAGACTTCTTAAAAATAACTTTAAGAAAAGCGTCTTATGTATCTATATTGAAGTAGTCTTATTTATACGTATAAATAAGACTAGTTTCATATATATATATATATATATATATATATAATGTAAAAATAACAATTTGTCAAACTCGAGTTTATATTTTTTGAAAGACCTTGAAATGTATTAACGAGAGAAATTAATAAATAATGCGATGTTGCTACAAATGTTGATAGCTTAAAATATAAATTATATTATTATAGCGCGTTCCAATAATTTCTCGTGAAACTCTCGCAATGCGTTTCGATTATAAGGTTTTGAGCTATTTCAGATATCATTACAATAGAGTTAACCTGGTTTAATCTACTATATTATAGTTTTTAAATTGTTTGATTTACAAATCCATATCAATTGTGATTTTCATCATTTTAATAAATCGCTAAAATAATGAAATAAAATAAAACTTTTAGAAACTAAGAAAGAACGTATTGTGGAAAAATGTACATTGTTTTCAAAAAGCACTAAATTTAAACCGTTTTTTTCCGAAAATCTCTTCTCTCAGAACGCTCATTGTATCTTCTTATGACTTTTTTTTAATTAATAAAAAGAGGCTTTCAGGATGTAAGAGGAATAATTGAATTTTCTATAAATGAAACCTTCGAAGTTATTAAGTTCATAACATTTTTATAAAGTAACCATCTTATAGTATTTTGTGCGAGACGATTGAAGATTTCAAATATTCGTACTTTAGATTCAAAATAATACCCATAAATTTGTTGACTGATAATAACCATTCTTCTAATGATTGCTATTTTAGTCGTATCAGATATAATAATAATAAAAATTACAATAACTTTTAATGACTAATTACAAAAGTCATAAATAGCATCGTTAACGCCTTGTTAGTTAAATAGATCGTTTATAATAGGATTAGTAATTTGTAATTTGCGACATTACAAATTACTAATCCTTAATAACATCCCTAATATTGTCTATACCGTTTAAAGATATATATATATATATATGCTTATTTAACAAATACTTTTACGATATAAATATTATGTTTTTCTGATTAGACTTCTCCCAAAGATCCACAAAAAATCACATAAATTAAAAAAAATACAGGACATAATACGTTAAGTAAAACTTTTTTTTAAAATACATTTAATAAATTAAATTTTCGAAAACATGTTCATGTTATAAATAGGACTTTGAATATTTAAATTGCCTTACGGTAAAGAGACTACAAAAAACTTTCATTTTGCTTATTCTTCATAGCTTAATACTTAATTAATAAATCAAATAGAAAACGGAATAAACACGCCGTTTCACATATCGAAACAGATTTTGTCATCTCAATTATGCCGCTCGCGACCCTTGTTGCGTAAAAAATCTCACACTAGTTATGCCTATTCATTGCGAATACATTATTTTTTACTCATCTACGTTAACGGACAGATAAGGAAATAATCACAATGGACGTTTATAAGTAAATATATAAGAATTGTTTGGACTTACGGGTCAAGGTAAGGGATATTTGAGAGAACGAATTATAATTTTAGGAAATCGGTAATAAAACACAGACTAACATGTTGCAAAAAAATACTTTCACCTCACGCATAGAGACACGCAAAAACGTGTGTAAATTAAAAAGTATATACTAAATAAAAATTCGCGTAGCGCCGTTGCAAAAACTAAAAATGCCTTACCTCATTGAGACGATGTGGTTGTACGTTTGTGTGTAACGACGGCCGCGGACGATTGCGCTCCACCTTGGTCCGTTTGAGGTGACGCGCGCGGTGCGACTGACTCGCGCGGCCTCCAAGATTACTTTTATTACATTTCCCCTACCGTGAAAATGCCTGACTCGACAACCCTAGAGCCTAGATCTACAGGGCTCTACACGGAGCCGTCCGCATACAAATAAACATACTATGGTGTACTTGATAAAAGACCCGAAAAACAATTCTACATTTTGTTTTATCAATATTTTGAAAATCAAGTAATATATAATAAGTTTTGAAGTTAGCTAAAGTCTCGTCTAAGATTAATTTAACACATTTTCACACTTTAGTTCCTGGTAGAGATATTGTTTCAAGAAGTGGCAGTAAATTTACAATTATTAGAGAAATTTTTTTATTCGTTCAAATTTACTTACATAGGTAAACTTGTACATGTGATTGAATTTGTAGGTAATTCCTATGAATTTTGTTAGCAAACGTGTTTGAGTACCGTGAGCGTATACAACATAAAACGTAACTTTTCCAAATCTACATTTGTACATGTCCACTGTAGACATTTAGGCCAAGTTATATACAAGTGGCATTTCAAAATTTTGAAAAGCCATATATAAGCGAATTCTCGGGAACTTTTTAACATTAATTGATTTTTCATTCGCTACATCTACGAATAACTGTTTAATTCTGAAAAACGATTCTTAACGTGTGGCGGGAATTATTATCTCTTCTTTATTTTAATTTTCTTCTATACCATAAATTTAAATAGTAACCTTAGTATATATATGTTAAGGTTATTATAATATACCTTAGCAATAAGCATTAAAAAATCTGTGTGACGAATTGAACTTTAGTCTTACTGTTAGTTAAACAATGAACTCTTACAAAATGTCGGCCATAAATCAAGGCTTTTAACAATAACATTTATCCTGATATACTGGTTGGAAGGCTTCAACACTATGGCGTTGATGAAAAAGCTTTCTGATAAATTCATATTAAAGGGGAAGGATGAGGTCACGGTTAAAATTGTGTATCGTAGCACTTTCACGGCGTTATACCCTATGGTATTCAGATATGTGGTACTGCTGCAGAGGTTGAATCCATATATTTTGTACTGCAGAAGCGGTCTTATTGGGGTATCTGTTGTGTTTCCAGAAAAGAGTCGGTATCTAATAAGTAAAAGGATTTAAATATTATGACAATATCTGGTGAATATATTAGAAGACTTGTTGTATGTACAAAAAATATAAATGATATCAAATTAAATGTTGACTTACATTAGTATAATACTTGAAACAAAACAAATCAGAGCTTACGCCCAACCATTAATGATTATTGCTCTAGTTCAAACTATTTGTATGACTCAAAACTTGGCGATTAGAGGGTGGCGGACAGTTTCTTGCCCGCTCCACGCCCTTGACTTGCGAACTGGTAGTACTTAAATGTAAACTTATAATCAATTTAACATCTTTTTTGTTGACATTCATAAATTTACTTGGTTCAAAGTGTTTTTAGTTTAACCTTCTTAAATGTCGGACTTTTACGTATTAAATTGCAATTCTACGCATATACATAAACGACAATCATTTTCGATTTCGATCGATTCATTTCTAGAGATCGATTCATCAAAACTTTTAAATATCTAAATAAATCAGTTTTCTGCAGATAAGGGCAAAGCCACAATACAATGAGCAGTAGTAGATTAATACGCAGATATCAGCTGGACACTGGGCCTAACCCGGGTTTATTTAAGAACCATGTACGTAAAAAATACGCGCTTAGTATTAGATTACTGTCGTCAGACACCGTAAGCATTTAGTAATCTGAAATCTGTTCTCATACCCTCCAAATATTATACATGATTTCATTTCATTTTTTTAAAGCAAAATGTGGCCTCAACTTTTACGACTAATTTTGGTCCATAGCTCAGTTTTCACATCGTTTAACACTATATTGCTGTATAAGCAAAATTCTTTGATAACAATAATTTAATGGTGTGTTATATATTCAATGTTTAAATAGGCCTTTTAGTTTGTCATAAAGAGCCCTTGCAAATGTTATCAGTTAATGTTTTATTGTTTTTCTTGAACAATTCGTATATTTACGATCACACATTGAAGCAATACCAGAAATTGTTTTATATTAATGTAAAAAATTAATGACTTGAACCTGAAAAAATATTTGTATTTTATATTGGTATTTTTTGTACGCTTATCATCAATATGTACTTTCAATTTGATTTAAATAGTTAATAATGGAAAACGTCCGAGCACACATTCAATTACGCATATCCCCAAGAGATTTTATGTTGAATGTTATTATATTATCAATACAGGATAACTAAATAAACAATATAGTTGGCTACAAATAGCGGAAGAATCTCTTATTTGTATTCCTATCAATACTTTGCCTTCTCTGAGAACCTCGACGATGAGAGTACTAGCTATTTAGAACATTATATAGATACACTCAGCATCATTATATATTTTCCTATTAAAGATAAGGACAGAATTCAACACAACATTTTGAGCTTGCCTAGAGAGGACCTAGTAAAAGCTTTTTTGTTTTCAAAAGAATAGATCCCAGAAATGCTGAGAAATATTATTTCAGTTACATATACATATTCTTACTATCCTTTAATGTACCCAACATTATTTGTATTAGGGATGGTGGGGTATAACAAATTGGAAACCAGACGGGACTTACATTTGGCCTACTACGTACTGAAAGTCTTGAGGGGGATAGTGTGTAACCCGAGTGTACTCCAGGAACTGGGCTTCTTAGTACCTATGGGATATGTGCGACGGCGACAGCGAAGGTTATTTGCGATACCAAAGGCAAGAACTAGTTTGTTGCACAGATCCCCGTTATCCAGGACGTTGCGCTTACTAAATGCTGTCTCCGATACTATCGACATATTTATATGTTGGCAGAGTGAATTCACAGTAGCGATATTGTGTAAATTATGTGTCTAATTTTTATGTACATTATTATATTTTTATTAAATGTTTCTCCACATTGTCGTATTGGCATAGGCTGTAAAGATAATGTGTATGTTTGAAATAAATAAATATATATAATAAGGAACTTTTATGCCCATTTCGCGCAGTCATTTCGGGCATCTACTCATCCTCAGGCAAAAAGGTTTCTTTGACACCTCCATTTGCGTTAGCTGAAAATTAAATAATTAACAATACAGCTCATTGCGAACCTTATTACTTAGCGGTAGCCACTCTGCAAATTATTCACATAGCAAGTTGAGTCAAATTACGTCTTTAGAGATGTAGTAAAGTTCAGTAACCTCTGCAGCTATTTAGTTCGGGTTTGATCGATGAATTTCGCGTAAATGTTTATTGTATTATAATTTTAAAAGATTCATATTATCCTTAAAGCTAGCCAGTGTTGGCCTAGTGGCTTCAGCGTGCGGCTCTCATACGGTGAGTTCGTAGGTTCGATCCCCGGCTGTGCACCAATGGAATTTCTTTCTATGTGCATATCTAAAATTTGCTCGAACGGTGAAGGAAAACATCGTGAGGAAACCGACATGTCTTAGACTCAAAAAGTCGACGACGTGAGTCAGGCACTGGAGGCTGATCACCTACTTGCCTAGTAGATTTAAAAATAATGATCATGAAACAGATTCAGAAATCTTAGGCTAAGACCTAAAGAGGTTGTAGAGCAACTGTTTTTTTTATTATCCTTAAAACGTAAGCACATTAATAACAATTTTGCATCAAATTCTCCATTTTTTTGTGAATTCAATAAAAACTATTGTAGTTGTAATTATCAGTTAACGTATTTGCCAATGGCTTACAAAGTATTATTGCCTTACCTCACTAAGTGTTTTCATAAAAATACACACAATGTTATGAACATGTGAATTAAATGCGCCTTTCAAAAAGTTGTTCATGAGGTAAGTTTACATGGCTATACAGTTTATGCCAGGCGCAATATTTATATATATATTATAATCTCAATTCAAAGGCATAGACTGAAATTGATATTTTTATAAATAATACCTAAGATAGATAACATAAGACAGAAGAAGGCGTAGATTTTTCAACTAAAGATCATGGACGGCGGATCAATATGTTTGGCAGACGCAGAAATGTCTGCAGCCTTAGTTCCCAGTTTCACTAACAATAAATTAATTACATGGCATTAAACATTCCTTTTTGAAACTCGTGTTATACTACATTGTTTAGATTTATTTATTTAAGCCATTTAGTGACCTTGCCACTTTAAATCACTGGACTATTTTTGTTAAGAGATCAGAATCGACGCTACTCGGCGTCGTTAGTATAAACAGAGAGGTAAAACCAAATCTAAATTCCTTAGTTTACTTCTATTTCATCTCTACGGATTCTTTCAAGTAACTAAAGATTTATTTTCTTTTTATACAACTGTATGATGAGATAAAAAAAACACCAAATACGATTCAAACAATATATATTTTTTTTAGTTACTGTCGGTTCGGAATGTAGCGTCTGCTGAGAAGAACCGACAAGAAACTCAACAGTTACTCCTCTTAACTGCTAAAATATTAAAAAATAGCATACATATAAATTTGCAAAATATAAATATCACAGCATCTTTCTTATTTCAAAGAAAAGCTATAATGACATAAGACAAAATACAAGGATCAGCTGAAAATAATGCAAATTCTGAGAAATATACTCTCTATTCAACGCCGTTATTTGAAGTATGATTCATATATTTGTATACTCATAAATTAAGAAGACAAACATTTAAATAATTTAATTTCAGTCGTACTTAAAACATTACAATAAAAATACAAATATTAGGAAAGATGTACATTGCTTTATTTGTTTTTAACACTAATTAATTTCTTCCATGACAGATAAATAATGAAACCTAAACAATTATACTTCCTAAAATAAATGTTACATAACAAAATTATTTCAAATTTTACATTTGACTATTTTTTTTGCAGCCAAAGAGTCAATCATTAAGTGTTAACTGACAAAAGCTATTCAGTAAATCTCATCACAGCTTGGTTCTTCTTTTAATCAGTTGTAGACTTAAAGATGATTAACAATTCTACCATTACAAACAACTTAATGGACGACTCTAAGGCTGACATCTATAAAGTGCATTAGGACTAAGCTTAGAAGTATCATGAGGATGCTAGCTCAGAGGACTATGAGCTTGCATTCTTAAATTATTTGGCGTAAGCAAAGTCTATACACTTTATAAGTCCCCTTTAGTGCGGCGGGTTGAGTAAGATTCGTTTAATACTTAGGACTGAGATCACACAGAATACTAATAGTCGAACCCATCTCAAAAGTCTGACGCATTAACTTTTAAATCTAAATCGCGACTGAACACACGCTAACGGCGTAGTGCAAATGAATGATATAGCGAGGCGAAATAGAGTTTAGTAATGCGAAATATAAGACGAAGCAGACATATTATAATGGCGTTGAGAACCTAGAAATAAAATGTATTACTTCGCTATTTATCTTGCATGAGATTATTTGATATGACATTTGGTCAGAGACCTACTATTTTCGACATAACATTTCATTAAAACACCTATTGCTTACATTTTTTTTATGAACATTAAGATTTCAAACGCTTCCTCCGTTTCGCGAAAGTGCTAATGGATATATAAAATGGATTTATGATTACGTTACATTAAGTCACATATACAAATGTGTGTGTGCTTTAGCTATTTACCAACAGAACAGCACCCTTAGCACTAACAAAACGAAGTTAAAAACATACATAGAATATTAATATAAACTGAGGCAGCGCTCCGAGGGCGTATTTGGAAGTAAAATCGGAAGCACGAACAAACACTTCTCAATACTAAAATGTGTTGCGTGTTCCCATATACAAATTTTATATCGATTATTCGTATAGATTATCATTTGAAAGGAAGCATTCGGGGCTACAATGTGTTTCCAAAAGTTTTAACACGTCGTTAGTTATAAGTCTGCCTCAAATTTCTACAATTTAAATACAAAGTAAAACTTTCGTGAAACGGACATTAAATTGCTAAGTTAAGATTAATTATTAAGTATATTATTCTTTTGACCGATGCCTTCGTTATATTATCCTAATATAAAATGAGGCTGGTCCTCATATGAATCACAAAATATTAGTGCTTTCGATATAATGTGTGTTAAAATGACAGACATATACGGGGTAAAATCTAGTACATTCAGATTCGAACAATTTAAAGGCTCACGAAAGTATATTTGAGTCAAAGTTAAAACCAATAAATGTCTAAGTATTTAAGTCAATTCATGTAATACTACTAGTGTGTGTATTACATGAAGTAATCGAATCGATTGACTAAACATTTGGACATTTTCACAAGCATCGTCTAACGAACGATCCCATTAACCTCGCGCCTCGCATCTTTGCAAATAGACCTTTTTTTGACCGACTTTTATTAAACATTAAAAAATATACGTTAAATACAAAACCTTTTTTTATAAAATTAAACATTTTATGTCGGCGAAGCACTTAACGCTTCAAGCATGTTTACCTGACCAACGGTTCTTATAAAAAAATTTGGTACTTGAAAGAAATTCAGTTTAACTTAATTTATATGGTAAAATGACATTTAAAGAGAGAGACACTGTCTTTGTCACTACACGCAAAAGTAAGACAATTGACATCGGATTGGACACAGACAATTAATTATCGCTAAGTTAGTTTGAGTTTCTTTCATATACCAAAAGATCGGGTCCATTTTTCGTTTTATCCACGTCGCGTGGCACGAGTTATAGCGGTCTTTGCTGGTCATTCGTCGAGGCTCAGTGGATTATCGTCGACGAAGACAATATGAGGCTTCATGTAAATGAGAAAGGCTAGCAGCCTGTCTTTATCGGCTTCGTTGCCCCTGAAAGAGAAGGATACACTGATTAATAATATCTTTTTCAGTATTCCGTCATCAAGTCATGCAAAGAAATAAAAATTAAGCTATTAAGTTGAGAATGTGCCTTGTAACCAGTAATGAGGTATCTGACAAATTTATTTCCAATGAAACAATTATGAAAACTTACTCAATATCGATTTCTATGGCTAGAACTGTATGATGTGGCTTCCCTTCTTCATCCATCCACCTAGAAATTAAAATACATAATATTTAATATTACAACAGTGCATAAGATAAGAAAAACACTGATATTTTTTAATGTTCGTTAATTTGAAGTAAACTCTGATCTATCTGATAATCGTATTTGTTATAGTTCTGTCTGGGCCTCATATTTTTATATTTCTTACAAGATCATTGTCAATCTATTAGGCAAGTAGGTGATCAACCTGCCGTGCCTGACACAAGCCGTCGACTTTTTGGGTCTTAGACAAGCCAGTTTCCTCGAGACGTTTTCCTTCACCGTTTAAGAAAGACAGTCCATTGGTCCGGTGATCGAAACTACGACCTCAGGGATGAGAGTCGCACGCTAAAGCCTCTAAGCTAAAAAAATCGTAGGAACATACACATCGCTGGGCGTAGTCAGAAGAGTGGAAGACATCTTGGCCGGTCGCTTAGCAACTGCTCGTTCAACTGCTTGTGCCGCGCCGAGGGTCGAACGGACTATGTGCCAGAAGCCACGTGTCGCCGCACCGATGCCGTCAATACGCTCAATGCGTACCCAACCTTTAATAAAATTAATAGTTTAATAGTCAAGGATTCAGCCAAGCCACAGGTTAGCCGAATGCCTAGATGTGACAACTGATGTGCAGAATGCAGATGCAAGAACTTACCAGCGAACAACGGCTCAGCATCCGGTACACAATTGCTGCAGTAGCACTTGACTTGTCCCCAAGAAACCGCTTTCCGTAACTCCGGGTAAGGCAGCACCAAAAAATTCCAATACTTCAGCACTAAATGCAGATGCTCGCAGCCTTCACCAGAGGCTTCCCATTCAGCCTCAAGACTCCCTTCGCACTCTTGATCCAAGCCCAAAATCCTGTTCAAATAATTCAAATTCTCCACCGAAAACGGTTCAGCGTCATCCCTTCGGGTAGAGTCGTCCATCGAGGAAGATTGTTCCTCGGTTAAATCTGGAAGATTCCCCGTTTCCAAGGTGAGGGCGTCCATGATTTCGTTATCCAGATTATCTACATCGGCTTCAGGGTAGCGGTCGTTATGCTGAATGTTCGTATCGCGGTCGTCCCTGGCTCGTCCGTCAATTTCCTCGGTACTGAAATTGTGAGTGGAGTGACTCTTTTGCACCACTCTGTGCCCCCTGTCCGAGGTCAGAATTAAGCTCTGATGCATCACGTTGCTCTGCGCGATTCTGACGTCATTGAATAACGTGTTTCTGGCATCTGTGCTGGGACCCGCTATCTCGAAGTCGTCTATCAAATTATTTTCACTGAATGCCCGGTTTCTACGCTGCAATCTATTTTCATTTGTATTCTCCAGTTCTTGTTCTAGCTCTGCCAGAGACTCTTCGCGTCTGTTTTCAGCGATTATCGGCAAGTCTAGTGACGTTCCACTTATAAAAGAATACGGATGGAGCAAAACCGAGACCTGCAAAAATAAATGTCGTTATAAATTTATCGTTTCATTTCATTTGAATAAAGTAAAGATTTAATGCTCTTTATATCAATAGAAACGTCACCTGACAAACTTTTCCGTAGAGATCCACCAAAGGGTATACATGGCTGTTGAGTCTCGAGACAGATCCGACGATGGCTAAAACTTTTCCATCTAACTCCACCACCAGGTCACTGTTGAACCTAAAATGGAGAGTCAAAACTGACTGCTCGTTCACGTCTTCGAGCTCAATAGCCAGTGGAGCGCGTAACTGTAATTACAATAAATTAAAGGTAATTTTTTTTGTTTAAATAAATATGAAACTGCTTTTTATGCAGTTACATTACACAAGTCAACGATTTCAGGATTACAAATATCTGTCCATCAATAACACTGACAAGTTATACTCACAAAATAAGTGCCATCGTATAAGTGGTCACTGGTGAGAACCCAGGCAGCCGGGTCGAGCCGAGTCGCGACTGGCGGGAGACTGTCTGTAGGCAGCATCGCCATGGCCCCTATCGCCACACTGCCTTCCCAGTCTTCATCCACCTTGTCGATCCGGAACTGCACAGAACACAGAATTATTAAAGATTTCGTACAATTGATAAATAAAATGCAGTGAACATAGCACATTACATATAAAAAAACTGCATATGCATATTAAGTATAATTTGCAAAAAGTGACACAAGCTTTAACCAAAAGCGATATTTTATAAGAACAAGAAATGTTGTAAACATTCGAATATTTATTTCAACTCGCAATATAGCTTTTATTTTATTACTAATGTGCGACGTTACACTTCTCAGTGAGAGCTTTTCTATCGGAAGCACTTCGCATTGCATGAGACTACAAAAAATCGCAATATGTTATAATTAATTCGTCTGTTAAAATTGTTATCATAAAATTATTGATTAAAATAATGTGAAAATTTCTAAGAGAAAAACTTTCACTTTATATACATAAAAACAATGAAATTTACATTTTAATTTATTATATTAGTCATAGTAACTGCGACTCTTTAAAATGATCAAATAAAACGGACCAGAAATGTGTCAATTCGTTGGATTTCGTGCCATTTAATGTTTTTCAATAACATTAAGCGTCTTGTAAACTGGTCTTTTACAGACGAAGTAGTACCTTCCAAACTTTCTCACCAGGATTTGACCCAACAAAGAGATTTTCATCTTTGAAGTAACTTAATATGATATTTTTACTCACTGTCGCTTGACGATGATGGCTCGTCCACGTCGTTTACCACACGTTAAAAAAAATTGCAAAGCCAAACAAAGCGCAAAGCTTAACACTTTCGCAATTCTCGCAAAGCATAATATATGAACCGCGAAAGTGATGAAATTAATTTGTAATAACATCTAGTCTCTTGGCTCGTGATTCGCAAAGCGTACTTAGTTAGAAATAAACAATAATTACTGGTATCTCACTCGATAAATAATTATCGGAATTTTTTGGCTAATACATATTTCTTTAAGGTTTGTTGGTAAGCTGGCAATATGATGACAATATATAGGCAGCGACTTAAGCTTCCTTTTTATCCCTTTTGTTAGCTTCTGATGACGCCAGTTTTAGTGAATTTTTATAGTATTTTGGTTCGTGGGCTCATTATTCATAATATACATCACATAATTCGCATGGGCCTTATAATATAAAATGTACAATTCGCAATAGCCAGCATATAAGTTATAGAATTCGCAATTCGCAAACCTTAAAACTACAAATGTAATTTGCAATGCAACACTTTTATAATGATATCAGATTTCTAATTACAGATTCAACTTCCGAATAGAGTGGTGAGAATGTAAAACGCAAGATGAATCGATGGCGATTCAATTTAATTAAGATCGGTCAACAGCGTGTCTAGTGTAACACACGACACTATTTTAAAAATTATGGGCTGATAGATTCAAATTTACAATCAAGAGCAAAGACGAGAAGAACTGGCAAAAAACTGTCTACCATTCATAACATATTGTTGAAATAAACACTTAAAATATACATATATTAGCGTTAGCGATTATATTTCTACGGGAACAAAACATCAACACGTACATACACGAATTCAAGTCCGACCAATCCAGCATGTTTCGGCATTGGTCTCACCAATCTATTGGGTTCGTCGCATGTTATAGCCAAAAATTTTCAATATAAACAATCTAAATTTAATCGTTTCCTCAATAAATCATCTGTACTATTCTACTTTATACTTGTTTCTGTTGTTGTATTTAAACAATTTATTTTAATTAAAAATTAAGTTCAAGGAAATAAAATATAGTAATTTGCTCAGGTGCAATTGTTAGTTTTTACAATTATCTATAAAGGGGTTAATTTCGCAAGCACTTTATTTCTAGATTTAGCTAAAGAGTTTTAATGATAAGAACTATGGCAGACAGAAAAAATAAGATAAAATAATGTTTTTAAAAGAAACAGCTAAAGCAGGAATCGATAATGCAGATAGTATGGTAGGTACTGTTCAAATAAATTAAACAAGAAATATATTTTAAAGGCGGCATTGGTCAAGATAAATATTATTTGCAAGAAATATTATTTTTAATACCTGAAGTTAAAGGAACCATTGTACCTGATTTTTCGTTCTGCCAAAGATCTTTCGGTATTTTCGCCAGCAATATACTGAAAAATTTATCTTACCCTAAAACTGTGGCCCCTTCGGAGAGGCTGGCTTACGATAGCGATTGCATCGTTGTAGCCGGACGTACGCACGGCTACTGTATCTAAAATTATAATTAAAATCATTAACTGAGTACTAAGAGCCACAAAAATTGATCAAATCACAAGAAAATCTATGAAAGCGCTTTCAAAATAATGGCCTCTTAAAGGAATTTTGTATTTGTAGCTCCAAACTTACCGGAGCTACACAGCTTGATATTCTTTCCGTGCACATAGTGAAAGGTGTATGGTAAAGGCGACCGACGACGTCTCTCCAATGGCATCACAGTTACCGTGGATAAGGTGCCTTCCGTTTCACTTGTACAACTCTCCATGTTCAGGTCCACTTCCACCTCCGTAGTAGGTTTTATGTACAACGAGTCGTTTGGTACTGAAATTTTAAAATGATAAAGAAAACGAATAGTGAGTTTAATTAGTAGTGTTTTGTTATAACTTCACGTTACAAAACAATAAAAATAAAAGGGAGCATATCCTTCGTCGCGTTATTTATTATTAATGAAAGATGTTTCCCATTAGTTTACTTTTGTCTCAAAATACGCAACGTCATCAATAGTTATCAGATGTTATTCTGTCTATGTTACCTAGTGGGTATGCAAAAATAAGTACTGCATATGCTCATAGGTAAGTAAAGAAATGCCATAACTAAAACACAAAACACGTACTTAAACTTGACATTAGATCGAACGGATGTGACGAAAGTCAAAAATCATCCTCAAATATACCAACAAATAAATTTGACATTATCACGCGAGCGACCCTTCTCAATCGTCAAATAATACTAATAAAACTTCCAACGCAACAGTGATCGCAACGTCAGATAAAGCGAAGTCAACAAAAAATACCGGTATTGTGCAACTTGGGTACAATTTTACAGAGCGATGCAAATTTATGGCATAATTTTTCTTTCGGTCTAATATGAAAAATAAATAAATCAGTGGCTCTACCTTTTTAGGTCTGGGCCTCAGATTTCTGTATCTGTTTCATCATCATTTGTCAATCGAATAGGCAAGTAGGTGATCAGCCTCTTGTGTCTGACATACGCCGTTGACTTTCTACGGCAGGTTTCCACGCAATGTTTTGCTTCACATGCGCACATAGTAAGAAGCTCAGTAATTCAATTAATGGAGGAAGACTTTGGTCTTATTAATTCTACGTTACGATTTAATTAATGTGGCTGAAACTGCGGGCACTGTAATATATGTATGAATGCGTAAAATAGTGAGTTTCTGACCGCACGTTTCGCACCATTTTATGCAATCGCTTGGACTGGCAAAGTAGGTCAGATAAACAATGTCAAGTGAAAATAATGGGCAAATTAATTTACAATTGTTTTATTTATTTTTTTATTACGATCAATTATACAGATTCCAGAACCAATTAACTTGTACTACAGTTATATATATGCGTCTTATTTTTTATGAGCGATATATATATATATATTAGATTGATTTAAAATACATATTTTTTCGAGTAAATATATCTAAAAAGCTTCTTTGTCAGACAAAAAACCTTAAAAATAAGCTTGATATCTTGAAAATTGAGCTGGCGCATGGGGAGGTCCTTGTAACTTTTCGTATGCATTTTAGAGAAATGAAAACGACATTATTGTAGAGAATTTAATTTCCTACAAGACACCAAAAAGGGAAATTTCAAAAAAAAAAATTTTTTTTCGAAGATTTGCAATAAAAATAAGAAGAAAGTTTTTTAAGCCCAATTTTCATGATATCAAGCTCATTTTTTAAGTTTTTATGTCAAACAAAGACGCTTTTCAGATATATTTGAAAGGTTCCATACAAGAGAAGAAATTGCCACCAATGGAATTGTCTTTCTGTGTGCGCAATTAACACTTGCTTCTGAAACTGGCATGTTTCAAAGCGAAAAATGTATAAAAACCACACCAGCTGATCGATCACCTAATAATCTATGACATAATAATCATACAAGAAACAAATGCTATGCGTGTAGCGTAATGTAGTAACGCGTATTACTAACTTGTTTGCGGCAAGGTGACAATATTGTCTCGTTTTATTGCTTGAATCTTGTAAACGCATCCATACAGCTCCATCACCACGTACACTTTCTGAAATATTCTTCAAACGTGACTAAACTAGAAAAAAATCTCGGTTTGCATGCAAATGCATGTTTATTTTTAAAGTCAGCAGTAATCAACCAATTAATAAAAAAAGATAAATAAAAAACATTCAACTAATCATAATATCCCCAATGTGTAAATGAGATTAAAAATATTATGAAGTTATTATATATATATTAAGATTCAAAAATCAATTACCCGTGGCGCAACAAATTAAATTGAAACGCCAGACTATGACGCGGAGCTAACTGCTATACAAATTATGTGTTTATCGCTTTATTTTGAATGTAACACGCAGTATGCAATGGCACTACCATTTTCACGGGACCTTACTGTAGAGGAAATAATCACAGTAATCAATAGCGTTGCTGGAACAAGGGCTCCACCAACACGTAAATTTTAAGGCTATTCATATTCATGACACCACGGGCCTAAACTAATTAGTCTTACCACTGTTTAGCACACTAAGATAAATTAGTATGCTAAACAGTGGTAAGCGAAAAAATTAGTCAAAAAAATACTAAACAAGAACAGAACGTCTTCCTTCCTTTTTCGGATTGAGACTGTAAGTGTTATGTTAAATATTCTTATAAGTAAATAATTTTAACGCAGAGACAATATATGAAAAAAATCGTTTCATTTTATGATTACATTATGTATGTAACTTATGTGTGTTTAGTATTAGTCTTCTGTATTACCGTGTTAAGTGTAAGCGTGTGTTGAACAAGAAGGAACTTACATCAGGAACCCGTTCAAATGCCGCATCAATACACTCGCAGTTGTAATACACCAAAACACGTCCGTCGGTAGTCTTCTTAAGACCGACACGGTCTCCAGGTCTCAGCCACTCGAATGACGGTGAGACAGTGCACCAGTTTTGCTCTCTGGTACCAGGCTTTGAATATTTCATGTATCTCCCTATATACCGTAAATTATTTAAAAATACAGATATATTACGTGATTCATCTGCCGTGTCTTTAACTGGATCAATTAATCAATAGGCTTGTACATTTAAAAACAACAAAATCATAAAATAATGTTTCAAATAACTTACCATCAATGTAAGCGGTGTAATGTGGCAAGTATATAATAGATGGGGGCAGGCTTCTATTGACGTGTGCGTTTAAAATATTTATATCGGTCACTCCCATACGAAGTCCCCCAGCAAAACTATCTTGGCATTCCGTGATTTTTATCTACAAAACGATAAATAAGAAGTAATACAAACCAAACGATCGCTCTAACGCTAACCTGTAAGGTACACTGGATGACAAACGATTAATAAACAATAATCAAAGTCAAAATAAAGATCACACTATTGTTAAACATGTTCTTGTGTGTATGTTACACAAGAAATAGGAATGTCATTTTGATACTTCGATATTTATTTTTCTAAATGGGTTAGCAATTACAGGAATATAGAAACAATAAACTCCACATCTTCTTTGGTAAATAAATTGCCGCAAACAAAAAGAAAGATAGCATTGCTCCCCCAATGCTGAATGTAAATTCATCTATTATAACTGATTCAATTCTGATTTGTGAAACTTTTTCTCTACTATTGAGTTAAGTCTTGCAAATCTTCTACGTAATAAACAAAACACTGTTAACCTCACCTTACTAAATAACATACATTTTTTTAAAATACTCTTAGACCGTGTTCTGTCCAATAAATTAGCAATATTATTAACAATCTTAACCCTAACTGTAGTTCAGGAATAGATGGCATTAAAACCAAAACCGTTCAATGTATTAAAAACCAGATTATTGATAACTTAACGTCCTGTCATACGCCCGAACCCAATATCCTATCGCAATCCACAATCCACCATCTGAGATAATAAATTAAATCCGAATGTTGTAACAAGTGACCCAATAACCAATGGACGGATTGTAATAGCCATTTGTCTTCAGATTATCAAATATGAGTGAAAACTCGGTAAAATGGAACGACAAAGAGCTGATGGATATAATCATCGCTAAAAATGGATTGTCTATTGGGTAGGGTTTGGTTATTGGGATGCAGATAGGAGATCGATCGACTGTCACAGTGTGATCGTTTTCAATCTGAGATCGTAGATTGATTATTGGGTTTGGGCGTTAATGAATTACTCTGGAAAGGCAATTTCCCTGATAACTTTAAGATAACCAAGGTCAGTCCAATATACAAATCTATAGCCTAGAGATGATCCGGGTAACTACAGACTCATCCCGGTATGGCCAATAATGTCCAAGATATTAGAAAGAGTTCTATTCACGTGTCTATTAGACCACCTAAATAATATAAACTATTTATACGAACATTACTATGAATTTAGATCAAAATCTAATGCATTATCAGCTACAATTAATCTCATTACAAAAAATAAAACTAATTCAGACCAAAAGAAAATTGTTCTTGTAGTATTCATTGATATAATGAAAGCTTTCGACACAGTTTCCCACTCGCTTCTCGTAGTAAAGCTTGAAACAATAGGAATAACCGGCAATGTGTTAAAGATATTCAAATCATATTTAAACAATAGATTCCAAGTAGTTAAAAGTAATGATTATCAAAGTAAACTTTTATCTTTCACTTTGGAGTACCCCAGGGATCAATTTTGGGCCCATTATTATTTTTTAATTTATTTAAATAACATTCAACACCTTAACTTGCACGGACAGATAACCTTGTCTGCGGATGATACCTGTCTTCTTTACGCTGGCTACAAAAAGACCTTGACCATCTATATTTGTGGTTTCAGTCGAAATTGCTAACTGTTAACTTTTCTAAAACTTCGTACTTAATTTAAAAACTTAAAAATTCCACCACATTTGCCTATAACAATAAGTAATGTACCTCTAATTGAAAAGAAATTCGAAAAATAACTTGGATTATACATTGACAATAACTTTACATGGACAACGCGCATAAATCATTACCTAAATTATCTTCTCTAAAGCCCAAACCCAATAACCTATCACAATCCATTTTTGATCTTCTGAGATAGACATCTTAATCAAAAATTGATCAAAGTGTGCCAATAACCAATCAACGGATTGTAATAGCCATCGATCGATACAAGTTATCCATGGTAGGTCAAATCGGTGTATGTGAAATATTAAAGTGCAGTCAGCTCGGCAATATTTAAATTAAGATTAAAAGACCATCTATTGAGTGGTTCCCAAGTTCTACCACCACTACCACCACCACCACCAACACGTGATAAATTGTATCGTTAGCATATAAATGTTCTCATGTAAGTGACTAATGCCTATTATAAGAATAAAAATGCGTACAAATTCTTAAAAGGCCGGCAACGCACTCGCGAGCCCTCTAGCATCGAGAGTGTGCATGGGCGGCGGTATCACTTAACATCAGGTGTGCCTCCTGCCCGTTTGCCCCCTGTTCTATAAAAAAAATTTTATTTAAACCTATATAGTCTAAGCGTATTGAAGGAAAAAGTGCATGTTCAACTCAAACTTGTTACAACATATGACCGGGAATTAAACAAATGATAAAATCGACACCGAATTCTAAATAATAGCCCTGTTTTCATACCCCATATACAGATATTAATCATCGTTTAATACATTGAATTCTCTTGGTAACAAGACCGACCAATAGAACTACATATGTATATAACATTGTTATTGAATACTTTTTAGTCGGTTTGTTTTAAATGAATTTATTTTAAGTTTTTGAGTGGGTAATTCAAAAGCAAGGAACCCATATATTATAAACTGTAGGTTATTTTTAATGTTTGTGTCAAAACTTAAGAGACTTTTAAAGTATGACGTCTTATAATTTTGTGGAGCACGCCAGTACTAGTAATACCTACACGATGCGAAAAATTACAATTTTTACATGGAAAGTAACCATACCCTGTTATTGCAGATGCTGTGATTGCCTATTCATATATGTAAATTTTAAATATATTCATTTCCGTCCCTTATTACCAATTTATTCCTCGATATCGCAAGATGTTTACAACTTAGCATATTTGCCATTTACACACTTACATTATTACAAAATCTGAGATATTTATTCTATCGTACCTAACTCTGCCCGTATATTTTGTTTAAATCAACAAAGAGAAACTTTTAATTTATTTATAATTTTTCAAGAGATAAAAGTATACAAAGAACGCAATTTATAAAATAAGCGGACTTTGCGAATAAGACAAATTTTAATGTCATACATTTAAAGTATTTCGTAGAGTGCTTCAGAAACATTAAAATTAATTCTGATGTATTTCACGCTATTGTTGGAACAATAATGATTATTATAAAACCATTACATATTCTTTCTGCGCGGTTATTTTGAAACTAAAACGTTTTTTTATAGATATATGTTAATAAATTATATTTTTCAATTTTCCAAGAGACATTTCAGCCTTCAGTTAATATATTAAATATATATCATAATATATTGAAAACTATTGGTCCAAAATCCTATGGGACCTATTGTATTAATTTGACAACTGGACCGATGTCGGTCTACCTACGACGACGATGCTTGAAGTCCATCTCTTCGTTTTTTTTAATTTATTTAAAAATACAAACAGTTTTTTTTATTTAGAAATAATAAAAAATACCTCAAACATTTCCCCCACAGCCAAGTGGTCGGAGCTAAAGACTAATGCTCCCGTAGGATCGGGAGTCAACCTCTTCGCGACCGAATACTCGTGAGTTAACCGGACGTTGTCTCCGTAGTACTCGGAAAAACTCCTACAGAAATTAAAAACGGTTAAAAAAAATAAAGATATTTTGGGTATAAGTTTGCATGTAAAAGAAAATGGCACTTACCAATATGGCGGTGGAGGTGTGGCCAATAACCGTGGTAGACCGAAGAACGGATTATCGGCGAGTGGACAGCCGTTGTAGTTAAATGTTCTCTCTTCGTTTTGGAGTATTGTCACCTAGATTCAACAGTGGTTTAAGCAACGTGATTTTTTAAGTATATTTCACTTCATTAGTATAATTTTCACAAAGCAAAATCACGATTAAAAAGCAGGGCTAATGATTTTAATTTAACTTAAGCCGAGATAACAAGAAATGTTTATAGTCTTCGATTATGACAATATTAAAAAAATACGCTAAACTTTGTATGTTGGAAAGGAATACACTTAAAATCTCAAAAAAAAATTTACCATTACAACTATAACACTATCTGAGTAAGAGTGGCGACATCTATTTAGAAATTTTTTTTACTACCTGTGTGCATTGCCCGTACAGGTCGACAACTGCGTAGATGTTAAGATGAGGAACAAACCACGCCTTCCCCATATCCATTCCATCCAAGTAATAGTGGAGGCTTCTATCCGCGTGCCACATAACACCTAGAGCCAGACACAAGGCTATATAAAATATAAACATTTCATTTGTTCGAATTCCGTGTTTGATGCCACGCCCCACCATAGCCTACCTATATTATTTTATAATTATGAATGTTACATATATTTTTATAATTAAAAACTAGCAGACTCGGCCAAGTGCTGTTGTGGCTAAGGTTTTTGGTGTATCACATAATAGTAAACTATTCAAGGGAAACGGTAGGAGAACTTATGTGATAGCGTATGTGAAACGTTGGTACTTTTAACACAGCGCCATCTGTTAGAATTGTATTAAATAATAAACAAATAATTTGAGATTTATATATAGACAAATATGATGAGATTTATATATATTAAGAAGATTGTTCACTTAAGAAATCTAAATAATGATTTTAGGAATAAATTACTAGAAAACTGTTTACAAGACACAGTGAACTTTCAAAACATAATAAAATACTAAAATTAAAATTCCAAATAATTTTAATAAAGTTGTTTCAAAATTAATTTATTATTTTAATATAACTAAGATCCTTGCTGTAGCAAGCGTCGAGCGCTTTTGTATTAGGTTCCAATTTGTCAGCTTCAGTCTCAAGTATGGATACTTATTGTGTTGTGTTATATCCAATCAAACTAGAGTGGGGCGTCGGCCCCACCAGCTGCTCTAGTGTATATTTTACATTGCTAAGTTAAACAGGACGATTTCAAAATATTTAATCGAAGTCTAATACTTCTATTGTAGTCTTTTACACAATTTTGAATGATATAGAGCTTTATTTTCACCAATTCCACGATCCCAATCTTTCAATTGTTACGATCTTTGAAGAACTTTAAATCTAATTGGACATTTTTTTTACTTGAAACTGGCGTAAAGTTAAAACTATCGCTATTAAAAAAAGCCTAATTGGTGATTATCGAGGATGGAATTTGTATCCTAAAATCATACGGAAAATGAAAATCAGCTGCAGGTATAATAAGACTCACCAACTCGACTACCAACAGTCAATGTGTCCAAATCCAAAGAGTATCCACTCCTCACACACTCTCCATCCTTCATCATTGCTGAGCCGCTCAAAATATACGTGTCATAGTTCAGGTCCGTCGCTGTTCCCGCTATGACACAATCATCTAGGTCATCCGGACGAATTGCTGTCACACCTGTAACATAACGTATCATATGCTTATGCGCTGATTTAGAAAAAGTCTCAGTGCCGAGACTTAGGATGAGAATGGTTTAAGTGGCTTATCCCAATAAATATTAATATTTCCTAAAGCAGTTGATTACATACACCTCAAACGTAAACTACACTAACTAATAACTTTACTTCTAAAAAACTAAATCAGTCTAATTGTTTTAATTAAAGTACCCTTTCGTTTCTTTCTGTCGAATTATGTTTACACTGTTAAGAAGAGACATACCAATCTCCAAGCTTCCAATCCAGCAATCGACCATAGAATCTATCCTAAGTTCGAACATATCGCACTCTCGCAAAGGTCTCGAACTGAAGAGCACTGCATCGTTGAACTCCGAGTAGACCGCCGTACGTGACGCAGTCAATCGCGTACGACTCAAGCGTGCATTTCGCCCGTGTACGCGGTGGAAGCACATTTCCCTGCAAATACAATTCAAATTAATCTCATTAAAAAGGAAATATTTGAAAACTTTAAGTTTAAATGCCGGCTTTGTTATCGAATACTATTACAAAGAGAAAAGATTTAATTGTTTTCATTAAATAGGCTCCAAAACGACTGGACCAATTAAAATAAATAATTACAATATTCATATAATATAATTAAAAAAAGTAAGTAATATGAAAACCTCGATAGTGTTTTATTATCCATCCGTTCGAGGGAATGTGCACTATATAATGTAATATTAGGCCTTTAACATTTCTCTCACATAAGTGATAATAAAGAAAAACGTACGGATAAACTGTAGTATTTGATTCGAAGGAGTTTGGGGATTCGGGTGAAAACGTTGTTGGCGGTGAATAGGTGTCTACAATCGTCGCTTGCGCCACTCTTCCATATAAATCTGAAATAATTAATTCAAAATAATATTATATAACAAAAGACATTGGCTCACCGTATGAACGTTGTAGAATAAATAATAATATATGTAATTCTCATTACCAATAACACCAAAAACTTGTCCCGGTATATTAAAAGCGGCTGGACCTTGATCGATGCCATTCACAAAGAAATGTAAGATGCCCATGTCCTTTCGCATGACGCCCACAGTGTCTCCCTCCTGAAAACCATTTATATATAAACAAAATAAATAGCTTTTATAGTTGTTTAAGTTATTTAATTAATAAAGAGTCGAATATGACTACAAATCATAGCTTAAATTTGAATCTGTTTAAACAGTTATTTTTTTCTACGGATAGTAGCAATTACGACTCAGCTCTTTGAAATTACGTGTATCTTATGTTATGCATATCTATGTATTTTTCAAATATATCAGGGTTTTAAATTTTTTGCATGCAAAAATATAGTGATTTTGACATGAAACAAAACTCATCCTTAACCATCATCTTAAACCATTATTATAAGATGTAATATGTACCTGAAAATGCTGAAATTTTCGCGTCAACCGTTTTTTTGAAAGTGTGCAATAGTTCTGTTGGACTCTTTCATTGCGAACAATCACTCCCGAGAAACGTCGTCGTAAAATAGCAAATATGTAAAAAACAAACTCACACATAATCCATTGAGATTTCTTATGTATTTCGGTATTATAACGCTTCCATTGCGAATAATATCTTCGCCGGCCATGACCCAAGTGCCTGATCTGTTGAGTAATAGTAAGTTAAACATCATATACTTGAATACATTTACTTTAATTTCAGCAAAATAACACTCACTTAGCGTGACTCATTTTGAACGGTGTCTTTATATCATTGGAGGAATACTGCGTGACCCCTATCTCGATACTGCCGGCCCACTTGGGTATGACCAGGTCGAGTCTAACTTGAAACAGCTCATTGGTCTTTAACGTTCGATTCGTCATCACTATACCATTGTTGAAGAGTTCGAAAGCGCTGAAAATAATACTTAAGTCCATAAATTGTATCAAATAGCCTCGTGCATGAATGTGAGCCGTCGTTAGGAAACCGTATCATAGACGCGACACCCTAGTCTATCAATAAATCTGTCAGAAATCTGAGGTCAAGGGGTTATGACGGATGTGTTAAACGTACGAATTGGCTTTTAGCACGAACAACCGTATCCGATCCTGCTCAATCGTAACTTTTGTAATTCTAGTATTATCTTATTCGTTTGTATTGCATTTAGATTTGATTCATTAACGTAAGCTTATTATTATATTAAGGTTTTTCATTGTCATTTGGTTAATCACTTCTTAAACCCTAAGTATTTATTTTATTTTTACTAGTGTTGCATGAAAGAGATCGCTTGTTAGTGATAAGGTCGCCCGATATATCCCTAACAATTTTTGTTAATCGTTTTTATTTGTAACGTAGTTAAGTTTTAATAAATTACATTTAATAAACTCGAAAACGGTAGTTGTAAATAGAAAAGTCTTGAGTACGGTTAGTGCCTACTCATAAATTGTTTTCTTACCAAGTGAGCTATTTTTTTCTATAAACAATATATTTATAAATAAATCGGTAATAAAATTATGCTTTTAATGATATGGGGGGATCCTCTTCCACATAATCACTCTATGACAAGTTCACTCAGATGGCTTAATTAAATTTCAAGGCTAGCATGTTGATGTTAAGTTTTACAACCTATTACTGTTAATCGAATAACTATAATGTCAATACTTATTAAAATTGTAAACGGACTGGGCCACAAGTACATAGAAACATGGACAGACCAAAAGAGTGATAGGCTGGCGAGATTGAAATTGGCGCATCTGAGAATAACAAAAATTTATTTCTAATTTTATTTACTAGACTGCTATTTGTTAAACTGCATTCTACCAAATTCATGAAGGGTTATTGTGTGAAGCCAGGACAGGTCAAACATAAATACAATTCAATGCCACCGGTACTAATCCTATTAATAAGCATGTGATTCGCTTTTTACGTCGACGAACATTTTGTGCAAAAAAAATGTTTTTATATTAAAAAACAGTACCGCTACAAGTTTTGGTCTTGCACTCATACCCGACAAAAACGAGCAAAGGACACAGTCTATATTTTTCCATGTTGAGCAATTACCACTTTAATTATACTTTTTGCATTTATTTATAAAACTAAGAAATTCAAAACAAATTTCAACCTAACATCTAGCTCTGTTAGTTTCTACAAAATTGGGAATTTTCTTAACAATAGGAGACATCAAAATAATACTCACTTAGGCCGATGAGCAGTCTTACCATCGTTAATAATAATAACATACGAATCACGCAGCGAATGAAATAAAAGACTGTCTTCGTCTATTTGAGGCCTGTATCTGCCTGCCAACAAAATGTTTTTTGATAAAGAAACTTAGATAAAAAAACATCCTAAAGCTTGGTGGCAGAGACCGTTCATAGATCGTAACTTGTATTCGGCCGTCACGTGCAAAAATCATCCAAGTACATAACGATATCGCGAAAAATTTACTATTGTTACTAACAGACTCGGCCAAGCGTTGCTGTGGCGAAGGTTTTTCTTATATTACATAGTGGTAAAATATTCAAGGGAAACGGTAGGAGAACTTATATGAACTTATGTGATAGCGTATGTGAAACGTTGATACTTTTAACACAGCGCCATCTGTTAGAATTGTATCAAATAATAAACAAATATTTGCAATAAAATAATATTGCGGGTATAAATTGAGATTAAATCTTTTAAGTTAGATCAAACTGCACATGGTGGGCAAATTTGACTGATATCGGTTCGGTAGTTTAGGAGTCCATCGCGGACAAACAACGTGACACGTGATTTATATAAATTAAGATATTGTTCAAGGCTACTTTATGAAATATTTCATTTATACATGGTTGTACCAAAACATGAATATTTTTTATCACATCAGTTAGGATAGTGCCAAATAAACACTTACTGGTGTTCGCAGGTACAGGCGACGGTAGGTTAGGGACGTTGGAGATGCTTGTCTGGTTCATGACATTGGTGTCCAACTCACAAAGATCCTCACACGCATCAACTATGGAAACCTGGAACAAAATAGCAATAGTAATTTTATAGAAAGAAAAACACTTTTTTACGGATTATAGTTATGTATTATTATATTTAAACTTATAATTATTTAGACATAATTTTAAATTTAACCGACGTTTCGCGTGCTTTACAGCGTGCGTGGTCACGGTGACTGAAGACAAAGGTGTTAAATATCAAAAATTATCTCAGCAATTTTATAATTTTAAAGTCTTACAAGCAATAAAATTTAGTCTTCTAGCACTTTGCATCTACTAATACTACTGGGAGATCATTTACAGAAAATGCAAAAAGGCTTACAAAAACTAGGGGTTCTTGTAGTGGTATGTATGTACCTTTACGAGTATCAGTGCATTTAAGTTTTATACAATATTATACATTTATATTGTTCTGGGTATTGTGGGTTATGACCAGCTTGGCCTCAGAAAAGAGCTTGACGTGCTTGCTTTGTCAGTGTATTTATTGGTCCATTAGCAACGATCCTCGTTCAAAAGTTTAATTTACCCAGTTGCTACTCAGAATATCACTTTAAAACTGACCCCAAAATTTAACTCATGTTAATGCACACTACCTACTTAGCTGGTAAACAAAATGTTTGTGAAATAAATAAATCTTTGTCTTTGGCAGCTAACTCCGGTCGCAAAATTTGCTTGTATCAATTTGTTACAAATGATTCATTAAAAACAGTCGGTACACCAGAAGTTTACATCCACGTTACATACAAAGTCGCTATATCCACATGAATTCTGTACTAAAGAATAACTATGTGAAAAAAAAATACCTTGACAGTCATGCCATAGAGATCGATAACGCCCCAAACTTGTTGGTCCACCTTGTCTGCCGCAACTCCCTGATCTATGCTGTTTATGAAGTAGTGCAATTTGCCAGCGGAATTGCGCATCATACCAATAGTGTCTCCTTCCTGGACGAATAATAACTGTTATAATAATACTATCTGCTTTCCTTTGCACATTTTAATTGAAAATTGGGAAGAGTTAGTAGAACGAAACAAACAATACAAAAAAACTTTAAAACAACGGACAGAACTTCTAAATACTTTCAAAACTTATTTAGTTACCGCTGGCCACTGTTTGCATATTTTTTCAATTTTCATTAGCATGTTGTTTCATGTCTTACCGTGTTGCTCGAGCGAAACATGGGACAGCTCAATGTCACACCGTCCATGCGACCGCCCCATGGATGGTGTGCAGTGGGCCGCCCCACAGTTGCTTAACTTCCAGTACTTTACCCTCTTTCTTCACAATATATTCAATAATATTCATTCAAGAATTATTTAAATAAAAACACAGTGAATAAAATGACAATAACAATAGTAAACTCTTAAAAAAACAACAAATTTATGTAAATCAAATTTTAACCAGTCAGTATACAAAAAACTTCCTCAAAAATATTTAATATATAAATTTTACCTAAAAATAAAATTTATATTATGTTTCCTAAGACGTCCGAGGTCCATTATGAGAGTACATCGTTTCCGTTTCCGCCCAAATCGCTAGTTACCGACCTTTTCCCACCACGTGATACCGCCGCCAGCGCCCAGCGTTTGAAACTGGAACTAACTTTTTATCGCGCCAAAGTAACCCGCCAGAATTCTTGTTCATTGTTTGTCTCATAATTAGAGAACCAGGAAGAGCTTGTTTGGACCTCGGACGTCTTAGGAAACATAATACAAATTTTATTTTTAGGTAAAATTTATATATTATGTGTTCCGTTTGACGTCCGAGGTCCATTATGAGAGACGTGTTTGTTATCTCCTGGTGGCTTGTAAAGTTATAAAATATAACTAAAAACCGTAACAATGTGATTTGAATTATTCATTTCCGATAGAATCATGATGAAATAAATAATACAATCTAATTAAAGCCTAAGCTTTAGTACCATTTAATAAATATGGTAAATAAATTTTCATTGTTTATAATGTCTCAGTCTCAGCATTCCGACTATTATTTTCTAGATTTCGACAATAATTTTTCTTATGTACTTTCATGACGCCACTTGGCCTTAGCAATAATTTAATTTATGGGATATCTTTCAAAAAACTTTAGCGAAGCTACACCTAATCAACTACGCGGCGATGATTCGATACCCGATTCCAAAGGGTTTTCTTATCCTAGCTCCCAATAATTGCGGGGGTAGCTAGTCTTACAGGATCTCTGGTTGTAATAAACAAATTTGTCAAGGATCCACGCCTATTATTAGAGACGGTTATGAGTGTCCTAAGACAAATGACTTATTCGGGCAAGATAAAAACGTCCAACTTGATTGTTTATACGTTTCTGTATCTGTTTTAGAACCGAAAACCAGATGCAAAGTGATGGAATCACGGCTATTAATAAATGATGAAGGTCGCCACGCAAGAGTCAAATCATGAACTCTGCGCCGAGACTCCAATAAAATTATAATGGATGTGCATCCCATACTGGGCATTCCTGCGTGATTGGTTTAGCTATAGATATAAGCGATATGAGGAAAGGAAATACTGTACTATGTATGTTTTTAATAAATTATTATTAGATGGAATCTTAATATCGCTTAGACTCTCACAAATTGAACCATATGCCAGATGATCATTTGATAAATAGTTTTGCTAAGTATCTAACTACATTAGGAGGAGCCGGGAATCGACATATTCTGTTGACAACAATTTACCCATTTCTACCAAATAGGGGCATTTGTTATCCTTGTTGAAGTTCTCGACGACAGAAACACGACGAAAGAAGTTTTTTGTCTCGTGTCCAGTTGTATGTTAAAGCCAAAGCCAAAAACGCTTCCAACTGTAATTTCTGCACTTAAGGAGGAGGTTAACTAGTTACAGTATATATCAGGGTTTGGTTTAGATTCCGTACTGATAGCGAGGGTGCAAGTGTTCGGCCTATCAAATCCGGGCGCAAAAAATGCTTCCTCCACCTGGGTGCTATTATTTCCCTTAGAATGAGATGAAATGGTGCAGCACTCGAGGTAGAAGCGCTGGCGGTAGAAATATCAACACTAGATCGTATCTCCAGTATTTGCTTAATGAAGGAGTCGTTAAAGCAAGCGTTCGAGTCTAATAGTCTAGCGACACATAACTTGCTGCGACATGAACCTCTCCAGAAGCGAAAAGATCTATTTCGGGGGTTCCCCATGGTTACAATATGTCTGTGGTTGCCTTTTTAAGAGATGCCATTTGGCGCCCCTGCGATTGCGCGAGAGGTAATTTGCTTCAAAGTTGTACATTCCCGGCAAGTGTCGTGAGGGATAACTACAATATTCAAACTGTACGTCAGTGCCAGAAGATCTTTTGTCAATTTTATCAGCATTTGGAACCTTGTTCTTTCTTCGTTATTTATGTACTATACAACAGTTTTGCTGTCGATTTGCAGGATTAACGTCGAGTTCTTTAGGACCTCGGATGTCATAGAGATTGCTGCTACCAGAGCGTGCATCTCCTTCAGATTACAAATGCTACTCCATCTGACTGTGTCCAAGAACCTTTCAGGGGTTTATTGTTGACCTACGCTCCCTATTGTAGATCCGAGGCATCGGTGACAATGTAATGCAAATGGCTTGTTTTGAAGTGAATCGGGGGGGGAAATCGTGACTGAGGTTGTGCAACCACCATACAATGTCTTGATTCACCACCTATGCAAGAAGACTCGGGCAAAGAGGAGGTCTCCTTAATGAATTTCTTTGTCGCTGCAGTGTTTAACAATGCAACCTTCCCCGGTGGGTGATGAAGGTCGCAAAATTGAGATAGGTTATCCACTATACCATGTCTTGATTCACCTCCTCTGCAAGAAGACTCGGGCAAAGAGGAGGTCTCCTTAATGAATTTCTTTGTAGCTACAGTGTTTAATAATGCAACCTTCCCCGGTGGGTGATGGAGGTCGCAAAATTGACATACCCTAAGAGGCGTTGGGCCTGCTTGAGGGTCCAATTTGCCGGCTGACAAGCGTGTTGACTGGCACTGACGAATTTTGATTACTTTCTCTGCAGGTGAGGACTTTGCATTTGATATTGTGTCCCACGTGATACCCGGAAAATCGACCGACCTCATTGGAGTGCATATCGACTTCTATAGATTTTTAGTCCAGTCCAGGTTCTTAAAGATAAAGGGCATGGCTACGAGAACCTGGGAGTTCAGAATTGTTCTGTCCTGGTGGACCAGTAAGTAATCGTCCAAGAAAACGATTACTCGTAAGCCTTGACGGCGTAATCGCTAGGTTGTCCAATTTGTTGCCGACGCAAAAATTTTCGGAGCTATGTCCAACCCAAGAGGTAGACATGTCATTTGAAGGAGCCTTCAAATGACATGTCTACCTCTTGGGTACCTCTACCATCTGGCATTTGGTGGTGATGAAACAGATGAAAAGGTTCTGGTTTCATGAAAATAAGGATTTTGGGTTGAAAATAAATCGGATTTATTTATTTATTTTATTTTTTCGTTATTATAAAAGAGGAGATATGAACAACGGGGTCAGTAGGGCTGGCTCCAGTATTTATTATGGTCTAGAATCATGGAATGGATTTCCAACGACATCGAAGTTGAAACAGGTGTTTCAACTTTTTTAAGATTTCCCGCGTTGGCAGTATAATGGCGGTTTTCGATTGAAAGGTATTCGAGCGGAGGTAATTATTTTTAGAATGGAAGAAGGCGGTTTTAATTTCGCCTAATTTTTGTGATAGTACCTTAAACAACCGCCCGAAAAGCCGATCGAGTCACTTATACTTGTATTTATTTAATCTGTTATTTTTGCACCCCCCTTTTTTCTTCGTGATCATCGAAGTTGTGACTCTTTTGTCCTTGTTTTGAGTTGTATCGGTTACAAAGAAAGGGCTTTTGACTGACCTGAGAACTTGAAGCTACAGGCTATTCAGAACGTATGGGTGATTTAACGCGTATTGTTTTAGTTGGTACCCGCGAATTCCGTCAAATTTGTCAATACCACCAACTTTTTGTAAATATGTAGATAATAGTTCCGGATTGAACATGTATTCAGTAGAGGGGGAATTCTTTTTAGGTTTTTAGCAATGATTTACAGCGAGATTCTAAGACTTCGGCCCGCTTGCCGCAAATAATTTGCAAAACATTCGTACAATTGATCATGTATAGAATTGAATTTAGCGTCACGTTCAAGTGACAATACCACTCTAAAACGCTACGTAACGCCTTATCGACTAACTCATTTTGAGCTACAAACGCGTTCGATAAGACCGCAAAACTTCGTTCCATGATATACAATTATGAAGAATCCTCTAGGAAACTTCTTTATTAATTTTGAATCGGTTGCTGAAAGCAAGAAAAGCAACTTATTTCTTTTGTATATCATATAACGTACACAGTTCCAATCAGAAGTGTTAAGCCGCATGGTTCAAAAACGGATCGTTTAGGTTTGCATTATTAGATTCAGGCACTTTTTAAACATGCCAGATGATGCAGCATAATTGGAGAAAGTATTATTAAGATGACTCACCAATTTCTGCGACAATTACTCAAACCTTTAAAACAAATCTGGAGAAGAATCACGTGAATTACTGCGTACGTGGTTATTTCGTCTTTGTTTTGGCGGCGGTTCACTCGTGCTAACTTTGCGAAGAACTCGGCTTGCCAGAACTTGCAGAGACAAAATCTTCCGTGACATTATGAGAAGGCTTTGTAAAGTGCGGGCTAGGCACGTTGGACCGCATGGCCAACACCGCCGATTTTAGCACTTTTATTAACCATTTTGTATTTATAACGTCCAAACCGAGTTCACCAATTTACGTATATATAAAATATTTCCACTTTGAAAATAAATTTTAGGTCGATATAACTTTAAATATACTGATTCGTCTTTAAGTTTGCACTAGCGACTGTGCTAGACGAAAAACGACGCAACAATGAACAAGAAGATAAAAAGTTAGTTCCAGTTTCAAACGCTGGGCGCTGGCGGCGGTGTCACGTGGTGGGAAAAGGTCGGTAACTAGCGATTTGGGCGGAAACGGAAACGATGTACTCTCATAATGGACCTCAAACGGAACACATAATATAATCTAAAAATTACTACATCGAAACAATAACAAAATGGTATTTACATTTTTCGTTGTTTATTTTATTTAAACAAAAATGAATGTAACGAAACTTAGCACTAAGCGTCAAAATCAGGACCCACGCAACTCTTGTGAAACTATCACACACCTGTTAGTTATAGTGTCATATTTAGATAAAAATCAATTTAGATAAAATATTTAAATTTTAAGTTCAAGTACCACACTTAATTGTTATAAAATTCTAGACGAAAAACTACCATTACAGTAACTGACCCGAAGTTCATCCAAATTAAAGTTGCCATATTCGACACAAGTGCCTTGTCCGTTGATCAGGACCTTGCAACCAGACATCATAATGGTTCCACAATCCATGTTTGTCATTGTCGACGGAAACCGAATGGTCGCTGGGTTGTGGGTCGTAACGCCGACCTGGATTATTAAAATTTAAATTAATAAAAGTATTCCAAGATTTGGACTGTTTAGGTGGAACATTTTATTGCTGTAATTACTAATTTATCTAGTAAATTTGAATAAATAAAATAAAAGAATGAATACTAACATTAATTCAGCGTTTTGGGGTCTTTACATTGTGTGTAATCATACGTATTCAATTCATAATAATTCCCTAGAGGCATGATGGCTAAAATGTTAGTTCATTAAACTTCCCAGTACGGTGAGCATTGAGAGAAAAAGAATCTTTCTTCAGTGACATTACATGATATGTTTTAATCCATTAAGTTCCTTTTATTGTTGAATAAGCTGCTTACAGTAATCAAGTTATAACCGACCTCTATACTACCGCTCCACTTGTCCACGAGGCGGTCTATTCGAATCTCAAAGAGCTCGTTGTCGTATAGCGGTCTGTGAGTCATTACGACGCCGTTATTATAGTCGTCCAAGGGACGGGAGCGCTCGGCAGACCTACAATTTAATCCCTATGTAGTGAAGTTACCCTTCTACCAAAATAAGTATTTGCTATTCATGGAGCTACAATGAAAAGATGCAACGACGACCAAGTACTTCAGTCTCGAACTAAAATTAAATAATAAAAACTTAACTTACTTGTTATTATTCGAGAGTTTCACCAAGATACCACATCTGGGATGAAACCGTAGTCGGTCTCTAGCCACTACAATATTGATATATATTTTAGTATAGAACACTAAAGAAATTTTTCTTTTCTTTTCTTATGACAAATTTCATTCTTCACTTACAACCAAATTTATTATACATATCTATAATATATACATATGTAATAAATTTGGTTTTGTCGATATTTTTAAATTTAAACTTTATTACGAGAAACACTTTCTTATAAATAAGTAATATCTATAATATAAGTTATGAAATCTGAAATGAAATCTGAAAAATGAATTATAAGAAATTAAATCAGTAAAATAAAATACCTAGAGCACAGGCGCCTTCAGTAGTCATTGGAACGAAGACATCAGAACACGGCTTATCTTGTAAATTCTCAGGCATGACTTCCGATTCACTCATTATCGAATCGTCGTTGTTGGGATCTTCTTCAATCTAAATTATATATGTTCAAGTAAGTATATTATAAAGAGAGTATATGAGAATAGTAAATCCCTTTGCAACGGAATAAAAAGCCGAAAAAATTTCATTATTTTTTATACTAATCACTTTAGAATAATTACATGACATTGATTGGCTGGGATGTCGGTTCTACGCGCAAGAAGATTGGTTAATTGTTATGTAAATTATGTTGCAACACTATTCATACAATTACCTGATCCAAACTATTCTCCATGATGGTTCGCATGCAATTTGTATGCATTATTGAAACTTGTACGCACTGGCCATACAAATCTATAACTGCAAAGAGTCGTGGGGGCATCTCAGTCGCTGCTATACCCAGACATCTTCCATTTACATAGAACATTAATTCATCCTGAGGACAAGTCATAATAGCTAAAATAAACCAATTAACACAGACTTTATTTGCACAGAAATAAAGCCTATCTTAATGTATGAACCTTTATTGGTAGACTTGTTGAAAATATTAATCGTCGTTAGGAACGCAACGCTTTTCAAATATTGGTTAACAAAATCCATTGATTGAGATGTTGAGCATTCACATAAAAATACCGTTCACCAATTATAAATAACTGTGCACATACCTTGCTAGTTCTCATAACACCTAAGCAGTCGCCTTCGTGAAGACTATCCAACTTAGGGCCATAAGAGTGTATTAGTGTAACTCCATCCTTTACTACAGAACTTCCAGACATAATCTTAAACAAAGACACGACCATTTAAAAACATCGTTCTAGCTACTAGTTCTTCTGCAGCTATTCGATATAAATTATATTTACCCAGGCCGTATTGCGAAGCTTAGTTGCCGTGGCAGGCAACTCCATATACTCAGGGTCCAGGGTGGTGACTCCGATTTCAAGGCTCCCATTCCAGATATTTACCTGAAGGAAGGCGATTCAATATAATTGCGCGTCCTTATTGATTAATATATTTTTGAATGCATTTGACATGCGCGACGCCGCTTGCATCCCTATCCTGATAAAAGATCAAAACTCACCTTCACAAGCCAACACTAAGGCAAAAAGGTAATAATTTACCACAAAAACAAATACATATTTCACTTAGCAATATTTATATTCCAATCATTTAAATTTTGAATAGTTTGAAATTGTTTCGAAAAAATTATTTGAAAACCTATGTGTTTTCTATTCAAACACAATACTATTTATTTTTTTGGTAGCAGGATCATTTTAAAAGTTTCGTAAAATAAGACTCATTTAAAAAATAAAGGAGATTTTGTTCCAAATGCAACCAATCAGAATTACAGAAACTATCAACTTCTACTATCTCTTTAACAAAATCTTTATTTGTATATTTAGAGACTTGAAAGTAAGTCTTATAAGAAAATATATTTTTATTAGCATAAATATGAAGAAAAGCTATTTTAAAAGAGCCTTTAGGTAAACACACATACATATGTATCATACACCATCTATATTTAGATTATATTTCGTTCATGGATTCGTTTACCTCATTATGGATGTGGATTTGTTATGTACGCTGTTGGCTACATAAGTAAATTAAAACACATAAAGTAATGACTTACTTTTATAGTAACATGAAATTCTCACTATATGGAAAGGAACTTTAAGAAATGGCAAAATATCTTTACAACCATTAAACAATTAAATTGATTAACAATTTAAAACTGTATAAAGTAAACATTAACAAATTGCCTAGATTTTTGAGACTAAGACCGGTTAAAGTTTTTAGCCATTATTTCCTGCAATTTACTCATACAAGTGTTCCTAGCACAAACACAGTAGCTAAGGTTGTTTTGCACATCCGCAAGGTAGATCATCACTTATATCAACACTTAATTTAATGTCACTAGTTGTAAATAAAAAATATACAGTAAAAACTATGTAACTGTCCCTTGTTTCAACAACGAGCTCCTTAAAGCCTCAAAATCAATTAGAATGGTTGGTTTACCTTGTCTTTCATACAATGATATGATGATGACTCTACATAACAATACACCCACTTAGATTACTGTTCGGGCTGCTGCCGAACACTTTAATGATAAGTAATTAAATAAAAGATTGCTTTGCTCTTAAAAACTAATTTAATGAGTGATCGCGGTTATGGTTGATGACACACTGATGTATAAAGAAAAGCGTCGCGCGCAGGCGGCGATCTATATGTACTTATGCTATTTTACAAGGTGTTCGGTTACTTTCCGAACAATTACATAAATAATTGAGTAATAAAGAACTTTTTAAGTTACTAAAATTAGTAAAAACTGTTCAGCTGTGTACATTCTTTTGTGGCTTTATTATCCTAGATATAGGATAAACTTGACTGCTAGCTTCATTCATTCAAACTTTCTGAAGCCATTTGTGCCTTTGTTTACAAATTGGGATAGCTTGAACATGTAGACCATTGTTGACCATAACTTATAAGTAGAAGTCTTGGATTAACTATATGTTATCATATAGATCATTCATGATTCCTACTTATTAGTATGAGAAACAAAATTTTGGATTCAGTGAGAAACACTGAGGATAAAGAACAAGGAGCTGAAGAAGAGATGGTTGAGCATGAGTCTCGGCCAAGCATTAAATAAGCTCTGGTAGCAGTTTAATTATTTAAACAATACTTCCTCTAGCACCAAGACGCCTCAATATCCTCATGAATAACGTAAATATAAAAATACAATAAAGTTAAGAGAAAATAAGTTGACTAAGACATCAGACCAAACTAACAGACTATACATTCAGATAAGATTCTTTTTTAAGTACATTACTACAAACATTAGTCTAATATAAACATTTTTCTAATTTTAATTTTTTTCTCTCTATTTAACAACAACTCCCTATTATGCCATAAAATGCTGCAGAGTCCCATAAATGTCATTATATAATGTTTACACTGTAGTTGCAAAAATTTTAATAAATAATTCCTTTATTTGCGATGATAGTTGTATGATGTATGAATTAAAAGAGTAAATCAATAAGCTGTATCTAACTAGCATCCAAATGACGTTTAAAAGTGTACATTAAATTACCTAAATTAATAAATGAAATTAAATGCAAAATTGAAATTAAAAGCAATGATAGTATTATATATTATTAGTATAAGCTAGAAGCACCTTGCCTATAAAAATCTAATCACCTTCCCCTTGAAAGCTCTTTTGAATTAAACTTATAGCCAATACAAATTTAGGGGTTGGGTTTATAATTCATTACCTTGAATTTGATTATACTGAGTATGTAAGAGTCTTGGGGGACCTCAATTGGAAAACCTCCATGAGATTTGGAGTAATTTAAGCTGCTTGAGTTGTAATTCAAACAAATTAAAAAAAAAACGATATTTTGTGCAATATTAGAAATTTGTAAACGATCCGCCAGACCAGTGTGTTAGTGTTACAGTGCGGATTATTCGTTAAAAAGCCGTTACTTTTTACATTTCTTTTGTTTTCTCGTGAATGTGGGTGATTTTATTTGATTTTTTTTGGTGAATTTCACTTGGTAAACGACTGGCTTATGTGGATGACTTTGAGGACGATGAGCCCGGTTAATGTTAGGTATTATATGTATGTTTTGATTTTTTTTTTTTTTAATTGAAATAACTGTTTCTGGTACTTGAAATTGGTTGGGGGCGATAAGTATAACCATCCACCCTCCCTCCCCCGACCTCAAAATCGAGGTATTGTAAACCTTAACCAGATTTCTTAAGATCATATAACAATCTGTTGTTCTGGAGGGATCATTGATATTGATATCATATAAAAATCTAAATCCTGTTTGAAAAAAGCAAATTGTTATTGATTTTTAAAATTTCAAATCCTCTAGGGTTAAAGTTTAACAAAATCTAATAGGAAGCCACCATTGAACCGCGAACCGTAAGCGTCCTATTAATGAATTAATGACTCTAAGACTTATAAAAACTTACCTTTCTATCTATGCAAACTTCAAATATAACATCATCAGCGAGTGGATCTGCACTAAGAATTAACCCGTGATTAAATTCAACAAAATTTCTCACGGCAGTTGTATTTTCGTGTAAAAGACTAACTCTATCCCCACAACGTCTATGAAACCTCATCTTTAACAAATTAAAATACACATATATTATTTACTGAACATAACAAGGTCTTCATAACTATGTCTTCAGACATTTTATTCATTTTACAGCACGAAAACTTAAAACACGATATATTTTCTCGTCCATTGTGAGTTGCGACTACACCACACAGACCACAAGAAAATTGAACTAGAAATCATAGACTAGGCAGGTAATCAAATTCAGTCACCAAAAGATCAATACAAGACCACAGAGAAAAGTAAAAAAAAATAAAAAATTACTTTATTTTACTCAAAACAAACATTACATTCTAAATACCATATTCACTGTGGTTAACCTAATACATAATATACTTCTATGAGCACTTAAAGTATTAATACTGATTCATTCAAAAATTATATTTATATTTTTCTTATATTTTATAAGTGCAGTCTTACTATTTTTTATATTTCTTTTTTTGAAGTTCATAAGTGTACATTATGTTACCTACAAGAATAAATGAAAAAAATAAAAATAGATACAGTCTTATTTTGAACACTACTGTTTATATAGAATTCATTCAATTATTGAAGTTATAATTTGTTTCTTTCTCCTCAAGATTGGTTTAATTAAAATTAACTTTATTTTATGTTAATTATTTAAAAAAATACTAAAGTAAACCAAACTATCCACTTTGGCTTTTGACATCGTAAACATAATTCTTATTTTGTTTTTAAAATTGTTAAATAAATGCCTCGCCACTGTCCATACAGTGTCTATGTATAAAACACCTATGTACCTTTAACTAGTGAATTTATTCTGTGGGTCACCAATGTTGACGTCTGTGCTTAAATTTTTCAATTACAACAGTTTCACAGAATATACAATTTTATATATTGCGGTAAAATTTGAATTTTACCGGCAAAATTCTTATCAATGTCCGATTCGTTTTAATGACATCATTAAATTGAGACGTGGATTTAAATACGCGTATATTAGATTAGAACATTTTGTTTAACCGCGCAGTTTAAAATAGTGCATTAATCGAGGTGCGTCGCGGTTCTAGACTCTGAACATATTCAATTTATTCGTGGTCAAAGGCACGGCTGACACCATGGCTGTAAGTATAGATCTATTTAAATCATATAATAATTGTTTTATTTTAATAATTTACACAAATTTACTATACCGATTTTGTTGCTAGTTGCGAAACTGTTTCTGACCAGATGTTTTCTTAAATTATATACTTAGGCGTATTCGATACGGATGAAACTAAATTAAAATGTGGACAAGTTTTGTACGGCTATGCCCTGCAAGTATTAGCCCCAGCATATTAACATGGCTCCGGCTTTGAGAGCTCTGCGAAAGAATGCAGAGTTGTAATTAATATTTTTAGTTTACCTTTTACTTTTGTTGAACTTATGCTTACGTAGTTTTTAAGATATTGTTACTAACAAATAAGTGGATTAATAAACTGTATCGATTTTTTATTTAATAATAATTTATAGCGTGTCGTATTTTTTGACGTTGGCTCTAAATTGACGACTACAATTAATTAGATTAATCCAAAGCCCATGTGACAAGTGGAAGTAAATCAATTATTGTAGAAAAGTGTTTTAGATGCAGTTGGACTGAAAACTGTAATAATTATATGTGTATATTTAGTATTGTTCACACGTACATTACTCTAGCCATATATGAGAAGTAATATAAATCTTAAGTTATAAGTTATGTTTTTCAATATTTCATTTTACCTCATACATGTAGATCGCATAAATATTTTAAAATTTGATAAATATTACACTTCTTGCTAAAATAACTAACTCACTTTAAACAATTGCCCGCAACCTTCCAATTATCACACAAATATTGTTTTTATAACAATATCTACTATTCTTATAAAGCAGTCAATTTTTCGGGATATACGACACAGTTTATGGGACTTCGAGCAGACACTCTCTTAGATTGTTGAGCCAGCATCACAATTTTGCCGAAAATCTATAATAAAAACGCATAAGACAGACACACAAAATAATTTTAACAAATTAATCATTTTTATATAAGGAATTTCTTATTCGGACAACCAAATTCAGTTTATGATATGATGTGATTAAAATTAGCTTTTAAATATTTTCAGCAACCGGTGTACGACAGCTGGTTTGTACGTGTGAATGACGTGTCTCATCTGTGGAATAACCAGCCCACTTATGTTATATCCCAGGCCATTTATGTCGTTGGAGGACTTTTAACATTGTTGCACGGTAAACTATCCTTAACGATATGATTTGAATGACGATTACTTGTGGAGCAACATATAGGTATTACGTTCCATCAAACAAGTATGAAGATTCTTTTATGTCCATCCGACAATTTTATGACAGACATTTAGAAGTACATATATTAACAAATCGTATAATTTTTTTTATAGATTATTCCCCTGTTCGCCGTAAAGGTTTCGTCTTCATTTTGAACGTATTTTTGACCTCAAATTTTACCTCAGGATGTTTGAAGTGTGGATATAAATACAAATATAACTTTAATACTTTCTTTTCTACACACAAGTCTGTAAATAAATTCTATAAGATTTTGGCATTTACCTCAAAATTATCATTCTTTATCTATATTGTACTTGATTCTTTTAGCTTTTAGCAAAGGAGGCAGATGGCCATACTTCTGGGTTGGAATATTACTGCACGGATTCGTAGCCGACAACTTTTGGGCAATCGTGGTGCCGGAGTTTGATAACTTTTGGCATTCGCAGACACCCATCATTTTCCTTGGCGGACGTTTACCTTTACATATTATATTACTTTGTAAGATATATAATTGTATACTTGTAAATAATAAGGAAATTAATTCTTAGAACACCAGATCAAAGAAACTTTAAAGCTTTTAAGACATAGACGGCTTTACGCAATTTAGGCTCATAAAAGATTATCCCATTTCAACTAGGTTATGGCATTGTTGTTTTGTAATGTAAGTAAACTGAGAGAATTTAGATTTTGTTTTTTGTTTGCTTAAGAATGTAAAGAAGCCTGTCTTGCCCGATGGGAAATCTATCACAGTTTTCCAATAATTATTCTATGTAGTTATTTACATAATTTCCAACAACGTACAATAATTTCAGACCCTGTGTTCATATACAACGCAGCATATGCAGTATCTAAGCTTAATTTACCAAAATTTGCTGAGCCATTCGCAGTAGGACTGGTTACTGTACTAATAGATATACCATATGACATCGTGGCTGTTAAATTTGTACATTGGGTGTGGCACGACACGGACCCTAACATATTCGATCGCCATTACTGGGTACCATGGAACTCCTATTATTTCCACGCTACTTTTGCTGCTAGTTTCTTCTACTTGTTCCATGCCACTAGGCGGTATTTGGCGCCCAAGGTACCTCAGTGGACGGCAGCTGGGTGCGTATTAACTAGATTTCATTTATATATGCCATACACTAATTCAAAATATTTTAAGTAAATTAAATCAGTCTAACTAGTATGCTTTATCAATACTTAAGTTATTTTAACGAATTTAGGTTACTTTAAATAAATTCCATAATTTTTAGATAATATTACTATTACTTTTAGGTTGAGATCGGAGTTCCTCTCACTTCTAATATCTTCAACGATGGGTATGTTCGGTGGAGTGCTTATGTTTGTGCCCATATACCATCCCCTTCACGATATGTACAAGATTCACTCCGAGGTCACATTCTTTCTTCTTTTCGCTATATATTCTGTGTTTATCTTACAAGGACTGCTAAGTAACCGACCGAAAAATAAAGACAGGTGAGTGGGAGGATCCATACAATAGAATTGATATTGATATGGCTGACAATAGACTGATATAACTTTGTGTATTTTTCATGTCACGTTATCTGGCTAATTACTTACCAAATTAGGTTACATGATTTTTCTCATGGCTTGTTTCTTTAGGTTTATTACATATATTACTCTAAGGATTATTTCTATGAAAATAATTTTTAGTATATATGTCGCAGCCAACTAGCTTAATAATCCGTTAAAATTGCTGGCTGGCCTCTGAAGTTGCCCAAGTGGGGTTTCCATGATTTAGTATAGCGTGGTAGATTAATGTACAGAGGGATCTCTTGTAACAAGTTGAGTACCTCTACCAATTATGAGCCTCATAAGTCATACATATACCGCCCGTCAAGGATAAAGGATTAGATTAGTAAAAAGAAATAATAATCAGAAATTCTCGAGCGCGTCAGATTAAGGTAAGGTGAGTTACTTACATGCTAAGAATTGTATATTTGACTCATCTGACAATTTGCAATTGACTTAAAGAAAGGGGAGTGCAAAGTTACAGACATTCTCGAGCTTGGATGATTTTTTTCCGAAAGAAGGAAAGTTCAATGATGACAAAAAATGTTTAATCTGACAATTTCCACAAATCGAATTAAGAAAAATTCATCAATAAATTTTTAAAGTGCGGCTGCGTGATGTATAATTAGTTTTATTAGTTTTAAAATATTGACTATAAGTAATATTAAAATAAAATGTGTATTTTGTGGTAAAACTATTTTGCAAAAATCAATAAAATTTGCATTAGTAACATTAGAAAAAATATAAATATTTTAGAATATCGTCAAAGCAAACCAGTTCGTCCACCAGTCGTTCCCTAATGAATTTTATACATTTTTTAAAAGAATTTTTGCTATTTTTTGAGTTTATACATCAATTCAGGTCAATGATTAAAAAAAATATTATCAGATTAGGCGAATCCCTCCAGATAATGGTCAGATTAAGAGACATCACGTCTAGGACATAAAGATGAACCATTTATATATTAACCTGATGCGCTTGAGTATTTCAAAATTGCGATTTTTTGCACATTATATTAATGACCGCGAGTTTCCGTCACATCTAGATGATCAGATTATTTAATTTAATTTTTTATTTCGGAAAACAAGGTTCCATAACAATGTTAGTAGATTATAAGTAGACGGCTTTTTTTAGGTTCACTTAACATCCCTTAGAATATCTGAGGCACTCGAATATTTTTTTTTAATTTTCAACCGTTACAACGACAAGTAGGTATGTATGGAAAAGTGTATTGACAATAAAAGTGTGAATATAGCTATGACTGACTCAAGGAATTTAATTTTCAAAAGTGTGTACTCTATCTTACGAATGGGCTAATCAATAGCCAGTTTATTGAATGTATAAATTATTAAATGTAAAAACGCCACGGTTGCGTATCTTTCAGGCCGCTAGTTAAACAGATAGGTTGTTAATTAAGACTGCTTATTAAGCTAGTTGAATACGACATAGTATATACGCCATATTTTAAATGACATCTCAAATATCGAAATTCGTCTATGGCCACAAAGTTCTTTATAAATTTAATTCAGCTGATAATTATTATGAAATGGTGCGATAACACGCAGGTCGTAACCCCAGCTGTTTAAATAGACTATCAAAGTTAACAATTAAAACAATCGAATTATTACGATAGAGGATTAATTTTAACTCATTGTTCTTGAATGTGAAAAGTTATCCATTATAAAGATTTAATTTTATATAAATGATTTTATATGAACTACTGAAACCGATTTTCAATGAAAATTTAATTTATTTTTAGAGCTTTCCTAATTTTTATTTACCTCAATGTCGTGTTTATTATGGATTTTAACTAAAAAAATATTATACTTAGCAGTTTGTTTTTATAAAAATGTATTATAACATAATGACACGGCGGAAATATATCAATAGACTTTAGCGGAATTAAATCGTTTTTGAGTCTTACAATTCTTTTGTATTTAATATTTTGAAACTGCACTGACTTTTTGTCGTGCCATCCAGTCTTTTAAATGTATAAACTTCAAAGTTTTGTTAGGCCGCCTCCATTTTTTTGCGCCTATACTCATATATAGGAATATATGTATAGAAGTGTTTAAGATAGATTGATATAATATTTTCAAGTGATTCCAGAAAATTAATTATCTACTATTTTAAATGATTGCTTTGCATGTAGAGATATTTTGATTTCAACAAGCATGGTTCACTGAAAACAACGAGAGTGGTCTTTACAGTTCCGTTTCAAAATATTACTTTTAACATATTAATATCTATCTGTACTTTATTCTAGACTAACAGCATTCGACTATCTACTTCTCCTGCAGTTGATTGTACACTACCTGGCTTATTGGTGCTTCGTGATGTTCATGTACCCTGAGAAGGAAGTGTCCGTGGGCTTCCACCAGCCTGTGGGTCCTTGTGGCGAGAAGGAGAGTTTAGTTACACCTTTCGGACAAGTTAGTTATTTTTTGGCCATTCTAAACCTGGAGATAGTGGGTTCAGACCCGAATTTTACAAACTTATAGGAACGCTGAAGAAAATCGCGATTTTTAATTAATTTTGGAAATGAAACTTCTTATGGCGCAGGAGGGTTACATTTTTATTGTACGTCACGATGATGTGCAGCGTTTTTGTAGAAGAAAAGGGCAGAGCGATTGAGATCGATTTAGAGAAAGTGAGAGAGGGAGATCGAGAAAAAATACGCGCTATTGGTTAATGTATTCGAAGTTACATATTAGAACTTTAGATGGCAATTCTGTCGATTAACGTGTTGTGGTGTAGTATATGAGAAATAGATGGAGTGATCATATACCTACTGGTAAATGATTATCTATTGAGGCTTTTACCCTAGTAATAATAAATTAAATAGAAGTTTCAATTCTGATATGTGTACTTTGTACGCACGCACTTTTTTAAAAATACCTTAATCCATATGCAAGTATCAGACTTTCCCTTGTATGGAATTTTATTTGTGTACATGAAAAGAGAAACTTATTGGTAGGATTTGACCCTCCTTTGTTGAGTAGTGAATCGCACGTGTAACTAATACGACACATTGTTAAAGAATATATATTATTAACAGAAACGAGTGCTTTTATTGATATTTTAATGAATAACTAAATGCTAACCATTGAACTGTAAATTTTTGCTCATGCTATTATCTCTTCCATGCCAATTCTTTTCATCTATTACACGCCCTTGATGTGAGAACTGGCAGTAAATATACATTTTTTATCTAAGTAAAACGCAGTGCACGCTAATATGAATAAATTTTGAATTGTTTTTAATCGTTACAGACATTGTATAAAAATAAATACCTCTGTGCAAGCAACTACGATGAGAAATACTATGACTTCCGCTGCGTCGGCGGCAAGATTCCTCCAAATGGTTCAAAATGGTACACCATATGTGGAACGCCTTTCGAGTAAGTATTTTTAAAGTGGAAATCATTTTTTTTCAGCTTCGAAGTGTTTAACTTCTTCAACTACCTTCTAATGATTGCTGCTTAAAGGTTTTAGTGAATTCCAGTACGTCTGTACCACACCTTTACGCCATTTCTGATGATATGTTGTGTATGTGAGTAACATTACCTCGCAAAGCATAATTGTGTGTGTGCTTCAATAATGGGTCAGGCCTGGTAGTCGGTTCTATATAATCCTTGATTGCAGAAACCGCGCGGAGTACATCACGGTAATCAGCGCAATACTCATAGTGGCCTTTGGAGTTTTCCGTGCTTTGTACTTCAAAAACGTGGAAATTCTACACCCCGTAATAATGAAAAAGAAAAATAAATAATTATGTATTAGTCTATTATGAATCCTATTTTTTATGATTATTATATAAGTTGAGGTCATCGCATCTTTTTTATTTAATTTCTAAGCGAATGCGAAAACCTAAACTTGTTATTATTTGTCTGAGTCTGAATTGAACGAAAATCTCGCAATTCCGTGCGGGAGCAAATTTCTAATCAAATGTAGCCAAACATCTAATATTAAATTCTCAACATCGTTTTTTGATACTAATTGAAAACAATTCATGTAACATTATTTTTTAATGTTAGAATAATAAGCAATAATATTATACATGTAATTAATAATTATTGTTATATTATGGAATCATACATATACCTATGTAATAGGTAAGACAATACGTTAAACATTGTATGTTATATAAAAAAAATAAAATGATATTTTAAAAATGTTTTTTAATGTAATTATTCTCAATGATTTTGAATGTTTTTAATTAAATTATTTATATATTTTACATTGTCTTTTATTATAGTGTAATTTTATCATCAATTTATCCTTCACTTAAAGAAGAATTGTCTTGGACACTTGTATCTTACCCACTCTCACATACGGCTGCCAAACGTACAATGGACATACAAATTCGTAGCACACCACACAATGGAAAGAAGCGAACTAAAAATACATAAAATAAAACGCGAAAAAACAAGACGAAATACAAAAGTGATAGATGCATTTCATTATGCCCTAAAACAGAAGTAGCAATGGGTGGGACATTTAGAAAGTTACACAGATGGAAAAGGGGAAAAGGAGAAGCAGAGAGCAGCCGATGGAAAGAGTCAATTGGAAAAAGCTAGAAGAGACCATTACGCGTAAAAATAATGTATCAAATGAAAAAAATCTAAGCGATATATATATTCTTTTATTGTGATGATTGGAAATTAAACGGCCTTTTTAGATAATTTTTAGATGAAGTCAACAATTCGATACTATTACATTATTATTATTAACTAAATATTATTTAATGCTACGGATTTTTCGGACAGCTAAGAAAACAAATGTGACCATGCTAACACGGTTACACTTAAAAAAACATTTATTTATTGTATGTACTCGCTGGACCTTAGTAAAGGCCGTTACAGGTCTTACCTTCTTACCATCGCAGCGTCATGCTGAAGACAGGGGAGACAAGACAAAGAAAAAAAACGCTCCGTGAGGTAAGTTGTGTGCCACTAGCAATACATTCAGAATATTGATACATCATAAATATAGTTTAATAGGTTTTATTACATTAACAGCTGAAAAGGCGAAAACCATACCAGCGAACCGAGCCACCATGTCCATTCTATTGGTATGATATACCACCATCGCTGACTGCGATGCGCTGCGCGCAAAAATCATTAAAAGCAGACCTTTGTAAAAACAAAAATTTAAATTATTAAATGAATGTTACGTTGCGTAGTGTCATCTTTGAAATTTAATTCCATTACGCTTAGAGTTCTTAAGAGAATAAACCTTAAGTTTCTACAAATACGATACAAATCAGTTTAACATCGTTGATCGAATGCATGGTCTCAAAATGTCTAATATACGAAAGGTCGTATGTGCTTCGTGGCAGCTTAAAGACTAGACATGTGAAGTTTGTTGTCGGCTGTTATGCTGTTTCGTTATGGAATTGTTTGTTATCATGTGGGCGTTATCGATTGATGCGCGAGTGCGCGCCTAAGCGCGGGAACGATGAACAAGTATCTTTGGCAGAAGAGTTCGCACCATGATCGCGAAAGGGCTCGCCTTGGCTCTCCTCTTAGCATCTACGTTCGCCCGTCAGCCGGGTAAGTAAAATATCTAGCAATCGCGACTTTTTATTTATTTCATCCATGCGAATTGTCTGACACCTGTTACTTGCTGTGTTTAATATTTTTAAAGTTGAGAATACAATTTTTTCTTTTAATTTTTATGTACTGAGAGCATGCGAGCGTGACGATGGTTGTTATCAATCACCGAAAACAAACACGCTTTCCGGGCGTTGGTAACATTAACAGAAATGCTTTTCAGGGTTTTTGACATACGTTTGAATAATTTTTTTTAAATAACTATTTTATTTTTTTATTTTTAGTAATATTTTAATATAATTGCAGTTTAATAATGAAAATTATCATTTTAGTTGTAATTAAATAAGTAATTTTATTGCCTGTGCCTACTGTTAAAACATTAATAGTATTAATGCGACCGAAGTTTAAAATAGCTTAGATCTAATAAAACAACTATAGGTATATATATATTATTCCTCAACTTCTAATATATTTTTAATTTTCTATAATGTATGTCCACAAAAAAATTGTATGGAAATATTAAAATAACATTATCCGTGCATTTATTTTAAGAATTAATACAGAACTTCAATAATAAAATGTATATGTACTATAAAATAAATACATGATTATAAAACCGTTTATAATAATTTTCGTATGATCGTTAAAATTAAAACTAAACGTTCTGTATTCAAAGGCAGTAATTGCATTTGGGGATTTATATTTTCCTCTGAAGTCGCTTTTGAAAAACCTTTTATTTATGATAAATAAAGAATCTTCATATTTAATTTTTATTTCATTGCAAACCAATAGGGATTATATTCTAAGGAAGAATCATAAAAAACACTAAGTATGTGAAACCAGCTGCCCATAGAAGAATTTCCAAACCAATTTGACTTAGGGTCCTTCTGGCAATATGTGATCATGGGCGGCGGTATCACTTAGCATCAGCTGAGTCTCCTGTCAGTTTGCCTCAGTTTGAATCAGGGCACGCTGATCTTAAGTCTATCCAAATACACTAAATTATGTTGCTAAGCGCAAAACTCGGAGACGGCAGGAGCAATTGGGGAAAAAAAAATAAAAAATAGTATTTTATTTATTACGTACGGTTTTATTCCAGAATAGCGAACACTCTGAGGGATAGCATAGCAAAAGATTTCGTATGTTTGTATGTAGGTTAAGGAAAATAAACATATTAAGCCGTATCGAAGTTCACGGGAGCAGCTAGCAAATAATAATTAGTATACTTAAAAAAAGACGCCACTACTACTAAACTACTACTAGAACAAAAGACAAAGCAACATTAAACGCAAATTTTTAAAAGTTTTACGAAAATCCTGACTTAAGAAGTTCCAGGTTTCATCATCGTCATCAATAATTTGTTCACTATTGGACTAGCACTCACTCCTCCTACTTGACCGGCATTGCGCTTTTTATATCATTCCAAACTATATACTCTATACTAGACGGCCTATATGCACACTTGGCAACATTTAAAAATATTCCAAGAGTGTGCATGTATAATAAAAAGCCAAAGTTTTTTGCATAAACGGTAACTGTGAGTGGAAGACGTAGATATATAATTTACTAATTCTCGTTACGTTTGAAATCAGGCCTAACATTAACCTAATGGCTGGTCGAATACGACACCGTTAAAATATTCACGCTAATTTTATAATATAGGAAAGGTTAAGCCTGTGAAAATGTCATAAGTGAAACAAGCTTCTAATTTGCAATATTAATCAAGGCGCTGCCATTTATTGAAATTGGCCGAGCAGGCTTTTAAATTAAATAACATTTAACCTCGGCCTAATAATTTACTAGTTAAACGTCAGTAAATAGTTGTCAATAAAAGTAAAATACTATTTATTAAGTATGAAGAAAATGCCAAGAAAATAAATCGAAATAGTTAAGTTACAAAGCTGCCCTGGAGTATATTGCCGAGAGTCTATAATCTGTCTTTTATCCGTAATATTGTTTACAGATGAAGTTTTCCGATGCCGATCTTTCACACCGTTCAGACAAGAGTCAGGAATTTAGTAATAAGATTTCGTATCGTTTGTAAATAAATACTTATCACCCAAGCGTTTTCACCTATGTTACTCTTATTTAGATCGTCTTTCTTTTATTTATTACATATTAATGCGTCTACTAGAATGATAGTTTTAAGGAAAATATCAATATTTCATGCTCTGTTTTGCCATCTTTGCTATGATGAGGTCAAAAAGTATTTAAGTTTGCTACAATCTCATCGCACATGCTTTGCCGAGAAGTCAGAATTTATGACAATGATCAATATGTGTTATATGACACCAGACGGAAGAGTCATACATATACAAAATAAGAATTATTCGAACCATACCAAGAGAGCTATCTATCTGAATCTGACAACCTGAGTCGCAATTCATTTTGACGATTAAAAAAATATCATTACTTTTCCTATACTCACATAAATAATTAAATCAAGAACAATTGCGAAAATATGTTAAAGATAGAACCCACAATAGAAATAAAAATCGTTTGATTTTGGATTAACTGAACCGCACCAAATGAATTCTATGCGAGGGCAAGTGGCCGCAGACTTATTTGTATGCGGTTGACGATACTTTTTACGTGAGGTTTTTACATACAGAAGGATAAAACGAGATCATGTTACCCATTTTCTAACTAAGTCAGTCAGTAAACCACCTTAGTGTACATTATGTTACTATATGAATGAATTAAATGTAATTTATCAAATGTTTCAACTTTGAATATGTTTAACGGACACAGGTTTGCCTTTAGCGCCAGGGTTCGCATTAGAACCTCCCGATAAGGAACTGGTGGACCAAGAGCTGTTTCGGGAAATCTTGTCTCCCTACGAGCCACATTATCTTCAGTACGATGACAGTCCTAAAGTGTACGTTTCTCGTGGGGATCTCTTCAGACTTCAACCGGCACGCGATGATCTTCTATCGAAGGTACGTATTGTATTATATTTTGCATAAAGTGAGAACTAAGTTTGATTTTAAAAATTTACTAAAAACTAGGCCGATTAAAATATTTGCAGTAACGCCAATTAGGACTACGTTTTATGTGTTGGAAGAGATATTGGAACACCTGAATCACCTGAAGTGTGATGTGCTAACAGTCCAATACCTTGTCAATTATGGTTTATTCTATTCCTTACTTGCAAGATGTTAATCGGAATAATTTCCAAAGTAACTTACAACAAAGTCAGATACTTTGGATAGTCATTTTTCATTGATAACACCATTTATTGAACATTTACAGTATTACATGTATTTATATTATCGGTAGCGTTGATGTTCTCTAATTTCTTTCTGAGACGGAGAAGTAAAAACTTATTCTAGTCACGATCGAAGACATGTTGCTTTATCAAGATCGAACTTGTGTCTCCGTAGTAAGCTCTTTTCGGTTTTTAATGCAGCAACGCTCAATTCAACTAACATTATAAATTCTGACTTATATTAATTTACTTTTTAATATATCCAAATATTACATAAATTGCTGTTAAATAAAGGAATCGAATTACAATTTGTAGTAGAATAAAGTTTTATTGATGGCTACAGCAGCTATGAGCAAACTGACCAGAATATGGCAAACAGAAACGCTTCGAATACTACCAAAAGCGGGGTCGTCAGAACTTTGATAGTTTTTTGATACGCATCAAAGTTGAGGTCAATTCGCGCAGACGACCGAAAATCGATAGAGATATTCGAGATGTGGTATTGACAATTGGAGAATATTGCAATGAACTGCAAAACATCAATTTTCAACCACCTAAATGTCACAATGAGACTGTGTAGTGTCAATTATTGATAACGGAAGTGAAACTTCTTTAGAATCGTTGTGATTTCAAACCGGTTGCAACGGAAAAGCGTGAGTAAAAAGACACAGATACATAAATTCAAAAGATTTAACGTGGGAGAAAATGAGATAGGGGCATATTTTTCTGACTGAAGTAACGCTTACTGTGTAGTTTCCGCAATTTAAAAATAACGAAGATACCGCGTTTTATAGATCCTTCAGCGCCATCTAGTAGTTGAACTTATTTAAGTCAGTTTCTAGGTAGAATTTATTTAAGATAGCATTTGCTCGTTTTATTAGATACTGATTCTTGTAATTATGTTATTAGTGTATATATATACATATATTTTAAATACATATATATATATATATATATTAATAATAACATAATTACAAGAATCAGTATCATATAAAACGAAAATGAAAATCCATACTAGTAACATGTGATCAAATTAAAATTCATATTTAATAATTTTGGAAGAAGTAAATCAATACCAAATTAATTATCCTAGAAATTTGGTCTCTTTTATATGAATGAATAAAAAAATTGTAATAGTTTAAAAAAAAAACTATTTTAAATTGCAGTTTTTTGAAAATCTCATTTTAAAATAAGTAAATTAATTATGAATTTTCTGACGATTGGGACATTCTATAATATTCAATAACAAGGTTATATTGTCATGTGCAGATCTAACCTTCGTATTTGAATAGTATTTGTAATGCACATGAATAACAAATATAATTAAATTAAAATAAGATATTTAAGTTAATATTTAGTCATTTCAGTGATAAATTCCGTCAACGCCAAAGTTTTACTTCAATCGCGCGTAAAGGTTACCGTATACATTTTTCATTTACAAACGGGTGCTTATCTATATTCACCATATTGCCACAAGAGAACCGAATAGTTTCGACTAGCCCGTAATGGTAGGGATTAGTGATTGCAGGAGAGGTCGGGGTCGATTGCGTACCCGGTGGTCAGACCAAATTAAGACAAATATGGATTTCAACATCCTTAATGCACTGAGACAAGCACAGGATAGAATGGGGTGGAGGGAGTAAGACAGGCACGATTTTACTGAAGACTACGAAGATGAAGAAAAAGATTAAGTATCTCGTTTAATATAAGATGTAATAATGATAAAATATAATACCTAATGCGAGAATCTCAATAACGTTTTCGCCTTTATGCACATTAATTTAATTATTAAAGTACGAGAACGATTACAGACAATTTGATGAACTGTATTTTCTAACAAGGCGACAGTTTTCCAGACAAAAAGCACCGCATTTAGTATCTCCCCTAATATACGAAATAGTTAATTTTGATTGTATGCAGTTCGCTTTCATGTGGTTTCAATTTCAAGAACTCTCCGGAAATTGAGGGTACGGTAATCCGGATTACTTCGATTAAAAGCTCTTCTAGGTAGTGATGTTACAGTAAAAGGAGTTATTTCACGCTAGACGCCTAGAGGAAACATTTAGTAGAACTATTAAAAGAAAATTTCCTAACACCCCAGTCATTCATCAGCAATTAGGATATTAATAACGGTACTTGAATGTAAGCATACAAAAAACATAAATAACAGGCATAGCTCCGGTCTCAGCTGTTCACAAATGGAATTTTCTTTCGAAGAGAGCATTGAATACTCGTTCGTACCGTAAGGGAATCATCACTTGCTTATTCAAAAAAAATATTACGAAACAGATAGGGGAATCAGGATAGCACCAATATATTCAACAGAATTATCTAATATAATCTTCAAATTAATTTATTTTTAGTATACGTTTGTTACAGTTGTTATAATATAACATGAGAATATTACATATCTTATATCCAATTTCTAAACCTAACAAAGAACAATTCCATGAGTTGATATTTTCTTAACTCTAACGATTTCATACACTTTGACTTTTCATATATTCGTAATTCACGGAATCCACATTGTGCACAATCACAGAATGTAAATGTTACACAATATTGCTTCTATGTTATATATCAATGCAAGAAGCCTTTTAAAGTTTCGAGTTTTACTATTTGTTCGCTAGCTGTTCTATTAAGAATTCCATTTGCAACTCACCGCTTTTTATTTCCTCTTTATTTGTGTTTTGTGACATAAAATATGTCTCAGCTATACTTTACTTTAGCATTTAAAGCGTTTATTTTATCTAATATACCAAAAAATCTAAAGATAAAACTGAAATTGTATTACATTAACCCCGACTACGCCATAAGACACTAATAGATCATCTTTGTAGACGTCGCTAGAAGTATTCATGCGTAAGCGTGCCCCTTCGAATTATGATATACACGCGTATGTAGATTATTTACAAGAGAATTAGGTCACATATCACCTTACTAGTTATGGAACGATTCATTTTAATATTCAAATTAAGCGTTATTTTCTGCCAAAACACAAGTTAATAAAACCATAATAATTATCTTATCATTAATTATTTTCCTGTATTGTTTTAATGCGTAGAAAAGCATTTAGACACTTTCTCATTTATTTATAGAACGCTCCTATTTCTAGAATTGCGTAGGTGGGTAATGGGGCTTGTTATCTTTCCTATAAAATAAATTAAAGAAAAATAACAAGAAATTAAAATATCCATTATATTGCTTGCTTCGAGTATTCAGGAATTGGTTGGAACTAAATTGAAACATAATAAACGTCATTTAAAAGTACCTAGTGACTTGAGCGCGCGACTCTCAACCCTGACTGTGTTCGAATCACGACGTTTGTTTCTATATGCAAGATTAACACTTACTCGTAAAGGAAATATACCGGCATGACCCTAAAATCGAGTGACATGCTAATTAAAAAAAACATTGGTGTTCAGCTAAGGTACGAAGACCCAATCCTAGGATTGAGAGATTTCTTAAAAATCGTATAAAAACAGTGGGTTATACAATATCAGATAGGTTTAATATTTATAAAGCCTTGTCTAGCAGAACGTGGCACTTTTAGCAAAGTAGGCAAACGTCGGCCTACGTCATCGCATTCCCCGCTCTATCGATCTCCAGTATTCAACAAGTACTCGATTGTACTTGAACGTTACTTCTAGCCAGAGTAATAAAGCTCGCTATTTAGCACGTAAAATTCTCAAAAAACTCCTACTTCTTGGGTGAATCGTAATCTGACGTTTTTCTTTCATTAATAATAAGCTCCGCTTAGTTTCCATTGAATCAGTACAAAGAGATGCCAACTTTTTATTATCTCTAAGCAGTTTTCTTTTTTATAACGATAGCTTATCCAATTTCATAGAGTTGATGAATATAGATTACCAGTTCTGTAATTACTGAATGAAAATTTTTGTTTTATTACATTGATTAACTTTCGTAACTTGTTGACCTGACTTGCCACAGAAAACATAGTTTACAAACTTGAATTGTAGTGAACAAACAATTAATATAAACTGGCTTAATAGACATTACTGTAACTAAATAATACTAAATAAGTTTTCTGAGTTAAGTATGCTAAGAGCAGCTGTTTTATCCGAACAGATAGCGCGTTATCGCTAGAACAATGACGTTTAGTTTAAGGTTGTATATACACGACAATAACCAGCGGTCGTATTCCCAATTGAAAACTAGATATTCCTGAAGGAAAGTTTAATTAATAAAGTTCGGGGTACTTTCTTTGTAATAAATACTAAATAATACTCCAGTATAGTTTACAAGCCAAACGCTACCTGGTAAACGACAAAGGTCGTTGTGGAAATATTAAAATGCTGTCAGGACCAAACGCAAAGCTTTATTAATTTTTAAAAAGGTTTAAATTTTAACAGCGTGGTTGTCGTGCTTTTGTTCAGCTCTATTTGACAGATACATATTACAATTTAATTTTTTAAACTTTACCATGAGCGCAGAAACTATATATACTAATAATAATACATAAATGAGCCCTTTTGAAGTGTAAATCCATATTAACACCTATCAGTAAAATTCCAAATGGTTTGCCAAATAAATCTGTCATTTTATTCGTGTATAACATATAACACCCACTTACGCTCCTCACCCACGCAGTATAATTGCTACTTACGATAATATCACTGAACTATTTTAAAACAAACTATTATCTTTGTAATGCTATTTTTATATCAATTGTATGTGCTCTTTGCTTCTTTTCTTTCTTTATATAAAATTGAATAGACATAGCAATTGTGTGTCTTTTTAGACTAACATGATTTCTACACTATTAATTTTATTTATATCACAATTTATCGAAACATAATAGATAGGTAACAGGTATTCAACTAATTTTTTTTTTAAATTCATCGAAAGACATCAGATATAGAGATAGCTGATGGCATTTATTCACACACGTATAAGATTTATCTGATCTTTTTGTTCTGAAACCGAATACAAATTTATATAGCAAATGTTGTAAATTAAAATGTAATTAAACAGTTATTCTTTTCGTTATACAACTTTAGCTTTCTTTCTTATTTTTTTATTAGTATATACTGTCTATTTTTAGCGACAGTAGATATATATTTATTATATAAATATTTGTATCGAAGGTTATAGTAACCGTATTTCCACCAGTATAAATGTTTGGTGTAAATTCTAATGATTATATAGATACATTTTACATATAACGTGGTGTTGACTCAATTTGTTACTTTTTGTTTCGCGGTTCACTTTCAAAAGAAAGTTAACTAAGAGATTCATAAAATATGGATTTAAGGGTTTAAAATTCGACGAATAAACAGACTCTATCAACATCCGCGCAAAGTCGATAATTAATGTGTTAACATGACAATTTAATCATTAATTATCCGCTGAGGCGCGAAACGTGTGTCAATTATTACACGTAACCTAGCTCTATGATTCTGAGTTAAGACATCCTCGTAATTAAGAGCTGATCCGATCAATACAACATTGCTTCTATAAGTACAAATAGTTTCCTGAGATCTATTAAACGGACTTACAACTGCGTAATTAATTGTTTTAAGGGCCTAATTTATTTAATATTTGAGAGTATAATGTCAATTTATAATTATTCAAAACAAATAATATAATACATAAAAATATACCTAATAACTAACCTTAAAATTTAATAATTAAAATATATCATTAAAAAAGTCCCTTTAGGCAAGTTTCCGAAGATACTGGCAGCGTTCCCCCTTTGAAAAGCTAGAGTAATTCTGTGTGCGAGCTAGCTGCCAGCTCTTTGTTCTCGTGTGATGTCGACTAATCTTTTTGATATTTCCCTAAACAACCTTATCGCCCTAGGACCCCACGGACCAAGGGTATTTATTATTATATATTTAATTTAATTGGACTATAAATATGGCAGCTGTTAATAGTTAAGTAAGCGAATTGTATTTTCTATTTTAACGAATAAAATTCCTTCCCTGCTGCAACTTTTAGACTAATGTAGCATCACTACCCTAGAGTTTTGAAGCCAATCGCCGTCATCCTCTTTAATCCAAACACAGATCGTTTAATGCCAAACACAGATCATAAATCTCCTAACAAATAATACATTACATTTTATTTTTTCCGTCAATATATATGGGAGTGAGAAGGACTTGGATCGTACAATTAATTCTTTGTATTATGAAAGGCTCTACCTCTAAAAAGCATTCAACGCAATTCTTCAATTTTAAACGTCTCCCTTAATCATTATACAGGTATTTATATTACCTAGATATTAACAAAAAAGCGAACAAAGTAAAGTAAAATGTGTCAACAATTTAACTGTAAAAGCTTAAAACAAGAGAAAAGGAACTACAAACAGTTAAAATTCGGACTATAAAGGTTTATTCGCCAATATGGCTCGGGATTTTTGAATCAACTTTTGTTTCCCAAATTGAGAATGAAACATAAGACAAATAAAAGTTCATTAATGTGACTTTATTACGTTAGTTACATAACTCGACATTTCAAGTCAAGCAAGTTTAATAATAAAATGATTAAAACAAACAAATAACACATACATTGATGGCTAATTATTTATTTTAAAATGCATTCGAGTGGGCATAATACCTGTGAGCAATTAGCTCTGCTTGCCCATCATTACCTCGATAGATATCATCGGCTTTAAATTAATCAATTCTGTTGAAACCAATCTATCACCATATCGTACTTTACAATCGAATTTTATTGAGATATTTACTGACGATAAAGACACAATATTCAGGTAGTTATAAAACAAGGTTTGCCCTGTCTGTTAATCTCCTGCGTTTTCAATACTTATTATTTATTGGATCCACTCACATTTTGTTTTGGCCTAACATTTCTGCAACTGCATCATTGATATTTTGCTATAGGCCTCGATATGGCGGCTCATGATGTCTTTTTCTACGTAAGACTTCCAAAGCATTGTACCCGTTAGGTACATAGTAGTAATATTACATACTTAATAACAGGTATAACGTAATACTTAACAAAATATACAATTTTGATTGAAAAGTTTCAATCTTTATCTTAGAATGTTATTCAATTTATAAATTTTTATTTTTAATATAAACCATTTGAGAATATTCTATTGAAAACATGCTTAAAAGAAAACAAAATTAGTACCTTTCATTATACTTTATTCAACAGGGCTTCATATCGCGTCAAAGCTGCCATGCAACTAATGATAGTTTTAAATCTAAGCTTCGAAAGTACTAAATTATTCCTTAAACGAAGCGTCAGAGTGTGGGTTATGTATCAATAGGAATAAATTGCTTTGTAATTTTCAAAAGAAATTAACAATGAAAAAAGTTTTATTTTTGTTGATAACAACGGTTAAAAAGTTCCTACAAAGTCCCTTCAAAATATAAATGTAAAATGTAAAACAAAGTTCAATTCGAGAGCTTTTATAACGCCGTAGGTACTTAGACATACAAAGGTGATTGTGGTAGGTAGCACTTGAGTTGATTAAATTTATAAAAAACACTAAAAATAATTAATTAATACAGGTAATGTCATATTTTATGAATCTCTGGTTACGAATGATCCACCAGAACATGACTTGTTCAATACGTGGGTAACACTGAAATTGTTTAGAACTTGCCAGTTAGAAACATTAACAATGAAAACTTTATGAATTTTAATTTTAGAACTCTTTGGTAACCTAATGTAGTATATTGCATTCATTTATCATTTGTTTTTGTAAATTAGTGGTTAGTTAAAACTCTTGTTACGTGTTTAAATTAACCTAACGCGAAAAAAAATAACGCAAGATCTTTGTAGCAGATGGATTCCCCATATTTTAACACATTCGCATGGACTGGTGTCGCCAAAGGTTAGATAAGTTCGACTGTGGCGATTCAAATGCTGTATTTGACATCGTCACGTTTGATGAAAGCTGGATATATTGCTACAACCCGAAACCAAAAGACAATCAGCTTAGTGGGAGTTTCCTTTCGAGGATCGGCCAACTACAAAGCGTACTAAAATGCCATCGAAGGGACCCCTCAGGAATAATGGGCCCACTGCATTTCTCAGGGGTTCCATCGAATGTGACAATGTGTAGAGAGGAATGGAGATTACTTCGATAAGCAATAAAAGTATTGGCAACTTTCTTTACTAAGCCGTTTTCATTTTAAAACTCTGTATATATTAGAGAAAAATGAATTCCTTATACTATAATGCGACTGTAATTTTGAGATTTATTCAACATAAGTTCTTTTCTATGTCAAATAATATAATTTAAAAGCTTACAGCTGCTGGTTGAACTAAGTTTGCTGTTTTGTTAAAAAGCTTGAAATCTAGCTCAGTTTTGTTTAGTTTTAAAGATAAATTTAGAGGCATGGTGACAAACACGCGCCGTGCTATTCGGGTCGAGTATTTGCGTAAACGAAGAATTAATATTCATTAGCACGATCATGAGTTCAGCATAATATGTCATATAACACAAAATTTTCTCAACGAGAATATACATTTTCCGTAAATATGCGATATTAATATTAGAAATTTCGTAATTTTTTAGAAACAGTTTGTAAAAAAATTACAGACCAAAGCTGCTACTTAATTAAATAAGTAATATTCGCAGTGCCCTATCCTGTAAATAAGTAATAATAAAATTTATATTGTAAGAATAACGAGCATTTTCTATTTGTACCTAAATGTATTGTAAGAAATGCAAAACACCGGTACACGATGCACGTCAATCCACGTGCAGGGTTTATTGAAACGGCCTTGCAGTCAACGGGATCTCGGATTATCGACAATTGGAGGGAGCGTATCCCACTTTAATACCGTTCAAGATATTATCTACGTTTATCTGACAATATAAACTGGAATAGCGATTCATCTGAACATAAAATAGCCTGTTTCCGGGTCATACGCTTGGTTTAATCAAATCTACGGTTCTGTAATCACTGATATTGGAAGGCAAGGGTATCTTACCAATCATTGATAGAGCAAGTTGTTGTAGTGAATATAATAATGTTTCATTGGTGATTTATTATCGTGATCAGCTTCGTGTAACAAAAAAATGTAACCTTTACTTATTTCCGAAGTCTTTTGTTAAATCATAACCCCATTAATCGATTAAATCAAAGCAATAAGTAATTCAATCTCACAGTAAATAATTATTTCGTAGGAAATAGCCTTATTAAAACGTTGGGAGGGATTATCCCAGATCGCTCCGGACTCTAACACACTCAACTACAACCAAGAGCGGCCATCGTTGCTTCTCGCTCGTCTTGTTGGCCTCGACTATCGCACGCCAATAACAAACCGAAAAAAATCTAATAATGAAGTGCTGAATAACGTCGGTAGAGACAAACATATCAACGAACAATTTAAAGAACAACTTAACATAGTGAAAGAGAAAGATAACACAGTGAATGAGAAAGATAAAGAAATTACGGATAAAGACGAAAATGGAAAAACAGAAGAAGAGATTGAATTGGAGTCCTTACAAAAAGAAGACAGGAAAAAACATTTTGCATTGACACCACTGGATGAAGGCTATTTTGATTCAGTGGTTATACCAGGTGAGTCCATTTCCGTGTTAACTGACCGGTCTTAGTCTGTATGTGGAAGACATATCTCAATTTTATAAAGATTCGATAAACCTTTGATTTCTAAAGAAGTTATTTTATGAGAAATTATTTTTATCCCGATTTTGAAGCAGAAACCTACATTAATGTTTGTTTAAAAAAAACTTATTTTTCACATGGAACTTTGACGCTATTATTACTTATCTTCTTTAAAGGCATTATAAGAAAACGATCACTGTAGGTTAAATACTCAAAAAGACATATATTTAGTTTTTAAGTTCCGGACTTTTACACACTCATTGCATTATATACGATTCGATCACATGATACTTTAACAAACGTTTCAGTACTGATATCTTATCTTAAACTTTTAACTAGGTGAGGTGAGAGCTCAAATGAGTAAAAATGAGTTGCTTGAACCAAGAAAGATTCGCCAGAATCCCAACTTGAGTAGAGCCAAAACATTGGTCGCAGAGAACTTGGATGAACTACGCCTTGGTTTGTGAGTATACATTACATATATAGCTGAATTCAATTTAGCTTATCTTATTCGCTAGATATTTCTCACTTTTTTATTGAAATATTATTTACTTGGTTCTGTTATGATAATGTTGTAGTAAATACAGGTGGTCTATTGTCATAGCCCAGTCTCCGATCCTCATTAATTCTTTAATTCATTTCTTCATTAATTCGCCAAGGCGTCGGTGTTGAATACTTATGAAATAATTGGTGCAATAAAAACGTCTTGTCTGTCACCATATAACAAGAATTTATGGTGTCTGAACTTAGAATTGGATTTCTGATTTATGTGCGAAATGCTTCAGATATTTATGTCCTAGATTCGTTACTGTTTTACATTAATATTTTTAAAAATCCCACATTTTATGCCTGTGTCAACATACAAATGCGTACATATTTTGGCTCATTGAAGATTGTACATGAGGATATTAGATGATATCATGAAGTGAGTTTATAATATAGTGTATTAATTAGCTAACTACTTTTTAGTTCGTTTCAATTTATTTATTTTAAAACATTAAGTAGGTAACTTCTGTCTAGACTCTGAAGTCTAGACTCGTGTAGTAGTGTCGCGTAAAATTTACATAATATTAAATTTTGTAGAGATATACTTCATATGAACAGTCCTAAACAGATTTATCTAGTGACTATCGTGTAAACCACCCCAAAACCTCTGCATAATTCAATTCACGCACTTAATACTACACTTAATAAGCTTTTTATTTGTTTGAGAAAAATTATATATTTTTCTCCTGGAAAGATCGACTTTATTTTCATAGCAAAGACGAAGGAACCTATATGTGTTAAGTATACGTAAGGCTATGCAATACTTCATTTATAATGACGTAATCCTTCAAGACAAGAGACGTACCACTTGTATGAAGGCCCGTAATGCACTTTGTTTGCTTAAATAGGTAAACGTTTCATGTCTTATAAATCTAATAGAAAGTTTTTATCAATCTCGAGATATTTTGAAATTAATTTAACTAGTCGATAAATATAATAATTTTAACACAGTAAAAGAAAGTTTCTACTGAAAATTAATAGGAACAAAAGTTCATTATTATTATATCACTTAACTTTGTGTGAAGTAAAAATATACCCGGATGTTAAATCAAACTATAAATAACGTGATACCTTTATTAAATAATTAACAAGCCAATATCCGATTAGAGACACTACGCGAGCATCGTTCAATTTTCATTTAATAACCCGGTTCTAAATCCAGTTTCATTAAGTAATCCTGTCACAATAAATGACCGAACGAGATAGAATATAACAACATAAAATTAATCTTTTGTTCCCATAAAATATTGATCACGGATTAAATATGACACATGTTATTAAAAAATCTTATTTCTTCTTGAAATACTGCGCAGGTGACCCAAAGTGGTCCTAGCGTAATTTCAATTTGTTTTATTTGTATTTTACTCGAATCAATTATTTAATAAGCTAAACCCTCTTGGGTGCAAATTTTATTATTCTATAAATAATAAATATATCTTATATTAACAAATTATCTGAAATTTCCACCTGCGAAAATCTTATAATAAGAACTTTTATTCCATGACATGAAAAAGGGCATTAGAAATTATTTTTTAACCCTTTTAAACTTTAAAAGTTTGCTCATAACTTTTTCATCGCTGCCATGCTTCCAACAATTCACGACGCTGCGGGTGTGGTTAGGGGTGAGGCTAGCCTTCGTAGGCGAGAGTAGTGTTATACGCTACATAGTGTGAAATACGTGTAAACCGATTGTTCTCTGATGGATAATGGAGAGACATTTCTTGGTCTATATTACTTTTTATTTTCTTTATATTGTCTTTAATTAACCGGAAAATAAATGCGGATAAGTACTTCAACGTTAAATTATACTTTGGTTAATTAACGACACTGGTTGTAGTAGACTCGAAGAACTTTGCCGATCGTCCTTATTGTGGTAATTCCATTTGTGTGGTTGGCTCCTAAGATATCAATTGCTTTCCATGGAGAATTCTTTAGTAAGTCATTGAACCCATAATATATTTATAGATATAGAGTTACTTTTATATTTTTAAATTTACTGCTTACACATCCTTAGGTAAATAATATTTCAACACATCATTTTATCATTAATTATCTTTAAAAATTCTGCTTATTTGCGTCTAAAGATAGTGAATACTAAGAACCATTAAATTCTTCTTAACTTCTATTTTAATTCGACAAAAGTTCGCTCCGTTTTAGTCCTTGGTTTTAAACTTTTAATCAAATTATGAAACGATTGTCATAGATTGGAAAGATCATACGAAAGTTCAATGGTTTTAAAACTTGTCTGAATCTATTCTATTTAAAATAAGGAGCCGATCATTCGCTTGTAATAAAAGATACAATATGTTACCTGATCTTTTTAAAGTAATTCATAGGTACATACTCGTAAGTTAAGAAGAGTTTGCTATTGTTGTATTACCCTTCTATTCTCGTAATTTGTTGCTAATCTCTGTAATATATCATATATCATGTTTAATGTTTAGCATCATGACTAAAGAAATTGAATCATAACGTGTGTATTAACATTATTTTATATTTGCTGGTATAAATACTTAATGAACTTTAATTTTTGAAATATTATTTAAATAAAATCTAATTTTAAAGCTAGCTCTCATGTAAACACATCTAATAATGACCCACTTATAAATTTTGCATCTCTTCAGAGTAATTCAACTTAAGCGTTTCCTATTCATAAATTCTAGAAATATAAATTATACATCGTTGGCTAAAGCTTCAACACGTGTATTAATAACGTTTATATGAAAAACAAGAATTATAATAATCGATTTTCCGATATTAAATTAAAATAAATGTATAGCTATGGCTATTTAGCTTTAATCATTATTTTTAGTTATCGTAAGAAAAACATTGGACCTTAATACATCACATTAATTAGACAAAGTGTCAATTAATATAATCGGACATATACTAATTGACACTTTCGCTGCAATGTACTCAAATCTGAGAACTGATAGATAGCCTTCCTTTTAGAATGTATAATGCGTAAATTATACCGACAATTGTATATTAGTATATTTATACAATGTAACTGTTATATCATCATAGGTTAATATAATCATTAAAATTGTGTAACTTATTAACCAGAAAAAAACAATAGTCAATATAATCTTCCAACTCATCATAAAATCCTTAATGTTGAAATAATTTTAAACAAATTATTATAATGGCAATAATGTCTAAAAATATGAGAGAACGTAAATAACTCGCTATTCCAAGAATATCATGTGGCTTTTGACACGTAGAAACGTGTGCAACCGAAGGCTACGCCTTTTATAAAATCTATATTGAATAAGCGGACGCCACGGATCACACTGATCATTTTTTTTATTTATATCTGAGTATCTAACTACACATACAAATTTAACGAAAACCCTTTTCGACGGATTGAAGCTATGTACATTATAAATTTGTAATTAATTTACATAATCCTTAATTTATGTGCGTGGTTATACAAATAATAAAAAATAAAATGCATAAAAATACAAATTTATAACCTCGTATTTTATAGTGGAATCGCCTTTTAAAATTACTGCTTATTGTAATTTCTTTTTTTAAGACTAAGTATCTATACCAGGCTCAATAGGTATATTAGTTAATCATTTCTGAAATTTCATGAGAAAAGCTTTGCTTACTTGCAGGGCTAATAAGGTGTACCGTATACCTGTCTCCTTACTGCCAACAAACCTGCGAGTCTTGAAAATTTCACAGCCTAAAGACTATGAAGAGAGGTGAACATTCACAGATTTCATTATTCACAGGTTCGGGTGGGCATTGTTGGACCTACTTGAATTTTTTTTAATCGAGTCCACCGTCATTTTTTGTCAAAGTTCCTTAATACAATTTGGAACATGAAATCTTTTGTGTCTTTTCAACGATTTTCGCCTTTTACTTTTTTGAACTTTACACTCTATTCTAAAGATACTATTATATAATAATGATGGTAAAAAGTATAATTGCATGAAACTATTTTCCTCGACCCTTGGGGTGATACAGAGAGGACATGCCGGAAGAGACAACCAAAGACGCAGTAAATTTTCTAACCTATACGTTATTCGTTATTAAAATGATTAACGTTAATTAAATGCAATGTAATAATTAAATTATTTTTTGAACAATGCCTCCTCGAAAGTGTACCCTTAGATACCTCACAAGTCCCACTTAATAGAAGCATGGATAATTTTGTATCCAAAGCAACAAATATAATTTAAACAGTGCTTTTAGCGTGGCAATGTAAGAAATCATATATCGGAAACTTTGGCTTAGCATGCGACTTATTTAAAAACAAGCAGGTACCTCATAAATCAAGAATTTGTTGCAAATAACATTTCCATATATGTTTCACATTTGTGCCTGTCACTGTGAGGTAAACAAAGATAGGAACGTAAAAATAGCTTGGCCGCTATTAACCGAACACGATATATTGACCGTTTATTTTTGCTTAATTAAATCAACAACAACTATTATATAAATACAATTAATATGCGTTAATGTAATCTTCAGAGTAGAATTATAAATAAATACAATACATTCCGATATTAGGTGGAGAAAGATTCTCTTATGTATGTCCACAATAATTAATGATTCAATTAATTTTGTAAACGAGATATTCAACCTTTTAAATTTTATATTAATTCTAAAATCTAGAGTTGAGAGATGCTGTAATGACACGTGATGGCAAAATATTATGAATCCCGATTGATTTCATAACATTTCATTCAGTTAAAGAGTTGTTTGACCAACAAGGCTTATCCAAATTCAATCCGTTACTTTTAAAGGTCGCTTACAGTTTACAGTTTTAATAGTTACGTTAAAAGCACTTTTTTAACCGTTAAAGTTCCTCATGTATTGATTCCTGAATTAGATTAACCTGGTGTGCGTAAACGTATATTTTGCTGTTTCGGAAGCACTTCAAAATTATACAGATAACGAAATTGGCAGTATAGGAGTTATGTATAAGTTTCGCTTTTGTTTTGTCTTTGTTGAGCATGTGTTATGAGTTGGGTGTCATCAAATTAAATAACCATCGCGAGGTGACGAGCAAGAAACAGCCCATAAAAAAACTAAACTAAAACGCGTAAATAAATTGTCATGCGCGTCTTTAAATTAATAGAACTATTCTACTAAGAAAGAGATAAAGCTGCCGAGCCCGTTTGAATGGCTGAAAATATCTTTAAATCTCAATTATAAACTCATACGAGTATCATTATTTAGTTACTGGAAAGTCTGTACTACCCTGATTTCTTTCGTGGTAAGTTGTAAGCGATTAGAATATCTTTCAGAATAAGAAAAACCGACGACGTTTTTTATCGACGTTAATTTGATTTGATTAATGTTGTAATTTGATGATACCTACGCATGAACTGATATTGTAGTTCTTAGAACAAGTGTATTTTAATTATAAATAGGTAAGTATTATTCAATCTTTAAAAGATTAACTCAACAAACGTACTAAGAAATTAATGGCGACAATTGTGGCACTAACACTACACGTGTTATATGGCACTTCATGTCACCGCTGTAACATTATGTTCCAGTACCGATAAGGATACGGGAAGCACCCTGCGACCTCAGAATATCCACGTCATTGAGTCTTTGACACCTCAACAGTCTCCTTCTATATACAGCAACGCATTGTTGGCAGCTGTCATCGCCGCCCTGTCGATGGCAGTTGTCGGTCTGGTTTTTGGATGGTTTACGTGAGTATATTTTTCCAACTTCTTAGCTAATAAACATTGAACTCAAAGTGAAATATTAATAAGTGTCTTGTTACACCCAACATATAACCAGCAGTTTAGATTAGTGAGTCAAAATAATATATTATTGTCGTTGTCGTTTGTGAGTGTTCCTGAAAAGTTATTAGTTCTGTTACTAACTGGATAAGCCTGTTACTTCAAATGCGATTTAATTTTATGTTTTTAGCCCGACGGATATTACTAAATCGAGGTTCGTCGTTAGATAGCAACGTCATTATTCAATGATTGGAAATTGGCATCCGTTTTGCAGAATAGCCATGCTTCATTGCCACTTTCACATAGCGTATAATTTTTGACTTCCTTTCAAGCTTTCAGTTTACTTATTGTATATATGGTTTAATATAGGTATGCCATCAAACAATTAAAGACGGATTCAAGGGGATCGTGGGGTCATGACCATCATCAAATCATGAGATCTAGACCGCGTCTCACTATATCACAATTTTTTAATTTATAGATATTTTCTATAAATCAAATCGGAACCGGTCACTTTACCAACACATTTTAAACAGTAACGCGTTATTTTTATATCATAGCTATTGCTTAAATTAAAATGTAACCTTGACTGATTGGACCTTACTCTACTTTCTTCTACATTCTGTTTTATTACAAAGTTAGAGGCTAACGACAACATGTAAGTCGATTTTTAGCAACGTCCTAAACACAACTTACGCGCATTATAGTATTATCTATCTACCCAGTCTCTCGAAGAAAGCCAAAGCAGCAGCTGACGTGGACTACCCGGCGTACGGCGTCACAGGACCGACTATGGATCAATCTGGGGACCGTAAACTAGCCCACTCTGCTCACATGTATCATTATCAGCATCAGAAACAACAAATTCTGGCTATGGAAAGGTAAGAAGCTTAGTTTTTTTTTATTTTAGTTGTTGGAAAAAAAAAATTGTTTCTCGATATTAAAAATGTGTACTTCACGGAAAATATTAAACTACTATTATTATTTTTATTCATTTTAGTTTTACAAAACAGAGATACACAGTAATATGACCGCAATAACCCGAAACCTACTATTTAATAATTTATCGTTTTTAATTTGTTTAACTGATCTTATTCTAGTGAATTTTATACGAATATGGAAATAATTTGGATCAATCAATTGTTTTCACTAGTGAGTGACATTTTATTTTGGTTTTATGTGTCTGGTACTTGTTTAACTGTCTTCAATCGTCTGTTAAAATAAAGGATAAAACTAAATATTTGTGTAACTTTTGGCAAAGGTTTGTAATAACCGTTCATTTGTATGCGATAATTAAAACAAAGTTTCTGATCTCTACTTAATCTGTGTTAAAAATATGTATTTGTCAATTATTAAATTTAATATACGATATTTTTATGGCATTTATAATAAACTATTTTATACATACACGTATACATAACGTAGACTCTAGGGATTCGTAAATATTTTTGCCGCACACGCCAGTTCTCGTCTATTAACTCGAAACGGCGTCGAATATTATTGATGACATACCTTTTCCCGAATTCACGCGTCAATATGATGGATTGAAATTGAAAGCACTCTGGGCACGACAAGAAGATTGATTTAGTTGCTTAGAGAAAAAATAATTATATGCATATGTGATTTAAAACAATGAATTTGCTACATAAATGTGTTTGCATATGCGAAATTGCATGCTTTAATAATAGGTACACATAGCACTCATCGGCTCTCCCATCGCATCATATTTTATCTATATTAAGCATTAATCATGTGTATGTAAAGCGTTCGGGCATTTTACATTATTAATGAAATGCGACCTGCCCCGGCTTCGCTCGGGTGCAATGCTGATATTAAATAATATTTTTTAGATAATCTACAATCATAAAAACAAACGATACCTATTCTATTCAGTTCTTTATCTTTACTGAAATACCTCAACTTAAACTACGATTTTAATTAAATTGAAAATACTTAAAAATTATTTGCTATTCGTGCGACTAAAAACAAAAGATAATAAAAAATCATCAAACACATTAAATAAATATCTATTAAGTTAAATTACGATTTTTGAAAATACTTTCTCTTACATTAAATTGATCGAACTCTATATCTTAACCAATAACTTAATAAAATATTCTATTCTATAAGTTATGGTTTTATTTAGTCTAATCTTATCTAACCTTGTGTATTTACAACTACTATAAGTGAGATTTAAAATAAAATTAACCTCATTAAAGAATATAATTTATATTTTAATACTACTGTCATACTTATAATTACCGATACGTTGTCGCACTGAAAAACAGGTTTTTATTAAGTATTGTTATTTACCTCGCGTTTATTATCGTAACTAGATAAAAACGCGTCCGATCGCTGCTAAATTCGAAGTGCTATAGGGAGAACCGCTTTTTTTATTGGAATCTCGCTGTTGGCTTTAACGATCTTTACACCTCAGCTCGGGCTGTTTTGGCGCCTTCCCCGGTGAAGGCGGTTTTTTTACCCTAATCTATTTGTGGGGGGGAGTACCGCGGCCTACGACGCGCTATTTATAGGCACTCTCCCACCTGCCCCGGCCGGCCGGTGCCTTAAACGCTACATCCCACTATTTTTAAATCTGTAATATCTTCGAAAATATTCATTTAAATCATATGCTGTAAAGGGCCACACAGATCTTTATAAATCAACAATGTGTTTAAGGTATTCATTGGATAAGGATTAATGCTGTTTTGGTGAAAATCGCTTCGAAATTTAGCCATTACTTGTCGTAAAAAGTAAATGAGAAAAATGTTATTGTGGGATATGCGATATGTGTGATATAAGAGATAGACATATACCATTGCGGAGTTTGCTGTAGATCTTATCAATACTATTACTTATAAATATACATTAGGCTTAATGTATATTTTCGATTAACCCAAGAACAGTGAAAATTATTGTTTTTTAAAAACACTCAAAATCTAAACTTAAGTTACCAAAATTCCAATTACACAATTTATCGGATTTGCACTAATATCACCAAATTGATAACCTCAAATTATATAAATAAACCACGGGCTTTCGATGGACGGACAGTGATATTATTGGAGATGACAGATGACGCAATTATCTACTGGTTATCACTATCACATTGACAACATTTGGTTGATACATAATAGAAATCTAGTTAATATACTATAACAATGTTAACCTCTCTAATGCTCTAAGCCTGTAAACAATGTGTTAATTGATGGAATGATAAGTATATTAGGTTATATTGCTTTCAATTGGTAACATTAGCCACCAAAACATAATAGTTGTCTCAAATATGTGTCTATTCAGACACATACACGGCTAAACAACCATTCAAAATAAATCACGGTATCGAAATTTTTTACTAGATTTGATTATAAACAGACTTTTAATTATCTTGTTTCTCAAGACTTGCTCTGCAGCAGTGCAGTGATGAATTATTTTATACATTTATATGTATAAGTGAAACAAAAAATTAATTGCAGTTGAATGGGTTTTTTATCGGTAAGGATTTATCGGCTAATAACCAAGTCAAGAGAAATATATGAACCATATATTAAATTTATGTGTTATATGAACTTAACTGGAACATAATTTAAATAATGAACACAAAGGAGTTTGCGAACATGTGCTATTTATGATAACATCACCCATTCATTGGACAATCCGTTAGAGTGCGTAAACCTTAATTATAAAACTATATTTCGAAGCTTTCCCTTTTGTGCAAGATTCCGAAGATACTGGCAGCGTTCCCCCTTTGAATAGCTAGACTAATTCTTTGTCCGAGGTAGCTGCCAGCTCTTCGTTCTCCTGTGATGTCAACTAACCTTTTTGATATTTCCCTAAAAAGCCTTATAGCGCTAGGACCCCACGGACCAATGGTATTGTATTTGCAGGCTTTAGCTTTTACAGCCGCATCACAAACCGCACCAGCTCTGTTGTTGGTTCCATGAAGATGGGAAGGGGCCAGTGTGTCTGAACAGGTGGCATCCCATACAAGCACCCGGCCCATCTTTAATTTACTTTTGTACAAACATTATCCGTTATTTAAAATAACTAGGTATAATTGGTCTGAAGAAATGAAATGTATGTACAGATTTCATTTCTTTTCATATACATATTATGAACATGTGTCATTTTCGTACTGAATGTCAAAGGACTGTTCTCTCATCACAAATGAAATAGGATCCCCTTGATGTTTGACATTTAAATATTACATTGGTTTATTAAGAATATTGTGTGTTTTTAACGTGATATGTGCATTTCGTTATGTTAGTTGTTACAGTTCGAATATCTATTATAAACACTACATATTTTCCGAATTCGCCAAAGAAGTGCTTCTTATTTATACCATACTAGCCGACCCCGCCCGCTTTGCTGGGCGAATTTTCAAAGGAAATAAATTAAATTTATCTTCTTTTTTTTTGCTTTTTTTGTTAATTTTTTTTATTTATATTTTTTTTTTGCTTTTTTTGTTAATTTTTTTTTCTGAAATTTACAATATTTTTCAAAGAAGAGTCAAATTCACTTAAAATAAAATTTATTGACATAATAAATTATTATTATTATTATTTTTATAATAATAAATGTTGATGAACAACAAAACAAAGAATAAATGGAAAAATTGTCCAATAGAAATGGTCCGATTCATGGAGAAATGAGTATTAATCTTCCTCCATCTCACATTCGACGACTCGTCGCTCGTAAGTTGAGTTTGCCGGGACGTAAAACATACTCGTTAACATAACGGAGTTTAAGTATAATAAGAAGGTACTTCACTTCAAAATAATAGCCATATGGTTTACATCTAGGAAAAATTTCGCATCGAATGGTGGTAGTTTCATGTCGATACGATCAGTGGTTTAGGCGTGATTGAGCCTCAAACGAAGACCATTTTCATTATATATATATAATAAATAATAAAATAATAAGATAGATGTATATTGTTACTATAATATTACGTGAGCCACTAGATTTTATTTTTATTGTATTCTAATTCAATATAACTAAGTCAGGAGACCGGTGGAGGCAATTACATGATCTGCACCCGGATGCATCGCAAATTCACTTAGCTGGTATCCGGTTCCATTAAAAGCTCAGAAGCTATTTCAACTTTTCTATTAGTTTTACCTTGAGTAAACTGAACAGAGAATATTAAACTGAAAGTCTTAAGTATATTATATTCTTGATAATTCTTAACGTCGGTGAATTATTATTTTATAACTCTAAATCAGTATTTTCATTTAGTTAAAGGAATACTGGCTGCAATAATGGTTTCCAAGAAAGCGGTACAGAAGTTGGCTAGATTTTAAAGTAGCATGCTAAGATTTGCAGTTATTTGTTACGTTACGGTCAAATGACAAGAACAGAATTATTTAGTAGGTTCGATTCCCGGCTGTGCACCAATGGACTTCCTTTCTATGTGCACATTTAACATTTGCTCGAACGGTGAAGGAAAATATCGTGAGGAAACCGACATGTCTTAGACAAAAAGTCGACGACGTGTGTCAGGCACTGGAGGCTGATCACCTACTTGCCTATTAGATTTAAAAATGATCATGAAACAAAAATTATCTGATTAACTTGATGATTGATGAATTAACTGATTTTTCTTCATAACTGGTATATTAATGTATTTTAATTTATGCACATGCACTTAGTTCGTATTTTTTGAAATATTGTTTGTTGAAATGTGTAACTTCCAAATTAGCTGCTAATACTATGTGTCTTCTTTAGAAGGTCGCTAATGTTTTCGAACATATAAATATAGATGTGCAATCCTAGAGTATTCTGCTTTACAAATGTATTCATCCAGCATTAATAAATAATTAGGTATTCTGTATTCGGACCATAAACGAAATCTTAAATACAATGCTATCACATTTTTCAACTTCTACTTTACTGATTCTGTTTATCTCATTCCTTGACTAATTTCAGTTGCCTGGGTCGTAATGGGTCAGTCTCGGATCCAGATTCTGAAGAAGAAAACGAGGAAGGGGATTACACCGTATACGAATGTCCTGGATTTGCTACTGTGAGTATAAAACAACCACGCGCCTCTTGTACTGTAACTGACTTTGATCCGTACCTTAACTTAGTGACACCGTTAGCAGTTTTTAGCGATTTATGCTGTTTACGAAAATCTGTCATCTTTTTTGCTAGCTGATTAACTATGTTGTTGTCGGAATAACTTAAGTAATTGGTCTGCTCTATCGTTCCCCTCCACTGCGCTTCATTTATCACCTTACAGATTACGATTTCAAAGGGATTGAAAGAGCGTAGCCCGCAATAGCTTCGCAAGACCCTCTGAGTTGCATTGTTATGTAGAGATTATTGTAAAGTGTCGTTAATACGTCAAAAGGAAAGGAATCTTAGTGGTAAAAAGAGAGTTCAGAGAATGCTAGCCTCAGTGCACTTCTTTTTTGTACTAAAATATCCTATTTATTGTGTAAAGAAAAGGTTTTTCTTGCTATCTTTTTTATTTCAGACCGGCAATATGGAAGTTAAAAATCCTCTGTTCAGCGATGACCCAACTCCTGCTACACCTGGCAAGTGCGATGTGGTCCAACCACAGCCTAAGGAATAAACGTGCTGGCATATGAAGACTTCCACTCGCAAACCGCTGTCACGTAATGGTAAACATTTGAATTCTAAATGGCTATGATCTGTGCTATACGATTATATTTTAAGGCATCACTATCTATGTTGCATTGACAAAGTATCTCTTTCTCATCATGTCTAATACCTTGTATTACTTTGTATAATATATGTCTATGTTAAAAACGTAATTCTTGCATTACGTTTTTATAATTATATGTATGTCTGCCCTATAAGAAGAGCTATATGTCAAACATTCCTTTTTAATCTATGTTTGGTGTTAGAGATAAGAAAAGCTTCGTGTACTAATTAGTGTGACGAAAGAATTTATAAAAAAATATTTAAAATTTACATTTAGGCTAAGTTAGCTCAAAATTACAAAAAAATATATAAATTTCATTCAATTATTATATTAGCTATAAATATTGATGTTAATTTACTAAAGATTTACCTACTACTTGAGTTCCTGAGTCAATTAAACTGTCAAGAAGTGTAATTACTGGTTAGTTGTCTAACGTATTTGTTAAATTACTTTGATTTGTAGGTAAAATGAATAATCTATTTATTCAACAAGAATTTATTTTATTATGCACATGAAATAAAAATGTTAAACATTGTGTGAAACGTTGTGATGATACCCGAAAAGGAATTACAAAGATTGCATTATAAAACTGTTTGTATAATACGTTATGCTTGTGACGTGAATATTCTTTGACCAATTTGATAGGTGTCAGATAGAGGATTTCAATTTCAAGTAAAAGATCCGAACTCTCAACTAACTTTGTAGTTGATCCCAACATCTTTTATATTTATAATGATCTACATATCCATAGCACAATTTCTATCCTTATTGAGATGTCATATATTATATCAGTGTTATGAATAATCATAGTTTATGCATATTATAGGATTATCGTAGAATTTAAGAGAAATGTAACCTATCATAGATAACAATTGAGGAGCTTCACGCCCTCATACAAGATATAGATTTGTTTATTTACTTTTTTTTTAAGTTTTCAACTGATCTCAACAATCTTTTTAAAAGGTTGTTAGTTTTATAATTATTTCCATTCCACGAAAAGCACACATATATTAAATGCGCACTATAGTCGCAACTTGGACGTGGAACCCCCTCATCATTGCATTACTTATTCACCATGTAACCGAACCACCACCATGTAACCGAAATATTTTAACTTTACATACATATTTATTTTGTGTTATTATTAACAAATAATTGTGTAGTATTTACAATATTCTTAATCTTCAAATCTTATAATAATAATCAAAATATACAATTATTAAAAAATCGATATTATTAAACAGGAAATTAAAACAAAAGTTTGATCCCGTGGCATTGTAACGTAACGCTGGCGGCATTTCCTCGCTGTACTGCGATACTTATTCCACGAGCGAGGAACGCACCAGCTCTGGGGTCAGGGAAACTATCTCCAAGGCCCTAACTTAACTCTTTAATTAGTGCATGTGCTCTTGAAATTCACGGCCCACACGAGAACTAAATCAAAGTTAGGAAGAAAGACTCTTATATTTGAGCCGTTTCTTTATTTCCACCTGCTCGGCAACTCGACGCCCCAGCTTTTCTGATTGTCCGATGGAAGAGAGACTTACGTGTCCACATAAGTAGCATCCCATACCAAAACCCGTCCCATCCTCCAAAGGGTCAACGACATTTCTTTCGACCGCTTGCCATCGTCTTAAAGATCCCTGTTGTCTCCAAAATGACTGAAACATTGACGGAGGCAAGGGAGCGGCGTATGAGCGCGGAGTAACAGAAAAACGATCTGCACTCTTTTGGCAATGGAGCCCTGGATGTCCAAGGCTACTTAATTCAAAGCCACATGGCAACTAACGGGGATTACGAGTGGGCACTCCTAAGCGGAGGCTAAGGGCAATGCGAAGTGATTCAGGGGCCAAAAGGATAAACATTAAGACAAAGACCGTCTTCTTAGACCCCACTGCCAGTAACCTTGCGCGTCTGTAATCGAAGTGTATGTGTAAATATCTTTTGTAATTCAGATATACAAAGAGGATCATCCCAGCTCCTATTAAAGTTGAGGCTAGAATGCAAACTCAAACCTGAGTTGGATTCCAACCACGCACGTAGTTTGTAGAATAAAATCTAAGGATCTTACCCGCCAGACTGCCAGTGTGTGAGCAAATGAAAAAAAAACACTGAAAGACCTACACTTGTTATTTTGCGAATTCCTAATCCGCCAAAGCGAATAGGGAACGATGCTTGATTCCAAGAAGCTGTTTCAAAACGGTCATTTAAAATAAAATTTAAAGAAGTTTTTAAAAGATTATCCAAATCACGTAGGTAATATAACTCAATGATTCCATAGAGGGTTACAACGAAATACATGAGTTAAGTTGGGAATAAAAAACAGAATTTTAAAATGAACAGTGATGAAAGTACAGTAAGACGGTGAAAATAAGCTTTAAATTTTATATTGTCGAGATAAAGTATTCTTCAAAAGCTTTTTTTAAAAATCGGTGCCCCTAAGAGGCACAGCGATTTCCTTTTTTTACATTTGGGACTAAGATTTTTTTTTTTAGTGTTCTCGGTGTCCAATTTCTCCGCATGGAGATATATTTCACATTACCAAAAGTAAAAGTTAGAACTATTGAAATAAAATCTGAAATAATCTTAGATAGCTCTGAAAGTACGAAATTTTATTTTAAACTTTCATCAATGTTCAACAACACAACATTTTTCATTAGTAATAACAATGCGCACAAAGGGTAGGGTATAGCTGATTCACAGCCGCCTGAAGCCAAAAGTCGAGTTGTGTTGGTTCAAAAATTTTGTTCAAATTATTAATTATATGGTTTGAGAAAAGAAGGCTGATCATAACAGGGGACGCACCTCGTTGACATCTCCATCATAACTTTTTTTTAATGGTCTTTCCGAAATGTTTTATAAGCCGGAAGTAAAAAGTTACTTACGTTTTTAATGTTTGAATTTAGTATATTATAATTGGACTGTAGTTCATGCAAGGAACAATAGGGAAAAGACAGTAGAGTTCCCATCAGTGTGTACTGTTTTCTGTGATTCGAAGTGTAATGTATGTTTCAACAAAGAAGCGATAGACACCCCGTTTAACAGATGGAAATATTTTTTTTGTCGAAAATAAAGTTTGAATTTTCATGTGGTTTAGTGATGCGTGTCTTTTTGTGTTGTTATTAATGGAAAGTTTTTAAGTATCTTTGTCTGTTTTAAGCCCCAGATTGTAGTATAACATTTTCAACAAAGGTCACAGGTCAAGATATCCAAAAAAATACTAAATAAATACACGTGAAATATTACAACAAAAATAAACATCTACAAGAAAATAATAAATATACAAAAAAACTCAAAGCAAACAGCACAAGTGGGAACATAAGCAGGAGCACAAGCACAGTCACAAAAGAAATCAGATTTCAGGTTTAGAATGCAGCAAATCTAGTCTGGCCACAATTAATTTGTCTGTTTCTCAGATTTTACACAACTCTAATTTTTTCTCTTTTCTTGTTTTTCGAAATAGATGTTATTATTTCTTTATTACATTTCATTATTTTCTATATAAAAAGTTAATTTTTTTAACTGTAACATTTTTGGCTAACTATTGAAGAAGCACGTTACATATTTAAAGTAATATCTTCATGTAAAGAGGTTGAAAATTTCATTTCGATAATGATTGCGCCGCCTCGCAAAATTCATTACCATTTATTTAATGAACGTGATTTATTTACATTCCATCATACAAGCTTATGAAGCAATTCACTTTCCATTTCTATAATCGCTTCCCTGTAGGTAATTGAATAGTTAATAGTCAAGTATAATTTATTTAAGACTTTTATTAAGCTTGCAATTTATTGTAAGTTTTTCGAACGTGTTAGTATTAATTATTACCAAGACAAGACATATATTTTGTATGTAAGATTGTAGCATTCTATATGAATATGCGTATTGTTTAAGACGTTATAACCATTATTATTATATAATATGAATGTTTGGCGAAGACAAATGAGACTTGAAAGGGCCTGCAGTGTTTCTTATTATAAATTTCTTATGATAAATTATCTTCTTACTAAATTTATTTTATTAATACAACAAAATAGCAGTTTAGGTATTTCTTGTGTTTCTATGCAGAAAAACCTATTCTTCAATTTTTTTTTTAAATTGTGTTTTGGCTTTGTGAACCATTTACTTGCCTGCCATTATTTAATATGAGATTCCATGTAGGCCCTGCCGAAGCCTGGTTGCTTTTATATATTTTCCCATCACTTATTATTATGCAAACGAATAAACGCCAATCATATGTTTTAATAGTCCCTTGAACTGTGTACTGTTTTATCCAACTGCTCTAAACGTATCAAATAACTATATACTGTAGAGTAATATTACTATGTTATTGGATGTTTTATATTAACGTAAGTAATTACAGGTTTAATTAATCACAGGTTAAACCTGTCCAAATTATTTTTAGATGTTTAATATTAAATGAAAATTTTAAGATTCGAAAATATGTATAATCTAATTTAACTTACATTTCTAAATATTTTAAATATAAAGCTACTCATATATGGAAGCTTTAAAAAAATCCTAGAACATAATTTATCCCTGTTCTAAAATTGTAAAATTATATATTGTATTGTGGCCGAAGGAATCGAACTTCAAGTTCAAGTAAGTTATTTAACTTTCAATTACATAAACTAAATTATAAATTTATCGAAACTGTAAGCTTTCTGTTTACATAATAAAGCTATATCTAAAACCCTATTCTAAAGGTAAATTCAGAGTAACCTAATTAAAAGTAAAATAGCAACGCTGAGATTTTTTTTGTAATTATATTTAGGTAAAATCTATGTCTATCTAAATATTGTTGTGTTGTACTCGCTTCTGTGTTACGTGTGTAATGTTTGTACAATATCTCTTCATTATAAGCACGTCTGAGATGGATACTATCTAGGGTGCAAGCAGCGATATAACATCTATAAAGTTATAAAGTCATCATGGAATATTTCAATGAATTAACGAATACGTATAAAAAGACGCAGCCTAAGTTGAAAAAGCTATGATAATTCCGGGGAGGTCAACTCCTTATCGAAACTTTCCACCAAGAAGTAATTCCCATTATATTATATCCACCTTATTTTGCCATTAATTGACGTGTCACGATGAATGAACCTACTGTTTAGTCGTAATAGAGCATATAATACTACTGTTTTGATGTTAATATTTTTACTGGGTTTTAAACGAATTACGAGGTTTTGGTTAGTCTAGTTTATGAAATCACCGCTGATTAGATTGATACTTGTTTTAATTCCTTTGGCCTGCTTTGAATTAGTCCATGGTGAGAAATAGCACTTATTGACAGGAGCAATGACGTCATTTTAGGCGTCCGACAACTATATAAATGTTGTGAATACATATAAAAATATGATGCATGTAATGAGATATATTGAATAAGAGATATTTACAGACGCAGATGCAAGCCGCAAGTGTAGGAATAAAGTATAATTATAGTGTATTGAACCAATATGTATATTATATGTTTCTGCAATTTATGTTCGTTTCATTTTAATTATTTAAGATACTACAAAAATAGTCCTGTCGCCAAAGTGATTATTTTGCTCGCTTTCCGTTTGGTTATTTGCTGCATCTTCGCAACGATTCTCTTTAAATGCATATTGAAACGTTATTAACCTCCTTTATTTAAGAGTCAGTGAATACGTATTGTAAAGACTACAATCACTGTCAGAGTTTCCTAACAAATCAATTGTCATATAGATTGATTTTATAGTAATGTTGAAAAATGCCTTTTATACAGTTGATGATTATTAGTCAAAGTAAATAAGTATAATAGTAAAGCGTCTGAATTTTACCCCTGCGATGATGCGTTCAGATCCGGTTTGGGCACCGAATGATTTGATTCTATAAGCGCAATTAGGGTTTGAATGTAAGGTGAAGGAGTATCGTGAGGAAACCGGGAAGCCATGGAACCCAAGATCTAACTGAAATTAAAACAGTTTCTTTCAAATTACCTTGTTTATTATAAATGAAGCCTATTATAATTCTTTTAATATTTATATGTCATTATTTATAGAGATTCATCATTATCTAGTTTAATGTACAAAAATCACAACTATAAATTATACAGTCTTCAGAAGATTACCTTTTATAATATTCTGGAATCATATTTACTAAAATTTTCACATAAGTAAAAAAATAAATCAACCTTTTACATTTTTTACTTTTCTGAGAGCCCAGCTTCATGGGATATTGAATATTTTTAATATTATAGTATGAAGTTATTAATACTAAAACATAGTTGAAATCATAATACTAGAAAACTCATGCGGGTCTGATTGTAACTACTTCAGATTTAAAACTAGACGTTAAAACAAAACACTGCAATAGTCTATAGAGTGAAAAAACAGTATGGAGTACACGAAACCATCCTTATTTATAAATGCAAATAGCTGATTTTTTTTACATGTGTGTGTAAACTAATTGAGGCCTACAGATATGAATTGCTTTGAAATACTATGCTAAATACATACATAATTTTTTTCTAAGAATTTTAATGGTAATCAACTTTAGACTAGTTGAATATAATTTTAATAACTGCTGTCTTAACTCACATGTCATGTTATGCAGTCGAAATGCGCAGAATGGAGGTGTAAAAGAGTGCCTATGCATTTGGTTTTGGTGGCGAAAATTACTGCTTCTCTATGTATAATAAATCTACGTGGTTGTAATCTTCCATTGCAGATAACAAGCGACGTTACATCTGTATATTAATAACTGTAGCACATGTGTCATGCAACTGAATGCAAAGCCATGTTAGCCTGCATTGTAGAAATAAGACGGCAGTTTCTGATCTGTCTAGGACCAGCTGTATTACTGACAAATAATTTGCATATACATATTTGAATTATTATTATATTAACATTTTGGGCAATGAGTACGATCATATATCGGTAAATCTTAATATTAACTTAAACATTTCTAATGTCAATCACTGTATCGGAGAATGGGCAGTGTGACTGCTTTAAATACATCTTCCACTATCGTTTTCGGTCAATGTTTAATAAATGTTACGAAGAGCTGACTATTCCTGTATAAAACTCTTGTACATAAATAATTGTACCGCATCCGAGGGGTAAGTACATATTCTATAATTATCACAACTATACTTTCAAACGTACTACTATAATTGAAAAAACATATTTCACCACATACACATTGTCGTGTTAAAGGCGGAGACAAACAACATATGATATGATCAAAATATTTTACAAAATTAATTATTATTGTCAATAAATTGATAAAATTCAATCATATATGAGATCGCCAGATGAAACCTAACAAGGCAATCCTAACCTACTCAACAGCCGACTGGTCGCATCTGAGCCACCTAATATTGCTTATAGCACTTCTGAGATCTCATCACTACACAACACTCCATTAATTCCTAATCATCGTTGTCCAGTCCCACTAGCTCAGCCTGCAATCGACCTTTCGACCGGCAGCAGGCTGTCAGACATAAGATTCGTAAAGCTAGACGAAACTGCGGGCTGAGGGAAACGAGGATTATGACCTTCCAAAAAGAGTTAAGTATTCCAACCCATACCATACCGAAGTGTAACATGGGCATCTTTAATTCTTGATCCGTGAAATACTCGTACAGCCTGATTCCAGTGTATGGAGCCCAACTCAACCAGAACGTGGTGACCATTACGAAACTCATCCAATGGCTGGGATTAGCTAAATTCTCTGCCAAAGCGGTCGCGTACTCCTTGTCGTGTATAGGTACTCCGCTGTTAAGCTTTCTCTTCATGGCAAATATATACCAATAGTTATGAACGATCGATATGACGCTAGGGCCAAGTATAAGCATGGCTAAGGTTGCCGTGTAAGCATAAGTAGTTCCCCAGTCCAGCATGCAAATCAGAGTTTCACTGTCGAAACTTGCATCCTTTTTGTAACCGAGAAGGGGAGGACAGCACAGCATAGCCGCTGAGATCCATGTGAATACCATCCAGCACTGACTTCTTGTGCGCGTTTGTACCTAGGTAAGGAATGCAGAATTATTCACAGATAGAACAGAAAGTCGAACCTGTAGCCGTCCGTATTGACCGCGGGTGCCAATTCGTACGATCGATTTATTTTACCGATTGACAAAAATATTAAGATAAAGATTTTACTATATTTTATGGTTTAAGATTTTATTTAATATTTTAAGACACCAATTAAATATATTAGGATTGAAATAAATATTTTTTTTTTAATTTGGAACGTTTTATATGGACGGCTGTTAATCAGCGGCACGTAGACAGTAAATGAATGGTAATAATAGAATTGAAAACTTTGTAATAAGGATAGATAGTTTGCGAAATCTAGAAGTTACAACTAGAACAAAGATTAGAAAATATGGAATCCATTATAATAAGGCGGATTAAGATATAATACATGCATCTACTTATAATCTAGAAACACACTATATTTTTATCTAAGTATAATGGTTATGAGTATATAACAGGGATATTGATGTTAAAATAGCAAAGGACAAACTTTTACTGACCGAGAAAATTTAGCGTGTTTCAAATCCAAAGGCATTCTGGCTCTTGTGACATGTTGGCAAGATGAACTGTAACTATGAGAAATCAAAACCCATGCTCCACCGACGTACTCATTGGAATGTTCTCCTCAGAATGCAAACGCATGCAAATGGAAATAACCACGGACAACGCAAATAAGGTATCAAAAGAGACCGACCTCAGGCATCTAAATGAAGCTTCTACGTTAATTGCGAACTAGCACACACCGAGCTTACTCATCCGATACGTCATTAGAACCAGATCACCGATAGTGAGGAAAGAGTAATAAAGAAAATGATATATACCGTCAGACTAACCGTCTCATAACGGAGCGGTTTCCTAACGGCGAGGTAACGATCGACCGAGATCCACATGAAGGTGTAAACTGAGATGGACCAGAGAGTGACCTCAAGGTAGCCGACGAGCCGACACATCAGATCCCCGAACATCCAGCGACCGGTGATGGCCGGGTATATGGAGAGGGGCACCACGAAGACACCGCACAGAAGGTCCGCCACGGCCAGCGACAGCAAGTAGTAGTTTATCACCTCGTTCGATAGACCTGAAGTCATTGAAAATTCAGATTAATCCTCCTATCACTTACTCAATTCATTAAAACTGTATTATGACATTTTACGTTACGTAGTCGTAAGAACAATTTAATGTATAATATTTTTCAGCTGGTATCGTAAGCAGAATTTTGATAGTAAATTTCTATACCGTTTTTCTATCGACTCTTCTTACTCAATAACTGTACCACACACTTGTCAGTTATATTTTTATTAAGTTAATTTAATTATCAGAAATCTGAAGATAGGAATCGTATGACGAAGACTCACCTTTGAAATTAAGGAAAGCTATTATGATAAGTAAGTTGGATATGATGATAGCTACTCCGATCACCGCAATGATGCCGGCTTGTGTTAGCGACTCAAAGGTCGCAAAGGGATTGTCAGCCATACTGACTTCTCCAATTATAGGACCGCGACTCACTGCGCGACTAGGCATGGTTCCCTGCGTACAAATATTTCTTATCAATTTTACTTATGTATAAATCTAATTTCATTCTTAAGTATTAGTATAAGGTTAGAAATTTTATATAAATTAGAATTATAAGAGTTGGTAAGCTTTATTAAATTTCATAAATAAAACAAAATGTAAATCCGTGCTCCTATTTCATCATGCCTACTGCTGATATATCTTTGTTTTTATTATTTTTTATTATTAATTACTTAAGATGTCATATGAAATATTGTGTAATGGTTGCAGCTCCTTATAAAAATCGTCCAATAACAAAAAACTTGGCGATTAAGAGTGACGGAGAGTTTATTACTAGTTCTTCCCGTCCGTTCTACGCCCTTGACTTGTGAACTGACAGTAAATGTCAAATGAGAAGCATTTCTTTATTGACGTTCATAAGTGTACATTGCGTTAACTTAATTATTTTAGAATTTTGATTTGACCTTGACTTTAAACAATACAATAATATTACGACATATATCATATCATATTAACAATAAACGAAAAAAAATATTCAAATGTATGTAATAATGTAAACTACAAACGATAGTTTAAAATTGTAAGGTAAGTTAAGGTAAGGAGATTTTACACATTTATTTAATTAGTAATCAATAATTTTAACTTCAAATAATTCGAATAACTATTTTGCTTTAAATTTAATCGAACTATAAAACTATATTTAGATATTTAATCTCTTGAATAATACATATCATTGTAGCAATGAAAGGAAATTCATGGTCAAAGATAGTTGATTGATGAATTTTATCCAGAAACTATCTTAGGTTGCAAGCGACATTTGACCAAGTGGATATTGTCCACCCATATTAACAAGGTAATATGGAATATATTCTTTAATATTAAGAAATGAAACGACTGAACATGTATGAAACTCTGTGAATTTAGGTCACCACGATTTTCTGTATATTTGAGTTCGATATTGAATTTGCTTATTGAAATAATATACTTACTTTAGTTACTACGCTTCACGGTCTGAATAAATAGTAAATTACAATAATATTTATTCTAATTATGGACAAAATTAATTGAAACTGGTTCATGGTTGATGTAATAAGCTCTGAATTGTCTATACTTTTTAACAGATGTATCGATTGTATAGTCTCCGGACGAAATGAAATTAAGTCAGATTACACTATTGTTCAAGGCAGGTAGTGAGTCTGACCTGTCAAAATTCAAACCTGTTTCAATGCTCCCCGCGTTGAGCAAAGTTTTTGAAACGATAATGCTAGAGCAACTTTCATTTCATCTTAATAAAAATAAACACTTCCATAATAAATAGTATATTTTGTTCTAAGGGTCGCTCCACAATCGATGCCGATGAAGTTGATTTCGGACATATTTAACGCCTAGGAAGAATCATATAATGGAGTCGGCGTCTTTTGTCATCTGTCTTTCGAAAGCCCTTTGACTGTGTTTATCCAGATATACTAGTTGGAAATCTACAACACTATGGCGTTGATGGCAAAGCTTCCAGCTTGATGAATTCATATTACAGGGAAGGATCTCCGGGTTCCACACATAGAGACTCTTTCGAATAGGCTGAGCTCTGCAGCAGTAAAGAAAATCCGACATTTTACTGATAAGGATACGGCTAAAATTGTGTACCATAGCTACTTCACGTCACAGCATTATGTCGTACGGTATTCTACTGTGGGGTGCTGTTGCAGAGGTTCAATCGATATTTGTGTTGCATAAGCGGGCTGTTCGGGGTATTTGTTGTGTTTCCCGAAGGAGTCGGTAAGGAATAAGTTTAAGGAACTAAATGTTATGACATTATCCGGTCAATATATTCTTGAAACCTGCTTGTATGTACAAAAAAAATGTAACGATGTTAATACAAATGGTGACTTTCACCAGTATAATACGCGAAATAGAAATAATTTGATTTTGCGACCAACCAGGCTCCAGAAGATAAACCACTTCTCATATGGAAATTGTATTTGATTTTACAACAAACTCCCTAGCGAAATTAGAGAGTTATCACTAAATAAATTCAAAGCCCTCGTTAAAAGTAAATTAATCAATAAAGCTTCTTATAAATGTGACGAATACTTAAATGATCCTAATCCTTGGGATTGATTTGCTCCAGTCCAAAAAATTTGTATTAAAAACTTGGCGATTGAAAAGAGAGGCAGAAAGTTTCTTGCCAGTTCTTCTTGCCCCCTCTACGCCCTTGACTTGCGAACTGGTAGTAAATGTAAATTTACAATTTATTTTATTTATTGACGTTCATAAGTGTACTTGTTTACCTATATGAATAAAGATATTTTGATGGATTGATTGATGAATTTACCGATGTCAATGTTAATGGCATGGCGGGGGTGAAATCTAAACCTATATGAAAAATATTAAAAAAAAATTGCCTACAAAGCAAAGCCAAGCCCAGCTCATAGGACAGGTTTATGATGTTACTGGTGCTACCAGCTGTCTCAGAACGGCTCCAATTCCACATAATGGTGAAGCATTGGAGAATAAACACATTTTTTCGTAAAAAACGGGGCATTGAACATATTAAAAGCTTGAAAGGGTTCATAGAAAAGTCACGAAAATGATTAGGTCACTCAGGAACCAATCTTATAATGAGCGTCTAAAAGCACGTAGCCTGAGGAAATCTCATTGAAACCATAACATCCTCACTATCCGCTACAATGTTCCAGGAATTGAGAAGCTCTTTTTTTAAGTGAAAATACAGATTTGAGGGGTAGTTCTTTAAAACTGAAAACCACTCAATATAACACTAAGTCCCTATAGAACTTTCTTCCAAACCGAATAGTGACCGACTGGAAGTATAATTAGTGCACCCTCTTTAAACTCTTATAAAAATAGATTGTATTGTTTCTCCAAACTAGCAGCTTCACACATCAGCTTATTAAGCTGCTAGTGTGTTTATATACATAATAATAATTTAATTACGTTAAGGTTCCGGTGATGTAATTTTGAGCCGAACTATAAATTATGGGTACAATAAGCCGTAGTTATAGAAAAATAAAAATAGTCAGAAATGTCCTATCTTGTAAATCTATCGTGTAACTGAATCTATAAACTTGTAAATTTAAAATATCTTTTCTATCCTTACCCGAGTAGAGTTTATATTTTTATACTCTGTGGCATCGCGTATTGAAAGGGAAAGTTACTGAAATACCTGGAATTACGTTCATAACAAAGTTGTAGCACAAAGGTCATACGAGGCCATTTTCAATTGTTATTTAAACTTCTTAGTGAAATTAAATTAGTGTTTTCAGTTGATGTTATATTATGATAATTGGATCTATTTTGATAACTGGGCTCAGAGAAATGGCACGATAGTGTTTTGTTGGGCGAATAGACTTATTTCATCTATTGCAATATATAGGTAATATAATATCTATACCATATAAAAGTTTGAAACCATACATATGGTATAGTTATATAAGTTGTATCAGTTTCGGCTTCACCCTATGGGACGATACTCGCTGACGTCATAGCTATATCCAACTGCGCAGGTTCCTTGAATTATTCTAAAACGTAATAAAAACGAAAAAGTAGCACTTTTCTGTAGTTAAATGTGGTTTACAGTGGATGAACACCACTTTTTATCTTCTTTTGTGACCTCATGTGACCTAAATGCTCGCCACGGTTTATAAGGAGGAATGATAAACAAGGCTTAGACTTAATACACTGTGAAATCAGAATCTAGATTGACCATCTACTCAATATTTACCTTCCCAAGTTCTGTTTGAAAGTGAATCGCGAAATGCTGTTGCGGTTAAGGACAATATGTGTCTGATACATTAAGGTTAAGATGGCTTCCTATATATAAGGTTGAGAATAACATTATTTCACATAAGAATAATATACAAATTTCGCTTACTGAGAAACAATAGAAACTAAGATTAATAATTATTAGACCGCACAGATGTAGGTACGTATATAAAATTACAAAACAAAAATAGCAACAAAAATGTAGGACACAATAAACTCGATCGGTCAACCAAGCAAAAACATAGATGTTCCGATTGGATTTTTTACTAGATGTGGCATAGTCTGATATAACAGGTTTATATTAATTATTTTATATTTTTATAAGACTATTTTATTTTTAGTTTATTGTTCTATTTCTAAGTAAGTATATTTATATGATTTAAATGGGTTTATAAAACATTTTATGTATTGGGTTTTATTTGTTTTTGTTGAATAGAAGTAATTACTAATTAATATTTAAACTTTAGCGGTGTATATCTATCTAATCTACATAGGGTGTGTTGCTTCATTTTTGTTCATATATATAGTATATATATATTTGTGTGTGTGTGTGTGAAGTGATTTAAATATAAAAATATATATATATATATTAATCACTTATTTGTACGTATTAATTGTGTGAGCTTTTAGCAGCTTTTTGAACCGAGCATAACTTTGTTCTCCTTTTTTTCCTATCCAAATTTCTTCGTGTTCAAATTTCTTTAGTTCTAGGAGGGCGCGTCCCCAAGTAACTAGCACGTCTTAAGTTAATCTTTCGTGTCTGTTGTTTTCTTACAAATGTTATGTTGGAAAGAATTTCTTTTTTTAATATTTTCCGTGTTAGAATACCAGTGTAGTACGTACGTTTGTTTTATGTTCATTATTTTTGTATCTTCGTATATCTTTTCAGTTGGTATCCGTAATTTATAGTTAAATATTTTTTTTATTAATCTATTCTGAACTCTTTGAATTGGATGGTATTCGATATGAGGCTTTACCAAATAAATACATTAAGCTCACAGTTTACGAACTAGGTGAGTGTAATAAGGGGGTGTTTGGAAAAATAGGGTGGGTTATATAAGTACTACAAATTGGTGCATATTAAAGATGTTTTCATATATGTTTTAGGTGTGTATGTGTGCAGCCATCTGGTTAAGGAATGTGTATGAAATTAAACATATTCAGTAGCTAATATTCATTGCGCGCGGGACGATCGACCGGCGCTAACAATTGAACGCACACTGTCGCCACAGAGCCTTGTGGTTTAATAAACCCCTACAATGTATTATAAATTTTATGTTTATGTCCATCTTTTTAAAAATGTATAATTATCCACTTTGTAATGTGTTACGAATTAATAAAATTTACATTAATTTTAAATTAATGAATATGTCATTAATTAATAAACAGCTTTAAGAAATACATGAGATTAATGCAAAATTTTAGAATATGTAGATTGACATTCGTAAAATCGTTAGGCGGGACCTAACGATTTAGATTGTAAAATTACTATAGACTGTTAGTCTGTGGTCTTACTTAGGAGTCAAGGTTATACAATAGCTCGGTGCTACTTAGCGGGCGGTCGAAGGTCGGCCAGCGCAGAATCAATACATAAAGTGATTCGCACCTTCTTCTGTCATGTTTTAAATACACACGCACAAATACCGCCATGTGTTGATTCATGTAGATTCGAATTGCTCAGCGCAGGTCATGGGTTCTTAATCCCCATGGTAGTCATCACTTTCAGAGATAATAAATAAGAAAATAGTTGACAACACAGAAGAAAACTAACCCACTTATGAACCAGTTAAAAGGAGTATACTTTTCGTGTGGATAAGCCCTTCATATTTAAAAAAGTTTAACTATGAACATTGCTAATGCGAATAATATATAAATATTGTAGTTAATATCTCAATTACTTGAATTAACCAACTAATAAACCAACTCCTGTTATCGAAACAAATACTCGGCGTGACAATGACTAGGAATGACATCATGCAAACTAATTGTTATTCAAAATCAGTCATACAATATTATTAGTTTCGCTATTTATAAATTATAAATAATCGTTTTACTCTTGTTTCACATTCGAATCACTATTTTATTTAATCGATCAACTATTGCTGAAGTTTACCAAAAGCCTTATTTCAAAAATCTCTATGTGAACATACCTTTACTTTACAAGTTACTTCATTTTACTTTCTGTAAACACTCAAAGGCATTGCTTTACAATCTATTATTTTGTGGCAAGTTCTTATTTTTCAATCATTTTTAAACCACAGACGACGTCGCGAAAGATTTGTATGTTTAACTCAAATCAATACCCATCATCAACCAATACAGCAAACTGAGACAAATAAAGAAAGATTTATAAATGTTATGTTCGCGTTAAGAATATGAAAGCAAAAATCTACAAAGAACAGAATAAAAACTGTCACAACTTACAAACATATATTTACAACACACGAATACGTATATTTAACTCTAGCGTACACTCACTGACGTCGGCCGTGGTTTGGCGCGAAGTAGGCTTTTCGGGTCGAGCGTCTTTGCTCATGAGCCTCTTTCCCACAACTGTACCCGCGCGGCAATGCGGTCCCGCGCGCGCATCTACCCCACCTATTTCAAAGATCGATTCACTTATTTTTTATCACTTAAATCTCGACAATTAGGTCACTAAACCTAATTATCCTTATTGCCTTGACATTGACGCCAAAATGTTAACGTAAGATGCTTTTTATTTCTGCCTGTCAACAAAAAATTAACGAAACTCAACAAATTTAGTGAGACAAATTAGATAGAATATAAACATAAAACGTAGCAAGTGGCGTGTCGCTCTACGACAACGCTACGGAATCTGAACGCCTTGATAACTCTTGCCAAAGTCCATTCTCCACAAACACATGTTAGCCGAATCGAAACATTCACTTACTCTATTATTCTATTAGATAGGTCAAGCATACGTTAATAATAAAACTATTACTTAATCATACTTATTTATTGAACACAAGAGCACAGTGTTACACCCTTAAAGCATAGAAACTCAGTATCAAAAAAGTCAACAAATCTTTAAAAATTATTCTAAAGCGCTCATTTTAAGCTCTCAGAAATGAAAGTGTAAAATATATGTGAGGATACGATTCGTTTAAAAGCGATGCGTGATTTTTTTAATTATGATTTTATAGTACTTTAGGTATTTAGAATTCATGCTTTTAAACAAGCATATTTATACTTATATAAAAAGGACATCTTTTCTTATAACTAGTTCGATAATACAGTACAAATAAAATGAACAAGTTGAACTGGGAATCACTTCAGAATAATATAACGTAACCAGCTTTGTAGTACAAACACATTTCAAAATAATTATATCTAAAAAACACTGCATGGATTGAGCAAAACAGGGTACCAAATCAATATCAAGAGACGGTTAAAATTAAGTTGGTAAAGTTTTTATAGACAATATTTTAATTAGATTTTATAACCCAAACAAATGAAGACGGATGTATAAATAATTTTAAAACGTTTTATTAACAATACCCAAATTACAACCTTGTTCCCAAAGACTTACAAATATAATACAAAAATACATCAGACTCTCGGGATATATTGAACTTTAATACAGTAAATATGGAGTTTAAAACTAAACTGATAGACTAGGGATGATAAATTTATTTTAAAAGGTACAGCACGAAACATTTTGCAATGGCATCATGGTTAGTGGGATTAGTGGGTAGAAGAATTATGTGGTAATGTACATGTCTATTTCAACTGACAATTCAATTAATAAAACGCTTCCCTTTAGACCAGGGTCGATAATTTTTAAAACCAAAAAAAAATGGACGTAGTAGGATGAAACCCATTAGAAAAGGAGGTGAATATTATCAAAATGAAAGGAAAAATAAATTACGGGCGATCTGAGGTCGGGAACGGGGTGGTGTGAGGGAGGAAGGGTAAAAAACGGTTTTTCTCGATTTCCGGCAAAACTAAAAGTCCTATCGAAAAAAGTTAAATGGCAAAGTTATAGGTAATGAAAAGATCTAAAACTTTTGTATTTATACTTTTTTCACATAACCTCAAAATTTATGTGAAAAATTCAAAAAAACAAGTTTTTGGTTTTTTATTTTTATCTTTTACAAAAATAATTTTTTTTTCAAGGAAATTTGGTGAAAACTTACCTTATTTTGAATTAATATCGAAAAAACACCCTAATTTTCAATAGAAAATTCACCCGTCAAAATATCAGCTTTTTTCAAAAAGTTGGTAGGTTTTCTGTTCGTTAAAATCTCTACTTTCCGATGGTGAAAAAAAAATATGTTACCATTGTAAATTTTCTCAGAAAATGTAAAAACTCGCATTCGAAGAAGAATTATCTTATCTTCAATTCTAATCACTTATCCATTAGTTTTTGTCTTTTTGATGGCATATTAAAGAAATAAATGTCAAAATGTATAAAAGTATATTATAAATCTATTAAAAATGTTAAAATATATAAAATATATACAGTAAATATATTTTTAATAATTTAAGAAAAACCGTTTTTTACCCTTCCTCCCTCACCCCCATCCCCTTCCCGACCTCAGATCGCCCGCAATTTATTTTTCCTTTCATTTTTATAATATTCCCCTCCTATTCTAATGGGTTTCATCCTACTATTATTATTTTTTTCACTTTTTATTATTTTTAAAGGCTTCTACCCTGGTCTATTATACACTCGCATTAATAAGACATATTAGATACTGCTACGACAGTATAAATAGGTTTTGGCGTATTGAGGTTACATAAATGTGATTAAACTTTCAAATAACATGACTATAATATGTACATACAGTAATAAATAAAAAGCAGTTTGGACAGAGAATGGTCTTATTAAAAATATATAGATGACAATACATGTTTTGCAATTAATTAAAAGCTTCAAATCAATGCTCAAAGTCGTCCATTAACTTGTTTGTAGTATTAGATTAATAATAAGGCATTAAGGCATAAAGATTTCAATTAGGTCTAAGGTGCGCTTCTTTTAATCTTGACTTAACTTTTAATTTTTAATTTAAAACATGACAGTTGAAGCAGTAGCGAACGAGTTTGCATTAAAGCAGAAACTTAATTATAAGTGTCATGGGTGTCTTAATAATTTAAGCCCCGAGCTCACAATCCACTTATCTCTCTCTCTCTCTCATGTCCTATAACCCCTAGGTGGGGCAGAGGGCGTCCACAGCGAGTCTCCATCGCGTTTTCACTTATGCCTATTCATAATTTGTGTGATTATAATCAAATCTACTACCTACCGTTAACGCTTTTAAAAATATTGTACCTTGTGAAAAACTTCTATCAACATATTGTTAAAATAAATGTATTGTAATACCTATTTGAGGTTTTAGTGTTTTATACTTTTATAGATATCAGATTAAAAACTGATACTGAATTCTTATAAGTAATTAGTGAAAAGCCACATTTTCACTGTAAGCTTATTTAATAATAAATAGTACGTGCGAAATTGTAAATATTTTTTATATTGAAGATATGTAAATACTCTTACAATCTAATATTATTGCTTTTGCGATTTGGAAAGTAACCTGAAATATGGACGTGAAAACACAACCACACAGCATTAACAGCAAAACAACTTAAACCTCAGTTAAGTAATTATGTATTTTAATTATTACGTCACTAAAATCAAGGTTTTTTAGTTCACAGTCTAATATGGCAGGCTACTTGAGAATATATGATTTTTTTGTTTGAAATATATACAACTCGCAACAACTCGCTCCTGTTACTTTTCATATTTGAAGATAAACAATATTATATTCTAATTATAAAAGACCTTTAATGTCCGATGAACAATACTGCTTATTCTAAAATGGCATATTTGGATGATTTGGATTTATTACCTACGTAAGTTGGTTATTTAGTAGTGAAACGTCATCCTGTTTACTATAGCATTTCCCGACCTATCCTAAGATTAAGCCTCTAGCTTCGCGTTTTGAAATGCAGAATTATTATAATGAAAGCAAAAAATATATATACCTAAGTATTTAAATAGTACCTAATTAGATTTCGGTTTTATTTGCTTTCATTTCATATAGAGATTATTTTATGGTTACAAGTTAATATATTATCTGTGCCCGACACACGCTGTAATTTTAGGTCTAACGTGCTCGTATTTTCTTTTTTTACGGTTACCCGCTAGGCCTCTATCAAAATACAATTAAAACAGCTTTCCGTAATAAGCTTACGTGCACTTTACTAAAAGCCGAGAGGTCAATGCAGCAATTAATTTGATCCAAGCTTTCAGGTCCGTAGTGACAAAGCCCTAAATTGAAGCTATGTTTGCGCGGGTCAATGTGTCATATTAGGTCACACGAAACTCGGTTACTGAACCAATCCGACAATATACAGGCTAGACTTGACTAAGTCGTCTCTGTGATGCTTTTGGCTTCTAATCTAGATTGCCCTACTTAAATTAATAATACCTACTGACGTATTTTGACATAAAAGTAACTCAATAATTTGGCATGTTACATCCGATGGTTATCTACTGCGTTGGGTTCAGAAGTCTTAGCGTCGATACGAGCGATCAAAATTTTTAAAAAGTAATAAGTAAGCTGTGTTTACCCCACTTAAGTATTTAAATATTAGTAACATTGTGTATATACTGAACTCTTATAAGTAAGTATATAAGACCTATTTCATATTTACGAATAATCTTCGATACATGTTCAGCCAATTGTGACTAATTCACATATATCCTTAAAAATGATTTCAGGCACTTGTTGTGGTTTATTCTTGCAAAAAGGAGATTATCGGTAGATTGTGGATCATACTGTAGCAAAGATTGAGTTGAACGACTTAAATCCGGGAAACGCGCATACACTCAAGGATCGAGCCTTGTACTTTAATAAAGAAGGGATTTGGTACGAAAACTTAAAGTTTACAAGCAACAGAATTCTTACATACGATGTAATAATAATTAAATTTCTTTAAACCTTTTAAGTTCTAGTAATATTGCTTCACGAAAATCAGGTTAAAATTCAAATAACTATAAACGCCAGACCCGTCTGCCAATGCGCACCATTGGGCAAGGTCTCTTGTCCTACCTGTCAAATATGACCAACCTCATACAGAAAAAAAAGGTTTGACAAATCTAAAATGGGCTTTAATTTGATAAATCAAATAAACGAAACAATGTTAGTATGTGTTAACTACACGAAGTGATATAGTTGTGGAGGAAGGATGTGTGAAGGTTGTGAGCTTCCTTCGACCTGTCTTACCACTGCCTTGAAATTGAGAAATTGTATATAGGCGTAGCGATTGGCATAACTTCGATAGTCGGACCAGAATATGAGATAGCAATAAACGCTATCCTAACAACTGTAATTTACTAATGAAAACACTACGTCTGGCGGTTCTGGTATGTTTCTGAATATACTCTTAATTCATTTTCTAAAGAAACTGAATAAAACGAATATGTCAGCGGAAATAATAAAAGTGGCTAATACATCCACCATGCAAAGCTTAAATAAAATAAAGGTAATAAAACAAAGAATCGGTACAAAAATACACGATTTATTCATGAGTATTGATTTCTATTAAATTAAACATAAATTTTCTCTTATTACAAAGAGATAAAAAAATATAAATTTAACTTAATAGAAAAGTCTTAGCACAATAAACATTAACGTAACAAAATAAAAATAAAACATGTGCATCGATGGACGCTTTCAGTGATAAAACTCCTAGCCTAAACACATTGGACTACACTGCAATAAACCCGATCATTTTATACTTCACATATTCAATAACTTATATTGACATTCTTTTCAATGATTTTAACACTATTCCTTATTTATATCTAAATGAAATGGTCACTTTTAACTATAAACCATATCTTTGAATGGAATGCGATTAGATAACATTCCTAACATTTTTAGAGCGTCTTTTAATTCAGTTGCCACATTTACTGTAACAAGTTCCACACACATATTTCGTTAAACTAAATGGCGGACAGTCATAGTTTTCGTATCCTTGAAAGCGTTGCCACCTGTGCGATTTCAATAATACGGAATTGACTTAGTACCACAAGTATATCTGATCTAGAAACCTATACTAAATAAATAGTATAAGTTATATATTACTGATTAGATCAGTAAGCACAAGAAAATGGTTTACACATTTAAGTTACTTTAGTCAGAACTCTTCTGTCCGTATTACTGAAAGTGTTCTTTTAACATAAATAAACAAATTCTATGCTACTGACTTAAACTAATATAAAAGAAGAAAAAAAACAATATTCGGTAACGTAAATAAACTGCCGAAGGCACCAGATTATTCTTGAGATTTTATTCCGTTCAATATTATTCAGGCTTTTAAAACAGTATTGACAATAACGGCTTCTTTGTAAAAAGATGTGTATCTTTAAATTATGAAAAATATAGAAAATGTTTTTAATGAATTTGCGTTATTTTTGTTATTTGTTCAGTGATGTCGTGTCGTTCAGCAAAATTTACATCGTTGCCTGGGTGTCAGCCTATTTTTTCATAGACTACAGTGTAAACGTATTTTTACTTACTCTAAATTTCCTTGGCAAGAACATCAAAATATAGCAATTATAAAAATCACACACTCAGTCGATAATATGAGATAACACCGTCTAACGCATTTAGTCGGAACTAGATATCATACTTAAAAATAAAGCAGTTTACGCTGAAAGGGCTGCATAGGCACTACTCGTCAATCAAATACATAATTTGTTACGTAAATTTCGATCCAAGCAAATTTTAAGATGAACCATGATCTGCCGATTTCTTAGTGCGCTACTCTCTATCATTCCACTTTGCTGGATGGCCTTTTTTATCCTTTGTGTTAGCAATAATTAACGTTGCCAGTGCAAACATAGCATATATCCCACTTATTCAATAATATCAAACTGAGATTACGTAACCTAACTAAGCCTCATAGTTCATATAAACTCTAAATCTAGCTGAAATATTCCAAAATTTAAACTTAAATGAAAATTGATCTCATGACTAAATATAGTCAGTCGTGAATATTGCTGTCAATCCTGTAATAAGCAGATTTAAGTTCTATTCGAATATCTGTTTGATAAAAAAAACGATAAATAATTATGGTAAAATAAAAATAATGATTAGTTTAAATTTGCATTTCAGAAAGCACCTTTTAACCTGTCGTATAAAACAAATTGTTTTAAGGCAATATTATGCCAAAACCTACATGCCTATAAAGCACTAAAGTAGTACGTATGCTATTCAAATGACATAAGATTCGCAGGTAAAGGCTGGACCATTTTGTCCGTTACATTATTAATTTGAGATACCCACTGTTTCGCTGTCGCTTCAGAACCAGTCCTGTGAAGATAAATTATATAGAATTAGTACATAACACAACTGTTTTATAATAAAGAATCAGAAGAAGAGAAACAGATCTACGTTAGATCTGATTCGTGATTCTTGTTATAAAATTTTTAAATGTTTCATGTAGAAGTAAAAAAGAAAACCATCAAATTGATTAACTACAGATATCCAGTGTTTTCTAGAAAAAAGTGTATTACCGAGTAAGTGACATACTACGTGACATTCCTAATGATAAAATATTTCACGAATAGAGTACGTCCAAATTATATATAATTATATCAACGTATACTTTGGCGTGCTTGACGACTGACATTCGCATAATGTCACTAGTTATACATTAAATCCTATATTTAATAAAGAACCAAGGGCCAAAAAGTCGTGGATCATACGCAACTAAGGGTTAGATGGGGTGATGAGACCTAGTCTAAGACTTGCTATTTATGGTTGTATATTAGCTGTATTGAAATGGTATTAATATTTACGAAATAAAATTTTCTCAAATCATAACTTAATGTTTACTTCGGACCCCACTGTGAAAAATAAAAATTTTCTACCGAAAAGTGAGCCTGTATTACAAGTTTTGGCGAATTTAATAAAGATTCTTAAGAAATTTTAAATATTTCACATTAATAACATTTAAATGTTATTAATGTGGCCATGAGTGGCTTTAGGACGTAAAAACCAAACTGTATGGTTATAACATATAATTACTAACTTACAATTTAAACCTGGCACTTACTTGAACTTGTATATTGTATGGGCATTCCTATCGAGGAGTTGAAACCCATCGCTGGCATCATTTTCCAGCCACATCGCCCTCCATCCCGCGTGAAGGGTTAACACTTTACATTTATCCTTACTAAAATCCGTGCGACACGTTCTATAATATAAAAATAAACATTCTAAACACGTTAAATCGGTCACCCAATCAGTTTTTTTTCTTATTAATCTAATTTATTGGTCAAATAAATTAAATATTTTTAAATCGTTAATGCTAATTTGGTAATTATGATCATAAACACTATAAGAAAGTGAAAACTAAACTATCAGATAAACGCATAATTACCCTTTAAACGACTTAGACGCGTAGAATATTAGTATATTTGCCGTGATTTGCAGCCAATATCTTTGCCAAGAGGACAGAGATATCTTCCTTCCCTCTTTTACTAACGTTTTGCGTCGCACGTAGCTTTGGAAATCGCATCCAAATGGCTCTGATGTTGACGGATCACTAAAAACGAGTGTAATGTTTATAATTGCATTCCCTAAATCATTGACCTGTTTTTACTATATTAAAAAAAAAGTTAAAATGTCAGTCTTCCCTTAAACAATGAGTAATTTTAATCGTTGTTGAAGTGAGAAGCTTAAAAAGGCTTACTTTAAAGTTAGTGATTATCTATTTGATAAAAGAGCCTGGGACTTGTGCTGGGCAGGCTACTTCAAATAAATTTGCTATATTTGTTTTAAATATTGTAGTTGTTTGATGATTTGCTTTTTTTTTAAAAAGAGTACCGAGAGTTTTTTACGCCGGCTTTTTCTTTCGGCCAATACCCTCTGTCTTCTTTGCCGATGAGTAGGGATGCCAACAGGCTCGAATTTAATGACGTGGAATAAGTGATACCATGATGATCTTATGTTCCAAAATAAACGTATTTTATTTTTATTTTAAAGCATCTCATGTTCAACTACTATATTGGATAAACAAATCAAATTCTATAAAAAAAAATATTTTTTCTATAGTAGCCTATGAACTTTTCAGCCCACCTAATATAAACCCTAAAAACTCGTGCTTCACCACGAAATAAATAGCCGCATAAAAACCTAGGTTTATTACACTGTCAATCTTTTGACAAAATTACGATTTTAACTTTTAATTTAGCAATATTAAGTGGCGTGTGTCAGGCACAGGCTGATCACCTACTTGCCTATTAGATTGACAAATAATCTTTAATCAGATACAGAAATCCGAGTGTCAGGCTTAAAAGGGTTGTAGCGTTTTTGATTTATTTATATATTATATATATCTGATAAAAATAATCATAATTTATTCATAATAATCATAATATATGTATTGTAGACGTTTCGTCATATGAAAAACAAGCATATCCACTACATTTAATTATTTACATTACATTATTAACACTACATTAGGTTAAATATAAAATATTAAAACTAACCTAAAGGGTAAAGACTCCGATATTTTAGCAACAACAGAGCTCGGAGATTCTAATAATGTGTCATCTAGTAAATTAACCGATCCAGCCGGCGTTTTGCCATCCTTATCTTCGTGTTGTCCCTTGCCGAATATGCTGCAAATACAAATTACTTAACTTCTGCTTAATAATATACTACAGCGGGCGTAACCATGTTACACCAGCTGTACCTTGAAGCGTCTCTCTCGTTCAACAATTTAATTAAATAAAAATATAGCAAAAACAGAGAAAATTGGTATGTATATATGTTCAGCGGTTTAGGCGTTCGGTAATAAGACAATACAGCTAGAAAATGTAGTTTTTGTAATAATGTTTTGCATAAATAGGAACGTCAGAAGCTTTTCATTTGGTTGAACAAAAAAAAATTATATAGACCTATTTTAATTTGCGAGTTTAATATTTTGGATTCAATTCAAATACAACTGTGAAATTACCGGTGCCTACGAGGAAAGCACCGTTTATACCAGCACTTTGAATCTCGTGAATTGTAATGACTTGACATTAGTTTTAGCCGTTTTTATTAGATTTGTGTAAATTAACATAAGTAATATATAAATGTAGTGTTGGCCTATTGGCTCCAGCGTACGACTCTTATACCTGAGGTCCTAAGTTCGATCCCCGGCTGTGCACCAATGGACTTTCTTTCTATGTGCGCATTTAACATTTGCTCGAACGGTGAAGGAAAACATCGTGAGGAAACCGACATGTCTTAGACCCAAAAAGTCGATGACGTGTGTTAGGCACTTGAGGCTAATCACTAACTTGCCTATTAGATTTAAAAATTGATCATGAAACAGATTCAAAAATCAAAGGCCAAGACCTAAAGAGGTTGTAGTGCCACTGATTTTTTTTTAATTGAATATATATGAATATTTAATTGGAGTATCTAATCGCAAAAAAAATATTTTATGCGATTAGTACTGCATAGAAGATATTTTATACTAAAGTGAATCGCAATTTTACTGTACATTATTTGATTATAACTGTAACAATTAAACCTTATATATCTAAAGCGACCAGTTCAAATGAAAAATGATTCTCAATGAAAATAATGAAATTATTCAAAAACGGGCCTGTATTATTTTAGATTATTCGTTACAAATAAAATATAATAAATAGACATATGATGGTTTCGAATGGTGCTATGCAATTTTACATCAAGCCCAGTAGCTTCCTGTATTGTTCAAGAAAAGTGATTACAACCAAGAATATTAGTGTGGAATTAGCTAATAAGAGCTTATTAAAAAGAATGCAATACAGATGCTTGAAAGTGATGCATGCATTTGAATTATTGAATATTTCAAGACATAACCATATTATTCAAATAAATAACTTTGACAAATTTCTATGCTACTTTTGATTTAATCCTTTTATAAAGTTTACTTAATTTTTTCACTTAATTTTTTCAAAAACTTTTTTGATTTAATTGTAATTGAAAAGCTCTAAAAGCAATATAATATATATAAAACATAACGCAAATAGCAATAACGGTATATAACATTATTGTATGTGCCGTGTCTCGTAAACCCCCTTGTAGCCAATCATGTCCTAAAAAGCTAATCCTCAAGTGAATATTATTCTAAAAATAAAGCGCCTAACTACTCAAAATACAATTCCATTCTCTTCACAGACTAGAAGCATGCTAATTTTATTAAAGAGTGATAGAGTGCCAACTAAAATCCGTTGTGTGATAAGGACAATTATAAAAATTTGCATAAATTATTTAAATATTAAAACTTAATTTAGCTAATTGCACTTTATAATTAAAGTATTTTAAAATAAACGATTCGCTTTCTCTTTTCTCTTTCGTCTCCTTCTATAAAATTGTGTTTCCGTTGAGATGAAAGGAGATATCCTGTACGGTACTTTAGTTTAGGACTTATTTATATACTAGTAAATTTTACAAAAAAATAAGGAAATAATGTAATAATTACTATACAGCATTCGAATTATATCCTTTTTTCATTTCTCTCTTCTGCTCGTTATTAATAAGGACAATTAAAATACACATAATTTTTTATGACTAACAGAATTTAAGTTTTTATTAATAAACATTTTTTGCTTTATTTGAAATGTAATAATTATCCTCATCACACCTCATCATCCCTATAGTATGAAGGCACTTATCGCTTCTTTAACGACACCAATGCACAGGCGTATACTATAGTCGACTCACCCAACACCAAAATTGACCTTGTGAAAATTTCTTGGCAAACTCGCGCTTCGAAACCTATTCGATAGTGGTCGTGTTAATATTTTTTAGACATATTTGAATTTTAAGATCAAAGTAGTCAATATTTTGCCCGTCAGGTTTCCTGATTAGTAATATAAAAAATTGTCATCATAATTTTGTGTAAGTAAGTTTGTGGGCGAAGTGAAATCAAGTCTTATTTTAAGTGTTTTGGTAGATGAATTTAAATTTACCTCTATCTGCAAAAATAAAGAAGGTTACTTTACCTTTTATCACTTTGGCTTCTAAACACATGTTGAAATGACATGTTGTCTTAGTAGAAGTTGATTGTGACGAAATATTAACCCGATTGAAATTCATATTTTACGTAAATATCAAAGATTAACATGTACACAGCATAACACTTAATAATTTATATAAATCAGGAAAACTGTAGGGCATAGTGACCATTCTCAACAAACTTCTTTCAGACTACAATACTATGATTATGTCTCGGGTACGTTACACTGAACATATAAAGAGTTAGTTTTCAAACATACATTTTTAATTTAATTTTAGATATCTAACTAAATAACTTAGTCAAGTATGAATTACTATATATTTATAAATATTTTAAAAACCACTCTTAATACCTTCAAAACGTTAATTCTATGTAAACCTCCCGAAGAAGACAATTGGCCAAACATATCTTTTTAAAATATTAAAATATTAAATAATAAAGTATTTTTAAATATTTTAAGTGTAAACAGTAGCTAAGCTAAAGGGTAAGGGAAGTAAATTACAGAGATATTTGGCAAGGAAAAGTGGTCAATATATAAACACATTATTACACATACTACCACACATAATGATATGAAAAAAAAGTTGTATGTGATAGGAGACATAGCAGAATAGACTTAAATTCTTACCCTTCGAAAAGATAAACGAAATTGACGGGGCTGCGCGGCATAAAACAACATCGCTATACAAAAATTGTCTTAAGACATAATGTCTATATCGAAAACAAATGTATATAAAAGCACTTTTATCCTTAATAAGTAAGTCACTTGATTACGCACTCAAACTATAAAACAGCAAACAAAACAGTCTATGAAATTATCTGTGAAACATAAATTTACCAAATACCTTGCTCATTAATCGCTCGCTCTTTAATATTAAATAAACAGATACCAAATTTACCCAATACATGTACACCTTAAGGACAGTCGACACCGTCGCAGGCGCACTAGTATCTTTCCTCACTGAGGTGCGTATGCTTTTTCTGTATAGTACACTACACTTAATATAAAGATAGTTGTTTTTTTTATAGAACAGAGAGCAAAAGCCTCATCTTATATTAAGTAATACCGTCGCCGTAATATTGGTACATTTCGTTCTTTAGTCGTATTGGTCCGTTAATATATACATAAGTTTTTATACATTCAGCAACGACATTATTTTCAAATAAACAAACTTTGTTCAAAGTAAACTTACTTAGATCCAAGAGATCGGCTTTTCCTATGTGTTGGAACAAATTTCCCTTGGTTATACGTCCCCTGTATTCTCAGGGATCCTGATCCAAGTCTATGTGATGGAGACAGAGTGAATAGATTTGTCCCCTGGGCTGAAACTTCCTTAACGGACTCTTTCGAGCCAGAGCAACTTCCGACGGGAGATGGCGGTTCCAATTTTAAGGACAATCTGAAAAAGAAAAAATTTTTTGTTTGTTATACAATGAAATGCAGTAGATATAATTTATGAAATATGTATAATACTCACTTATATTGGTCATCCTCTAAGAACTTTTGGAGCTCCTCAATATAGCGAACGCTGTTAAGAAAGTCTGCTACGTGTGGCACTGGCTTTATATCATATTCCGATTTCTGGTACCTCTGCACTGTTTCAAGGACAACCCCCATTTTGGTTTCTCTGTGGGGGGAGCCCAGGTGTAGGGGATGAGCCATGTCGATATATACTAAATCTGTGAGGAATATACCTGGAATAATAGTTTGTATTAGTCTTATTTTTCCTCAAATAAAAACTGAAAACCTTATAATGAAACAATTAAATCCTGAGCAGCTTGCTAGGTAGGATGTAAAATAATTATTGAAATGGATGTAAAAGTGTCAGGAGTATTTGTGTAGAAACAGTGTATATGAGGATGGAAGCTAAATACCTAACAAACCTACAGATTTATGGATCTGTAGGACCTAAGTAGTTAATAAAATATAATGTAAACGGAATGTCTGCACTAAGAGAGGTCAACAGACGGGTCGGATCAGAGTATCAAGGACCAAGGTATTGGGATTTTCTCGAATAATTAATAAGACGGCAATATTCGAATTTGATTCATTGTTTATTGCCAGTTCTTCTCTTCCGTTCTACACTCTTGATTTGAGAACTGTCAGTTAAATTAGAATCATTTAATGTATATTTCTTTTTTTTGACGTTCATAAGTGTACATTATGTTACCTATATGAATAAATAAATGATTTTTGATTGATTGATTTCTGTACAAAATTACAGTTTATTTACTACTTCATATTATATTCACACTTTTATAATATTATTCTCGTGAGCTGTTTGTGTATCGCGCATCTTCAACTATAAAAGTAGGACAACCGCATCAGCCGAGTCAGCGGTTGGTAAATGTTCAAATTAAATGTAAACAAAGCCAGCGCGATACAAAACTCAGTTTTGTATCGCGCTGGCCGGACATACAATGACCACTATTTAGGCCTTGACTTGTTTAGGTTATCGCGGAATGTGATTAAAAAGTGTATTAAGAATATCCATAGCGCAAAATCACCTACATCATAAGCACACCCTACATACACACCATCACTTATATACCCACACTTTTACACCATTACACAACACAACCAATTTAGGCTTAATTAATAAAATTAAATCACAATTAGTTAATTGTATTAAATACTTTGTTTGTTTGTTCCCTTTTATAAATCTTTTTGTTGTATAATGTTAAATGTATTCCATCTGTGGCAATATTCTCAGTGTATTTGTTTGTAATTATATATAATTTATGTTAGCTATAGGAGTACTAAATAAATAAATAATAAATAAAGCCTTTTTAAGTCTACAATAGCCGTATTTTGAAAATACTAATTGAAACAAACTCTTCACTATAGAAATACTTAATTCTCCAAGTAGTGTTTTCAACATACCAAGTACTCGCAGCCTATAAAATATTTTGTGACAACACATATTTATTTAATATTTGTTCATTGTTTGCAACTTAAAATAAGTTTGATAAAAATATACAACGTCTAGGCTTCATCCAGTTATGGTTTATTTAAATGTTTGTGAATAAAAACTAACACGTTTCCCTCCACAAAAACAACGTTATACAAATAATATTTATCAGGAATAAATACTCGATATTTATCCGAGGGCTTGTATAATTAATAGTAAATAATGTTGAAATGAGATGAAAGATAACTTGTGGCGAGGATGGAAAAATTTGAAGGAAGCCTTCACTCCGTCGGAGGTCGAGTACTTAATTTACTGAACTAAATAGTATTACTCGAATAGAGTCAATTTTTATTTTTTATTTATCTATCATAAAACGATACACTCTAAGTTTATGAGGAGTAGTTTAAGCGTACGTATTTATATCAACTTTCAGATAGAGCGATTCGCGCACAAGGCTAATTAACTTTACAACAACAATTATTATTATATTGTAGGTGTATATTCACTCCAATTATAGGCTATTTCATGCTACCTTTATTGTGCTTTTCGCATCTTGAAACATAAATACTTCGTTTTCTATCTCACAAAACCATAATTTGTCTTTCGCACCACTTCTTTTTTCAAAGTGTCATAATTTTTTAATTGTTGTTTATAATATGGATAAATGTGGAAGATATGGATAATAAGTGTCTTGATATACGTCTTGGCAAAATACATATTGTGAAAACTTACCAAGATGGGGAATACAGGGAAGTCGTATCGAGTGCATGTATTTTCGAAGAGCCGTCCAGTTGTCCTTTTCGCCAAATAGCTCGGCCATACGATCGAATTGCTGTCGGTCTTTTTTCGATAGGCAAGACCACGTTTTTGTCAACCTTAGATTTGGTAAATAAGATATCACATTCATTTTGCTTGTTTATAAATAAATAAATAAAATATATTATAATTACCTAAAGTAATAACAACTTTAAGTATATTCTTAAGATATAAGTATATATAATAAGTAACATTTATGGAAAATACACCTCACGTCAAATAACAGTCGCATTGAATATTTATATGTACTATATGTATCTACTGATTACTCAAATCCTTAAAGTCTTAATAACTGACCAGTAGCATAAGCACAACAATTAGTTTCATGTTGAATCAACAAAACGAGATGTTATTTGGTTTCTTTAAATCTGCCTTTTCCTAACATGTTGTAAATTTAAATAAAATTTAGAACAAAAATCATTCACTTCTTAAGGCACAAATATGAATTTTGTAAACCTCATACATTTATCCTCACCTGAATATACTAGCGCTGTGTAAAGCTGATATGACAGCGAAGAGCGAATGTAAATTATTCAGATCGTAAAGTTTCTTAGCGACTTTAATGAAGTGAGCCAACGTCTCAGCTCGCGCTTTCGGCGCTTGGCCATTTAGGATTTCTTGAACGGTCCAAAAACTTACCTATATGTGGAAATGAATAAGCATTAAGAATCATATAATCTATAACTGTTAATATCTACACCCTCTGTCTTCTTTGCCGATGAGTAGGGATGCCTACAGGTTCAAATTTAATGACGTGGAATAAGTGATAGCTTGATGATTGTATGTTCAAAAATAAACTTTTTTTTATTTAATAAAAAGAGACATTACAATGTTAGTTTCTTGCCCGCTCTACGCCCTTGACTTGCGAACTGGTAGTAAATGTAAATTTACAATTAATTTAAATTTTTTGACGTTCATAAATGTACTTGTTTACCTAGATGAATAAAGATATTTTGTTTGTTTGTTTGTAAAAAAAATTTGGTCCTATTAAGGACCGTCGTGACTGTACATAAAAAGCAAAATTCAAATCGAGTAGGTTTCCTAAGTATAGCAGGGAAAAAAATAAAAACTCACCCTATTAAAACGTTTAGTAAAGGCAACAACATTTGGTGCGACTGTCGCTTTATTCGATTTCGTCCAGCCGCACGTTATCAGTTCTTCAGGACGTATAGCCTTGAAACAAACCAAATCATGTATAGAGAGCTGATTGGCTATATCTTCCGGCGATATCTGCATAGCTGAGCAAACCAAGTTATCCCAATGGCTAATAGTTGCTGCTGCAGGGAGACTGCTGGTTTTATAGTGGTATAGTGGATCGTTTTGCCGGCTTGCAACTGAATCGCGAAGACTGAAATGAATGAATTTATGCTTTAAACTATTATTTTCGGTTTAATTAAACATACAACAATAAGTTGTATGTTTCATTATCTGTAAAGTGTTGTCAGAGGTAAAACACCAGAACAAAAATTTTTGTTAATTTATTTTATTAGTAAATAAAAATCTGAATGTAACATATATGAAACCCTTAAAACTTCATACTAATGATGTACATACACAAGTTTTTAAGGGATCATCCTAGTAGATTATATTATACTTGGACTTAGGATTAAGAAACCTGCTCACCCATAATTATAATAACAGGCACAATCATCATTTGCAGATTTTGAGCCATTTACTGTGTTTTTAGCCGTGCCTTGTTTACAAGCAGGCTTTTCCTCAAGTGGCCAACTTTCTTCATCTTCATGCTGAAACCATATAAAAAACAATAAGCATGACGGATCATGACCTGCACATGTGTGGTGTATTTGAGGTGGTAAAAATATAGCAAAAAAATTTATTATATAATCCAATCATTTTAATGAATTACATTTCACTTAAAAATAGTACAATTCATATATTTGAAATAGGAGATTTGAAAAAACATGTATATCTTACAAAACTCCATCACATTTTAGATATTTATTATGACAGAAATATATACACATTATCAAATCAATACATCTACATTAGTTATTGCATATGTATCACACATTACAAGGTTGATATAGATAAATAAACATTTTAGCTGACAGCAGAATTTTAACATTTTACAGATAGCATTAAATTCGCCTTTGCCAATTTATTATTAATATATTGAAATAAGCTTGAATGGTGTCCATTCTAACTTAGAAGTTATGCATATTTATGTCATAGGTTTTTGCTATTTTTTTTAGCAGATGAAATCACTGAGTGACAAACACACTGTCTAACATATAAGCAGATTTTTCAACACATTTCATGTTTTTTACTAAAAATGACTTCGCAAATGCACTGATATATACAATTAGAACTACATAAGCAACATTTACATATGAATACATTCTTTTTATATAATAAAAATACAAAACAACAACAAAGTTACAATAAAGTTGTTAAAAATTTAATTCAATAAATTCCTGTTGAAAATACAATAACCAATAAAAAAAACTCCTTGAAACAGTTTCATAACATTTATGAAAATATTAAAAATTAATTATTACTCCTAAGCTTGGAAAATAACTTAAAATTTTACCTCCACAATCCGCAGCACCGCCAGACTGTCACTTAAAATGTCCCTAGGCATCTCTGCCTTTTCTGCATAGTTTAGTAACTTAAACAAAATAATCTGCTAAATTACTCCAGATTGCTTCATCACAACCATCTTATAATTTGCTCTGAAAAGATGCAGACTTGAACATTGACAATAATCGCTTGCTAAATGATAAGCAATTTAACGATTTATATTTACTAATTAAATGATAACAATTGTTTGATTAGTTGACTAACAGTGAACTCTGAGTAAATGCCTGGTGGAAATTGATAATATTACAACGGAAACATGAGTAAGGTACTAAAAACCGCATAAAAATCCTTATCAATTTACAATTTATATTAATTGTAAATTGTAATGCTTATGAGGTACATACCTTTTTAAACATTCAGCTGGGTTACTCCCATTTAGTGCCGTATAAATTAAATTGTGTGAAACTGTCAGCACATTCGAATATTTATTTTATCAAGTTTACCAATGTTTAAAAAAAACGTTTATTTTGTGCAATATTGAATTATTCATTCCTTAAAAATAGAAAAAATAATACATATTTTGGCACTAATTAAGGAATAAACCAAAGGCACGATACCAGACTAAAAAAACATCAGAGCGAAGATAACTACAGACTATTATGTTACCTGATAAATTTTATTCCATAACATAGATTATAACATTTGGAACTTTATATTTGTAATACATATATAATTATATATTACCTATACTATATTAGAAATTATATTATATATTAAAACTTTTAATTCTATTCTGATTGCCAACAATTTCAGTGTTGCAACGGTATGAAAAGTAATAAATAGTGACGTTGCGAAATTATTCGATACGGAAATTGAATATTTCCGGATCGATTCCTCTGGTTTATAATAGTATATTTAAACAACTATTTCTTTAATAGAAACTAAGTTTATCAGGAATTTAAATATTTCTGAACGGATAATTTAGTTATGACGATTCATTTTATGTATGATCCTTATCATTACTTTTTCAGTAACAGTGAAAGCTTTTCGTGGACGAAAATATCCACGTCTTTTTGTGATGTACTTGGTTGAGGATCCATTTTGATGGAAAACCAAAACAAATAGATTTACTTAAAGTTCACAAAAAACTATAAACTATACTACAATAAAAAACAGAAATATTAACTTTTTATAAAATAAAGCAGATGTTTATAAATAATTATTATGAATATATATATAATATATAATCATCTCATCCAAATGATAGTGATGACGATGATTTATCGAATGCTCCGAGCATTTGAGCCATTATAATTCTATTTATATTTTAGCACTTTGACTACGACGAAACGAAAGCCTTACAAATTTTTCACCAATAAATAATATTACTAGCGATAATTTCGATCAATGCCAACTTAAAGAAGAAACATTAGTCAATTTTCTGTCACTGAGTTGGTATTGATTGCGAGTATCACGCGAGAGCATTACTTTTGAGAGTGCTCAATTGTGCGAAGCGTTGCTGTAGTTGGAACAATCAACGTCGAGCATTGTGCCGCATACTGCGCTCTAGTGCTGTAATTGGAAAACTACCTATGTCGTAGATAGAGTATGGACCTAGATAAGCTTCTAAAATAACAATAATAACTAAAGAGAGAAGACATTAACGTGAAATACTTAAGTGAAAGCGAAACAGAGTATCAGTTGTTCTGTCTCTATTTGCGTATCGGGTTTTATTTGTTTACCACCGAGCCCTTGGTGGTAAACAAGTTTTCACCGTATACTGATAAATCTGTGAAACCCAAGTCAAACCCATATTTTAAGACTGTATCATTATAAGAGGTGTATTTAAAGTGTAAGTCATGGTGAATTGATGCATAATTGGCTGTAAAAGCTATAGTGACTCAAAAGAACCAAACATAACCTTTCATCGGTAAGTAGTTTATTTTGTCACGACTGTAACTTTGTTCAAGAATTATTCATTCGGATGTGTATTTTGGTCAATAATAAGCAATCTTCAATTAATTAATATTTCGACACAACAACATTTCCAAACAAATGACAATTCCAAACATATTTTTCAGCGCAAACCGACGAAATTGCGAATCATGTTACCAACGTCAGGTAGTTGCCACACTTCGTGTCCATTGTAAATAGTTGGATTATAATATTCGCTATCTAACACGCTGTACGCTGATGCCAGGTCTATACCATAGTCCGTCTACGACCTATGTAATGTTTTTGCCACAGACTATTATGTATTATAGCTGCGGATAACCGTAAACTGCAGACTAGAATACGAATCATAAACCATTACCGAATAGACTTTTTTGGGATTTTGAGATTTCCGGTTGCTGGAAAATCATTTTCGATTTTTCAAAATTAAATTATACTTTGACTGAAAGTATATGCTTACAGAATTGATAAACAATATTTTTTTAAATTATTACATTTTAATAAAAAACGTTAATGTAATTCAGGGTCAGATATTATTTTTAAACAGCTGAAAGTACTGCGGTTGAGTAACTTGTAAACTGTTATGGCGTTTGTGTTCCCCAATACACAACGCATATTATACGTACCCTGTCTAAAATTAATAACTTATCATTAATTTCTTTGATATTTACTTAGACTAAAACATAAAATGGAAGTCCATTTCGTGTAAATTCTTTTGGTTAACTGTAAGGGCGTAGTGGTTTAAGGTTATGTTAACAATTTTTTAACAAGTGTTAAGTGAATTCCAGTTAAAACGAAGAATCTGTTTGTGTTTTTCTTTGTACAACATCCCTGAATGAATTTCTCACGGTTCCTTGATATACAATCATGGTGGGAAGTACCAAGCATTGCGTATTTCTGTTCATTATTTCGAACTGCTTTCAATCTTCTCGATTTTGACATTGAAGTGAGTATATATATAATTTAAATCGCATGATTTATATTGCTACACTTCCGAAATAACATTTTTATATATATTTTCAGGAACTTGAGGAGGCTCTCCTGACCGATGGTACTGAGGACTCTGGCAGTTCTTTACTCACAGAATTGATTGTACGACTTCTAAATGGTTGTCTTGGTAACAATGACATCTCAGCCTTTAATTATCAAGTGAATATTCTTTTCTAACTTTTTATTTGTTATATTTACATTCTTAAATTTTGATTCTGATGCTATTTATTACAGATGTATTTAAGACGCCTCTTTCGACAAAAATGTCAAGAGTCAGGCAGATACAACCCCTTCAATACTGACATTGATTTTCAATTTCTTCCCCTCAGAAGAAAAGTTGAAATCCTTTATGCACTATGTGACTTTCGATTGGATGCTGAAGATGTGTTTGATTTGTTTAAAAATCTTGAAGCAGAGAGTTTGAGAGTTGAACCTCTAGGGTAAGTTAAACTATTATTAAATTTGTCCATTTTTATTACAGAATTTACATAATACTTTACTTCACTTTTAAATGATTGTGACTTTAAGAGCTAAGAGTGATTTTTAAAAATTTCATGTTAAACTGAATGTTCTTACGGGATTCAAAGGTTGCGTCTTGAATGTGTAATGAGTTTCAGAACTATTATTAAGAAAACTTTTATAAACATATTATTTAACAAGAATTGTCTCATTGACTATTTTAATTACAGTTTGCTCTATTTAAGATAACTCATAACCTTTACAGATGGGATGACAATGACTCTGCTTACTGGTATTTCTATGGCACTAGATTATATAGAGAGGACATAAATAGAAAACCTAAGGCAAAGAAGAAAAAAAAGAACAAAGATAAAAAGAGGGGGTGGCTACATGGCGACGAGTGTCACGAGGATGAGACAGAAAGGGTGTGGCAAGTTGTTTGCTTTACTGAAGAGGATTGGACCAACCTAACACAAAAGTTCAGCAAAGCTACAAGCAAGATCGAGAAGGAGTTATTTAGATCTCTGTCCCAGAACTTTATGCCTGAAATACCAAGACTTTTTCATGAAAAAGAAAGACTTCAGAGGAAAAGGTCAGTGAGATGAGATTTATTTATAACGCTAAAACAAGATACTCTTCTGCATATATATATGAATAAACAAAATTTTGTACTAGTACTCTATTACAAGTGAACTGGCAATAAAATGTCTGCTGCTCTTTTTTTCTCTGCAACTATTACACAACACAAAGCAATTAATTTATATTTAAAAAGAAATATTTAGTCTTACATTATGTGAAAAGAATAGACAAACACATTCACTATCAAAGTGAATCACACTGGAAATACAAAAGAATAGAACACACTTATTTCAAGGTGGATATTCCTATTTCATAAATACACCTTACTCTGGTTGTCCAGTTGCTGTTAAAATGGACTTCATATTTGAAAAAGAAGAGCCGGTGCACCAATCTTATTAGTTACAATAAAGTTTTGATTAGAAAATTGTTTTGACATTATTGAAAAAATAACAGGTTCACTAAAAAGCCATGAGTGAGTTCTCAGAAAAAATCATAGTGAACTGTGTACTCATAGTGTATTCTATGCTGATAATTTATTAAGATCATTATTGTTACTATATCAGATGATATTGACAAGATTTATTGACTTTACTATCACAAGAAGCTTTGGTCATATTCCAAAATTTATTAGTCATTTTACGGATTTTTTTAGGATGTACTAAATCAAAACTGCACTAAAGTGTGTTGTTAAATAACAATGTTTCTTCGTTCTATTGATTGGTTATGCAATACCAAGAGTATTAAATGTATTTCGTTTTTTTAAACTATCCTGAATGAATACTACGCTAAATACTTATTGATTTCTATTTAAAGTACAATAACACTAAATATAATGAACATATGTTAACCACCGCATCACACATACCATGGTAGGGATAGATGGATTATGGGCTTCAGAAATGTGTAACTTTTTCGTGTGATAATTCCCTATTCCTGTAACTATAATGGTAATGCTTATTTTATTTATATTACCGCATGCCTCTTTTCATCTTGAATAGAAAATAGTTTTATTTTTTAGACATATGTTAGATAGTCTCGAGGCAGTGCCTCCAGATGTTTATAGAGGTTGATGTATGTTAATAAACCAGCAAACTGAAAGCATTGCCTGAGAGAAGAGAAACCAAAGTGTGGGGTAGTCACCAAGATCACATGATCGCATGCAAGACGTCATTTTAGTGTCAAAAGCCAGTATTTAAAAGACTGGATTGATTTTAAAAATCATATATTATCAACAAGCTGTTTTCTTTAAAAATAGGAAAGATATACACCACAGGTCAAAGAAAACGAATTGATTCTTTGGCTATTTGTTTAGATTTGTTAGAGATTTTTTTTAAACACAAGACCGAATACGCCTATTAGTAAAGGTAATCTATACGACCAATGGTGTTGTTTCCTCATTTTGTAAAGTAATACTCACTTGCAGAACGTGTCGAAACACGCTGGCCTGCTAGACTTACAATTATCGTCTAGTAAAAGTGGGTTCAACACCCAATAGGTTAAGAGTCCTATATTGTAATGATTTTAAAGGTTACTCGAATTGGCACCTAGGCGAACATCGAGTCGAGTTTTGGAGAAGATACGACAGAAGGAGGAAGAAGAGAGCAGCAAGGCGACTACCGACGTCGAAGTCTCTAAAGACTCCGACAGCATTGAAAGCCAAAACAGTGCCAGGCGTAATCGGGCTAAACGCCGGAACTTTTTGAGGTAGGTTAAACACGTATTTGATGAAAGTTTCAGTCAGTCACGTGATTAAGTGAGAGCGTTTCGCTACTTTTGTACCAGGCCTTTGTTTTATTAAAAGCAGCAATGTGGAAATATAAATGATTGCATTAGGCACAAATTCTACAATTATACTTTTGTCAATCCAGAAATAAGTACTATGTCTGGCTTGTCTGTCTAGGGATACAAAATTTAAAGTAAAAAAGCGTTTTTGGGGCTTGGCCCAGACATTTTTCGACAGTCGTGACTTACTAACGCCAACCGAATTTATGTCAAGTACCCTGGCCAGTCTAAGCGCCAATGAAGAACGTCGTGTAGTACATTAAAAATAAATACATTTAATATTACATGTCTTTGTATTTTATTCATTCAATATTAAATTGAATAGTGACAAATGACAACGATTTAAAAAAAGAAGAATTTAGTGTTTGGTCATAATTTTTTATAGCATAGCTTTTCAGCTATGTAAGAATTGATATTTATAGTATATGGAATACTATAAATATATATATTTATACAGTATACAATAAGAATAGTTGAATTCAGGTAACGAAACTGAAAATGTAGGATGCTGAAAAGTTGTCAATGGTGAATGCAGGAATACTTAACGACTATGTGCCAAACTACCCATGTAAAATACATGTAAAATACAATAAAAAAGGCGAATACAAATCTGTTTTACTAAGGGTATTGCAGGTATCATAGGTGTATCACAAAGACCATGCCATTCATGAGTGATTTAATATAAGTCATATATAGTACTGTAATATTAAACATAAATATTATAAAACCCTTTATTTCATACTTGTCTTAATATTTCCAGATCGAAATCTCGGATATCCACATCTGATAGCAGTGGTAATTCGGAGGGAGAAGAAATGCCTAGAGCCGTAAAACCTAAAAAGGGTACAAAGAAGTCAAAGATCAAAGAAGATGCAGAGAATAGTGCACCCCAAGAGCTCCCTATACGGACTGGACGGAAGACAAACAACTCACTTGCTTCAGCTACTTTTCAAAATGACCAAATTGTTATCCCGGACAATGATGAGCCGATTAACAGCACCAGGAAGAAACTTAAAACATCACAAATGTAAATAAAAGTATTATTATTCATTTTAAAGGCCATGTTTTAAGTATTTACAAAATTTTTATCTCAGGTTTGCTTTTAAAGTATTTAATGGGGCTTCTAAACGGGCCATGTTTTGCTGCAATGATGGCTGCAATACAGTTGCCCAGCAACATTGCAAACAATAGCAGCCACACTATGCAATATTGCAGTAATGTCCCGGCCATATAGCCAAACATGTTTTGTATAGCCACTTATGGCCGGTATTGCCCCGACGGGTTGCCGGGCGATTGCTAGGATCGAATTCAAGTGCAATATTGCACAGCCAGTTTTACTGTTGTTTCAGTCACTCTCTTTGTTATGGCACAGTCTACCCTTTTCTACGCGATATGTTGCTCTATTCTGTGTTTTGTGATCAGCTGCATTTTGACAACTACGTAAAATAAAAAAAATTCTTGAATAATTTATTATCAACGCTTATTTCTAGACTCAAATTGTCTACAGTTTCACGCCTATTTAAGTAAGGCCGAATCCACAATCTCTTCTTTTTCTGTTTGTTTTTTAAAACAATATAAGCTGCTGCCATTGTTGCTGGTATGTGTAGCCCGTTTAGAAGCCCCATAAAACAATCCAACATTATGACGAAACACTGATAAAATATATTGTAAATTTGGTGAAAACAAACTGAAATTAAGCTGCTTTTCTTAGATGTAAAATCCTAATGCTACTTATTGTAAAACAGCATTTAAAGACATTGGACTTTAATTCCTTATCACTTAGAGTCAGTGGGCAAAAAAACTAGTGTGCCCTAATTCTTATTTTCCATCCGTTATTTCATATGTCCACATTTGTACTAGATGTTTTAAATGTTTAGGTTGTTGAACCGTTCATGATAAATTGCTAAGGTGTCAATAGTAGTACAAATTATTTAATAATTGTTTAATATTTTAAACACAATTCACTCAATTCCAGATTTAGCCAAACTAAAGAAGATATTCAAACCGACATGTACAAAGTACTGGAACAATTGAGGAATCATCAAGATGCTTGGCCCTTTTTAGATCCTGTTGAAGAAGACTATGCACCAAATTATTACAGTATAATAAGACGGCCTATGGACCTCCATACGATGGAAGAAAGACTAGATAGTGGTCATTATATGGATTTTGCTAAATTTAAAGCAGACTTTAAGCTAATTGTTAGCAATTGTCGGCTTTACAATGGACAAGATAACGGTGAGTTTCTTATATATTCTATCTGTCAATCTGGTTCCATTGATGAGATTTTGAAAGAAGAAAGAATATGCTATGTATGATTTATCACAATGTTTCATCATTCTAAGAAATAAATAAGAAATACATTAAAATTTGTATTAAGTGATATAAAATATAATTATTTTGTTGGATTTAGTAATGCAATTAGCTTAAAGCATGTTAAGTATATGTCTAAAATTAAAGAGAGCTTAATTTACTCTAAAAATCATTAAGACATCATCACTTATTGGACCTTATAAAGGTCTGAAGTACACTTTAATACTCTATCCAATTATATCCAAAAGTGTGTTTAACGAAATTAAATAGATGGGTTAAAACAATGCAATCAGACTTAATATTTTTTTAAAGAATATACAATGATGGTCGACAACTTGCAAGCAGAGTTTGATCGATTGACGGAGAAGTATATGTATCCAGTATCTTCTTCTGACGAAGAAATAGCCGTAGAATATCAATTGCCGACACCAGCTCGTCGACAGAAACGTAAAGCTAGTGATTCGCCATCAAGAGTTGCAGGCAAACGGAAGAAACATAAATCTCAATCAGAAAGTGGAGGTACAGTCTTTTACTTTCTTTTTTATAATAATAAAGCCAATATATTTATATGTGTATTGCCCATATATTTATATGTATATTTCCAAATTAATTAAAAACCTTAAATAATTTTTTTATCTCATAACTATTCAACTAAAATTATGTTATTGGAAGCTCATGTAGCGTAAATTCCTCCTCTAGTTCACATGCTTTTCTATTTTTTGCCTTTCTTCTCCAGCCTTTACCAGCTACTTGAATTATTTCGTCGATCCATCTGTTCCTTGGGTGGCCTCCTTTTCTTTTTCTTAGGATTTCCTTTAGACCCAGTATCTTTTCCATCCAATTCTCACTCGCCGTTCTATTTCTTCTTCTTCGTTAATGTTACTGAATGATATTTGTTTTCCGAGGTATACATAGTTGCTTACGTATTCTAATGGCTTGCCATATAAGTTTATGTTGGTAGTTCTACTGTTTGTCATTATTTTGGTTTTATCTTGGTTCATGATGAACCTTACTTTTACGGTCTCCTCCAGTGTGTTGATCATTTCCTCTAGTTTGCAACGGCTTTCGGCAAGAATGACGATGTCGTCAGCAAACCTTAGGTGAGTTAGCCTCCTCCCATTTACTTTGATTCCATGTGCTGGCTTGATAACATAAATTTTATCAAAAGTAAGCTATAGTACCGTTATAAAAAGTTTTGGCGACAGAGGATCTCCTGGTCTTACTCCTCGGAAGATTGTTATATTTCTTCCTCTTTTTTCCAGTTAGATTCTGCTGGTATATTTTTTTATGGATTTTGCAGCCAGCGAGGGCTTTCCATATAGAATTATGAGAGATCGTATCAAAAGCTATAGCGTAGTCGATGAAAGCCACGTATAGTGGTTTGTTGAACTCTTTATATTTTTATATTGTTTGTTGAAGTGCGTGTATGTGGTCTGTTGTTGAAAAGCCCGACAGGAAGCCAGCTAATTCTAATGGTTAGTGGTTCTAATTTTTGGGGATAATCTGCTTTCTAGAATTGATGTGAATAATTTGTATACACTTGAAAGGAGACTTATAATTACCTACATCTTTTGGATCTCCTTTTTTGTTAAGTTCTAAAGGAGCTCTTCCATTGTTCTGGCGCCTTACTTAGTCTAGACTTTGTTAAATAAGTGAGTGAGTGGCCGTCCTTATATGCTGTTTTTAAGCCTCATTTTGTATCGTGTCACTTCCTGGACTTTTATCATTTTTCAATTTTTTAATGTGTTAAATTGTTTCAAAGTCGTCTATTGGTGGTATATCAGTATCTTGATCGGTTGTTTCACAGTAAAGAGATTTTTTCTTGAGCAAAAAGTATGCGAAATGTCAGTCTTTTCTTGATAGTGTTTAGGAAAATTCTGTTGCACTGTTTATCACGTCGTCTCTGGTTTTTGAATCTTTATTTTTAGTGTTTAGGTTTTGTATCCAATTTTTATGAGTTGTCAATAGTTTGTAGGGTTTTTTGATCTTCTATATTTCTGTAAGATATCTTCTATTATTTTATTTCTATAATTCTAGTAATCTGTTCTGATGGCTTTTCTTGTTGATTTAAAGAGAGCACATAATGCTTTTTTCTTCTCTGTAGTTTTTTGTTTCTCCGTTCGTTTTATAAACATATCTCGGGTACTTTTATTCATAATTTTTCCAACGGTGTCTTCGGATCTCTTTTGTGTTTTGTGCTTTTAGTGGCATACTCTTGGTGATGGCCTTCTCTAGTTTATTGTATAGTGTCTGAACGCCGGACTCATCGTCACAGACGTCCACTTGGAGATTCAATTCTTGTATGTTGTCTAGTTTTCACCACGTTTCCGTTTTCTCCACGGCTTTGAATTTACTAGACTGGACTAGTAAATCCAAAGCCGTGGAGAACATCTACGTTTCTTATTTTTTTGGGTTAGTTTGTTAGAATAAAATCTACCTCATTTGTTTTTCCATCAGGTAAAGGCTATGCAGGATAGCCAGGTCCATTTACGGTTTTTTCTTATTTTAAAGAATGTATTCATAATCGAAAGTTTGTTCTCTAAAGCATCTTGCAATAAGATTTGTCCTTGCTCACTTCGAGTTCCATAGCCGAAGTTTTTCGTTTCTTTTTAGTACTGAATAAAAACTAAAAAGGTTTAAACTTCCCTTACATCTATTAAATTTATTAATAAAAATAAATGTATATTTTCAGAACCTAAATGCAGTACATCTAGCATTATAGAAGACCAAGAACAAGAAGTTAAAAGCGATAACTCTGATAATAGTGACCAAGAATTGAGCCAGACAGTTACTGAGATGGACAATAACAAAGGTGAGGCAGAAGAAGATAGAAGTAATAAAATTTCGAAAGAATCTCGCAATGAAAAGGGTAAAAAACGCCATAGGCATGGAAAGCACTCCAAGGTTCATAAAAAGAAACAACATAGTTCCAAGACAAAGCATAGCAAGAAGCACAACAAAAAGAACGAAAAAAGTGGTAAAAAATCTAAACAAAAGAAAAGTAAACAAATAGAGCCTGAATGCACAAAACATAGTGATTCCCAGGAATCTCTGTCTAGCTCAAACAGTCGAAGTGCTAGTCCTCTGCCTTCTATTCACACTCCCACTCCGTCCCCCACTGAAGTTGTTGAACCAGAAACTAGTAAAACTAAGGCTAATCTAAATCAACCTCATTCATCAAAATGCCATAACGCAAGAGTCCAGTACCTTTTAGACAAATTTGATAAGTTTAAATTACCAGACCGTGCAGTAGCCAAACATATATGGAAACATCTTTTTGGGAACGAAAAAACAAAAAAGAATCTCATTGCACCAAAAAGGGACAAAAACCAAAAATTGCGCGAAACTATCGAAAAATTGAAAGCGAAAAATAAAAAGTGTCGCGACCCGTCTTTATTCACTAGCCTCTTTTCTCCAAGGAGTGGGAGAAGAGTTGAAAGAAAACCCGATTATAAGGAAGACAGTGACGAAGATGGCTCGGATAATGAGCCTCTCGAAAATGTTAAAGGAAAATGTAACAATAGGAAACTTACAAAAAAGTGTTCCTCAAAAAGTGAGTCAACTTCGGAGGCTCTAGAGGAAGCCATGAAGGACATCAGTAAATGGCTTGAAGATATGCCAGAAAAATCAGTGGGTAGCTCACTGGAAAGCTCAGCTCCTAGTGTAACTACAGAAGAACAGGACAGCAGCAGTCGTCAAGATTATGAGAGCTTACTGAGTGAAAAATCCACCACATCTAAAAAAGACTTCACGCGAAAACGTCAATCTTTACGTGAACTAAAACTTGTAAGAAAACGAGAAATACAACGAACAATCGATAGACTACAACCGGGAAAGAGCAAGGGAAATTTACTAACCAATTTTCCTAAAAATATTGAGGACTATGTTGAATATGGGGAGCCAAGCCAAAATGAAGAAACCAGTCCAAAGTTGAACCTCGGATCAGTTCTTCCTACAGTTAATTTTCAATTGTCTCAGGAATGCAGTATAAGAAATGTGTTAACTGAAGAATTACCCATTACATCCACTGAAACAGAAGCAACTGTAGAGGATTCTGATAAAAAAGAGCCAAACGAAACAGTGGTTCTTACTACTCAGAAGGATGAAGAAGATGAATGTGAACCATCTGTGTCGAAACTAAATCAGGAAAAAGCAACACCAAATTTAAGTGCTTGGTTTAAAGCTTTTGGTGCTCCTAAAACGACGGTACCACCTACTTCTGTGAAAAAAAAAAGTAATACTGATAATGAAGAAAAGCTGGTCAAGCCTGAAATAACAGAAGTAAAAGTAAGTCCTAAAATTAACTCAAGCAAAATTGACTCCCCAAATGATCCAAACTCTCCAAACCACGATGGGGGTGATAGTACAAGCGACACAATCGTTGTGCCACCTCCACTTCCAAGAAGAACCAGTACTGGTAGTTCGGTGTCAGAGCAATCATGTCTTAGTCAGGACTTAGACTCTCCTCGCCATCAAATGTCCCATACTTCTCCTCTACTTCGCTCCCCAGCCTCTCCGCGATATTATGACGGAGTCATAATTAATGGAACTGTTCGTGCCGGTTTTTACCAAGATACTACGTCAGTTAAGAGCAGTCCCGACAAAATATGTAGCCCAAGGGAAGCACCACAGTCACCTTTCTCTTCAAGTCCACTGCACGTCTACGCCGCATCCGCTGGTTCACAGACAACTGCTGCGCCAAATTACTTCGTGGATCCTAACAAGAGTCCATTGCTTATCAACACTCAAAACACTTCATCATTCTATGAACAGAATAAAGCAGCTACTCTCAGTAAAACTCCCAGACTTCCAACTGACGCTAACCAACCAATTTCTCCTGTGTCACCTGATTACTCTCCAAAACAGCCACATTATATACCTTCACCACTTTCAGACCAAGTGCAATCAAATTTTGACAACGAGAATAAGTCTTCATTTCCTGTTAAGAAACGAACATATAACGAATTAGATGAAACTCAAGTTAAACTACAAGATAACAGTTCTAATACTTTACAAACTCAGAGAAATGAAGAGGAACCCCTCAACCAAACATTGCCTGCTTTTTCAAATGTAGACGATGTTTCTTCGGTTGAAGTGGAAAAGAAAGTTGAAGATAATAGTGACATTAAATATGCAAAAACTATTAATAGCCGTTATGAAAATAATGAACCAGCACATGCCAACAATAAACCCCTTGAAATGACCAAGAAAAATGCAGTAGATATGGTCAACATGGGTTATTTTATTTCTGAAGAAGCCAAATGCCAAACCACTGAGCTACGTGATGTTGAATACTTTGCCAGAGAGAGAGAAATTTGTAAAACCCAGAGAAGATATGAATTAGATTCTGTGGTTATGAATAGCCAGCTTCCCAAACCATTAACAAAACCTAATATTAGCACATACAATTTTACACCTGCTCATACACATGATAGACACAATGATGTGAACTTGAAACAAACAATATCACATGCTCATCAAAATCCATATGACTCCCTTGCCTCTGGTCAACAAATGAGTAGCTTACCCTTTAAAGTTGGTAGGTTATCCTTTAACGATATTGATTCAGCCAATAAAAAGCTGTATTCAAATAGTATATCATCAACACCACTTGATTTCGGCAATTGGAGGGAACCAAATCAAGGGCAGAAACAAGATCCTCTACCCGCGCACTTTTCTACTACTACCAACAGTAATGGCAATGAGACAAATTCAACCAACAAAAAACAGTATTCAGATAACATATCATCAACTCCACTTGACTTTGGCAACTGGAGAGACACAGATCATACTTTAAAGCAAGACCAACTGCCCGCGGACTTTTCAGCTAATACCAACAGTGACAATGACAATAATTTGGTCAACAAAAAGCATTTTACAAACAGCATATCTTCAGCACCCCTTAATTTTGGCTATTGGAAAAATCCGACTTCAACACGTAAACAAGAACGTGTGTCCGCGAATATTTCGTCTTATGTTAATAACAATGAAAAAAATCTACAGCAACAGCAATACAACAACTATGCCTTGCCACGGATAACTTCACACAAAGTCCAAACGAATTCAAGTGGGCCTGCTCAACTAAGGATTCCCAATCCTCGAGCCACAATGCCAAAATCTGACAACAGTAATGTACAATTATCAACCACAAAAAAAATACAAAACAATACTTTTGCTCCTGCTATGCCCTACAAAAATCCATATATCAGCCATTCTACTCTTTACGATTCAATTGAACCAATGAGGAATTTGGAATTGCTGGAAAGACAGTCTGATGCAAATGAACGTTATTTGTCAACTTTTGCTAATAATGTTTCTCTGTATCAGTCTAAACTATTTGGAAAGAGCTTAGGCAAAGAGATAATTAATACACCTGATACATCTAGTATTACTTATAGCCAAGTTCAAATGAGTTCAGAAAGTGATTTTGAAAATAAGTCAACCACAAAAAGGAAATGGATAGAATCTAAGCAATCAGCACCTTCTCAAGCATATCCCGCATCTTCTTGTGGTGATAATGTATTGACGTCTGGGAAGACTTCCTCAATTATACCCCCAACAACATTCAATTTTGGTTCAACCACCATGTCACTGGGTAGCATGTATGGTGATAATTCTGGTTTCTCTATTGAAAATTTTAGGAATAGTACCACCCAGCTTATGGCAGCCAACTACATGGCTGCTGCAGTTGCTAATCGAAATAACAGCGCAACTGCCGAAAAATTTGCACAACCTGCCCATCAAAATAATCATGGTGGAAGCACGTATCCCTTCATGACACATTCGCAGGCTCCAGCTGGATATCCATTTGTGGGTACTGATGCTTCATCCCCTCTCTATCAACAATACATTCAACGGTATCAAGAAGAATTACAAAGACAAACTGGAGCACAGATAATGGGCCTCTACCCACCAACATATCCTCCCACTTTAGGTGTTCGTCAACCATATGACTCAATTAATAGGCCTTCTTGGATATAATATTCAAACTATACGACTAGTGCAATGACCTGGGCTATCCCAAAATAATAGTACACTGAAATTATTTATATAGTAAGAAAAGTGTATGACAAACTACATAGAGGTTTTTTTGCAACCACTACTTAATGTTCTTGCTTTGTTGTTACCTTAAATAATTTGACAAAAATAAAAATAATTTTAAATAAAGATTATAGAGACGTGCCCTACATTTCAACTTTGTCCAATTAGATAAAAACACCAGAAACATCATAGTCACATTTAAAAAAAACTATTACTGTATTGAAACTCCTTCCCTGGTTAGTTGTAATGCATAGCGTAGATTTTTTTGTTGTGTACATTAAGGAACTGAAAATTATATTACTTGTACATTTGTAACCATAATAAGAAGCCATTAAGTTATTTTTTTTGTATATGGAGATACCTTTTTTTCAAAAATGCAATATTGCAAATATTTTTCTAATATTCTTTTATTTGTAATTGTTATGCTCATAAAAATAAATGTCTTCGTTAGATGTTAAAGAATCTATGTTCATATTGCCTTTACTTTGTTTATATTGTTTAAGAATTATGTATAGATATAGTTTTGCTTTATGAATAACATTTATAGTAAATAATTGAAATTATACTAAGGAATAAAAACCAATTTTCTGTGTAAAAAATTAAAATAAAGGATTTGAACACATGAACATCTTTTTTTCTTCTATCAGTGAGTATTAAAATCACTTGAACTGCTTTATAAGGTCAAATTAGATTATAATGTCCCATATTAACTATCTTAGTGGTAAGTAGCTTACTGGAAGAGGTTCTGATTAATGAACAGTTCGATTATTTAAAAAAAAACAAGTTCTATCAAATGAAATAAGTTTATTAATAATTAATCAGTTACTTTTAACATTAAAATAGATATATTTAAGCATTATAAAGGAAAGAATGGTAATAATACATTATTATTATGTCAATCATTGATGTCACTAAAAAATGAGTGTTACTGATAAAAAATTATGAGAATACTTTCAAGATACCAAATTCTTTGGTAATAGAAGAGTTATTTCTATGGTTATGCAGTTTTTTCACTTTGTACTTTGCGCTGTTGTACCATTTCTCTGATGTTGTCTTGGCTCTCTCTTAAGTTTTTTTCTAAATACTCCTTGCTCTCTTCAAGTTCAGAAATACGAGTTGACAATTGGCTTACTTTAGTCTCGAAATTACTTTTTATCTCCTCTATGTCGGTTAAAAGAAACATCCTACCCACGGATTCGTAGGTTTTTGTATCAGCTGGCAGTGTATCCGATTGTACTTCAACATGCCTCATTACCTTTTTAAGCACTTCAATTTGACTATCGATAACATGTATCTTTTTTTTAGTACTTTGCATTTTGAATTGTAGTTCTCCGAAAGCTTTCTTTAATTCTAAATCTACGGGTATGGACATTATAACAAAAGAACTTTTGGCAGTCGCTAAGCTTAAAATTCACTTGATGTAAAGATTCTCAGAGATAAGATGATACGGATAAGAAATATTACAGAAACTAGGAACTCACTATTGGCTTTAGGTTATTTTATAATTTACACTATGAATTGTCATCACTTACACAGTGCATTTGTCTATGGTGTATGTATAAATTTTGGAAGTTGTATGAAATTCTTGCGTTATGCTTCTGTAAACTATGGGATGTTATAAAATTTATAAATCACAACCCATTTTTACCTTTGTTAATTGGTTTTTCTTCATAAGCAACAGTAATTAATTTATAGAAATACTCAAGGAAAAAAATATATACACTAAAGTCTTTTCTGAGTGACGTATGTTTTCTTCTGTATTTATGTTGCCACATACATCAAAATCTTATAGAAAATACTACACAATATAGTATGTATATTTTTAGTTCGAGTCTACGATACGCTACAAATCTGTCGCGGCCCTCGAATGCATCGACGCATAATAACGGCGGTCGTATATTTATTATTGTTATGTTAGGAACTCAATATTGTTTTATTTTCAGATTAAATTTCTGCTTAAAATTAATTTTACTGAGATCGAGTCTGTGCGGAAAATATAAACTTGTCACTTATGCCAAGTACAGGGGGCAGATATTTAGTTTTCGATCTTTTACATACACTACTGTTATGACACCTTGCCTAAGCCACCAGATCGTCAAGAAAACAAATAACCTCCATCCTTAGATCCCTCGACGGTTCTCTTTCAGCACAGACTCACATTTCATTTCAATTTATGGTATCATCTACTTTGTTTATGGAATATATTTATCTCTTTCACATCTATGCCTATCGACTCTTCTTGAGGTTGACTTGAGTGTCTCGGTCTCGAATGTGACATGGCGTCCATCAAGTTATATTTCGGCCTCCTGTAAATCGACTTTTATGACAGTGGTGTTTTTTCATTTTATCACTGAGGCCGTAAAAATCGTATATTTGCATTGATGGTAATGCATGCAAGGAAACCTCACCGAATAAGCGATGGGTAAGATAATCTTTTCTATTCTCAGATCTGCCCTCTGTAGATGGCGGTCTAGGATTTTTACAATATTTGGTTTTACGTTATCCCGTTAAGAAACACTTACTATTTTATCTGTTTTCAGGTACTTTGAGAAGCACCAGACCCATCCATATCAGGTTTGTTATATGGCAAAATATCACAAAACTATATAGTCTGAATTTTACAAACACTAACAAGTTACATTTGTTAAGTTTTAAGGCATTTGTGACTATTATTTATAAAAAAATACGTATTCTTTTGGTCCTGCTAATTTGAAAGTTTTGTTTGTTGTATAGAATGAAATTAATATTTACCAATTTATATGCAAACATCTCTGCTTGTATTAATAAAATAAGGTCGACATTTGTGTGTTGTATTTTATATTGGAATAACGCATATTTAGAACTAAAACACATAGCCTGATAGTTTTGTGTTAATTAACATACAAATATATTAAAACACCTTATAATTTTGTAAACTTCAATAAATTCTAGTCTTTTTCAATACAAACAAAGTCAACAACTGTGTAGCCTATAGCAATTTATACTAGTGTTTAATATATTTGGCCATAATTATATGTATATGCTTATAATTTTACTCTTACATTTTATCCTCTTATGTTATTGTGGTCTCATAACAGAAATATAACTCTAAGAGGGCCAATGAATATGGATCTACCGACCATTACACACCACTCAGATCCCCCAATGGAAACATGTCACATGGCCACAATGCACATGGGCACACTGGCCATGCCCATCATCACTATCATATGGTTGATGACAGAGGATATGTCACATCAAGGAATTCCTATGTCCCTAAGGGATCAGAAAAGGAGAGAGATCGAGACTATAAATCCTCTAGGAATAAGTACACTGGTCAGTTAATACATTTTTAGATTGTCTTTAACAACATATAATTTAAAACAAACAACTCCCTATAAAATTGTATTGTAAAATGAATAAAATACTTTAAGACTTTCTTCATTTTTGTTTCGATTAAAAAATATTAAATATTTCATATAAATCTTGCAGTTACAGTAAGTGGTTATATGAATATAACATTACTACGACAAGTAAGTAAAGTGTCACTATTATAATGATCACAATAATGAAATTAGCTAAACTTTCAGACGTTAGATCACCAAAGGAGAAACGGAAAGATAGTGAACGTGAAAAAACTAACCATGAACGTTGTGAATCTGAGAAAAAAAGTAGGACTAGTGGCATGAATAGTGTTAATTCTGGTAGCAAATATTATAAGAGAGGTGGATTACCTGCAAATGCAGGTCCATCAAGCAGTGAGTGGTCAGAACATATTAGTTCATCAGGAAAGAAATATTACTATAACAGTGAACTAGAAGTATCACAGTGGGAAAAGCCTAAAGAATGGGACTCTCGCAAGAATTCATCCAAAGATCATCAGACAACATATACAACTTCTTCATCTAGAGGTAGTAAGTATTGTTTTATATTGAAATCAATGTTGTTTTCAGTAACTATTTTAAAATCATTTAAAGAAACTTAAGAATTGAAATAACAGGAGGCACAATAAAAGTGAGCTGTGCTAATAATAATAATATTAAATGAAGTTACTCACTAATAAAGAAGGAAATATTGGAAACAAAAATTCTTCTTCATGTGAGTTTGATATTTAACATTTATTAATCAAGTTGAATTTTCAATTATTTTTGTAACTATAATTTTCTTCCTTCAATTAAAAAATGGGAATTTTTTATTTTTAATAATTATCTAGAGATGTAACTTGTAACTCTTCAAACTTATACATTTACAAACTTTAGATCGTGAAAAGCGGTCACGGTCGCGGCGGCGGGAAATTGAAAAAACAAGCAAGAGAACAAATACGTCTGAGAGATACTGGAGTGCGTCGCGTGAAAGTGTTTCTGATAGAACAAGGACGAAACATGCACCACACTCTGGCCATGACACAAAAGGTAGGCAAAGATTGTTGACTAGGATCCTTTCAGAATTGTATGTCATGTCCCTTGATGCTGCAAAATCAATCTGTGGCACAAATACTACATTTATTTCAAATTGAAATGAAAAAAAAATTATCTTTGTTAATCTGAGTGATAAAAAATCTTATTCTATCACATTACAAAATAGTTTGAAAAATGCTGGTTAGGCTAAAATATGAATTTACTTTAAATTAATATTTCAATATTAGCTATATTCTTCTATAATTTTAAATAATAGATTAGGAACCCAACAGACAATCTATTTAATTCAGTATATTTTATATCAACTCTCTGTGTTTCTAAGAATTTACTTCATTATTTGGGAATAAATACTTTAAAATGTATGGCTTTATGGAATTTTCTTTTTAATATTTATATATATTATAAAACTATTTGAAATTTCCAAAGATTCAATCAATCACCACACCACATAATCATCTTGTAAATTTTTAATGTTAAAGGAATATAATAATAATAATATTTTTGGAAATGCAGCACTATTCCTGAGAGTTTTGCAGATAACTTTTATTAAAATATTTATTATTTTAATAAAAGTTATCTGCAAAACTCTATGTGAATGAAAAAAGCATATATGACAACATTTGGCTATGACATATATATTGATGCATCAACCTATATTTAACATACAACATAAGTGTTTCTAATACGTGCGAGAAGGTGTTTCTTAAAAAGTGAAGTTAAAAGACCTTTTTTATGATTTCAGAAGGGCATCGTTCTCTTCAAGATATGGATATATCACCAGACAGAAGTACGCCTGTCTCCGAAGGATCACATGGTGTTCGCAATGAATCTGCAGCGCCCCCTGTTGTTGTTCTCAACAATTCTAATCCAACGGTCAGTATTGCTTTACAGATGAACAAAATACAAATATTATGTTTTTTAAGCTTAGACTAAAAATATTTTTTATGAACAAACAACAAAAGCATGAAGATTTTTGGAGATTTTTATTTCTTTTGTTGAATTACTAACCAAGAAAACATAAGTGAATAAAATATAAATTAAATATTTAATAATTTATACCCTTAAATTTATCGGCCTTATAAGTCTCAAACTGACAAATAATAAGATTTACCATGAATAATTAAAGATATATATTATTCGTACAGAGTGGGTCCTTGCTAGCTGCGGCAATGCCCAGGATCGTCGCCCCCGCGCAAGCTTCCACATCGGGGTTGGGTCCAGGCCCCAGTACATCCTCGGGGCCTCCGTGTAACAATGGAGCCTCAGACAGTCGGTCAGACACCCCACAAAGAGATGCTGGACCCCCGACACCGACACACTCGGAAAATATCGACCCCCACGCACCACCCTTACATTTAGAAAATGCTTTGCCAAGAAAAAGTAAGTATATTCTAGATTTTTAAATGTGGTTTTCAATTTTTAGAAAATTTAATTTTCATAAGAGGTGCTTCTTTGAGATTCATAGCAGGTATTTATTAATTTATTAGTAAAAATTAATTGATAACAAGGAACTACCAAATAATGTTTGTTTCAGTGGAATGCCTTGGTAGTTACTCTTCTGTGGTGGGAAGTTTACAACAAGCTGCCCCAATGCTTACTCCCTCCTTGGTCAATTATGTTCGTGCTGAGTTAACCACACATGTTATTGGATGGCCAGCAGATATACTTGAAAAACAGGTAAGATATTTCACGATAAAGATAAATATATAGAGACTGGGTGATGAAAAGCAATTTATACAACTATTTTAATCTCCATTAATTTAAATTTAAAAGCTTCCAATGCTCATGTTTAGTTAAAATTATTAGTACAATAATTTTTCACAGTGTTGATAAAGTGATAAAATTGCTCCTGTCTATTTTGAATATATCGTTTTGTTTTTGTAAAGGCCAACAAATATATGGAAGAGGCACATCAGCTGGGTTGCCTGCAGTGCACCCGAGTGTCTGCTGAACTAAAATGTTCTCGCTCCGTGGTCAGGCACACGGAGATCCAGGCCACACTACAGGAACAAAAGTGAGTAATGATGCACTTAAGAAATATAAAATATATGTTATACCAAATTGCTTTTTCTGCAAAGTTGTCTTCAGGTAAAAAAACTAAAGGAAATGGCAGTTTATTTCAATTTTCACTATGTTTGGTCATAGAATATAAATTTGACGGCTATATTAATAACATGATAACTGTATAGCTTTTTATACATAATAGGAAAATTTATTATTTATAAATCTTGGTATGTTGATCAATTTATGGATCATATCAGTTTCTTCTGCAAAACAATAAAGTAAGTCAAAGGTTTATCAGTTTAACACTATTCACACAGCTTAATACACCAAGTCCAACCCATGTTGTGCCTGAAATTTTAAATAAATAATAAAAATATTGTTATATTTCAGAATAATGTACCTGCGACAGCAAATCTCTCGGCTGGAAGAGCTCAAGTCGCAAAATTCGTTTATGTCAGAAGACTAGGGGTTAAGATGGGGGGTCCCAGCCGTCCCCCCAACACCCGCCAGCCCTAATCCCCTTTTGATGTAATGGACATTTATCTTGTCTTTTTAAGGTATGTGAAAAGTGTCTGGAACTTAACAGGGATTGCAAGAACACTATGACATATGTCATTCGGTTTAGTGATTCTACTTAATTTTTTCATTCAGCCGTTATTAAATTACATGTATTTGAATACTTTTAAAAATCAGACCTTAAACTTAAATATATAACCCGATATGTCGTTTTTGTGGTTGGATTTTTGTTTATTCCAATCATCGATTGTCCACGGGGTTGTAAAGTAGTTGTACACCTATCTTTGAGCAAAATAATTAAAATTGTATATAACGATAAGGTTCGCTAATTGTATTGATGTGACGTTCAGTATTGTAGTATGCATGGAATAAGGTTTCTTGATGTGTTAGAAATTGATGTCATCTATCTTGATACAATGCCAATAATGGGATTTGTATTTGAAAAATCTGCATTTTATTTTATATCTGCCTGTAATGAAAAATGCTTGTGGTAAATAATAGAACTTTCGTGAGTGTACATTTAAAATAAGTTTATTTATATATTAAAAATAATCACACTACAAACTTATACATAGATATCTAATTTAGATGAACACAATAAAGTGCAGTCTCCAGATCTGAATCCGTCGAGCTGATTATGTAAAGACGTCTACCAGATACTGTGTTGAAATTTTCATTCCGTTTGCCTGATGTTGTGTCAATTTTATATTAAGTCTAGTAAGTCTACGATCTATTTTTGGGACATGTAACATTGCGGCGTTGGAAGGGTGCATTTTTGATAAATCCCTGTAATGTTTAATTCTATAGTTTTAGATGTGGACAAGGAAAAACCTAGGATAAGAATTTGTTTCAGTGACCATAAATGTTGCACAGTCATTTCTTTTTTTTTCACCGAATTGTAGTTGACAGCGTAAATAAGTAAGTGGTAATGATAGGTGTAGATATTAAGCCAAAGAAAGTCTTAAATAAAAGTCTTTTTTAGTTACTGGTCGGAATCGAAATGTGTACCTATTGAACCTTGGAAAAATGTCCTCGTAACTAATAGGAATAATAAAGTCTACGGTTTGTATTTGTACAAAGAATTTTTATCCTTGCTTTAGCCACTGTTTGTCTCTTGTAAGAGAAAGTAATTTTAGATTTATAGAGGCCTGATTTGTCAACTTTTAGTAACCAGTTTCTTGAGTCATGTAAAATAAGAAATGCTATTTTTCTATCAATGCCTCAATTTATCATCCTAAGATATTGTGTTTTATAATGTGTTTAATGTAAAGTTTAAATTATTAAATAAAATAATAATTTGTTAGGTTAGCTCTCATAGCATATTGGTCTGTCACCGTTGCGCGCTCGTTCGCTTGTACTTTGTTGGGTCGTGTTCGTATCTGTACAATAGCTATTAGATTCATGCTACTAATAAATAGACCCTAAATTAATTCAATCAATATTGTATTATATTTTTTAAATTTAAACGCCTCTAACATAAATGTTATGAATGGACCCAAATTGATGTATAAAATTTTAAAATAGGACGTGTATTTTGTATGAGTCTTAGTTTAATTGTAAGTTGCGGTCAAGCGTCGTCTACACTAGATAGGTCTTCTTCTTTTTCTAATACTAGGGATATTTTTACAGCATAGACGAACTAATAAAGAAATCTAGGGAAATTTTTACACCATAGATGAACTAAAAAATCATATGTGCAATTCACAGTGGTAGAAGTGAAACCTTCAAAAACAAAGTTTTTATAATTAATCATATATAAATTAAACATTTACAAAATCTAAATGTATTGAACTTTTCTTTAAAAACAGTATATTTTAATGATAAATTTTAATTTATAAGTTTAATAAAAATCTTTAATTAGGCATAAACTAAAACAACGAAAGTTTTAAATTCGATTAAATGAATATTAATAATAATAAAAGAGACAGTAAAAAGAGGCTATATAATGCCTCCTTTCTCATTTTCTTTCACGTTAAATCTTATGATTTTATGTTTCTGTCTCTTTTTACTGTCGCTTTTTCCGTTGCATCTGGTTTGAAATCACAACGATTCTAAAGAAGTTTCACTTCAACACGCCATCTATCGCAAAAAAAATACATCTTTATTAATTTGTCTATGAGATGGTACACCAATTAATTGTAATATAAATGAAATTAACAGACGTTCTGTGATATTCATTCACTTCAAACTCGAGGACGGGTGAATAGGGTATAACATTCACTCGAGTGAATTTTATACGTTTGTCATCTCTGGCACACGTTTGCCAGTTTTTATCTTAGTCATTTTAACCTTGGTGTTCCGTGTTGTCGCTCTTGTAAACGGTATGTATGCTGAGTACTTTTTTAGTAATTTTCGTAATGTATGATTTTTAGGTGATCCAACCTAAACGATTCTCCATTTGCATTGATATAGCATTCAATTCAAGATCCTATATTAAAATAGTATGCCTAATACAAACTATTCGTTCAAGAATTAATGCAATTAATACTTGTAAAAAAATTGTATTAACTATTTGAGAACTTTTTATTATTTTAAATATTTCATCACAAATAAATATGTAAATTAGTAAACATACGCCAGCGCTTTTCACTTCCTTACCGGCCACCATTTACAGTATAACTTTTATACAAAATGAAAATGTAGTGTAATGACTATTAATGTGACCTCCATTACAAAATACATATTGATATTAAAAGTATTTATAGTAAATATATAAATATACAAGTCTAATGAACACAAAAACTATGAAATGTATGCATATTATATGCAAAGAACGATTTTGTGCAAATATTGTTTCCTACTAATCTTTTATAATATGAATTGCTGCCTCACTGTTATCATTTTTATATTGATTAACCCAACAACTCTTATATTGGATGAAATGATGATAGTTATAATAAATGTAATATGAGTCTTGTTGGAATGTATTACTGGCAGATAAATGTCTTGTATGTAATGAACATTCTAGTCCAGGATGCAACCCAGCTCTTTCTAAGGTATTCCATATCAGCACCAAATTAACATAGGTCTTATCACATGTAATATATATTTAGTAAAAATAAATATAGAAATAGCATTAAAATGATTAATGACAAACAAAATTATTATGCAATTTATTACATCAAACAAACATTAAGGTAAGTTTTAAGTTTACCTTCTTGGAAGTCTAGTTTTAGCTGTATACCTAACAATAACATTTAATTAATTTAAGGGTTACCTTAGTACTAAGTGCTTAGCGATTGCGATTATTGTTTATGCAAACTGCAAATTGATATTCTCCATTTGGCGAATGAACATTAAAAATTGTCTTGATATCTAAAGTAGATTTTCTGTTTTACTGATAGTTTGCGAAAATACAAGAATGCAGCAGTTATTTCATTGTCATAAATCCTGAAGTTAATGAGCCCATTATGACCCTGTGCTATTTCTTATGGTGATTTATTTCATTGTGTACTATTTAATGCAATGCCTGCGATTTGAAATCTCCGAAAATATACATACAAACTGCTTATTAGCCAAATTTGATTATATATATAAACACTTATTGATTTAACATTCAATACATTATATAAGTGTAGCTCTGCGACTTACTAGGGTAAGTATAACCAAATCAAAGTATGCTTGATTGATACCTTCATCTTAAATTTATTAAGATAAATTTCAGTAGACATCGAACAATTTTTATAAATACATAATCTAAATTTCTTAGTGAGCCTGCTGGAAAAGAACCACCAAGTACATATTTAAAAAGATAAGATTTTATTTGTATTAACTTTTATTGGTGTAATCTTTTCTGTTTTGAGCAATTCGCGATTGTTATTATGACAGTTTTATAAGACATATAAATTAACGCATGATAATGTTTCCTAAACATTAGTAGCAAATGCTATTAAATTTCAATACAGACATTCTAGTACCTACTTTAAATTATAAATAGCTAATACCGATAACCTATCTTGCTAGTGTTGACAACACTGATTTTGAAAATTACGTAGGCTGGATTAGAAAATTGACCGACTTAGACCTACGTACTTTTTTTTATTAGTAAAATGACGAGGATAGGGTAGGTAAAACTGTATAAAACGATTTTATTTTTCATTATTATTTTCTTGTTAATTAAATTTGTGTATGTTTTTATTAAAAATTTATGATGATATTGCGTTGGATCCGGGATACTCTTCAAACCACTTTTTATAAAAAGTAACCTTATGAGGGTTTCAACAGACAACAATTACAGTTTCAAAACAGGTTTATTGAAGAAAAAATTATTTCACGTAGATTCTGTGACCGAAGTTCATAGGTTTTCTTTCAGGAAAGGCCTAAAATACGTAGATCTACGTAAAAAGACGTAGTGTTGATAACACTGTATCTTGCTTATTAAGTACCTATTCATTATATTGAGTTGTTTGACAAAGTTTTGCACGTTTCAAGTGTCAAGTCTTCGTATGCTAATTGACAATTTTTCTTTGTTATCTGTGGAACTTTCATTATTCTATGATCTAAAACCATGACATGTAAGTTATTAACTTATGAGTTCAAACATGCCTTGACATGTCACCCTGAAGGTATAATGGCTATGGCGCAATTTATTTTTTATCTTGAAATTTGAGGGACGAAATGGAGATATAAATGTATCGCCGATAAACAATTATCGCATGTAGCGATCCTTCAGATAATTGAAATTGATTGTTTATTATTTATAATATATTATAGTGCAGAAATTGATAACCTCTTACAAGTTATGAGATTTCATCCTATCTATGCAAGCGAAGTTTTTAACTTCTATACTGCGAAGTATTTGTTGTTTGTTTTCTTGGAAAAACTATTTAAGTATTATTTTTAAGTAATCTAAGGGCAAGATCTATAGAGCGCACTTAGACTTTACTTACTCAATCTTTACTTACTTTACTATATTTAAAACTTAGTGTACACTAAGCATAAACTACGGTATAGTATTTATAGACATTTCAACGGTGAGATTAAGCTAAGACAGAAAATGACAAAATACAAATTGATATTTCATTTCATGGAATACCTTCTTTTTTACTATCCTTAAAAAAACTATAATAACAACAAATATCAAAACGTCTAAAAATGGTACACATATATCTTCTATTTATTGTTATTTATTTATTTTATTATTGTAATAGCTAGAAATTTACACTTAACAAAGGTTATTTATAATAAAGGTTATTTTCTAAAGAAAATGTATTTTAGAGATGACAATAATTTTATTATGTAGAACGGATCGCATTGTTATGACAACCAAAAACAGATTTGAAGTGAGAGTTGAAGTTAGTTTGAAATTTGTTGACAACATATGCCTGTGCTATAGGGCAGATACGACTAAAATAAAAAGTCAAGTAAAAGATATGATATATATTTTATATAGTCAAAGTTTTTGGTAAGTCGTCGATTTGGGATTAAGCTAAGCAAGTCAGAGAGATTCGCAGTATGTCTATAAATACTATGACTTAACTCGAAAGTTAAGTCTGTGCACAGTGTAAGTGGTCTTGCCCTGAGATGAAAATATATTTCAGACAGTAGAATTTAAACGAGTGAATTTATATAATAAAAAATCGTAAAAAGATGCATTTTTTTAAATATTTTAATTTATTTATACTAAATAATACATCTAGATTAAACTTTAAAGCATAATTATTGAAAATTTTTGGCAACCATTATTATATTAAAACCATTTATTACCATTCTTGTACATCTACTAGATCTAGTCTGTAATTTGCGTTAAAAGGGCAGTGCCGCGAATAATCCAGAATTCAGAAGGCATATCAGCGGGAAGTAAAACAGGCAGAACGAAGTTTGTACTGTGCCCTGTAGTTGAGAGAGTGCCGGCCCTTTCCGAAGTCTTATATAGCGGTGCTTCGTAACGCGGGTCTGGTTTCGGAAGAGAAAGTACTGGCTTGAACCGCACCACGGGGAGAGGCGGATTCATTTGTGCTAGTGCAATAAGATGTATTGTTATCTTAATTTTCTAGTATTACTAAGACTAGAAATTATTCGACTGTCCTGCTTTTTCGTACCATAAACGAATCAAAAGCAAGCCAACGTACCTAATGATCAGTCAGTGCTCCTATCACTGACTGATCATTATGTTCGTTAATAAGAGAATTGTTTTATATGACCTAAAAATGTATTGAATAACAGTAAAATTATTTTTCCTATTTAGTACTTTAGTGCATCATGTATCAACATAGTAAGATTATGGCGAATTGTCGGCAGTTGAAACATGACAACTAATAAAAATTCATTATGGCTAACATCGATTGACTTGCCCTAACCAAATAGTAAAATATAGCAATATACCCTACTCACCCGGCAATGCATCTGTTAGGCAATTTTTGCTCGTGTCCCAGCGACCTGCATCTATGAATAGACCATGAATGTTTACCCCGTCTTCAGGTCGCTGAAGATCCCCAAAAACGCTGCTACTATCATCCTCCTGAAGAAATTATCTTCATTTAGTACCTATTTTTTATAACTAATATTGCTTACATCATTTAAGGACCAGATGGCGTCCCAAATATATTTTTAGCGAAATTACCCTTAATACAAAACAAAACATTTAACTTGTTTAACGTTATTGTACGCTATCAGGTATTTTAATTGTTTTACATTTGTTTTTATTCCACATTCGTTTTCTAGAGAGTTATCAAAAAAGCCACTGATGTGATATTCTGTGTGAGAAATGCCTTATTCGTGGACCAAGTATTAAGTGGGAAAGTGATTAAAAATGTTCTTTTGAGGAAATACTCTTCTATTTAACATTTAGAGCGCTGCTTACATCTAATATAATATTTTATACAAACAAAATGAATCACACGGTGTGAAAACACCACTTTTACCTTGTTCTTTCTTTTGTTAAACTTATACACGTCTTCCTGCGATAGAAAAAAGGGAATAGGCTCAAAGTCAAACATAAGTGCATCTATTGGCACTCTGTATCGCCTCGCGTACGCCTGCAAAGCGCCCGTTAAAAGACCTTGGGGGAAAAACAGACCTGACACCCAGCTGCTTACTTGGGCGCCATCAATTAACCATTTCTAAAATCAGAAAAATTGTATGAAGCTTGTTTTATCACATATACTTTAAAAAAAAGGCATGACTTTTATTCATTTGAAATCAGTAGCTGGACAAAGCTATACGTTTGTAATAATGACAAGTGCAGTAGTAAAATTACCCATTTGCATATTATAATCTAGATATAACAATATCCATTAAAACATGTTAATCAAGTAAGACGCTGTCATGCCCCAGGGTATGGACATGACCCCCACCACCCTCCTCTGGCTGTGTCCTTGTACGAGTGAGAGACTGCTTATTCGTTTCCAAGTCGTTCCAATTAAAATCGTTATTTTACTCACTACACCACACCGAAATTACCCACCTCAATAAAGTCAACTCTTAAGGTGAGATCATGTATCCAGCTTCCCAGTGACTTGAGCGAATTATAGCCAGATTTGTGCCACATTCCCGGCACTTTATTGTTGAGGAAGGAGCTAAATACTTCTTCGTAAGCCTCCGACATGACTACAACACCCTGGTGACACATTATACTTTAAAAAAAGATAGCATAAGGCTTGGTCACAATGTAACTATATAAAAAGCCGATCCTATTTTGTAATATTAGACATCAGGTAAGGAGATAAAATGTGTGTCCAATCTCCCAAATCTGTTTAAGGACTAACCTTTATAGCTTTTTGAAGTTCATTTAAAGATGCGTGTATTAAGGATAAAAGTTTATTGAATCTATCCGTTTCATGCAGAAGTACAATAGTTAAAGAGTGCAACTGGCCCATGTCGTCTGGCACCATTAGATCTGAATGTATGAGAGTTCTATCAATTTTGGTTGGAACAACAGCTCGAGTGTTCTCACAAATTCTCCAAACTATTTGATCTGGGGTTTCCCCGCCTCCCCCACCACCTGCTCGAGGCTGTACATCTACTATAGTCTGTACCAGCGTAGTTGTTTCTTTATTCTGAAAATGTGGCATAGTAAGAAAGCTTCAAGGGAGGTATTTCAGATGAAAGCGGTGACCGGTAAATTAGTAAAAGGATTTTTACCATTATTATTTAAATAAAAACCGTATATCTTAGTTGCAATAACGAATCAAAATCCATCTTACAAAAGTATAGGTTTGGAATTGTTCATATTAATTAATAATAATCGAGACTTCGGGCGAATTTTTCTACAAACCTTTTTAAATTTTAATTACTATAATGAAAAAATACCTCAAACGCAATATTAGCGTTGTCGTGCATTCCAAATATTTCGGGGTTTTCAATACCGGGTAGTGTTTCTATATACTCTCTAACTTGTTCTAATTTTTCAACCCTGGGACAGAAATAGGTTCCAGAGGAAGAGTATATGTACCCCTCCTCTAAAGTCGGGGCGGAAAAGAATAGTGTCAAAATTGTTGTCAGACAACGCTGATCCCACATGTCTGTCACTCGACCCCCATATGTTATTTGGCCTGAAATAAATGCTATTCTTTAGTAACGTGAGGCGACGAAAAACGAACATATTTCGTAAAAATTATGTTAAACAGTTGATTTATTACGAATTGAATGTAAACGAACAAGCACACTTAAAATTTATATTAGCATGGATTCTCACTCGTAATATACTCCAAGGCATCCCACGGAATATGACCGTCTTCGCAAAACATCTGCAAATTTAGCATGGCGCATTCGCGATCACTATTGTTAAATTCATACGTAATATTCCATCCGAGAGGTCCAAATTTCTTTCTCTCTTGTATAATTGCATGAAACATACATATGCCAAAGAGCATTGTGCGCCAGTCTTGGCCTAGAACTGTTAATAAAATATTAGATTGAAAAATATTTAGGTTTAAGGGTAATAAGAAATACGAGTCAGTTTATTATTTAGAATTATTATTGGATAATAACACTAATAATATGTCTGTAAATCGTTCTATCAATAGAAACAATAGATCATCGTCTGTCGAAGACAAGAAAAAAATCGGGGCGCTCGCGTGCTGCTAGAATAACAAAGGCTGTTATGCTGTTAAAGCCTGAATTAGTCGAAACTCCACTAAGAAGCGAAAAATCGCGAGAAACGAAAATTCCCGCAAGGACTCTGTCTGTCTCTGTCACGTATTATAAACAAGACCTGAAGCTCAGTGCTAATCGTCGATATACAGGACATGCCAAAGCAACGAAAAAGCAACTATAAAAATAAAAATATTTCAATTTCACGACACACATAGCAAGCGAAGAAAATCTTACTGTGGTTTTCGAAGAAATCCTCGTCCATTTCAATCATTGCCCGTTTGACGTTTGCCTTCAAACCTTTTGGTGGTTCATTGGTGACTTTTACAGAGTTTTGGAGGACTGAGACAGGAAACTTAGGAGTGGGCATGGAGCTTAAGTAAAGCCTAAAGTCTGGATGTAGCCCGCTTGATTCTCCGCTCATTTGAGCCACAATAATTTCTAAACTAAGCATCCAAGAGGCTGCTAAGTGGCAATTCTGGAAAAAAAATTGATATGTTTATCGCGTTGATCTATAATACTTCATATATATGATTGATTACAGTGACTAATTAATAAATAAGTGTAATTTAATTTAATTTAATAATATTTAGTTAAAAATAATATCTCATACACGATAAATTGCAGAAACATTTCTGTGTGTTTATAATTTCCACTGAACTGACACTGAACTTTTGTCCTCTGTGGCGAAACCTCCGTCACCTGGCGGATCTCGAAGCTGCCTCCAAATATGGAAATCCAGAGTCTGGACTAAGAAATAAAAATATGCAAAGCGCATGAAAGCTATAATACATTATCACCTGTAAGAAAATCCAATCTCCTTTGGGCTTCGCCGCGTTAATCATCTTTTCTGCTACAGGGCCCTGACCTTGGCCTAAGGATATTGAATGCAGTCGATCTCGCATTCCCATTTCAGTAGCGAACTTAAGAAATGCGGCAAATGGATCTGAACCCGTACTTAGTACAAACACAAGGGGTATCGGAGCAGCTGTATCGGCATATCTACAAAAAATATTCAGGCTAAATTCAAATAGTCAAAAACCTTTAAAGTAATGTAAATAACCCTAATAAATAGACCTGAGATGCTCAGAATTCACACACTTATCACAATTTATTTGCCATATTAAATATATAATCTCATAAATAAAATAAAAAATATGTGAGTCAACCATTTTTCAGCCACATGTCAGTAGATAGGTTAGAGTAATGCTGAATTTTTATACTTAACCAGAGCTGCGCCTGACATGAACCAGTGGAAACACTTGAACACTATGCCAAAAGGCACGTAACCTAATATAGTACTTACCTAGTTTTTTTTTATATTAATTGTTTTTCTTTTATTAGCATCTGTTGACAAACTGACTTGTATATTTCTAATGAGAGCCAAAATTACTATAAAAAAACAATGTGCTAATGCGCTATAAAGTTGTTACCTTTCTATTATATATAACAATATATATATATATTTATACAAATATATATATGTGGCAGCAAACTAGCTTAGTTTGCTGTTCAACTATTAGCCTAATCGTTTAACTAGCGGCCTGAAAGGTTTTCTGGTTGTGAATGTAAATTTACAGTTAATTTAATTTTTTTTCTTGAAGTTCATAAGTGTACATGTTTACCTATAGGTATAAAGATATTTTGATTTGATTTTCAGTCAGTTCTACAAACAGCTAGGGAAATGACTTGGATCGATGACGTTTCCTTACTTGCCTGGCCTGTTTACTGTTAATTTTACACTTAGTAAGTGACACTTTCTGTAACTCTTAAACTTAAAAACACAAGTACAATGGAAGAGTGTAGTGACAATAATAATTTGAATTTGACTCCAGCAATTTAATGTTAAAATAAATATTTTGACGTCATCTATGCATTCGCCAGCCAGTTCATTAAAAGTTGGCACATACGCTATGGCTGAACATCCTTCAGGCCGCTCCTTAAACGGCATCGTTTAGTTACGTTATAGGCTGTTAATTGAACGTCTGATAAAGTTAGTTGGCTGCGACATAATATAAATAACAAAATTAGCCTCGGAATCTGTTTATATTCAAATCGTTAAAAACTTACAATGTACTCAGTTGGACAGTTGGACTTTCAATAAAAACGTTGCCAAGACAGGTGCTCACGTACTGAGCTATCGCGAACACTAGCTTCTCTTCTTTAAGGCTCTTGATAATCATCAGTTTCTCAAATGGACTTAGGATTGCATTCCAATCTTTCTTTGCTGGGGTCATGTCTTTTTTATTTATATAAATTTCCTTTAAATACAACAAAAAGTTTTTACACTGAATATATCCTGGAATACCCGTTAACCGGTGCCCAATTTTTTTAAAATCAAATTTTAATTAAAAAATAAAATAAATAAATCAGTGGCACTACAACCTTATTGGGTCTGTACCTCAGATTTCTGAATCTTTCACGTCAATCTAACAGGCCATCTAATCAGGTAGATGATCAGCCACGTGTGCCCGACAAACCCCGTTGACTTTTTTAGGTCTAAGGTTAGCCGGTTTCCACATGATGTTTGCCTTCACCGTTTAAGAAATAAAGTCGATTGGTGCACAGGTTTGGCTTGATCCTACGACCTCAGGCCAACGCGGCACATATTTTGGTAATAGGTATATTAAAATATTTGTGACTCTTGTATTACTTTACGCACCACATCAAATGTTCCAAGAGTGATATCTATTTTCCTGAGACAGTCTTCTAGCAGGCCAGCAAAACTTGGATCCATTTCATTCAAATGGTTTGCTGACAACCACTGCTGATCTGATAATGTTTCAACTGGCGGTTTCTTCGGTGGCACCTATAAAACAATTGATTTGATTATTTTACATATTTATAAAATAGGCTACATTGCTTTTATTATGTTATGACCAATTCCATAAAACTATTAAGGTTAAGGAACTGAACTGAACTGAAAAACGATGTCCAGTTTTTGCTTACACCACATAATAAATTATGCATTAGCTATACTTACAACTTTAGTACCCGCTGGTCCTCTCAATATATAGTTCCATTGTTCCGCGCTAACCTTTCCAGCGTGTAAATATATTGCCATATTCAAAAGAAAACTGAATACCAGCTTATGCCTTTCGAAAAGACCTCGAGAAACATTCCTATAAACGGATAGGGTGATTTCATCGTGTAGAATTTCTAATCTCTTCTCGAGGATATCAGATTTTTCACTCTTCTCTATCACTAGGTTAAACACCTACGAAAACGTTAACGTTACGCTTTTATTAAAGGTTGGTATTTTTTGGTTTCAATAAACAATACAGATAGAATTGTTATTGGTTGGTAAAAATAAAAATTAACATTTATTAATAGGTAGGATAGGAGGTTTTAAAATAGAAACATTTTTAAATCATTAATTATTTTCCTATTATGATATCTAGGAGTTGTTCACTACACCTAGAGAAGTCATGAGTCCTAAATGTAAGTACCTGAGTGAAATATTTTAATGAAAACTGGTACATTGGGTCGATGTCGGCTAGTTGTGCAACCGCAAAATACAATACAGCGCCCCGGGTTGCCACAGTACGATACTTCTCGCGCGCTGCGGATATGCTCACTTCAGTGGCTTCTGTTTCGACTAAACGCGCGTTAATTATTTCAGATGTTTCCTATAAATTATAGTTAAACCACGTTAAGATTAAATTTTCTCAAAGTCTGTAAGCTTCGTCTTCAGAGTAGGTCATTGTTAGCTTAAAAAAATATTTTATATTTTAAAACAAAATTAAAATAATTTTATAAATACTCATAAAGAGTTTATTATTTCTGTATAGATCATAAATTGTAACTAAGATCTACTTTAAGTGTCTTAATAATCGGTCTATTCATTAAGGAGAACAAACCATAGACATAATCACATCTCTTGAGTTGTAGCTCGTTTTACCTTCTCTACCTCTCTACCTCTCTTACCTCGTCTACTCAGACATTTTTCATCACAGTGATGTTATCTCGTAAAAAAGTATGACATTATATGTTGGCTAGACAATGACATTTTTTTAAATAAAAATATATTTTACCTTACTTTCGTTGAGAGTCTCTATAAGTTCTTCATCATCAAGGATGTTTCCTGATGATGCGTACAATAGCCGTAGTATCTTATCTTCGATCTCTAACAATGTCGCTTTGTCTGCATTGATCCGAACTATCAATTCGGTTCGTAAAACCTCTAAGTCCGGGCGTTCCAAACGTACAACATCCCTGTATACGCACAAAGCTTTATACATATCTAGAATAATATTATAAATCTACAAGTAAGGTTGGTTGGTGTTGTTTCAGCTAGCGAATTGCAGTCTCCGACGGTAAAGATGAAGGTCACAAATTATTTTTTATTTTGTCTTAACAAGAATAGTTAATATACAAATATATACATACAATAACTACAGCTTCATTCTCTTCAATATACTCTAATACTAAATTTAATACGATAAGTTATTAAGATAAGGTTAATAATATTATAAAAAAGTTTCCTTTCGAATAAGTTATATTATTTATTTCGATAAAAACAACCATACAATAACTAATATAAATAATAATGATTAAGAGACTAAAGATATCAAATTTATATAAAATATTATTAGTTGCTTAGAATTGAAAAGTGCAATTCACTGAGTTAATTCTGAGCGCGTAGCCACATATTACATATGTGTGTGTGATGTCTATGTTGCTACACATCTACTACAAATAGAGCGATAATATTTACAGTCTACCAATTTTCAGTGAACAATTATGTTACTTATTAGTATTATTTTTTTGGAAGCGGTGAAGACGTTGTAACCCGACCGCCAAGTAATAATAAAAACAGAAACTAATAAATGCAATGCCATGTAATTAACAATTAATAGATTTTTAAACCCACTTTAAATTGTTTGTTAAAAGTTGATGACTCACGCTAACAGTTGTTCTTCGAGACCCGATAACGTAACTGTAAAGTTGACCAGTGTCACCTGAATACAGATCTCAGGCAAGTAGTGAGGGTTTGCCAGTTTCGTAGTTAGGTATAACCGGAAGTTAGTGTCATATTCGATATCGCTATCACCCAGGTGAATGAGTAACCGTCCAGCCTGTAATATAACGTTTTGATTTCACGCATAGACTAAATCCGATCGATACGAAACTTCAGTTACCTTTGATGTATGATGAATCATTTAATAATGTTGAAAATATACTAGCGGCTTGGATTCGCACTTTTAAATATATAGATAATATAGTATTCTAATGGAGAATTTTGTTCATTATCTCATGTTTTTCGTCACGGTACGTATGAAAAAAAAACAAAATTATCAATTATTTCCATTCTAGGTGTTAAAATACTCCACCCCTATATCTTGTGTTTCGGGTGGAATAAAGTAAAGACCTTTAAATGATTCTAACAAAAAGCCGAGTACTAAAATAGCATTGCGTACAGTACGCGAAACGTGCCCGATACGAATTCAGGGTTAAGAGTCACGCGCCTGACCAGCCATTGTATTTATGTTATTGTTCCACTTTAATGTTTTGTAAAAGAAAAATGTGCTTTATACACCAAAGGAAGCCTTTTACCTGAAGAAAAGTCTGTTTAAGCAAGACAGGCGATAGAGTTGCTTCGAGCTGCTCGCCAAGATCCTCTATAAGCATCGGCCAACCGAGTCTAATACAATTTTCTAAGATACGCAAGTACCCAGAATCCACAAGTTTCGTGATTTGTAGTCCGTTCTCCTTCTCCATACTCTTTATCCATCTGTTTGCCTGTTATGAAAATTATGGAAAGTATGATATATTATAATATACCACAGCTTTTGCTTATAGGTAGGTGTAGTAGTTGGGTACCTACCCAGATCATGATATTTTGTCATTTTGGATCAGTAACGTGTTCTTTAAGAAATAAATATTTTTTTTATATCGGCCTTAGAAAATACGCGACTATCAAACCAACTTTAAGATATCATTATAATTACGTAAGATAATAATGGAAAGAGTGGATGTTGAGGCGATTCTGTTGTTATGTTACAATCAAATGAAAATTATGTTGTATTACGGAAAAACCACTAAAACGTCAAAATAGTGATTACGTAAATTTTATACCTGTTCCTGTGGATCAACCGTCAAGGGCCATCTTCCAGCTCTAGTAACTAATATTCCATTCTCGGTGGAAACAGCGTCGCGTGGTAGTCCTTGGGCGTTCCAAGTTCGTACAGTGTATGAATCAGCCATAACCTGAATTAAGCTAAAACAGGAAAATCACTAATGCAATTAACTAACGGGTTGGGGTGAAGCAAAAGGATATTGATGAAAGACACATATATTAAAAATCTCAAAAATTAATTTTGCGATAATTAGCAAACGGACGGAATATGGATAATGAGTGTTAAGCGTATCATAGTCATATTTGTGAAACTCAAAGATTGCATAGCAGCATCAATTACTGTTAACGTTCAATAGTTGAACTTCGATCGTGAACATTCTATTTAGTTAATCTTTACTTACTCAAAACTGTCGGAGGAGGGAATCTCAAGTGAGTGGCAATGTTCGACCCATTTGCTCTCAAGTTCCCGTCGGTAGTGTGAAGGAAATGCGCCGAAGTAGGCGATACAACCGGAGGCAATAATTATATCACCGGTTGTACACTTGAGTTTGTACGTTGCCGTCTGTAACAAAACTCATATAGCACTATATAGCAAGTTATGTTGGCTAATACTTAATAATAATTGTTATAGAATTCTAGAATAATCTAAGTACTGTGTGGGCTTTAAATTAACTTGAAGAGCTTTATATTACAATTCGACATGGCTTTGTTTTATTAAAAACGCATTAAATTGATATTATGAATAGGTAAAATATATCTTGAAATACAATCTTTTCCTTTAACAAAGCACTTCATGTATTATAATTAACTTTATGTACGTTTTACTCAGAAGAATTTTTTAAATCGATTTTACGCTAAGAACTCACAAGCGGTTTCCACCTAATTGTTCTGTCTAATTATTCTATTTTACCCGAAGAATCTAAAATTAATTACTATAATTTTATTTATATTCGATATTGTTTTACCTGCACGCTTTCTTCCCAACGTGTTTTCTCGTCAGCCAGAGCCTGCGTCAATTTTCCTGCACGCGACAACCTCGCTGCGGCTAAGTCAACATCAGCTTGCAGCTTCTGGCGCTCTTCTTCGACGACCTTTACAAATATTGAAAGTATAAATTCATTGTTTCATCAGCGTCCAAAAATATTATGTATAATACAGTCAGAGCACGAAAAGTGATGAATTAAGACGAGTGCGTTGCAGTATGTTAGTCACTATACATAAATACAAACAATATTCGTCGTCTTAAGAGGGTTGATGGTTAAATATAAAATTCACATCAACCGCTAATTTAATGTATGTTTGGTGGCAGGGAGGTAAAGGCAATGAATACCGTTGACCCTCCCAAGATTTAAAAGACTCATAAAGTCTGCTGTGTACCTTAAGCTCATCCAACATTTTCGCAAGCTGTGCTTCTATAGCCTCAACTTCCTTCTGTTTAGCTCTTAACACTGCCATTACACTCTTCAAAATGGCGGCAGCTTCTTTATGCCTGTTATAAAAATCGAATAGAAATAATCAAGATGCTAAAATAAATAAATTGACACAAAAGTCAGTTGTCTCAAAACAATGTTTTTGCTACGACCAATGTTTATATAATGTATGGTATTTGAAACGAAATTTACGTATTTATTTCTATCCAAGATGGTATTTATAAAAAATATTAAATAAACATTATTTTCCGATTAATTAGAAGATTAAACAGTTAACATCATTAAGCCGAGAGTAAAAGACGAGTAGGCAGATACTTAGAATATTGTTGAACAACAAAATACCTAATTAATTAGCAAAAATAATTATTGGAAACCGTTTCTTAAAGAGATTAGTGTATATTTAAAGGCTTTCTTCGTAAAAGATGTTGTGAAAGTATACGTGGTGTAATAGACAAAATCGTTGCTGAGTTAGAAAAAAACAGAGTTAGAGTTACAATAACATCTCAAAGAAAATCTTTCCATGAAAATGGCGTTAATTTTAAAACTTGCGATAGATAAGAGCCCGTCCAACGTAGATGTGAAAGCCATTGTGTACTGATGACATGAAATAAGCTTTCATCTTAAGTTCATGTGTAACGTAAGATTGAATTACTGAAAACAATGATAAGTTAATATCATCTTCACATAACAGTATTACATAAGAAATATTTTATATATAGCTCATATAATTATATTATGGGTAGGGGTTATAATACTTGTATGGGTATAATTTCAATGTCTATTTCCTTATCACCTCTAAAGGACAACAGGAAAATTGTAAGGGAGTTCGGTGACAGTCTCTTATAAAAGGTTCGGTAAAATGAAAGAGGTTTTTAAATATGACTCACTCACACACGAAAAGTTTCTGTCTGTTTTGTAAATAATTTAAAGCTAATATGATCGGCCTTTTTACAAATAATAATTATTGTTACGACAGAATCGGACCACATAAACGCAACTATAATTATTATATAACTTACGCTAAAATTTTTGGCTCGACGACTCTGAATACTTTTGCATACATGTCAATTGCTTGCACCCATAACACCATCGAACGGCATACCTATAATAAAAATATCTTTTAAATATTTTAGAAGCATTACGTACATGCCTATTTGACTCACTACTGACCTAGTGTGTAATGTGTGTTCTGTGGCCGAACTGATAGAAAAGAAGAAGCCTTAAATAGGAACTTAAATACATTGTAATAAGACTGAAACTCTACAATTACGTGTAGTAGGTAAATTCTTACCTTGGAAACTTTAACAACGGTGTCAGGATTAAAATCCTTATGGGTAAGATATACTTTGATTTTCTTCAAAAGGGCGTCAGGTATGTGATCTTTGTCGTATTCCTCTAGATTTCGGATAAAATTCACATCTGCCAGCATCTTTTTAGTTGAGTCCCAATCAGGCCTAAAATATTGTTATTGGTACAAATAGGGCACAATTACTTCATTGATTTAGTGGTAGAAATCTTCTTTCGGTAATGAGGTCTATGAGTTAAAATACCAAGTTAGAGAGTGGTGAGAAATAACACTAAGTACACTTAAAACACGAAGTGCATTTAGCTTAAATCGGTGATTTATAAATATCAACTATAGAATAAAACTCATAGTTAAAGTAAAACTCGAGTAAATATAGTATTTTTGGTTAAAATTAATAAAAATAATAAACTAATATTTTCGCTAATACGGATTAGGTGGAAATATTTCCTTACTTAGCACCGAGTAGTATGCAGACGGGCTCCATAACAAAGCGCACCAGTGCGGGGGGCTTTTGGAAAGCCTTTAATTCATTTATATCTGCTTTATTTAAGGCTTTGAGGGCATTTTGTGCAGCCTCCATAGCTGGCATCGCAAGAGCCAGATCCGCTTTTGCTTCATCTGCGATCTGCTTTACTTCTTCAGCTTTAACCTGTACAAACAGTAGAACATGTTTACAATGGGAATTGTGAAGTTATTATTCTAGAACAATTTTATAGTGTGTGCTATAACTTATGTAATCATGCGCTATTCAAGAAATCTATTCAATAATCTATCAAATATATCCAAGAAATATTTCACTAAACGTACAGTGTGTATAGTGTAGGTAACATGAGGATCACCAGCCACCACGCATTTATTTGTGAAAATCCTTTTGAATAAAATGTGCTGTACGGTTAAACCTAATGTGGATTCTATAAAAGGTAGTCTTCACTTTTCAAGGATCGTCATCCTGGCTTAAATATCATTGCTGGTGGCGGCGTCTATGCGTCGCGTTGTCTTTCTCCCGTAATATGGCAAATGGGCCGATGGTTGGCTGTGCGTCAGACTCGTGAACGGGTGCTTCTTGTGGTGATTGGTTGTTCTTGAATTCATTTATGCGGTCATATTAGTTATTTTGGCTATGTATTTGCGTGTTATTCCCACAAGAATGTAAGTGTGTGCTCCTATTTCACCATGACTACCGCTGATTGAGGAAAATCCTTGTTTTCTAATTTTATTTTTAGTTATTTATTAACTATTAATTACTTCAGATGTCATGTGGAACATGGTGTAATGGTTGCAGCTTCTTACTAACATTGTGTAAAACAAAAAACATGGCGATTAAAAAGAATGAGGATAAATATAATAATTAGATAAGATGGTAGAGAAGAACTAGCAATAAAATCTATTCTACGCCGTTGATTTGAGAACTGAGAGTAAATGAAAAATAAAAAGATTTTAAATTGATTTGATTCGATAGTTGAAAACCCATAATGAGCGTAGGTCGAAAGACTTGGGTTCGATTTCATATAAAACAACGATTGCTCTAATTACCTGCCTGTAACAAAACATAACCATCAAAATATGTAAAATACGTGACGTTTATATACTAAAAAGGAATAAAATTTGTAAAAGTCGAAAGCCAATTGACGTAGGCAGAAAAAACGGATTTATTTTTGTAACATTTGTTGGTAACAATTGAATAGAAATTTATATGAAGGTCTTTTATTAATTAAGTTTGCAAACTTAAATGTACACAAAAGGTTTGTTGTGTACAAAGCGAAAGTTAAAGCTTGTTTTTATGTTTCAATTTCACAAATGGAAAACAATTTCGCAACATCCTAATATTTCACGTGTTTCAAAAGCTGATAGACTTGTGTGTGGACACGGGTATTGATGGATCATTCAATATTGAAAACTAAATGGTTCTTATCTGGGCATTGCCGACAATAATGCGGGGATTAATAAAGTCATACGCGTGGGGTGGTTAAATTAATATGTCTGTTGCACTCAAAAATTTTAGTTGATAGAATGTTAACTTCGTGATAGAACCTGAATTAACAATTATAAATACAGGTTTAAGAAAAAATAATCCCGTAGATGGACTTGGCGATCACGAGGAGATTGATTACATTCTTTCAAACCACCCAAAATTGTTTCAAAATATAGAATTTCTGAATCTAAACTACGCATCAGACCACCGTCCTATTAGGTTTAAAATTAGGCTAACCACAAAAAAGAAAAATAAAACAAGTCAACATAGAACAAGTACGAAATAAAAAAATACAAAGAAAACCTATCAAGCTTTCTTTTGGAACCATCAGGTCATACCATCAGCCTAGAGAACAAAACGGTACAGACCTCCTACGTCAATATAAAAACGTCCATCCAACAAAGTTTGGTGCATGCAAAACCTAATACAGAAATTAATAAAAAACATACAATATTACAAGAACGTACTCTAAAATGATTAAAATGAGGACAAGAACTACAACAAACTAAAAACAAAACACGCTCATTGAATAATAATCTCTCCGCACTGTACAAACTGGTTAATAGATATATCGAGAGATACTATGCAAAGTTTAGCAAGAAATAATCGAGAAACACCTATAGCTTATAGCAGCTCAAAGAGAGCATACAAAAAACAACCCCGGGAAAAGGCTGAAAACTCTTAATAAAGACTTACACAATAGAACGGATATTGGTTATACAGCAACTGAATTCTACAAGAAACTCTACCGAGACAAAACAAGAATAACTAATAAAATCGTAACAGAAACTATAGACTGGCACTATAACATGTTATAAAAAAATTGACAAATATAATACAGTAGAAAGTTTTGATTGGTGTTTTAAATGCGTTGAATGTTATGTTTCATAAATGTTTATATTGCCCTCTGCCTTAATTAAATATAAACGCGATTACCCTTATGAGAATGGGATTACCTTTGCTGCCGCTTCATCCTTCATGACAGCTTGCTTTACTTCATCTGCAGCTTTCTGTTCCACTTTCAAACGGGCTACTAACGCCATGCCCTAAAATAAAGCCAATTCCTAGATAAGATAAACTTCTCTAACTTTATAAACACAAATACCTTACATTGTAACTTTACAATTTTAAGGCCAGATGCCATTAAATAAAAATCGTCACTTACTTCTTCAGCTTTCTTAGCCAGTACAGGCTCCATATCACGCACCTGTTGCTCCATCACGCCGACTACTTCATATGTCTCGTATAGTTTCTAAAAAATATCATTAACCAAATGACACAGGAAATTCTGTGATATTGACCTCCTTTCGGTAGATGATGTTTAAATATTTTATATTATTTATTATTTTTTTTATTATTTTTTATTTTTCCCAAAATATAAAAAGAATGAATGTTAAGCTAAGACACGCCTCTACTAGCTGCTGACTCAGCTAGCTGACTTTTTTTATGGAGTTATCTCAAAGCAAGAGATTTATGATAACCCTATTACGAATGTTGAATCGTTAATAACTAAAGTAACTACTAGGTACTGCGGCACGTCCCTGCAAATTCGCTAGTCCACTATTTCCCCGTGTGGGAGGACATCTTGACGGTGTAATGTTCCATACATAAAACCTGCACTAATACATTATAATTTAGTGCAGTTATAATACTACAAATACAAATTGCTTTTTATAAGTAATTAAAGTTTAAAATCGACGCTGACACATCCTATACATAGCCAATATTTTTTTGTAATGTAATCATTTATTCAATACTTCATATTGCGTGCAAATAAATGAATTTTAATTTTAAAAAAGTTAAGTTAAATTACCAAGACAGCTATAGAATTTTTTATTACCCACGTATTTCTATTAAATCAATGAGACCGATACGGCGACTTGTTGGACTGTTAAGTCAGTTGTTAATGAATATTTTTTTATATAAAAAAGGCAGTCATCGCAGCCTATAGACACCCAATTTTAGTAGGTGCATTGCCGGCCTTTAAGGGAGAAGTACGCTCGAATTTTGAATTATTGGAGGTTGTATCTGTCAGGGAAGACCCCCGCCGGTAGTCGATTCCACAGTCCGCTAGTTCGCAAAAGATAATGCCATGTGAAACGGACTGTGGAAGATATGCAGCCATCAAGGTGATGTTGGTGAAATTTATTATTCATGCATAACTATAACGAGGATGCTCTTATGCGCTTCGTGAATGTCACTAAACACCTCGATTAAATGATTAAATGTCAAATCAAATTCCCCGACTTAAATGCACTCTTAAATAATGTCATAAGGTTTTAAACATGTTCATAGCTAAACTAACCGCTTAACACCTTCAGACAAGACTGACAACAAATAGTCAACCACAGAGTAAACAAATTGTCAATTAACATATTATGCAAAATCACAAGGGAACCCTTGTCTGCTTAAGCATTATTTGACAAACATATATGTGTCGTCTCCTGCCAATCGATGCATCGCGGTTATGAATATGTAAAGTTAAGTTTCTATCCCAAAATATTCATTATTTAAAATGTCTTTAGATTTTATATAATTATTAATGTAAACAATAAATTTATATTATATTATATGCTCTCGATGTGTCGAATGCATTATAATATTTTTTTTTTAATAAGGAAACTACCATTTATAGAACCCGAGATTTGTATTAAGGAAATTCTTGTCCGAGCACACTTACAAGAATATTGCTAGTGCTTGACGTTAATTAGCTTAGCTTAATTTCAATCAATCAAATTTACATTCTTGTTTTGTCATTCATCATGATATATTTTATTTATAACTAAAGTCTATTCCAGATTTTTGTGTCTTTATAATTTATTGTAAACTATGTAAATAGTAATTAAGGCGGAGAAATTGTATTTGAACAAAGATCCTATTATTTTATATTGTAAGATTCGAAAACTTTATCTTATGGTTTTAACGGTTTTACAATGACTTTTAAACCTAAAAAAAACTTTGTACACTTTTGTATAATCAACGTTTTAGCATACGGTATAGTGGGTAGGGAATCCATACTTAGTTAAATTTATAGTTACATGTAGTCCACAGGAGATTCTGTCGCGTCCTCGTATTATCTCCTGTTGTTTCTTATCTAGAAGACCTAGGTACAGCTTCAATAGGTCCAAATAACTACTCGGTGTTGTGTAGAAATAACGTCGCATTTCGTCATACAATCGATCAGTCATTACGTCTACGTCCTATAAGAAAATGAGAAATATTTGAATTTTTTTTATCAATGATTTTTACCAGAATGACAGAAATGTTTTTTTATTAAGAGAGCTAAAAGTCTAAAAAACCAAATAGCTCATTTCCAAAGTAGACATCACAACTTTATCTAGTAACAAATTGAATGACTGAAATCAAAGTATTCCTGATAATTAAGATCGACAATCAAAGGTCTAGACTAAACAAAAAATCTTCTACAACTCCCACTCACGACGCAAACCTACAAGTTATTTCTATACAGATCTAAAAGGTATTTTCCAATCAATAATTGTCTATGTAAAATTCAGACTTTGGTGATAAAGTACCTGGTGCATTGTGACACATAGCATAGAGATCTTGTGTATAATATCTTGGTCTCCAAGAGGCTGTAGGCACTGTTCAGCGACGGAAAGTAGTGCCTCTGGTGGCCATTTTGTGAACCAGTCAATGGTACAGCAGTTCACCAGCGACGGAAACATACGACAACGGCGCCTGTATTTTTTATAAAAATTAATTTGGTTTCGCTCCCTTTTTATTGTTGATTTATTTAAAATAATAATGTTAGATCGAAGTTCAAAAATATTTCTTATGGAAATATCTATTTAAAAATTATATAGTTCCAAGTTTGTGTGCCAAAAATTTATTTGACTATTGAATTGTAATATTTTCGGAATTTGAAAAATTCGCAACGATGTGTCCTTTTAACTTTACAGAGTCATTAACTGAATTCATAGTAAATACAATATTTCCTGCGAAAGCTGGCAAATATAAAAGCGCTATTCAGAGTTTTTTTTAAGGTCGACTAATCATTAATATAATAATAAAGAAAATATTATTATTAATCTTAGGGAAAATGTTATATAGTATACAATATACAGGTAGTATAACGTATACATATTGTAGCTAATACGCTTACTCGTTGGAATAACAAAGATTTATTTACTTCACATGCCTAGAAGTTTTAAAATTATTACAATACAAAATTTAGGGTACAGAGATATGGATCTGTGTTATTATTATCTGTGTATTTACTATCTGTGTTATTATATATATTTCGTGTTTTATGATATATTATATAAATAAAAAATGAATAAAAATAATAGTAGGTATCAATACACTAACTTTTGTTAGTAGTAACTAATAACTACACCAACTACTTCAACTTTAAAATCCATTCGGGAATGTATCAAAAACCTATATCGCTTTATCCCATGGAAATTAACGCTTCTTTATCAAAATCAAATGGACAACCGTCAGAGATAGTCATAAATTAAAAGGGTGCATCGGACGCCTCAATAAATATAACATAACGAAATCATTAAAAGCCTTTTATTTATTTTCTATTTTATTTATTAAAAAACTGATTTACCTTGTAATAATATATTTTTTTAATAAAACCGTTGGTAAAATAAATATATTATATACAAAACAAATATAAACATGTCATGCCGAGAGACATTTGTTGTGTATTTGCAGTACTTTCATAGTCAGCTTAATTGTTTCCCAATATGTATCCCTCGTAAGAACTGTACATTACGCATCAACAAATTTACCTAATTTATGAAATTATAAACCAGATATGTACATCGTGTTATATGATTTGGTATCGCCATTACAATTTTCATTGGAGGACTTATTATCAGGAAACAATTTTCATTGGACTACCTGTTGCATGTTGTTCAGTAAACTGTTGCCAACAAAAAGTTTACTTTGTTCAATTGTTAACTCTAGGTATGGTATCAATACGATCCTAGATGCTTTAGATTTGTAATACGCAGTCGCAAATAGGACCTGAACTGTGCGCATGTCGTCTTTAAAATATAAAAGCAGAAATTGAAATTCAGTTTCCGATAAACGCGCGCTAGACTTTGACCAGTTCGCCTGTTTTAACATTGACTCCTGTAACTTTGAATAACAATGCACGTGAATCTACGTTACGTCTTTGACCTGGATAAAATGCAGTTCATCTTTCCTGAGGAAGAGCCCCCATATGGGCCATTTAAAATCTCGCTCGTTTTCAACGGCATCGACATCGACGAGGAGCTAAAGAAATATTATTTTCTGAAGAATGTACTTCTAGTACTCAACAAGGAAGCTAAGGACAAGTGGCAGCGTATGCAGCTCGCGGCAGCCATGCGCAACCTGGAAGATCAGAAGAATATTCTGCTGCAGAATGTGCTGATATATTTACACCAGTTTTGGTGTGAAATGGAGGAGATGAATTTCAAGTTTCGTTGTCCCCATTGCGGCCAGCTATATTTTTTAAAATATAATATTTATTTTGAGGGAGATGAGGATGACGAGGAGGACGAGGAGGACGAAGAGGAGGGTGAAGAGGAGGATGAAGATGAGGAGGAGGAGGAAGAAGACGTGGACGATGATGAGAAGAAGGATAACGATGGTATGCCAAAAAGGAAGAGGTACCTCTGCACCAGCGCCGCCGGTTAAATCCTTCGTGGTCTCTTTTGTCTCACAGTGTTTCCATGTTTATAATCTATGAATATAACTTAATCCCTAAATGTATTAATTGACGTGTGAATCTACCAATATATTGATATCATACAATTGAATTTTTATTTTTCTCCAAATATGTGTCTTAACTAACTAGAGACAAATATTATTTGCGAAAGTTTTGTTTATTGCGAATTTTTTTAACTAAAATTTTGCGAATTTTAAATGCATATGCTTTAACTAAATATAAGCTTATAAAACCAACAAATCAACATTTAGTAATAAAAACTACGCTATTTATAACTACAAATCCTACCGAAACGCTTCACCGACGGGACTCATACACACACATAGATGTAATTTCGCACGGACACGATTGATGAAGAAGTAGTACACGGAGTCTCTGTCTGCTGGATTTATTCCAATCTTTGCCGCATCATTTCGACAACCCGTCTGTACTTGCTCGTAAGTATCACCCTCAAATAGGTTTGGAACTTCTCCTGGAAAAATTGAAATAAGAGAGCAATCAGGAAAGGGAATAAAAATCTTTTATACTTTATCTATGACACGGTACTTCGCCAAGCATTTGTTAGAAAACATTTTTGTTTTTACCAACTTACTATCGTAAATACGTTAAACTAATGCGAACTTTGTAACTAGATATAAAAGTATTTCTTTTAAATGTATAATGATGGACGGCATTATGGATTTTCTTTTAAAGTTCTCTATTAATATATAGCAATTCAATTTTAGTAAGTTGTTTTCATTGTTTCAGTTCTGACAGAACCTACATGGCGGTTTCTCATTGTAGAAATGTTAAAAATAGATATAATCTACTATGATTAGAATTTAGTAACTGGGAAGATTCCGCTGAAAGTTTTTGAAAGAACTTTTCTTTTGGGATTTTCAATGGGAAATTAAATGCTGCTCAAATATCAATACGCACCAGAATTAAGCATATTATTGATATCCTCCAAAAACTCTTCTTTTGTAATCTGCGTGTCTGTGAATAAGAAGACAGTGTCTTCACATCCAACACCAGCTCGCATATACATCTTTCGAAGATCGTCGTGGAATTCCGGAGTGTCATAATTACGTTTCAGTTCCATTCCCATGCACCTGTTATAGTCATGTCTCTTTAAGCTTTTCTAGGATGGAACTAGTAGACCTAATTTTTAAAGTGCTAATTTTGAAAATTTTATAAAGTCATAGGCTGTAGGAAGCGTTACCCAACTTTTTTAAATATAATATGGATTTGTATTGATTATTAAATATATTGAGCATTCGGCTTTAAACAGCGCCAGTCACATTTATATTTTGACTTTGAAGCTGAAATGAATTTCAACTTTACTGCATGTACGTAGAACAAGAGACAACCCCTGTTTGCCCTTGAACAAGAGACACCTGATATACAGTAAACAACCCACATGTGAGGAAAATTTTCCTACTTTTCGGATCTTAAGTGACATGGACGTTAACAGTATATGACTTTAATACATTCATAATTAAAATATCGTCTTCTTTGTATTGAAAGAAAATATTTTGCTACAGCCGATTTCTGAACATTATTGATAAATAAATTTCTTAGTTAACTCAATATATTGTTCTTGTAACAGTGGTTGCCTGGAAGAAATCGTTTGAAAGCGATAAGGCCGCCAGTTGCCCTTCTTTTCATTTAATTATAATTTTTATATTATAATGTAACTAAGTGTTAATAAATAAATAATATATTTATTTAAAAAGACGCTTCTCGTACATTCCTTACAGTAAATACTCTTTTATTATCAATAAAATATTATTATTCATTTAAAAAATATTTTTAATACATTATAGTTTGTTGAATTATTTCCTATATTTATCAAACATCTATCAAACATCAAAATATTTTTATTACAACCGGTACCTTTAAAGATAACAGCTCAAGCACAATAAACGAAACATATTACAGAGGTTATTAATAAATTCGTAAAGAATCCAATGTTCTCATTTATAAAATTTCAATTCTGGAATAAAAATATAAATCCAATGTGGGCAGAAGTTATAAAGGAATATATTAATCAAACCAATAAAAGCCTTTTTCATCAACATTTCATTATTAAAACCTCGTAACTTATACATAAAATTTAGAATTTTGCAAGAATAAGTTGATAAGAGAGAAATTAACATGTAATAGAGAGATTTTAGGCGATTATTTTACAGGTGTTTTAGTATAGCTAAAACAATATTACTTTAATTGGCAACCAAGTTTAATACGTGATTGAAAATAATAATAGTAAATAAAATAATGGTTTTCAAAATTGTTTCGCAATGTTACAAGGTCTTTAAGCTAAAACAATCTAAAATCTGAACCTATCTCTAAAAATGATTATTGATTAAATATTTTAAATTTTGATGAAATTTTATATTGCATAAATCTTACAAAGCATTTGTACTTTAGAAAAATTAATAGACAAAATTTCAAGAAAAAAGTAGTCCTTGATTACAATTACTTGGGGCTTAATAATTTGGGGCATTTATATGTATATATTTGAAGAAGCAATAAATGTACTGGCATTTTAGCGCTGATTTGAGATATTAATATTAATTTAGAATTTAGTTAAGGTAAGAAAATTGTTCAATTAGTCCATTTGATGAAAATATATGAAAAATGTAATGTAGTTTAAATGTATGTCTTGCAAACTAAAATCGATAAATATTTGTGGGAGAAAAAAGCTCTTTTCAGGAAAAAAGATTTGGGTTGCCCGTCGTTTGAGACGTAAATTGTGTATGTAAATGTAACCTTCGATTGGAGCTTTTGAACATACGTGTGTACGACTTCTCTAAATGAGCAAGATACTAATGCAAGCGCTCAATTATTTTGATATGTTAACGCAAATTAACTGATCGCCTCACTATTTCGTGTAATGTGTTTTGGTTAAGGCTAGTTTTGCAAGTAGATCTTGGATACATATTTATCTCTCTATCATTATAATCCTCGCCAAACACGACCAAAATGTTGCTCACTTGCACTCATTAACGTGGGCCGCTAGGGTCGCCACGGATCTTCTGCCAGAGCCACCCGGGCCGACCATCAAACTATGACCTCTCTCAGCTCGTAGCACTCTTGCTACGCGGGCTACGTGCTCTACGGCGTCTCTGAACAGTACCAAATTCATTTCCGCCCGAGCGGTAGAGTTATATTCATCCAAGTATTCCTGATAATAATATATTCTCATATAATTCTTACTATAAAACTATCATCAAAAATTATATACTCTTTTGAAAAATTTTAACATAAAAACTGCATTTATTGTTGTTTTTAAAAATTTGTCTATAAATATTCGGAGTATATATTTCTAAATAAAAATTAATCAGTGGAAATTAAATAATTTTACCTTTAAAACTACTATTAGCTTCTGTATATCAGGGATTTCTTGGTAGGTTCTATTTTCTTTTGGAACTGAAGAATTAAGAAAGTCGCCAAAGAGAAGAACAGGCGGTGATTCAATAATTGGTTCTTCGGGTATTTCAAGAATCGGTTGCTGGAAATTTTTATTACATACAGTGCACATAAGGTGATAGAAATAACTTTTATCTTCGATGTTGATGAGACGATCGTGGAACACCCGCAAGCACTCATGGTAGAATAGCCTGAAAATACCATTATGATATAAGACTAATTTTCTAGCAAACACCGAAATAATATGGCAGACAAATTTAGATAGTTCGGTTCTTAGCTCGTCCTTGAATACATTTTTATGCGTAAAAAAATGTATTGAAATGTACCTGAAGGTCGGGTTTGAATACAATATTTCAGATTTCTTTTATATCAGTCCCACGCAAACTATTTATAGAATAGTTTATAAAATTACGAATAAAACTGAATATCAGAAAAAGTCTATTTAAAAATATGCGAATCTAGCTTTAGGTATTAATTGCCTACATATTGTTATCTCACAATGAGCGTATACAGTATTGCAAAAGTTCAACTACGTTGAACAAGCTGTAAACACTAGACCTGCAATCCATTGATAATTAGTACCATTGAAAGCTCAATTTTCGAACCTTAACATCGCCTGCGGTAATCTCATATAGGCCGCATTTGCCTGCAAAACACCCTGCATGCATTTTGAAAGGTCTCGTAAATTGAACACGTAGTGGGATTTCGCTGGTGTCGGCAACAATTCAGCGCAAATTTTTAGGTAAACATCAACCGCCGCATTTACAATTGGCTCCCCCAGAACTGACACCTCGGTAACAAAGTCTTCCATGTGGCCATTGAGAATCGCCTGAAATTTGGTTTTCGTTAGGCGGTTTCATGTGATTTATTTTATTAAATATAGTAATAGCCAGTACAGCTATCTCATAATAACACATTTGAAACTAAGTTCATAAAAATAAAACTTTATTTATTAAGTTTTAATTGTCTTATAGACGGAACAGTTTTTTTTCATTACAAACTGTATTATTTGTGCATTTAAGTTTAGCCTCTATACTGTAGCTAAAATAAATGCTAAAACACCAATACACAGTTAAATCACTATCCAATCAAAACAAACAAACTTGTGTCCCGTAGACTGCCATGCATTGTTAATTAATCGACGTTATGATGCAAATCCAATTTGATGGAACTTGATCGGACATACAAAACGATCAGTCACAGTAGCTTCACGATACGTCAGTATCAAATACTGGTTTCGGATATAATTGAGAATCAGCTGTCAAAGTCTTGCCTACTGATGTAACAATTGAATACATGCTCTCTTTAACAAAGGTTGTCTAGTCACTCCAAACTCAACGTTTCACAATAGCAAAGCTGACAGGCATTTGGTATATTTAGTGCGTTTGGCATACTAGGAACGAAATTGCGTCAAGAAACAGAAGCGAAGAGAAGCTGAAGAACAGCACATATATACAAAGTGTATATATGTGCTGTTCTTCAGCTATATATACATACACGACTAGAAAAGTGCGGAGGGAACACTTCTTATTAGTTACTAAATTATATATATATATATATATTTACATAGAACGGTTGTTTATATATATAAATGAATAAATATAAATAATATATATATATATATATATATTTAATTAATTCATTAAAAATTATCGTCTTTGTTTGCCGTGGCGTCACTCACTTAGTGTTTTGGCTAATAATTATTATTTTAATTCTTCTCACAGTTCATTAACATAATAAATAAAGCCAATGAATCTCACTTTAAAAATTGTCTTCATGGCTTCTGAGTTCGGTGCTGAAATATAGAACATTGCGAAGTGTCGAACAAATCTCGCAGTAAGAGGATTCCGCCCTCCACCAGGCGGTGCGCACGCGCATGACAACACCACATCGAGGATTTCCTTCCAGTACAATTTGTCTCGGTCGTAAACGCCGCCAAAGTCCAAATATTGTCTAAATAATAAAATCAGATTAAAAAAAATAATTGCACACCAGAAAGTGGAAAGAAAAAGGTATTTTTATTTTAATTCGTAGTAAGTGACAGCCAAATTATAAAACCTTTGGATCAAATAAATTTCATTTTCTTTTGGAAAGGCAGAATCCCTAACGTAGATAATGTTCGCTAAAACATAAATGTGGGTTCAAAAATCAACGCATCGCGTTTTCACTTTAGAAACATTAACCTATGCGACTGAGCTCGTTAGATATCGGTAAGCCCTAACAGCTGGGATTTCAGTTGTGCATCTGATTCCGCATTATCGCACTTGTTACGTGCGTTTTACGGTGCGCTAGAGATGGCAATTTGTGTAAGGGCGACATTATTATAGCGAAGCGTGAAATAACAGGCGCCAAACACCGGAGTAGACGTATTAAATCTATGATAGATTAATTAACCACTCTGAACACTCATTTGCTTTTCTATAAATGTATTGAAGATTAAGAAGCTCACTGGTACCTATACTGTTTCTAAAGGTTACAATATTTTTTTTTAACTACTAATAAAAAATTTAATGTAATAAGTTGTATTCAGAAATCGTTATATGTAAATGGAAAGGACTTTACTTGTGGTGAGATATTTTACATCTAGCTATTTTTAATATTTTTTATTATTATTATTATTATATTATAACAAGCATATAGAGTTTTTACATTGCCCATTTTATTAAAATATTAAAAAAGCTAATCCCTAATACCTTAGTAATTCAATCGTCGGTTGAGCTCCATACACATCAAGACGGGGCATGTTGACGTCATCAATAAAGATGATCACTTTTTTGCCAAGAGGAGCACCGATGGCTTTACGCGGTCGCTTTTCCAGTCGAAGTTCAATCACTTCCTAGTTACAAACCGAGTTCTTGTATAAATAAATCTTTATTTTAACTAAATAAATTCACGGCTAATCGTCCACATTCAAGAGTCATACTTTTTCACAACTTTAACTCGCCATAATTTAATCATTGTACAATTATATGCGCCGCTTACCGCTTTTATCTCGAGATCAGTCAAGTTACAATGGGGAGTTTGACTAATTTGTAAAGCAAGCGTAAAAGCTAGTCATTGGGATTCAAACCTGTGTCCGTGCGCTGCTGGTTTGCGCTGAGAAGTTTAAAATAACTGGTATATAGGTACCAGAGGTAGACATTTTGTTTAGTATCTCAGCAGCTATTACGGTCTTTCCCACACCTTGAAGGGCAAATGGTTGATGTTATTAAACTTGACTATGACGCTATACGATTCGTACAATGAGTAATTACGCACGCCGGTGACGCAGAGTCACTTCGTTTGGGAACAAATTTTATTTTTAAACTTTCTTCACAATTTCAAAACAGTTGTTTTTATTTTTTACCTTAAATAATGTTTAATTTACTTGTTGCCCAATAAGCTTTAGGAAGCTTAAGAATAATCGTATATCTACACAGCTACTTTTACTATTGGTCTAAATCACAAAACTGGCGAGAATAAATTCTAAAGCTTGAAGTTAAATTATTGACACGGAGAAAATAAGTCAATCAGCGTCTAAGCGTTGAAGTCTTAGGGCAGGATCTATAGAGCGCACTTGGACTTACTTAACTTACGAAAAACTTTACGTAGTGTACCTACACTAACCATAAACTATGATTTAGTATTTATAGACATTTTAACGGTGATAACAAATATTAAAACGTCTAAAACGATACACATATATCTTTTATTTATTTTATTATTGTAATAACTAGAAATTTACAAGTAACCTATAGAAAATGTATTTTAGAGATGACAATAATTTTGTTACGTAGGACGAATCGCATTGATATGACAACTTGTATCAATATCGTAAGTGACATAAAGGAGAATATAGAGTAGTTCAATCTTCAATTGAAAACATTGAAATGGTATATATAGCTGATATGAATCCCCGATTTCCAAAACGATATGTTCTGAACGAATACAACCAAAATCCTTTCGAGCTGTACGGTGAAAACGGTACGGGAAAACGGTAAAAACAACAGAGGTTTGCCAATTCTACCGCAATTGCAAATGCTTATTTCATAAAGGGGTTATCCAACTGGGTGTATTCTGGTAATTTTGTGATCATAAATATGTATGGTTTTTTTATTTGATATATTATCTATCTATTATTTAATGATTTTAAATACATAAATATCAAGGTTGAAGATATTTAAAAAAAGAGAGGAGATGCTTGTCGATGATGATCGATGATGAAACGATGATGATCTTGCTGATCTGATACCAGAAGTTGAAGAACACAGAAACAATGAAAGATCTCCTACAGGTCTAGGGTGTAGCATTCCGGCAATCTGTGATTGCCCAATTGAGCTAGGCCATTGGTTTTGCAATAAAGAAAATCAAAACAAAACTAGTTTCATTTTAATCATTTACTTTTTGATTATTTTTTTAGTGTAAAATTTATAGTGATAAGTTGTATATTTGTTGAATAAATTCTATTTCTAACAGATTTTTTAACTTTAAATGTTCCACTTCTATCTCAAATAAAAAAGGGTCGTCAGGTTATAAGCGGATCTTATTCTGTCGTTGGTTTATAGTTTGAGTTTTGTTGTCAACATATGCCAGTGCTATAGGGCAGATACGACAAAAATAAAAGTCAAGTAAAATATACGATGGCAAAGTAAATTTTGGGCCATTATTTTTGTGAGGCTTATAGTCATAATTTTTGGTAAGTCATTGATTTCGTGGACTTGAGATTAAGCTATCACTCAGAGAGATTCACAGTTTGCTCTATAAATACCGAATGTGACTAAACTGGAAAGTTAAGTCTGAGCAAAGTGTAAGTGCTCTATAGATATTGCCCTTAGAATGCGCTACTGTAGAAAAGTACTCACTAATAATTACATCGCATATGACTAAATCGTGTCGAGACAAATTATAAATATATAAATAAAAAGGCATGAAGTGAACTAAATATCTATTTTGAGAAAAGAAGTCATTCAAAAGCTTTGAAGTCTTAGAATGCGCTCCCGTGGATAAGTTATTACTCACCAGTGTTGCCAGTAAACATAACCGGTTTTCCGGCACTAAGCAGCTTTTCAAATAAATACCCGTAGCGCACTGTGTCTATCGTAGGCACTAGTGTCTCAAAGAAGGGCTTATTACAGTCGTAGAGAAATTCTGGAATTATTTCCGCCCATACTTTTAATTTGCGATGCTTTGTATCCATATACATATCGAAAAAGTTAAAACCTTGTGGAAAACTGCGAATAATAAGAACAGTGTAGTTATCTTAGCAACCGGTAGGAAATATTAAATAATAAAAATGTTTTCTTTTAGCCATCGCTGGTACACTGTAGATATGATTATTAAATTAACTTCATCGAACTTAATTAATAAATGGTTAAAAAAATAACGACATTAAAAATTCAAGACATACGTAGAAAAATGCAAAATAAAATGAACCTTAAAGAAGTCAAATAAAGGCGCGCTCGACATTTACTGTGCTGTGGGCACATCAAACGATCAATTTTCCAATACTCCTGTATTATTAAAGTATGAACTGGTTGCAAAAGCACAACTAATGGTGAATAAATTTATATTAAACATATATTTACAAAATTATTCCCAAAAAATGTCTAATTATTAATCAATTGTGACTTTTACAGTTTTATAAATGCACATAACATTCACTTTTTTGTGACTTGAATGATTGAGCGAACTAACATCCTAAACTCAATAAAAACTAGTTTACAATAAATAAATTAAAATAAATACACATACTACTCAGCTTCTTCAAAAGCCTCAAACTGCCTCTTGATCACTTCCTCAAAAGCCTTTCTATTCATTTCCAAAATGTTCCCTCCAATACACCACACGTAACAGAATATGAAGCAATATGCGATATAAGTCTTTACGGCTGCCTTGTCCGAAAATCGTTCCCCGGGTTCAGATAGTAATGCCCCCATTAGGTAGCATAGGGCTGATATTTTGCTAATGTCCACCTGTCATATGCACTTGGTTTTTATAAAGAATATATAATACTGTAGCTTCAGTCCGTTCCTATTCTATTTTTTTTTTTTATTTATTATTTATTAAAAGCAAGAAACATTGTAATTTTTGTGTTTATCGATCCAAAGCCTGGAACACGATCTCAAGCTTAATAGACGCTTTTTCAAAGCAACCAAAGTGTTTAGTAAGTATATTATTTCTAAATATATATATCTTAATATCGTTAAGAATTTACCCTACTTTAGTCTAAGAAGCCATTACTAATTTATGTATTAAATTCATGTGGGACCTGTTTAATTCCCACACTGCATTTAGTATTGACGTGTATGACTCCAACTTCTAGCATCTTGTAGAGTTCGTATAGAAATTCAGAGTTTTCTTGAGTGAAGAGGTTCTTTTCGATTCCCTGATCCAGCCAGGATCTGACGTATGGTAAATATCCAAGCTCTCCAGGGTCAATGTATACCATTCCACATCGGGAAACTGTGGCTGGTGAGGCCTGTGCTAAGTCTGCCACCTATTTAAAAATTATTTATTTTATATTCTGCAGCTTAAGTCTTTTGTAATTCACAATTTTAATACCTGAACCAGAATTTTGTTTATTTACACATTGAGTGCATTTAATTTTCAATAAGTACTGAACAGTGCCCGTATTTATGACCAATATTAGTCCAGGAATTTCAATTAAGCCTTTGACAAGTCAAACGTATATAATAAACTCATATTGAATGTCGGCGGAACCCAATGTTTATTAAGCATACACTTATTTGTAGACAATATGTACATGCGATGATTTAGGCACAATTACAGGTTACCATATTTATTGTCAGCATTGTTTTTGTTTTAAATTTTTACGCGAAGTTACAAAATGAAGTACCTATAACCAATAGAGAAGAAAAAATCGCAATACAAGATCGATGTGTCCGGGTTTTTGCGCATTCACTTGTTTTTATATTTATAATATGATTGCCGTCGAGTTTCTTATGCTAACACTGAATAAATGTCAAGGGAGCCTCTATTAAGAATTATTTAACATTTTATTCATTAATAACTTGAAACGGATTTCCTTTTCTTAGCAGTAATAATGATAATAGTAACTAAGTAACACTAATCAAATCCATTGCTCAGTTGATTGATGATTCGATCCAATATTGAAAAAATTCTGTCCTATCTGGAATCGTAATCAGCGTTGGCAATATCCTAATGCTATTATAAAATTCCACAAAAATTGTAGAACAAAAAAATAAAACAAAAACAAGCCAGGTTTAACTTGAATACCCAAAACAATTCAGGAAACATTCGTTATTTAAAAAAATGTACTTTTTATAAAAATTACTGAATTAACTGAAATCAAAATTAATGGGATTGTGTAGGACTATTGTTTTTGTATCACTGAAAAATTCTAATGAAAATAATATATTGACTAATCCTTTTATCACATACCATAAACAATAATTCACAAGAACTGATGAACCTAAAACTATTTGTTCAAGATCGGATTTCGCGTCATTAAAGCAATTAAAGTTAAATCTCATCTCGACCCCTGCGTGTATTGGTCTCACCTCAAAAACCATATGTACATATGGCGTGAGTTTAATTCTTTCGGAGTTTGAGAGACACAGCATTTTGTTGTCATCGAGAACTGTATTCATATTTTCAATCCATACCGCATCTACTGGTCCATCACAGATGAGCCATTGGTGGTCAGTGTCTTCGCACTAATAACATTGTTTTATCAATTAATAATAAACTTTAATGCTTAAGCCGAGGAATTCATGATGAATTGCTGGTCTGTTTTTATACAGAAAAAAGATACTCATTAAACAAAATGTTTCGTTATTTTTATAGCCTTGGATAATAAGAAAAAGCCTGTAAAAACATATTGGTTTCCTGGAAATTCCTGGAAATTTAATACCAATAAAGGCTGTGAGTATTGATTTTACTTTAAGTAGTCTATAAATAAATAAGTTGAAAAGAAGCTTACACTTTTCAGAGAATTACAAAAGAAAGTCGAATAAATCAACTCTAAATAGTTTTGATCTTTCTTCGGCAGTTAAATAGTCACATTATTTCTCTTGGTTGGTTTTCAAACAACAACAAAAAATAATAGTAATTCAACTGCTTATAAATAAGTTTTATTTTATAAAACCAAACCGATCGCTTAAATATTTTGACATGAAAATACTAAATCAACCTACTTGTACAGCGGTACGTAGAGACAATGGCAGGATCCCATCATGCCACTCCAAGGTTTGCAAGTTCACTTCCCCGTACAGCTCACCAATACTCAAACTCTTAGGGTTCATTATGTATTTATGCACAAGCTGATATGTCGGATTCACTTCACCACGCTCATATAACCTTGTATATGTATCTGCTAACACCTGAATAAAAAATAAAGTACCTACTAATAAGGAACTTAGTGTTTATCAAATAGCATAATAGAGATTTTCTTAACGTGTTATTTCAATTTTCATAAATATGTACTTAAAAAAATATTTACTATAATTCTATTGGAGAAGGTATAGTTATTACTGAATCTAAATATTGTGTTCTCACGTGTAATACGGTTGTCTTCCCACCTCCAGTCGGCCCCACCAACATGACACCCCAACGCACTATCATTGTTTCGTGCAATTGTATTACCTTTCGTATTTGACAAGCCTCAACTTGCAACTTGCGTTCCAAAAATATGATCTCTGGAAATGCATTTAGTAACTGTATACTAGGCCAAACACTCTACTTGTATCTTAGATATATAAATATCGACCCGGGCTATTTGTTCTTTACTTTTTGTAATTAACTTAAAAAAAAACTATAACCAACTTCAACATACACTACTAAACAATATTGCACTATGTAGTCGATCTATGTTATCTATATCTATGCATTAACTAAATAAAATGCTTATGAATCATTTAATGTTAAGCATGGTAGTACAAAAGTTTTTTTGCAAGCTTAATATTAGCAAGAATATAATAGACATGATATACTATCAAACAGTTAACATTTCAGTGGCCAGGAAATTTTAACTACAGATTTAGAAAAATGATTTTTTGTGAAAACAAACTTTTCTTCTATAGCAGGATGTTTTATTGAGTTGTATGACCGCTCTTCATATTAAATATACACTAAACAAACTATTTGCATGTGCACTGATTAAATTCATGGTCAACCGATTTGCCTTCGAGCTAAATTTTGCAATTTCCAATATTACATTTCGAAATTGGATGCATTACTCGCGTATATTAAAGAATTGTTTATACAGCCAAGGTGGTGTGTGTACGTGGTGGTTATTTTGTAGTAGGAGGAGAATTTATTATTATAACTACTCACTTATAACCTCCTCCATAATGCCGTAATCTCGTACTGGTAAACTGACTCCAGGAAACAAATCAGACAATATACCGGCGAATAGGATAGCATCAGCAGCAAGAAATTTTGGTAGGTTGCTGTCGTTGAGGGCACATAATAGCGTCATTTCTTCATGTTGGTCGGGACTGGCGCGCTTTAACGCACCAGCCATTACCTAGGAGCCGTATTAGATGACATGGCATTTAAAAGATTAATGAACAAAATATATCACCTTAAACTCTTATCAGACGGGTAAGTTTAAGTAAACAATATTATTTAGCTAACGAATCTATCAATAATCTAATATTTCTACGAAGCTAGCCTTAACGCTTGCAACTCAGCTACGTATTAATACTAATAGCTACTTAATTAATCCAGTTGCAATTACAAGTTTTGAATAGCATGAACCTTTGACTCGAGTTTTACTCGATTGCGTGTTTGTAAATATTAGTATTTCAAAGAAAGAAAACTTTAAAAGACATGGAAACATACATTTTTAAAAAGGAAACGAAGTAATCAAATTTACGACTAAAAATATATCAAATAAAAAACTTTAATTTATATGAACACTTATAGAACATACAAGTACACTCTTCACAGCTCTCATTCCAAAATCGTAGTGATCCTGCTTCGAAAGCTGTTCACTTGATAATTTATACATTTGTACCATTTTCTTTGCTAAGCCCTTCGAAGATTCGAAGCCTTCGGAGTAAAGGATGACTTCGGCGATCAGTGCTGAAATTTTTATTGACATTTATACATTGAATATCACACAGACTGACGAATGCACATTAATATAACAATAACAATAACAGTTGCATGTCTTTTACATTTAATATTAGGTTTTCCCCAGCACCCTAAATGTATATTAAAAATTAAATATAGTTATAATCAACATCATATCTTACCATAATCAGGAACCATCATAGAAATCGGTCGAAACAAAGCTTTTAAATTATCTGGCAATTCAGTTCTGCCTGCATAACCCGGGTTCATTGTAATAAACGCAGCGCACGTCCGTACTAATTTTATTTCTCGACCCTCAAACATAAACCTGTTGAATTTTATTACATTTTCAAAAGTTCAATATGTAAAGACATCTGTAAAAATGTTCAAAGTGTATGAAAAATTTCGCCTTAAAGAGGAAACAATATTATAACTTCTTCTTTTTGATCGTCGGCTCAAGTCTTAGTGAAAATTAATATATTTATACCGAAACACATACACCGTCAAGAAAAGACGACATTTCCATTTAAATCTGATTGAATTTGTTTATCCATCTGTAGGAGTTAAAACGCATCTTAAACCGACAAGTGATGATGTGAAGTGTGATAATACCTGCATCACAATGCAGTGTTGAAAGTATTATCGTACTTTTAGGCTGAATTTCTAAATCAACATCATCTGTAGGAACAACCCAATATTTGAATATTTAGTTTTTAGTCTTCATTCATTACATGTCACTTCATTCAATATATTTAAATCCCAAAGCAACTTGTAACTTCGATACTTTGTTAAAGTTCGTAATTTTGAAATTCTTAATATAAACATTTATCGATATTGACCTAATCATTAGTGGATTCCGTGCCAAAGCCGTCTGATAGTTATAATTATATCTCGTTAATAGAGACAGATGCAGCCAGGGGACTTCATTTTGTAGTATGCAAGCGTTGTTGAATTGACATGAATGTATAATTACCTAGATTGCTTAGCGACTTTGGCGTTTCTTATAGTAATGAGTTGTTGTGCAATGACAGACAGTACTTCAATATCAATTCTGTTGAACTCATCGAAACAGCACCAAGCCCCTGACGTTGCCAGTCCCGAGAAGAACCTCCCCATCATCTTGTAGTCCAAGCCTTAATAATTAAAAAAAATACTATTTTATGGTCATGGTAGACATTGGTATACCCTTTCAAACCGGACTCGAAATATACTTAATTTAATCTGATACCAAGACTGCAATATATATTGTTAACTTCAAAAATACATGACTTATTTTTTTTTTTTTAATTTTTCTGATAACTGGTGTGGCATTACCTATGAGAAAATTTCGACTTGACGTCGACTTTTGGGACACCCTGTATAGCCACGTCAGGTCGAGACAGATTGTGGTCTTTATAATAACATATTAAAATTATAACATACCCTCAGAACAATTAAACACAACACATTGTATAGCCAATGCTTTGGCCAAGTCCTTTGTAGTTTCAGTCTTGCCTGTTCCAGCCGGTCCTGCAGGAGCCCCACCTAAGTCTAGCTGGAGTGCTCCCATAAGGCACAGATAGCACCTATCCGTCAATGGGGTTATTACCAAAACCCCTGAAAGTTAAATTATATTAGACTATCAGTACTTATGTTTAAAATAAATATATTATAAAACTACTAGACACATCCTGTATTTCTTTAAGGATTTTCGACGATAATTGGCTTTTGCTGGGGTACTAACAATATATTTATGTGTTTCAGTTACATAATAATATATACAAAAATTTTATATATTGAAGAGAATGGCATTATGTTAATATTTATAATTCTAATTGGTCGTATAAATAAATAAATAATAAAACTTGAAAGTCACCTCCAGCCCCTAAGTACTCATGGCCATATATATACATGGCACTAGACATTCGTGCTACGCAATTGTCTATATCTTCTTCCCAATAGTAACGAATCATTTTCAGCCATTCAAAGTCATTGCTAAAAAAAGTTTTTATATAAAATCGTATTATGCATACAAACCATATTACATGATAACCGATGTAAGAAGAACTAATTGATATTTCATTAAAAAGCGCCGAGATTGTAATCTGTATTGGCTATTAATTATCAAAGATAGATATCACCTAAGGTAAGATTTTGCGTGGGGTCGTCCCAAATGCGCATCTATGACTCTAGCCAACTTATATAATATATAATTATACTTACGGTCTTTGAACATGTTTCTCCACCATGTGAGTAATAGTATCTCTGGCGTGAACATCAACAGTAATTAAAGCACACAGAACTTTCCGGAATAATGATGTTAAATTTTGACGTGTCAACGCAGCCAAGTCGTTAAGATCAGCAATACATTTCGTTTCGTAGTTCATGAGAGCTGTGTCAATGCGTAGAGGTATGTCCAGGTCAAATATTTCATGAATACCACGAGCCCACGTAGTCTGTGACACGGTTAAGACCACCTGAAAATATGTATGGAACCACATAGATCTGATTAGAAAGCCCGTGACGGCGACGGCCAGGGCGGCTGGAGGAGCTACACTCACAATAGATAACCCTCCCCACTCCCTTTTCGGTTCTTTGAAGACGGTTATAAATTAATACTCAATAGGCGAATACGAATAAATGAATATACAATTATTTATTCGTTAACAATGTTTAATCGATACTAATATCACACAAAAGTATTCAAATTTTTGAAAACAACATTTTAAAAATAGTTAAAGAGAAACTGACATAATAACGCACCTGGTTAGGATGTAACGCTACCCATTCGACCCTCGGTCGCATTTCATAGTCCCTAAGTGCGATCTTCATACATCGTTTAACGGAAGCAAACATTGCTTCTTCAACTTTGCCCAGCCAGTCTTCTACATTACCACGAGCTTTAAGGCCCTGTGGACAGCAAAATACTCCTTGCGTCATAGAGTATCATGCTTTAAAATTGTTTACACTAAAAGCTATCTACAAATCTACGTTTTAATTTTATATTGAAATTTATAAATGAATTGGCGTATTTATATACTTTGCCCAGATTAATCCTCTCTCCTTCCGGTGACAGCATGGCTATTATATCTGTGGTCAAATCCTCAGCTTTAGCGGTTTTAGCCAATCTGGCCTGAAGTGCGTCTCTGGTTGCGAAAGACATTTCCCTTTCTACAAGTGTTCCATCTTCTGTCACCTCCATTTCACTTTCAGGTAACTTCACTCCAAATTCCAGCTTCGCGATAGCGTCAAAGCATTTACGAAGGTGTGGTTGTACGGCGTGGGGATTGCGTGTCTGCAAAAAAGCTTCATTGTAAAACGTTTTCTTTAAAAATATCTGTGCTAGATAGATTATTCTATATTGTCATTAATAAAATAACCTTTACTTTTAATTTAAAATACATGTTAAATCTGTCAAAAAGACCTGTCATCCTATTTACATTGAACGTCTTATTTATAAAAATGGGTCAAATTTTCCTACAAACAAACTCACACCAATTTGACGATACAGAGAAATGAAACGATTCAGTTCTTTAGACTCCTCTGTTCTGCGTTGTGAGAACCTGTCATCGTTTTCAAGTGTCCGTGTTGAGTTGAGTCTAATAATCCACTGTAATTGATTTCTCACTTCCTTTACTTATAATACATAAGATAATGTCTACCTGTGCTAAAATTTCTAGTAGCTCATCATTGGAGAGGAAGAAGAATCTCGGGAATGCTACTCTTTTTGTTTCAAGATATGCTTCTAGACATTTCATAATCTGATCCAACATTTCATTGTTCTTGACAAATTCTTCGTATAGCTTCGGTTGTGTAGCTGCTGGCATTGCGAGTGGAACCTGGAAGATACCGTAACATTAATAGTAAATAAGTATAACGTAAAAGAAAGTCTTAATTTTGTTTAAAGTTTTGCCATAAAGTTAATATCTGGTTTATAGTGGTTCTGAAACCAGAACCACCATAAACCAAATATTAACTTTATAGAGGTTCTTGTATGAACGTGTCTACCTTTGTTAAGAACCTCTTTATAAACTCGAAAAACTCCTCAATAAAACCGATAAGTGATAGATTTATATTATAGTATTTTTAAGCTTATTGTACACTAAACCAAATTGTCTCCGCAAAATTAATATAAAACCTAAGCAGTTAAGTGAAGAGTTTATTTTCAAATCAATCAATCAGACACAAGTCCAAATATCTTAAACAGGCGCTTTTAAGATTACAATGTAATTATTATATCCGTTTAAAACTGGCATACTTTAGCTAATTTCCGCATTATATCCTTCCATGACTTATCGACCATTGTAAAAAGTCTAGTTTCGTTTGGCAGCTGTCTCTGGATGTCTGGTGCTGAGAATATCACCTCCAGATATATCCAGGTTTGTTGACACGCGTACCACTCTTCCTAAAAAAAATATTATCAAACTACCACATTAGTACTTTTAAGATTTTCGTTACCGAGATACTAAAAGTTATCGAAACAACTTACCAGAGTCCTAGAGAAGAGTTCCAAGTTTTTAGACCACTCTTCAACTCTGCTCTTAATAGGCCCACAATTCCTCGAACTAAGAATTGTGCTCACGTGGATGTTACTTTCATCGACAGCTGCTTGAATCTCATCCAAACCTCCAAGCACGTACACATCTCGAGCGTCCTTGTGGAGTAGGACCGGGAACTCTAGTGCCGCCCAAATTTCTTCTACCTGCATTCGTTGAGCAGCAGTGAGCATTAGCTGATAATTAAGATCACCTAGGCCTCTTGCCCGTTTATCCCATATAAAATTATTTCCCTGTTCTGAATAATGTATCCTAATTGAAAATTATATTATTGCAACTCACTTTCTTAAGTAGTCCTTCTAAGCCTGCCTCAGAACTGGCCTGCCCTGCTACTTCCATTAATTCTTCGGCATGTTGAAACGCACCGAGGTCTTCTAACACCTTCAGAGTCACCACCATATCGGGTGTGAAACGCGTGTGTAATATTTCTTCAATACGGACCCAATGACGCGGTTTTAATGCTGGGTTACGAAGATACGACATTACTGGGAGCTGCAAGAAAAATCACTATTTTGTAAATGCGAGATCTACCATTTCATTACATTATATGACTGCGTTAATAGAAACGCACGATATTCATAGGAGGCGTTGTATTGACTACCTTAAAATATTTGCTTTAATCTTAAACCATCACAAATATATTTTACGGTGTCAATGTTTAAATATCATTACCAAAATATTTCAAAAATCAAAACCTTAATTCAAAGCATATAGTATGGCCCACGAGAAATATCCAGTATCTGTCCAGTTGTCATTTCTATTTGATACATTAAAAGTAGTGTTTTTCTTCTAAAAAAAATAATTGCTAGCTTTTGTGTGAAGTTATTTCTGTTGGAATCGTATCTTTTTGTTGAAATGCAAAGAGTATTAGAACTTTGTTTTCATATAATTGGATTTTGACATAAGGCAGTAATAGTTGGCGCTAGTTAAGTAGAGAGCAGATAAAACCTCATTAAGGACGGAGAAAGAGAGGTTTATATCAGTAAATTTTAAAATACATGGGCACTTAAATCATTTAATCTTACTTTATCTTTAATAATATCGATTGTCTCCTTACAACCAGGAACAATTTTGTTTGGCGGTAGTCCTTTGTCAAGTTGGTTAAAGGCTTTGCCAAAATTTATAGTGGTTGTTTGAATTTCATCTATATCCAATGTGTTAAACGGAACTTCGTACCTGTAAAATTATTAATTCAATATTTTTGTATAAATATGGTAATTTCTATTGAATATCCACGTGGTTTATGTCCTGGGTTCGAAACATCAATATAAATGCTAGCTGGTCCGATAATACTATGTAAGATTCCTACTTCATATTAATTATGAACGAAATCTGTTCATTTAAAAATTAAATCATCTAATTGTGTAGCTAAAAAAATATTTTTTTAAATATAAAACTATTATATTTACCACGCTGCGTAGGATTCGTTCCACTCCTTAGAATTCTTCCATAACATTTGGCGCAGCTTAACATCGTTAATTGCTTCATCGAGTTGTTCCAGTCTTGCCGGAGGAATCTAATACAAATAAATAGATATAGATTTTATACATTTTTCATGCTTCGGCGCTTAAGACATACTTTAGGCCCTCGGAAAATTTACACATGACTTGAAAAAATAATTGTACCAGTTTAATCAAATTTGAATAAAAGATACAAAGTAGATACTATTTTCTATTTGATGAGTAAAATTGCTAAGATTTATATAAAAGAGAACTAGTTAAGTTAACCTAAAAACGTTAAGTTAAAAATTTTAACAAATTTGTAAAATGAAATGCAAAATTAAATATAATTTAATGATCACTTTTTAAGACACTGAAATGAAGTATAATTATATTGCTACGTAATTTTCAAGAAAAGCTGCATTATACTCAACGTCGAAGACCCATACAACATTTGTACTACAATATCAATTCTCAAACTAATAGTGCATCGCATCCTCTTGTGCTTAAAGGAGCTCCTGGAGCTTTAGGTCCACACGTAACACGTCAAATTTCCATACAAATGTTTATTGACTTGACTTTATAAACATTTTATATATTAAACGTACAAGATTACATGGATAAATAATACCTTTTCTCATAAAAAACTAAAATGAATGTGATTGCAATTCCGTTTCTATTTAAAATCTTTGCTTATCTTCTCGTCGGTATTTATAGTGTCCATTTGAATTGGAGATAATTACCTAGCTTTCGCTTGTTACGGAACTCGTGATCGCAGTAGCGTAGCCAGTTTGCCAATATTATTCCCAATATTTACAGGCGAGTGGATCCGCCGTCTCGCGAGTTTCGCAAGTGTTTTGTTACGGTGAGACATTTTGCAAAAAATATTCTGTAAGCGCATTTTGTTTACAGCTAGTTAAGTATTACGTATAATGAAAGAACGAGGTACCTTAAAGACTTTCTGCCACTCGCGTATCTGTTTATCTCGAGCGGAACATGCCATGAGTCTCTCCGTCAGATCATCGAGAACTTCTAGCACTTTCTCTATGTCCGACTTCTCATCATATAACCATGGTTGCTAAGGATAAGAGTGAAATTTAGACCACTCAAACAATACGCCTCCAACAGCGATATTGTTGCATTTATTATCTTTTTGAACGACGAAGCATTTAACATTAGCGCCATTAAGCTCAGAATTTTATTATATTAAGCTGTTTTTTTAATAAACCAGTAAACAAATATAAGTTTTTATATGCTGATTGAAATAACGTGCACCTTTTAAAATAAAAATAAGGAAAAAAGTCACTTAAACGAACTCTGAGTGCTACGAACCACTTAGATAATTATAAATGTATTATGAAACTTACTACAACTTCATCTCTAAGTTTATTAACATCCAACATAAGTTCCATTATGTCTTTTCCGATTTGACTGGCAAAAAGTCCCGCCAATTTTCCTCGCGTTTCCAGTTTTTGGTCCACATTAGTTCGTAAAGTACCGAGTGCGACGCTAAGGCCTGTTATATTTATTGGAGGTATAAATGTGAAGAATTCATCTTATCGGACAAAATAACTATTTACTTCATTACATGGAAATAAATGTCTTGACAACCAACAGCGTAGACCGTTGTTTGTAAAACATTCGATTTCCTCTTCATAACAAACAATATTTAACAAATTGTATTCAAAAGTGAAAAACCTCTGCTTTTCTTTTTAACTGCTTCCACTAAATTAAAAAGCCAATGTGTTTATGGAGGATGTGATTTTATAAATTGTAATGGATGTTGAAACGTATAAGCCCCATTACAAGGTACAAATTCGTCGTTTAATCTTATACTCTCTAATTATAAATATTCCATTATACGCTTTAATTTTAAGCATCAATAATGGAAGAGCGAAGCCCATTAACGTCTAGCCCATAAAATGAAAGGAAAATTGAACTTATATCATGTAAAATCGACTCCAAATAGAGGTATTGTGCAACATTCACATAATAATAAAATAAAATATATTTCTTTGGTCACGTAAAGATTTTTAAGGTTACATGGCTAACTCACCCAAGTAATCAGTCATATCATCAGGTGGAATAGCAATATTGAACTCTCCCATAACATCATATAACTCTCTCAAATATTCAAGTCTCTCCTCTAGTTTAGCAACTCGTACTTCCAAGCCATCCAGTAGGGTGTTGAATGCGACGAGCTCTCCAGCGCTCTCCGGTTCTTTGTTTATGTCGTCTTCGATACCGGATATTCCCTCTAATATTTCGTCTATGCAGGCGCGACCGATGCTACAATTGTATTAAGTAACTTTGTGTTTGTAGCGAGAACAGTGTTGGCGACTAAGTATGCAACTCTACTGCGAGTCGTGCGTTCAAATCCTGATTGCTCGCGGTGAAGGAAAACATTGTGAGTAAAAATGCATGCATGCGCCAGAAAATCGATATAACACAGAATATTATGAAAAAGGTGAAAAAGTCTTAGGTGGTTATTATACCACTCGATTTTTGTACATATAGGTTATTTCTTACATATAAAACAAGGTGTAAATATACAGTGAGTTTTCATTTGTTTTAATTACAAACTACATTGCTAACAAAGCTAAAATATTGTTTGGAATTATTATCCCCCCCTTGATCGTTTAGACAAACTTTCTTCAATCAGTGACATGAAGCGTTATTAACATGAAATACGAAAAGCCTTCTGGTTCCTTACATACGGATACACACCGTTAATGTCTATTGTTTGATCTGTAACCTGGCGTAGGTCTATTAGTGCAAGAAACACATTCATTAATTTCGCAATATACATATTAATGAGTGATTGCGTCGCATCAGTCACAATATTGTTAACGGATAACTTATCCTCATATCATGATTAGTATTACTCAATGCGTAGGATGATTCGATTCCAGATGAAATAATTACTATTTGGGTGCCTATTCTTAATAACGTAATATATAAAACAAATTCATGTTTGTTCGGTTTGCGTAGTGTTTGTATTGTTGTATTTGTCACCGTATCGAATACTAGCATTAAAAACATTAGTAAGAATGTTTATGGGTTCGTAACTGTCACATATTTAATGTTAACCATGAATGTCATGGTTAACTCTCTCCCATGTTCTTCCCTGTGTTTAAATGAAGGTTTCAAATCAACGAAATAAACCTACATAATGCGGAGTGTTTAAATGTAGAGTAATGTCAGAAAAAAAAATTGACATATATTAGGTCCTTATACAGGTTATTTAATAATCCACAGCGTGGTTTAAATAAGATGGCGTAAAGTGAGAGCGAGACAGATAGTGACGCTACTTATTGCTATTGACACACGCACTACGGGTCTAGTAGCAATAAACAGATTAGGATTAAAAACCGCCTTCTCCGGGGAAGGCGAGGACCTTTACTTCGCATTTCGCTCACTCCAGTGAGCTTCCGTCCTGCCCTTCAGGCGATTGACCCCCCCGCGACGGCCCAAGCCGAGGTTCGAGTCTCACAGGAGACGCCCTTGCGCGAGTCGCGGGAACCCCACCCATTCCGGCTGAGCTAAGCTCGCCAAAACAGCCCGTGCTGAGCTGCTGAGCTGTAAAGGCCCTTAAGGCCAAAAGCGAGATTCCATTCTCAAAAAAAAAAAAACACTACGGGTCAGTACGCACTACGCAACGCTCCTTCGTTTACTACGCATCTTTTCGTATTCGCTGGTGTTATTTTGTGTTCTAACTACTTTGGCTTCGTTTACGGACTTGTTTGCTTGTGATTTGGATTTTACATTTGTGATCTACGACGACCTTTACTTTTCCCTGGACTTACGTGTTATTGTGTATTTGTACCATACCATGGCTACGCCCGCCCGCTCACCCGATTTTAATCCTCTTGATTTTTTTTACTGGGGAGCAGTAAAGGAAAAAGTCTATTCCAAGTCGATTCAAAATGTAGAAGAGCTTAGACAGAGAATAGCGGAAGCAGTAGAATTTGTGAATAATGGACGATTTGCCCGCTTTATTTCACGATCTTTTTTGCAGCTGAAGGACGGCAATTTGAACATCTTTTATAAAAAAAGTAATAAATCTAATCATTAAAAAGAAACTGTCTATTTTACTTATTTGCGTCCGTATGTCATAAGCGTCACTATCTGTCTCGCTCACATTTTATGGAATGTCTCTCTCCATCTTATTTAAACCACGCTGTGGTCATTAGGAACGTTTTGGGTGCGCTAGAATCGTTTTTTGTAATTCCAGAGAAATTTTTAAAAACAGACTTTTATTTATTTATTCACACTTCGTTGCTAGAAAGAAACACAAATAACACAATACATATAAATTACAAGGGATGCAACGGGCGGCCTTATCGCTAACAAGCGATCTCTTCCAGGCAACCCTAGTTTAGGATCATAGGTTACATAAAGCACTATTCGGGATGACGTAAGAGAAAAAAAATTGGCAAAAAGTAAATATTTGTAACAACAGGAATGTAAAAACTGTCACATGGTGTACATTTTCTGGAATAAAAGGAAAATTTCCATAACTTCAAAAATACATGACTTAATTTTTTTTTTTAATATTTCTGATTACTGGTTTGGCATTACCTATGAGAAAATTTCGACTTGACGTCGACTTTTGGGACACCCTGTATATGAAATTGGCGTATTTCGTACTGGCCACTTTAATCACGATGTTCTCCCTCTTTGGTAAGGAATTACAAATTCAAATTTGTACAGCTATTTACTCATGTATTTGTGCTTCGATTACCGTCATTCATTTGTTTTTTTCTTCTGTTTTTTTCTGTTTCCGTCACTCATTTTACAAATTGGGACACTTAAAGTATCGCATTATTTACGAGTAGGTACGAGTTCCGCCATGGCACTAGTGCTGCGGAAACGACTTCGGCAGCACTAGTGCCATGGAATCCAATCCATCGGAATGATGTGTATGGCGGTCATGTTGCAAAAGAAAACACAATTCGTTTTTGGTTCCAACGTTTTCGTTCTGGAAATTTCGACCTGCAGAACAAGCCCCGTGGACGGCCTGAGACCCAAGTTGATAATGAAGTATTGTGGAAGCGGATCCATCGCAAACCACGTCCGAGTTAGCTGCAGGCTGCGGTGTTAGTGATAAAACTGTTTTAATTCACTTGAAGCAAATTGGGAAGATTAAAAGCTTGAAAGATGGGTACCTCACGAATTGACTGAAGGAAACCGGTAAACGCGCGTCAACTGCTGCGTTACATTACTGAACCGGCACAATAATGAAGGTAGGAAGGTAGGAATTTTAAACCAAATCATTACCTGTGATGAAAAATGGATTCTTTACGATAATCGGAAGCGCTCAGCGCAATGGTTGGATCCTGGCCAGCCAGCCAAATCCTGCCCCAAGCGAAAATTAACCCCAAAAAAGTTAATTGTAAGCGTTTGGTGGATTAGTGCCGGTATTGTTCATTGCAGTTTTCTCAAATCTGGCCAGACTATTATGGCTGATGTCTATTGTCAGCAATTGCAAACCATGATGGAAAAGCTGGCGGCTAAACAACCTTGGCTGGTCGCAAGTAGCAGTGGCGCTCATCTGCTACTTCACGACTAGACCACACACTGCTCAACAGACGGCTACCAAATTAGAAGAGCTTCAATTCGAATGTCTAAGACATCCTCCGTACTCCCCGGACCTTGCTCCAACAGATTACCATTTTTTTCGAAATTTGGACAACTTCTTGCAAGGGAAAAAATTTTACTCTGATGGGGCAGTCCAAATGGCCTTCACAGATTTTATTGATTCCCGTCCGACTGGTTTTTTTAGTAAAGGGATCAATGAACTACCTATGTGATGGCAAAAGTGCATAGAAAACAATGGTTCATACTTTGATTAATTAAATATATTATATTTAAAAATATTCGACTTTTTGTTCCTCCCATACAAAACTCCAATTTCATATGTAAGGACCTAATATATTGGCTATCAAATATTTATGCGTGCCTACATCGCATTTTGTGTAAATTAAGTAAATTTAAACTACTTAAATATTTAAAAAAATCAAGTCACATTGTGACGTTGGGTATCACAGTTCGATGCAAGTATTGAACTTAATTTTTATTTTGTTTTTATTGTATTACTTTCATAAATTCAGTTCCGCTAATTTGAAACACGTCATTAATTGATTGTTTGTGTTTTCCAATAGCAATTTCGCACAGACTACTTACTAATTCGACAGACAAATTTTTACTCTTATCCATAATTAATAGCCAAGACCCAAGATATACTACGAATTATATATAAATAACTTACTCAGGCGTCGTAGTCTGTACCACATCAAACAGCCTCCTTGGTTGTGGCCTAAACAGTTCTTGGAATGGACACAGGCACAAGAAAATCAACCCAAGTGGTTGGTAGCTAACTACTTCCTCGATCTCTTCTATCTGCTTAACAAACTTATCACACCACTTTTTGAACACTTCTACATTCCTCTCCTGCCTTATTATATTCACATCTAATTCATTTGCTTCTCTAAAACTATTCATAAACTTATTCATTCGTTTCAGAAATATCCATACAGCACTAAATCCATCTCTAATACATTGCGGTATAAAATTGAGGTCTGCTAGCATTTTCTTGTCTTGATGCATCAAGAAATATAGGTTTGGTGACTGTCCCGCCGACCATTCAACCTGTTTCCCCATGATGGTCGGTTGAACGAACATCTGTAATGTCTCTTCATTGAGGAAGTTGTGAAATGTACGGACGTACTCCTCCCAGTAGTCCGTGATTTTCTCCATGTAGGAGGATATAATTTTTTCACTTGGGTTCAGTTCTATCTTTCCGGAAGGCATAACATAAGCATCGACTTGAAACAGCGCCCACTGCGAAGAACACTTAGTTACTACTGTATGCTTGTGCAATAACAACAAGGCCTTGGGTATTGTAATAACTTAAAAAAATATTTCGAGAAAAATATGAACTATTATTCTCGAAATATTTTTTAAAATTTAAAAAAGTACGATCTTTAATATAATGTTCAGCTCTGATAATTACAAATAAATACACTTAGGCCCAGGTCGCTAGGTTTGCATATGTAGAGATGGCTCTGGTAAGGGGCTAATTTGGCACTCGGTAAGTAAACCACGTATTTATATTTTATCTAATTCTATTGCACATACTACGCACTGCGCGACAGTTGCGCCGCGGTGATTGCATTTGCCACTAAAGGCGGAGGGAGACGCGCGGGTGAATTCATAAATTTAGCTTTAATTCTAATTAATGAACACTCTTAATGACTAATTAATGACTTCAATTGATGAAAACAGTATAATAAGTAACCTTATTTATTTATAATACCTTGCAAGTATCAGTCAGTCTCGGCCATTCCTCTAAGACCTCATCCACTTCAGTGCTCTGAAGAAGTTCCATAGAGGGTTGAAATTGCACATGAATACGAAGCATATCGGCCATCATTGCATTTGATCTCTTTGTGAGCCGATACAACATATAATTCGTCATATAATCCATTAACTTTATGAAACTGAAATTAAATAATTGAAATGAAAAAAAAAAACAGTTTTGTCTCTCAATTTATAAATTTGACCATATCTAATTAAAAAATATAACTTCAGCTACACATAATTGTATTTAATTCCTTCAAAACGGGTCGGCTGATTTGGTGAAATTTTGTGTGCCAAAATCCAGGTGTGCGGTTAGGTCCACGAATCGGGCAACATCTATTTTTCATCCCCCTACTTTTTATTTTTTTAATCCAGCATACAAAAGTTCATACTTATACATATAATTTTCACCCCTCTACGATCAACGCCTAAGAATCTATTTTTTATTGTGATGTATGGTTATTATTATTAACCTAAAAATTGTTACCTAGAAATAATATATGTATGTACATGGTAACACAACGTTTAACAGGTCAGTATTTAAGTTAATAATTAAAAGCGCAAAAAAATGTTAGCAATAATTGCACATTTAAAGCCAAAACGAACCCTTTACTTTTTTCCTATATTTCTTTATTATCCAGCGTAACAACACCTAACTGTGTGTTTAGTTGTAAGTTCATGTATTAAACGACTAAAGCCAGTTGACACCCAGCTTCAAACAAACAATTTATTTTAACAAATCAAATCAAAAATAATTGATTCATGTAGGTAACAATGTACATTTATGAACGTTAAAAAAGAAGTATACATTGAATGCTTCAAATGTTAAATTTACTGCCAGTTCTCAAATCAAGGGTGTAGAACGGAAGAGAAGAACTGGCAATAAACACGTCCACCAGTCTTTTTAATCGCCAAGTTTTTCTTTTACACAACGTTTGTTAGGAGCCGCAACCATTACACCACGTTCCATATGACATCTTGAGTCATATTACCACAAATAGCTCCCGTTCACGAGTATGACGCATGGCCAACCTTCGGCCCCCTCGCCATATTATAGAGACAACGCGACGCATAGACGCCGCCACCAGCAATGATATTTAAGCAAGGATGACGATCCTTGAATTGTGAACTTGGCTACACCAGAAAATAGTAATAATACTAATTATACTGAAATAATTTGATACCACATGGATCACGGTTTGTTCCCACTTTACATTTACACAAGTCGTACATGTCGCCCAATAGTCTGAAAATTCAACCGAGAGATTCACTCGCGTTATCTCTTTATACTGAAGCAATTTATATCTAAGCACTAGGATCGTTTAAATATTCATTTATATTATAATAGGCCTTAACAAGCAGTTTTACTTTAATTAACGATTTAAATTTATTTATCGACAACATTTTTATCTCACTACAGATTTTGTTGAAAAAACGTATGCAATTGCCTTGGAAATAATTACTCGTTTTATGCAGCCTTGTGGTTGGCGCGCTAATTTTGTCTTTATTACGAGTACTATAATTATGGAAACTACTATTCTTTTTAAAGATATATATATATATATTTCCGTACACACAAATTATTCTTATAAATTGCTTGCCAAAGTCAAAATATGTAACCTTTTTAATTCTATCGCTCAGGTATGATTTGTCGCCAATCCCATAGTGTTGATGTTTTTGATTGGGATTTCATGATGGATACAGTCAGCTTTTGATAAATCGCAAAAACTCTAATGGCACCTTGAGAATTTTCCCAAGCATTTAAAATCTCGGAAATTAATTGAATGCTAGCATCGGCTGTGTAGCGACCTCTTGTAAAACCATATGTATCAGTAATTGATCAAGAATAATTATTTCAAAGATTTTACTCAATGCAGATAGATATGGGTCCAAAATTTGTGGGGTCAGTTCTACCCGTTTTGAATAACGCTGTGATTTTACTAAGCTTCGTCTGGAAAGACTCCACAATCTATACATTCATTAAATATTATAGGCAACTCTGAACTGATAGCATCGATCACTGATTGTAAAATGAATACAGATACACCTCAAATATCCTTCGTTTTTTATTTTTAGCTGTTTAAATGTTTTTATAATATCATTCCAGCTAATGCGGCTAAATATAAACTCATGATGGCATACAGGAACATTCTGTTGCAATAATAAAAGGGCGGCTGATGGTGAAGAATCTAAGACGCTGGTTGTATTTAGTGGAATGTTAGTAAAAAAACTCTTCAAATGCAGAGGCTTGGAGGTCGGAAATTATTACTTTGCCGACAACATATGTTTTTTTTTCTTTTTTGATATAATAGGGGGCAAACAGGCAGGAGGCTCACCTGATGTTAAGTGATACCGCCGCCCATGGACACTCTCGATGCCAGAGGGCTCGCGAGTGCGTTTCCGGCCTATTAAAAATTTGTACGCTCTTTTCTTGAAGGACCCTAAGTCGAATTTGAACATCCCTACAACAACCGCCACTGAACTTTATTCAAAACAAGACAATTTTTGAAAATCTAACAATGTACGAATTTAATAAGTGAACTGTCTCGACCGACTCCATTTATCGGAAGATCATACTGATCACGTGATTATTTTGTTATTTTGTTAAACAAGTTTGTTTGATTTGTACAAACAGTACCGTAATCAAATATAGGTTAGTACCTATATTTTATTACGGTATTTCACGTATACAACTTGTTATTAATGGCAGGCAGTTAATAGTCTAAGAATATAGTCCTACGGTCATAACAGATATTTCTGCTTTTCGAAATTTAAATACTCTATATAAGTTTTAGATTAATTAATGCCCTCCTGTCTCTATACATAATAATATCTCATACATAAAATAGCCAATCACGGCCGTAAAGATTAACCGTCGTTGCCGCTTCGACCTGATAGCATTATAACGAGAACTCACCACGCCAACCTCTCACAATAGTTCCGTTTATTAGCCTTTTCCGTGTATGACATGCCCCCCGTAGGCTTTCCGCGTATAATCTGAAAAGGAGGTATATTCCTATCGTCATAGATAAACCCTTGTTGGTATAACGCTGCGTGACATGCTGCGATAATCAGATCCAATACAATCGAGCGGAACTCTCTTAATTTTTCACGTATGAACTCAACTCGCTTCATCTATAAAATAATACGAATATTTAGAAAGAGATTATTCTATAAAAACCCTGTTATAACTACAAACTTTAGTGAGTTTATTCAGTAATAATTTTTATCGGATTTGATATTATTTGCGACCTCTTCAGCAATTACCGTCAATCAACTACATAACAAAAGTAAATTTACATCTATTGATTTAAAATAAAATTCGTTATTTAGCTTATATCTAACAATAAAGAGAATTTTGACGAGGCTTCTAGAAACATATTATAATTTAAAACAAACTTTAAATCATTTTTTAAAATTTATTATCTATTTACTTTAACGTTAATTTTAACGTTTTAATTTTTGTTGGCTGCGAAATAAAAAAAATGTATAAAAAGCAACGGTAAAAACGTGACTATTCTGAAATATTAACATTAAAGTAATAACACACGTAGGCAATTATTGAATGACATAGAAAGTAACTGGCATAACATCTTTAAAGTATAGACAAACTATTTTTCAAAAAATAAGTTCACCTGCACTTCAATGAAGTAAAAAAAAGCTGTGTCCATATCTCTCGACACATCCGCGAAGCTTTTCATATACATGTCGCAGCACATAGACTGCATACTTAATAGAGCTTTTCCCAACACTGGAGTGAGTATAAATAACTTCTTAGCAATCTTCTTCCGTGTTTTGCTATACTTCCTGAACAATATCGATTTCTGCCACACATAAAATGCTTTCCAGTAGCGATAGTTACGGAAGAATTTTATCTGTCGAATTCATATTTTATTAAACTAAGAATAAAAGATGTCAAAGTCCCATTTTTCAGGTTGAATAAAAACATCCAGAAAGCAATATAGTAATTTCAACTCCACAATAAGAAACATGATAGCCTTATTGCCTCCATAATAATTCAAAAAAATATATTATACACACCATCGTTAATAAAAATAATTAATAATTACTTTATATATTCGTGTATTGGTGCGGTTTTGATGAAATAAATTTAATAGCGTAGGTAATGTATAAAGACAATACGGAACTATATTCATATAGTATATATCACGTAGGTACAAAACTATAAATGCAACGGAATAATCCTACTGATTTTGAAATAAATATATTATATTAATAAATTACATCAGTACTACGCTACTTAGCATATACATTCTTACGTCAGTAAGTGACACGAAAATTGTATACTCTTGTTCCCAGTCGGGTAATTTTGTAAATACCATCTCATTCGTGAAGTGAGTTACACCACAAGGGCTTATAGTTAGGTAGTTCTTTCTATCTATCTCGTCATAAGGCACCACTCTGAAATAAGACAAAAAACAATACGGCAGCCAAGTATTAGGATTAACTCCATAGTATTTTAAACCTTTGTAGATTGTAATGTTGTGTAGTTGCTTTATTTGTAATAGTTTATAATTTATAGTGGTAAAGCAGAAATACGATTTAAAATTGCTTAATTAAATTGACGTTCTTTGAGAACATACTTAAGATAATACGGTGTGAAGTACACATTCTGCGGGTGAACAGCATAAATCATGTAGAGAAATCCTAAATCCAGATTGCTGCGAATTTTTTCAATTACTTCTGTCTGCGAAGCTACCACAGGTTTGATCTTCAGAGGATCAGTGGTCATTTGCTCCTTAGCCACGTCCGAATTACTGCGAGATTCTCGGATCTTAATTTTCTTTCTTTTTTCTTTCCCTAAAAATATAATATATTTCTATGTGTGCAACGCTCGCAAATATGTTTCTGTCCCATACGGCTTTCTATTACAGCACACATATAGTCATCAACCATAACTATTAGAAGATCATATAATGAAAGATTCCTTCTAAATGACATTAATGTGTTATCGAAAACGGGCTTGACGCAGTACTCCCACGTGAGTCTTTATAAAAAATCTAAATAATATGTCTTTAGCATACCGATCAATTACAAATACATACTTAATTTAGAACCGCCTTTCATTGAATTCGCCTACGGTACTTTTTATTGAGCTTTTTGAGAGGTTGTGTTATAATTGGGTGAAGCCCCAAAAAATTATGTATGTACCTACTGGGATGACATACTATTTTCTGATGTTTATTTTTATATTATTGACTTACCATCATCCAACTTAATTGGTTCTAATTGCAATTTAGCGTGTTTTCTTTCTTTTCTGAATCTCTCTTCTTGGGCAAAAGCAAAACCAGTCTGAAATAAATATTCGTTTCGGTATGTACCTATAGCTGTTAGAATTTCAGCGTATTAAATAATTTTTATATATTATATTTAGTCAAAATAAAAAGAGATATTTTATGTAAGACTTAATTAACGATCGCATATTCGCTTCAATTTGTTATTGCTCACTGTGACAGAAACAACCTGATAAAGTGATACATAAAGAATCTTGATCGTTTCGCCGAATACCTGCATGCAACAGGCTGTTCGAGAACGCGCTCTGAATATTCCAAAGTAACTCTTGTATACGCACTCTTGAACATAGTCTGGGTATTAAGAGTCTGTTATTACAATTGTTTGAGCCTTCATTTTCTGAATATGTTTACGAATTTATTTATTTAATTAATTACTTACCAACGGTTCTGGTTCTTTTTCAACATGTTCTATTTTCTCTAAGAGCTTTTTATGTGGGTAGTGAAAAGTTAGATCTTTAGGTTTTCTGTAACATATTGTGTAAACAGAGACGAGGCAATAAATAAAATCTCAGAAGCCGTACCCTTTAAAACAATACATTATTTAAAAACCCCCGCATAAACGTGTTTTCCTGTAGCCTCGGTGGGCAGTTGCAGGTTTTCATGAACACTCGGAAGGTTTTTGTGTACTGTTTCGGACAAGCATTTAACTACGCGTTAAATATAAATAATATTGTTAATAGAGTTTTCAGTGAAAATATTAGATGTAACACAGTGTTTGAATCGCAACTACTTGCTATGTGATGTCATAAGGTTAAAGGATGTAAGTAATTAGGTGATATTACTGCTAAGAGAAGTTTCATACAGATAATAATTAACTTTAAAAATAGTTTTCTGAATCAGAGCCCCCTTATGAATTTAAACTTATACTGTGAGTAATAATAATACCTGAGCCTATTTAAGAAACACAACAAAGTTCTGATCTTCTAAATGTACAATTTACCTGCTGTACGTAGTAGGGACTTTGCGTACATTTCGCTGCAAAGTTTCTATTGCAGGCAATGTCGATAGCTTACGTTGCATTTTTATATCATTTCTGCTTTATAAAATTATCAAAATAACTATTTAGTAAAAATTACTGCTCACAACCTCTATTTTTGTGTATTGGTTACCGTGGCAACGATCCATTATAAATACGTGACAACTTTTCTTGTACAAAGAGGATCAATACAGATCAAGTTGAATGAAGAAAATACATTACAAGCTAGCTTGACTAGTTTTCTTTGTTATGATTCCGACCGAGAGCATATTTGTTGCGGAGTCTGACATGTTTTCTAAGTCGACCTTTGTGTTGTTATTAAACATGTTGTTTTGCCTGATACATTACCTCTATGATGTCACTTATATACCTACTCTATGATATACTTACTAGTTACTACATACTTCTTAGAAGCTAACTGTAATGAACCATTTCCAGGTGTATCTGAGGAGATGATGGCTTCATCATCAAAAACTTAATTATTAATTATCGGCTAAATGTTTTGGAAAATTTCGGGTCTTTATAGCGATTTTGAAATAAGCTGCTGAAATTATTCTGCAGCTGTTGCCAAATTTTATAATTACATCATATTTATAAGTCTGTTGGTATATCCGTGACTGCTAGTTTGCCCACAATTATTTTTGTTCTATACAGGGCATCCCAAAGTTATGGGAAATGAACCTTAAAATATGTCGTAGATAGGGTATTTTACTGAAAGAATACTTTATATTATTTTTAAAATTTAGTAATTCTGCATTAAAAGATTTTCTAAATGAGGACCGGCTCATAATATTAGGAGAGGAGCAGATTTTCTAAATGAATGTTTTTGTTTGTCTTACACCATTGGATATTTTCTTTTGGGGATACGTGAAATATATGCTATACAAATAGCAATACGAGAACGTGGGCAAGTTACAAACAGAGTTGTGCCATATCCTATCAAGTATTCACCATAAATAATAAGGAAATTAACAGGCAGCGGACTCATTAAAAGATTGGCGATTTGCGTAAGAGAAGAGGGATCACATTTTTAGCATTTATTTCATTAATTTACAAAAGCATACGCACTTAATTGACTATAGCAGTTTCGTGTATGGTTTTAATATGATTAAAATTACATATTAGTAATATCAATCTTTGTTTTAAAATACTATGTAACTTAAGAAAAGTTATTAGTTTTTGGCCATTATTTCGATCGGCATCTTAAAAGTAGGGTTGTTTTTACATTTAAATGGGTTCGATTCCCAGGCGAGGCAAGTCATTTTTGGAAAATCTTTGAATGCAGACTTACTAACTTTAAAAAATAACATAAAGTGTTTAAGGTACTTTCCCATCCTGTCCCATAACTTTGGGACACCCTGTATAATTTATACGTGTAGGACTACAAAATAAATGTATAGCCAGGAAATTATTTATGAGATCATGAACTCAAAGGAAGGTGATGAGGATAATAGGAATTCGGTCATTCGCTAGACCATTTGCTAGATTTTAAGGGTTGTTTTATTTCAACCAATTCAAAAAATAAAATATATTAGGTTTAATTTTATCCTAAACAACTTTGGATGTTTGTAATTTTTTTACTATTTAACTACCATGGCGGTATTAGTAGGAATAACTCGGGTTTTGTCATCCCGTCTTATCTTTTAAATTCCTTCTTTGTGGACTTGTCGCCATCTTTTGTCCAACTTCAAGCGCTCGTTCAAATCTCATTTCGACTCTTGCTGCTAACATGCTTAGCAACCCTTATGGTACCATTGCATGCGGATACTAAATATTGCCTAAAGATGGCGACGTATGAAAAGTAAAGAAGTTTAATTAATTTTTTCACGCGCAATGTTACCATTTATTACACATTTTATGCACAGTTATTCAATTCTTTGTAGCAGGATGTAAGAACTGATGAATCACATCAGTGGTTAACAAGAAATAAAGATTATTATTATTATTACAATATACATACTTAAATTACCTCGTATATTTATATTTTAGTTTCTTGCCTATACCTTGTATTTAGTATAGACGAAACAATATTGTATTTGTTACAAACGCAAAAACTACCTAACCGGTGTCAAAAATAATTTCACCATTACAATGCTAAAGTCTCGCTAAGTGAAAGCTAAGAACTTATACTTGAAAATAATAATGTTACAAAATTACATTCAATTTACACATCAGATTTATGTAATTGTTTCGTGATCATTTGTTTTACTAAAAGGCAAGTAGGTTATCAGCCTTTTGTTTTTGACACATGCTTTCAACTATCTGGGTATGACACAGCCCGGTTTCCCCATGTTTTTCTCAACAGGGTGGAACCTACAACGCAGGGATGAGGTGAAACCATTGAAATGCTCCACAATTAACAGGAACTCTTCACAATTTGAAACTTTTTTGATAATATGGTACAGAAACAGTATAATAATAATATTGAACATGAGTCATGGGAAGCAGATAAAAAATGGCAATGAATTTAAAAAGAAAGTTTATTTTTAAATACAGCACAATACCAATCTCGTCATTAATAAACCAAAAGATATCATAGAAATAGACTTTCATACAATTGTTTGAACTTAATGATATATCTTAAAGTAGAAATTATTTACTTATGTAGAATGTAAAAAAAAATTGTTAAATTTGATAAACAATATTAGTTTAAAGGACTGGTATTCAGGGTACAAATAAGAAAAAAATAGGTATTCTTATAGTCATTAATCTGTATCATCTGTACAGTCAAAAATAAAAACTGTATATTATCCTATATACCTTAATAATATTACCTATTTTCTTACAAATACCAAATTATATCAGCAATCTAAATGAATCACCAAAATCTGATAACAAATAATTGTTTATAAAATGAGTTGAAATACAAAGTAAAATTATATACAAATGATTCCTATTATAGACACAATTTGAATTAAAGAAATTAAGCCATGAATACCACAAAGAAAATGAAGAAAAATATCAGCACACCAAATACTTTAAACATCAATGCTCGATTACCGGTAACGCTCTGAAAATATTTCATTATTTCCCTGTGACCAGCTTCCACATTCATTTCTGCTTCTGCAATGTTTGTGTCGATTCTCCCGATTGCTTCATCCTGTTCTTTCACCATATGTGCTAATTGCTGGAATATTCCTCCTAATTCAACAATAGTACTTTCTATGTTGTGCATTGTCTCCGCTCGTTGTTGCACATAAGTGTCACTGTCATCTTTCAGTGCCATCTGTTGGGCTTGTAAAGAAGGTTCCCTAAAACCAATGTTGACATCATCTGCACGTAGGAGAGTCGGCACTTCCTTGACGATAGGTCTTGATGAGCTTGAAAACTGCTCTCGTCTGCTATTTTGAAGTTTCAAATTCTCTGATCTGACTTCCAACACCTGTAAATTAAATTAAATTTTAACCTCAGAACAAAACTCAGGATATAATATGATAATATGAACTCACACAATCACAAGTCAAGAAAATATTGTGATTATAATTATTATTGTCTGTTTTATCACATAATGTATGTTTTCTCCAGCTGTTTTTATTTAACAGCTAATTTATTAATTACAAACAAATACTTATCACTTCAATTACCTGTTTAAACTGATTGCTCATAGATGCAAGGCGTGATTGTAGAGCTAAGACAACACTTGAAGAGTGGCTATGCATGCTTTTGCGACCCTTTGGCATTTCACCAAGGCGAGCAATCTGTTGATTGAGAAAGTTAAGGTCTCCTTTGATTATATATGTTAATTCTTGTATCTCTGTTGGCCGGTCATCAAATAGTGACTTTTTCTTTGCAACTGAAAATAATATATGACACATAGTATTTCAACTTGCTTTGCTTGATCATTAAACGTAAGAAGCAATAATGTGGTAGATTAGTTCTTCAAATCTTTAATTTATCATACCACCTGGATCTACTTAATTATTTGAACTAATTATCTTACATTAATAACTTTCAAAATGACATTATAGTATATTTTATTCAAGCAATAGTGGCATTGATCATACTTACGCAAAGCTAGTTTCTCCAATTTAGAATATGTGCTAGTAATATGTTTGCTTATCACCTTAGCCGCACTCATGAATTGTGAATATGTGGCAAGGGCAGCCGCTTTACGGTCATCTTTACCAATTGGTCTAGCTAAAGTTTGACCTTGAAGGCTACGAACAGCAGCTGAAAATTCTTGTGTTCTATCCCTAGCAGCCATTACTGGTTCAATTATAAAGTCTTCTAGCAAATCAAAATCAAAACTTTGACTGCTTAAACCGTCAGTGGAACTTTTCTCGAATTGAATACTTGGCGATTGTGAAGGAAAATGTGTTCCCTTCTTATCAAGTTTATTGTATGGTTCTACTGTTGCAACAGGGATCGGCAGCTGTGGTACACCAACATATCGACGACGGGGAAGCATTGCATTCTAAAGATCTTTTAAATATTTAAAATAAAATATATTCGTTAATAAGCCCTTCTCCTAATTACAATTATTGAAACTCGCTTCATACAATTCTGAATTACCACCAAAAAGAACTCGAACACTTTCCTTGCAATGATATTGGTTATACTATAGGAGATGGCGTTTGCATTAAATTAAACTAGGAAATTAATACATTAAAAATGCACCAATATCCAATACTTTTAAAATTTCAAGCTTAATGTTTACGTCACCCGTTAGCCATCAGTGGTCGCTCGCTCTAAGACATTAAATACAGATATCTAATATACAAGTACACCTCACATAAATTACATAGTCTATGGTTCAGTTCTATGATGGATTTATAAAACATAAAAAAATAAAATACGTTTATTTTGTAACATAAGATCATCTAGGTATCACTTATTCCACGTCATTAAATTCAAACCCGTAGGCATCCCTACTCGTCGAGGACTAAGTCTAAGAAGACGGAGGGTGTAGGCCGAGAGAAAAAGCCGGCGTTAAAAAATCTCGGTACTCTCGGTTTGATTGTACTATAATGACTTCAGAATATAGAGTTGTAGTGAGAACTTTAAGTTTTAAATGAATACTGTTTATACTTCATATAATCAGAAATGCCTCTACAAAGCACTATAGCGCTACTATTCTCTCTGCACAAAGTAAGTCGCCAAAAATGTCCATGGTACATGGTACTTAAGTAATATAATAAAAATTAAGTTATACTCGAGAAACGCGGCCTTTTCATTATAAAAAGTCTTGTAAAATAAAGAATTAATATATTTCTTCGTTTCCTGTTTAGCGCAGTTTTATTCTCATTCTTTCTCCGACTTGGCTGTATATTTAGACATGAGTTTCAATTGAAAAACAATATGATCTGGTATGATATTTGTTTTTTAAATTTTGTTTTCTTGGTTTAGTGTTACATATTATGTTAATAAATAATTTATCATATCCTATTCATTCTAAGTGTTATCTTTATATCCCTAGATATATATATATAGATTACTTATATCTGTGATATTCTGTTGTTTATGCTTTCATCACACTTCACAGTTGCTCTTAGGTCGTAAAATAGTAAAATATTATATTAAACTATTTCTAAATTCGTTAATTGCGATAGTACTTATTTATTTCGATCTATATTTTTTTATTAAATTTAATAATTCTTTTTTATACGTTTGTCTTCATACTTCTTGAACGGAATACTGGTAAGTTACAATATGTAGTATTTGTTTCCCATGAAGCTAAATTATCATGATAATTTGCACTTAACTGTTTGTGTTATACATTAACGATATGCTTATACATGATAGTATGTTAAATTATTAGGTAATAAATTAAGATAATTTTTTTTTTTCAATAATTGTACTTCTGTCTCCACACGGTGTAAGACGCCAAAACGTCTATATCGAGAAAGGTAATATAATAAATTGTTTTTTAGTTCAAAGAGTAAAAGTAAAAGTTCAAACTTTTTATATCCGTAAAATTATTGAATGATTACATTCGTTTCCAACTTCAATAAAGGGACACCTCTTTAAGGTCTCCAAAAATATCTAAATAAAATATTTTAAAGCTGTAGGTAGGTAACAGGTTTGTTTAAAATAATTTAAATATAAAGGATAAAGTAAATTCCAAAAATACTGAAGTGTTTTGTGAATAAATTATATTGTGTCACTAACATTAAAATAGGAATATTTACTAAGTATTATTACTTTCATAATGGTTTGAGTATGTGTAGATTAAATATATTTGGCAAAAATGCTCTGGTTATGCTCAGATAACACAAATAAAATTTAACCTACCTTCATTTTTAAGAATGAATAATTCTATCTTTTAGTATTATTACTTGCATATTCAAATTGCCTCATCTTCTATTAGTATAGAAATTGGGAATCATAGGGAAAGATTTTACTTTCACTTTAAAGAACTGTATGTAGTCTTTTTAAACAATTGTTATATCAGGTACAATATATTTTGGTTAAAAATTAAATGTATGATGCTGATGATTAGAACAATGGTTCCAATTATTGCTTAAGCACAGATTAATGTACTATGTACATAGACAAATCAGTAATTTGAGGCCAATGTAGTAAACAGTTTAAGGATTTCTTCCACCGGCATTTATGTGCACCCTAAGAAAGATCATGTTACACATTTGTTAGTAGTTAAGTTATCAAGCACTTATGTATATATTTTCTTTAATAACAGAGTTTGTCTAGTGATTAAGCGTGTAACTCTCAACCGTAGCTATTTAAATTTGCTTGTATGGTTTTTTTTAAAAAACACTACCATATAATATTTAACAATTTGATTGATTATTATTTCTAATATCTACTAGATGGGTGATCACAATTTTTATTGTGGTATAGAAACAAAGAAAATATTTCTGTAAAACAAAATTGAGTGATTGAAAATTTGAGCTAATTATGGGCTTTTGGTGTATGAAATCAATGTTTGTTTTAATCAATCGCTGGTGGTTTGGCCCATGCTGTGTGTAGAAGGCGGTGTGCCTGTATTTTTGGGTGAAGCAAGCTCAAAAATATTTCTGAGTGGAATAGTTGAGTCTAATAAGACTTTAGTTAAGTGATTGTTTTGTTACAGTGAAGCACATGGTCGGTGTTAGTTGAAGAAAGCGTGCGAGAGTTGGCACTGGCCATTGGATGGCTATGTATTACTACGCGAGCAAGCTGAACGAGGCGTCATGTAGCGGGTGTAATGTGAAGGTAGGAAGGGTTTAACATTTTTTATCTACAATCTAGTCTTATGATGTATTTCGCCAATACGTTGTCTTTAATTAATAGATAATTGTTACAATATTGCAAAAGTATGGCAAACGTAGTTATTGTGATTCTAATTTAAATAAGAATTTGGTTTGAGAGTAGGTTCTTATTTGTTTGAATAGATGAAGAATGTTTTATTGTAAATGGCGTCTTAACTTTATTCTCTTATTCTTATCCTTCAGTGCAAGATTTTCTAAAATCAGAACAGATTTTGAACATTGATTAAAAAGTTTTATATTCCACGTGATTTGAAAAAAAAATTGTTCAAAAGAGTTGTAGGTTATAGTGTTGTGTTGTGTGTTATATATCACGTGATATTTTTATCAACGTTTTAAATAATTAAAAAATGTGTTGATTCGAAGGTGCCCTCGGCGCCGTCAGAGGCTCCGCCTGCGCCGCCAGCGGAACATTCCCAACTGTTGAAGACAGACTCAACTTTACTCGGCACTGGACTGTCGTACTACGATGTGAGTAGATTTTACTGATTTTTTCCATTATCATGCAAGAAATAAATGTTCATAACTTTCGCTCTTACATACTTCAAAGTTTATAGATAACGTAACTCAATAATCACTACAACCCAAGAATAGTTGTTACTGAACTGTTTTTATCCCTGAATAATTGAATATGGCAGGCACCGAAAACGAGACCTTGTTTTATAATATTAAGTCAAATTGGCGATACAATTCCTCAAAATCCGTCTAACATTTTTTAAGGCTGTTGAAATTTTCGAGTAATAAAGTAAAGATGTCTGAGATGCAAGTAGGAGCGCAAATACGTTCCATCGATGCATTAACTCAATTATTGGTGCTGGAAGTGTCGAGAAAGCTCGCAGCCTTTACCGGTGCCTAATCTATTTACTGAAGTCGTAATTATACTCACGTTTCATTTGAAGGGTGGGTATGTTTATGTTTTTCGTCAAACGTAACGTCCGTAAGATTCTGCTTTTATCATGCGTCTGCTTCTCTCCTATAGTTTTTTTAAATGCAGCAGTAGATGAATGCGTTTTATTTATACCAAATATACTGCTCAAAACAATTAGCTGAAAAAGATTTTTCTCCTTTCTATTGCTTAAACTAAAATTAGATTTAAATTTACTTATACGCTATTTTTTACCTTGTTAATTTGTTAATTACTACAATTAATAAAAAAAAATCAATTTGTATTTTTTTCTTTATTAAAAAAAATTAAAATGTGCATTGTAGACGAAAAACTAATTGGTGATAAAAAAGGTCCATCAAAGAAATATTCTTATATCGTTTGAATATTCGTCTTTAGTGACTTTCAGTAACGTGTGTGGCCTCCATGAGCCCTAATCACGGCTTGACAACGACGCGGTATGCTTCGTATGATCCTCCGAATATCTTCTCGTGGAATTCGCTCCCATTCTTCAATTCACGCTTCAGTGAGCTGCTGCAGTGTTTGAGGTGCAATCGGACGCTTCCGGATGCGCCTGTCAAGCAAGTCCCAAATGTGTTCAATTGGATTTAGGTCAGGGCTCATGGAAGGCCACTCCATTACACAGACACACGGATTTCCTGCTGTCGTAAGTAATCTGACGTGATGGCTGCAGTATGCGGCCTGGCATTATCTTGCATTAAAAGAAAATCTGGGCCCATACTATATGCTGCGGGCCAAACATGATCTTCGAGCACATTATCAATGTAAGTTTGAGCACACAAGCGCCCGGGAACAACAACGAGATCTGTGCGCTCGTCCAAACTAACTCCGCCCCAAACCATCACAGAGTCACATCCAAATTCGTCATATTCATGGACTGCTGCTGCACTGTATCGCTCGCCTGGGCGTCTGTAAACACGGAGACGACCATCGCAACGTGTTAGACGGAATCGTGATTCGTCAGTAAAAAGCACTGGCCTCCAATGTCGAATTCGCCAATTAGCGTGAATTTGCGCGAACTGTCGGCGAGCTTGTCTATGTTGAATTGTTAGACGCACAGCCCGAACTGGTCGGCGAGATCTCAAATTGGCTACCAACAACCTATTTCTTACCGTCTGGTCGGAAATTTCTACACCAGTAGCCGTCCTTAGTGTATTTTGTAGATCTCTTGCAGTTGTGGTGCGGTTACGTAAAGCACAGTTGACGATGTAGCGATCTTGCAATAGTGTAGTTTTTCTCTTTCGACCTTGACCAAGCCTTCGTGAGTATTCTCCCGTCTCACGGTATCGCTTCCAAAGTCTGTAGATAACAGAAGGGGCTACTCCTAGATCATTTCCTACATAACGCATAGTTCGACCCTCTTCAAGCAAAGCGATAGCTCGGGAGACATGCAATTCAGGCAGATCTGGCATTATGACCTGAACTCAGTCGCTTCAATGAATAACAATTCTCAAAAGGCTCACTTCAATTTCTATTAATACTCAAAAGATTGAAAAGAACTACTTAAAATGTGTTTTCTGTGATTAGAAAGTAATGAAAATTCAAAGACGTCAATTTGTTTTTAGGTGTTTCTAGACACACTGCCACTTTATTATAGGACTACTAACCAAAACGCCGATGCTCTTTTGTTTTTAATTTTCTTCGACAATGCCTTAACATTATCTAGTGGCCAGTAATAATTAAAACCTTAAGTAAAAAGTTTAGTTCTACTTTAAAGTTTTGTTCCCGTAATTGTTTTGAGCAGTATATTTATAATATTATTATATTATGCCAATCTCTAGAGCAATCCAATCCTAGAGAAATAAAGGCTTTAAATAAGCAGGTTACTTTCAACCTTTAGGTTGTGGGTTTGTACCCTGTCCAGATAATATAAATTTCTACAGAAATGGATATTTCTTTCTTGGTGCGCTAATAGGCATAACATGTGCGAACAGGAACGTCTTCAAACTAAAATGATTAATAAAACAGACGCAGAAACGTGTCCACTTTGTGGCCACGTTAATACGGGACTGGATACATTTATGAAGTGCGAAACTTTGCTTAATAACTAGTCTATGAAAAAAAACTAGTGTATTTTATATTTCTTATATTGGCTTGGACGCTAAATAACGGTGACAGTCGAACATGTAAATAGTTTTAGGGGAAAATTAATAAGGAAGTAAATTAACAGTAAAAAGCCGCGAATAATTTAAAGACATCTGCCTCAGTAGTTTACTATTAATGGTTTACTTGAACCGGCGTTCATTTTTTTAAACAATTTTACGGCTTTGAGTTAACTCTTAAAAGGTCATTCTCGTATTACTTCACATCGGGTGACCCCACTGCTCGTGAGTTATTCTATTGAATTGCACACTATTACTACGCTATGAGCTATTATAGATTTGTTTTTTTTTGTAGAATGATGACTACTACTCCATGGTAAGAGGAAACAAATTTATGTCAGAGAGTGGAGTGAAGCACCTAATGATGAACGGCGGTCTTAACTTTGTCGCCACACAAAACACTGATCAACCCCAGGTAATTTTGTACATAAAGTAAAATAAAAATCTTGTGTATATAAACATTCAATGTTTGTACTGAGAATCAAGGAAATAAAGAAATTTACTATTCGTATTTTCTGTTGCGTAATTTCCGGTAGCAATGTTCAATCGGAAATCACTCAGACTGTTCCTTAGAAAATGTATAACTAAGTAATTCTTTCTGTTTCAGCTTTCCAACCTTCCACCTAAAAGCCTATCCCTACCCTACGTGAACACTGAAAAATTGGACCTAGAGTACAAAGATGGCCAGATTGTCAGTGGTACAATAGACTCTCTGGCTGATCTTCTACGGCCAGGGGCCAGCAAATCATTTATATTCACATTCTTGCTCTGTTCGAGACTTTTCATCAAGCCACATGAGCTTTTAGCCAAATTGTGCAAGAGATATTTTCGAAGTTACGATAAAGTGGTGAGTTTGTCTGTCAGTTGAGTCAATTTACAGTCGAAAATGACTCGGAATCATATATGTGGTTTTTTACAGGGAAAGTCCGAAATGAAGGATTCGGTAGAAAAGGAAGTCTTAGAGATGGTGGCATTGGTCCGAGTTCTTGATAATTGGACCGGCATGTTCCCGTACGACTTCCGAGATGACCGGGTTATGGCCCTCGTTAAGAGTATCACACAGAGGTATTGCCGGTATATTAACTTTTTCTTTTCTTTTAGTCTTATAAATAGCCGCTACAACCAGTTATGTTTGGGTTTTAGAGTTCTGTATATGTTTCGTGATTATTTTTATTTTCTAATAGGCTAGTAGTTGATCAACCTTCTGTGTCTGACACGATGTCGACCTTTTGCTCTAAGGCATGCCGGTATCCACACGATGTTTTCTTTAACCATATGTGGAAGAACTTAAAGTATAATCGTATAGAAATCCTTAAAAGTACCAGATACTTAAAAAGCAACATGGAAATTCTTTGTAAGTGAAGATAACTTTAAAATGTGCGCGGATAAGAACTAGTTCCCTAATATATGTAGTTATTTGTCTTTCTATATTTCAATCTCTTTCTCCCGCATACATATAGTTATTTCAAATAATTATAGTCAATTTGTCATTATTTATGTACAAATTTGGGGCTGGTATTCTTAATATGTGTATATATTAATGCGTATGATAGTTTCTCAAACGATTCTCGCTTCTGAAATTTGATTACAGGTGTTCAGCAGAGCATATGAGCTCGGTGCGTGCAGATATGTCGAGTGTTTTGGAACGTTTGCTTGACAAACTGACAGCGTTAGAACATTATGAAGAGACTTTGGCCGATGTGCCGCAGGTGTTGAATGTGGATAACTTACTGCAGGTATTTTAATTTTGTATATTTTCAATCTTATAAACAGATTTTATATAAATTATAATGTATATATAAGTTCAGTATTTGGTTTCGGTCTTCCAAGTCTTTTCCAGCTTATGGTTATCCGTCCTTTACAACTTCAATAAGTTTTCCTTATAAGTAAACATTTTTCATCTTTCAGGGAGATGTCTTAACTCTAGGCCTAACACCAGTGGAACTGGCCAATCAGCTGACGATGTTAGAATTGCATCGGCTGTCCTTTATTGGCCCCGAAGAGTTTGTTCAGACCTTCGTGCCGAATCAACCCTCATCATCAGGAAAACCAATTTCTCTTCAACACGTGGAAACGAAAAGTACCAAGAATTTGGAGGCTTACGCCGAATGGTTCAATAGATTGAGCTTTTTGGTCGCTACTGATATTGTCAAGGTGAGAGAAATTGAGTTTGTTTTAACCGAGGCGATTTTGTGATTTTTATTAAATTTCTAAAATAAATGTTTTCAGCCAGTGAAGAGCAAATACAGAGCGCGTGTGATTGAGCAATGGGTGATGACTGCGAGGGAATGCTTCAATTTGGGCAATTTTAACTCGCTTATGGCCATCATCAGCGCTCTCAACATGATTCCTGTCACCAGGCTTAGGAAAACTGTGAGTAATTGCAAATAGGGAATATGAGATTGAAAAAAAAACATTTGTCAATCTAATAGGTGCAAATGCAGCTCCTGTGGCCTGCATGCCGTCGTCTTTTAAGGTTTAAAGCAAGCCAGTTTCCTCACCATGATTTCATTCACCATTGCTCGTGCACAGTCAGAATTGAACCTACGAACTCTGGGAAGATGGTCGCACGCTGAAGCCACTAGGCCAACACTGCTCACTGATAGACGATATCTATTGGCATTTGTAAACGATATGGAGGTGGCGAATGGAAATTCAGTTATCCCTCCCTATAATTTTTCTATTTATTTTTAATTTCACTGTAGTGGAGCCGCACTTCGGGGGTCTGCGTGCAACAGTTACGACAACTCGAGCTCTGCGTTGAACCAAGTGGAAATCATGCGAGGTAAATATTATATAAATAAGTAGCGATAACGTTGGTAAGCAACACTTGTCACAGACAAACATATGATTCAACATTCAGATGTTACAATAAAAATAAATGAACTTAAGTCGATTGGGCAGGGTAGATGCCAAGAGGAACAGAATTTGTGTATATATATGTTAACGAATATAAAAATATGTCAAAATCAATCTAAAAGTTGCCATGCCTTTACAACCACCACCTTTACCACCCCGTAATACTTTGTTTAATTAATTGGATTATTTTTATTTTACTTTTCCCACATGCAGGTATAGAGCAGCCCTAGCAGCGGCGCCTACAGAGACGGCTGTTCCACTACTCTCAGTCACCTGCAGAGACCTACATTTCGTAAATCAAGCCTCACCCAACAAGTAAGAACTTTTTTTAAAATATTTAAAAAATCTAGGCTGTTCAAAAAGATACCTTGTGATTAGATTGAAAAGGAAGAAACCATTTTAATTGGTGTTATTGCAGGTTATTAAGTGCAGGTGATAAGTCGTAAGTGTAAAAAAATAACACAAGAACATAGACCTTTAAGCTTCAAGAAAAAAGCACAAATTTTTAAAAGTCCACTTGCGAATATCACATCATATTAGGTTATTGGACATTTTCTTTAGTAATAAAGACATTTTAACATATTGTGTGACATTTCTAGATAAAATACTGTATATTTTTATTTATTTCTCAAGCTGATTAATTAAAAATGTTTTGGTTCTCCTATTATAGACTCGGTAACCGTATAAACTTCTCAAAGTGTACGCTCCTGGCGCGTCACGTGTGCTCTCAGCTGGCAGCGAGGCGTCTTTGCGCTGAAGGGACGGTTGTCATGGCAACCCAGCCGCCACTTAACACCGCAGCTCGTGCCTTTCTTACTGAGAGGAGCACGCTTACAGAAAGGGGTAACTGTCATAACATTAAACACTTGTTCCATTGTGTGACCTTTAATTGCAGCTTTTTTTTTTCAAATAAATAAACTTTATAGCAGGATAGAAAATGAAGCTTTTAAAGTCACAAAACTGAAATTTTCAAATCAATTATACAGATGTATAAGAAACGACGATAATATATGGGAAAAGAGAGGAGATTTTTTATGTCGAGCACAGATTCTTGTCCGCCACAATATAAAGAGTCTTTAAATAGTTCTGTTTATGTTACATCCCATACACGTATGTGTATAAAAATAACTACAAAATTACATAAAATCAGTAAATTCGTTGCAAAGGACGTACAAACAATGTGACATGAGAATATTGTATATAAATTTACGTTATATCCTTCCAGGACTGGAACTGGCATCGTTTGACCGCGAGCATCCCACGGATCAGCTCGAGAAGGAGCGATTTAAGCGTTTACGCGGCGGAACCTAAAATAAAATATTCTGCGTGTCTGATGCGTTCACGCAGCTATTAGCCATGCCATAGACAGGTTCAGTACAAATTCTATCTGCTTGCGGTCGTCAGGTGGATTATTTCTAAAAAAATTATAAGAGGCCGTTTGCCACGTACTAATTCAAAACTAAATTATACAAGTTTCAATCCGATAATCTTTGCCAATTTTGAACGATCTTGGTCTATGGTTAAGTCAAACTCACGATCTGTCAAACTACTTCTGTGCAAGAAGTTACGTATTTTGTCAGCTCAGCTTAACTTAGTGTTATAAAACTCTAATGTTGATGTTTTTAATTTATAGTTTGATTAGCTTGGACTAAAATTACTGCATGTTTGCGAATTGTCTATAAGTTGCACAACTTTTTGTGATAAAATAATTTCATTGAAGTGCTGAATTCACTACATTTTTTTTTTTACTTTATTCTTAAGAACATTTATTTAGGAAGGAAATCTTTAAACCAAACGATTTGGTTTGTATTTCAATGTGTAAATTGCACTTTATACATATATAACTTATTTACATTCGTATATTCGATCTTATTTACCAGTTTAAAATATAAAAGGCTGGTCCTTTCTCTTTAAAAAATATACTTATATGTAATGTTAAATATATTTAACAGAGCTATGTACGCATTGAGTACATATATTGACAAATCACATAAGACATTATTTAGGTGAATGGAATTTGATATAGACCTCTCGATAGTTAATATTTGCTCCACACATAGTGTCAGAGCAAATGTAGATACAGTTATAGTATAACTTTGAATTCCATCTGATTGCACTCTTAATTAACTCTTTCGTCTCTTTTTCTCAAATTATGAAAAGAAGAGATGAGGATTTTAAGTAGAATGCAATAAGGTTTTATGAATTATATCTATAATAAGATAGGATCAAAAATGTAATTTTTATGAGATATCAGGTGATATTCCTGACATCCCGTATGACAAACATGTACTGACTTTTGACACACCGGATACAGACTCAATGTGAGACAAAGTATTCTCCTATATCTGTGTGGTGGATAGGGAGACAATGTAATTATTAATCATGAAATTTTTGAACCAAGTTCCTCGTTACAGTATTTGATTATTGTCATTTAATCGAAAATTAATTGTAGATTCAGAACAATACGGAAATTCTGGAATGATCTCATTTTCTTGTTATTCGAATAAACACGATTGGATTGGTTCGAGAGACGACCAATCAATGCCTAGTTAAAATAACGTAGTTTAAGTACCCTCTCAAGTATTAAGTTATAAGAAGGACTAATTTATTGAGATGAAGCGAATGGAATAGAGGCAACGGCGGATCCAGGGGCGGGGGCGGTCATCGGGGTTCACCCCCATGAGCTGTTTTCAGGAATAAGGTGGACCACTAATTGAACATATTGATTTTATTTCACTATTTTGTAACCATCCAGATTATATGTAATTACATATCTTCAATATTTAATAATTTTATTAAATGAAATATTAAACTAATTTTATTAAATTAATTAAATATTGAATTTAATATAATAACTTTGTATGATGTGACTATGTGACCCCCTCCTGGTGCCAAAGCTGGATCCGCCCTTGAATAGTTGGGTTCCTAAAACTATAGAAATTAAAAAAAAAACAATAACCGCCTTCTATTTATTTTAATTGATGTAAATTAACTGCAGTTTATAAATTTCTGTTAAATTTGACAGATGAGACAGTTTGAGCTTAACATTGTCCCTGATTTTGCTACTTACCAGTAGTAATCCGAACCGAAGATATTATTAGTCAACAGAGAACAGTTAGGCAACAGGAATTAACATTTAAACTAGGGTTTTCTTAAATCCATGAATAGTACCGGTTGTAAAATGCCTCTATTTTAAACACTGCCATTTTATTGCATTAACATATCTGATAGGTGCTGTCCACGAACATCACAAACAATATTCAATAGCAATAGGAATTCTTAAAGCCGCCTTAGTGATCAATGATTTCAATCCTTGAAATTCTCCAAGAGACGAACGTTGTAAAAACTAAATTAGTTATAAACTGTTTTAAATTTATCGGCCCTGTCAATAAAATAATGTTAACGCTGCGATGAAAACAGTAATGTCTGATTTAGTTTTTATGCAAATTGTAGTGTATGTGCATCGTTGTCTCGCTGGCGGAAACAATGAGCGAGATAGCTTTATGATTTTTACTTTTTTTTCTAATTTTTTGTTGGTATTTTTAGTTATAAGCTTCATCCCCACCAATGTAGTTAATTTAACTATATATTTACAATGTTTTTTGTTCTGCTTGTATGTTTAAGATGTGTTTTATTTATGTTGCATGTTAGGTAGCTGAAGATTGAATACTCAATTACTTTAAGTTCAATTTACATTCCCCACCATAAGACTGATTCCACTAATTATGGTTTGCAGTTTGATCTGATTTTGTAATTTTGTCGCTGGATTTTTGTCGTAAAGGCGGTAATACACTGAACCTTCACAGACTGAACGTTTTGTCCTAGCGGTCTCTTATTGGTCCCGAAGGCCGGTAAGATACTGTGGCGTCGTATCAACAAACGGTTCTCGGTTTGTAATGGCGGAACAGTTGTGATATGCCCTGTTAGTTTGTAATTAATTTGCCATGAATACAGTATTTATAGAAATTAATAAGTGATTACTGTACTTAATTTACATTCCGTTAGGTGAAGAATATTTATATTTGTGGTCGGCGATTAGTTTGTAATTGAGGCATTCCTGGGACGTTGCCGTTGTCCTAGCGCGAGCTAAAGCAATTAAAAAATTGGAACTGGAAGATTTCCCGTCAATTTGTTTCCTTTTTTATTTAAACATCTATTTATTATATGGGGTTTATGAATAAAGATGATAAAGTAACGCAAACCTGTGGCCTGTTGTGCCACAGTCTGATCTCAGGGCAGCATATCCAGTTAATAACTAGTCGAGCCAACAGTAAAGACTTTTTTCCTAATCGATAATTTTTTAATTTCTCCGTCAGCTCGCGTTAGACGTCCGTGGTTACAAGTGATGGTTGTCACATTTTTAAACTAATGTCGCAGAGTTTAACATAGATCTTATCGTGTAGTCGTAAAATTATTATAAGTACATTATACGTGTTCCTCAACTATGCGGATTTTATTAAAGTAATGTTCAAATTATACAGAATTTTATCTGACTTGTAGTATTCTGAAATTTTGTGATTTTTTCTAAAGATTCTATTTTAAACGTTATATGTCGTACTCAATTTAGGAATTACTGAAGGAAAAGCTGTGGCGATGTTCATACCTTTAAAGAGTACGGCGTATGTTCAATGTTTGATTAAACGTATTAACGCCGCATATAGATTAAAAATGCACTGAAACTTTTACATCTGTATACATCGTGATACTATTTGAATTATTGAATTGTTCTGCGTTATTTTTAAATGTACCATGATAATTTATAATGGTTGTTTAAATTGTAAAACCTTCAACATGTTTACGCATTTTAAAAGTACTGTATGGGATTCAATAAATATTGCATGAAATTCTTGTGTTTTATCTTACCTCTTAGGCTTAAACCGACATCGTCAAGCATCGGGTCATTTGCTAGAAACATGCCAGAAAGACTAAAAAAATAACCAATATATTTTGTAATTTTTTATTTCAAAAATGCACACTTACAGCGTATAAAAAAACAATACATGCATGTGCAGCAGTGACAAGTGCACAACATTTAAAAGAAATTTCTTCGACCGGAGACCGACGAACTGGACACGGTTATAAAATGGATCAGTCTCGCTTGTCCTCAAAGACGTTGGCTGCGGATAGAGATCTATTTAGAAGAGCATTACAACCAACGCTGGTCCTCACCGTCCGGACGTGTAAAAAAAGTTGTATGATTTTTGTGTTTCAAAAGAAAAATAACTTGATTTAAAATATTTGGTTAGTTAATTGCATATTTGTACACAAAGATAATGTCTAAGCAGAATCTATAAATATAAGAATATATTGACAGTAAATACATCAAAATACAGTCAAAATCTATTATAACGACATCGAAGGGACTACTCATATTTGATCGAAAAATTCGATAGTCGTAACAGCTGATGACGTTGTTATTAATAACCAAATACTTAGAATTCAGCCGAGACCTTTGATTTTAGTCAATATAACCGGCGTTTTCTTCTAGACGATGTCGTCGTATACAGTTTTTACTGTATATCCCAATCCCAGTAACCTATATCAATCTAATCTATATCAATTTTGACCATCAAAGATATACATCTTAATCGAAACCGACGGATTGTAATAGCCATCTGTCAAGCTATCCATGGTAGGCCGGATCGTTTTATGTGGATATACCTTTGTATGAAAATGACAGATCAACTGTACCAATATCCTATCTTAAGATTTTAACTTACTCCACAGTATTTTAAATAATTAAAAAGCTATGTAAAGAATGAGTAAAGAGCGAAGAGATTCCATTCTATTTGTCGTCAAAACTGGATTTTCTTTGTAGAATTTGGTTTTTGGAATGCAGATATGATCGATCGACTGTCGCGGTCTGATCTCAGATTGTTTTGAATCTGAGACTGTGGACTGGTTTCGGGCGTTAAACGCCATAGATGTTCGGAGAAGTGGCGGTTTATTCGTTCGGTTCCGGCAACATGAACATATTAAGTTGACAGATCACTGCAGCTCCAACTTATGTCAAATACTAAAGCGAAATAAATCGTTATGCGCGTGTATTTTAGAAATGCCTTAATAAAAATCAATTTTATATAGTATAATATGTTTAATCTTCACTTAATTACACTATTTACATTTCTCAATAGGCTAAGTATATTTTACAGTAATTTATTCACTAATAATTAAAGTACTAATGACCTCCCCAAAGTCTGTAATGAAAAATACAATATTAAGTAGTATTGAGTGTATAAAACTACTGTATCAGTATTTTGCAGATTAGCACCTTATTGGCGTACCATCGGGATTGGTTGGTATTTTCGGTTTACATACTTTCTTCTTTCCTTCGGCGCTACTTACCATCGTACACGTGAAAGTGAAGTAGCCACAGGAGGAAGACTTTGTGTAGTAAGTGTGTGAGTATTGTTTTCTTATATTATTATCATTGTCCAAATCTCGGGTTACCGATTTAGACATGGAAACGTATCGGTCATCATCGCGTTTATTGTTAAGTGAACGTAAGTTTGTCGGATGGACGTATTTACCGTAACTCGAAGGATAAGTATACCTTAATTTTCCCGTGCCAGGAGTAAGAGCGACGGTCTGTGCTTGAGATGGAGAATCCTTAGACCCGATTACATATGTATTATCTTTTGAAGCAACTGATTTTACACTTCCTGTAAAGCCGATGGGTATGGTATATCCTCCTGTGCCTGGCACACGCTCTCCAGGCTGATATATTCTTTTTTCGTCTGGCCTTTCCGAACTTTTCTGCGTTATTTCGGCGTCGTGCTTTTTCAGTGACCCCAAAACAATATGTTGCGTATTACCACCCGTGCTTTGATGCACATCTACTCCCTTTCTTGGGATTTGTAGTGATTGATGGGTGGCATCTCCTCTGTATTCGTCATAACTAGGAAACTCGGCACCTTGATCAACTTCCGGTTCGTCTGAATTTTCGGAATCATAATCATCATTGTCGTCTTTATCTGTCGTGTATGTATCATATTCAGTGCCATAATAATTGTGGAATGATTTCGTGTTATCTGTTATAGTAGGTTCTGATGGCGTGGTCTCAAACGAATGATGGTCAGCGTGAGGATGAGCATCATATTTACTTTCTGAATCTTTTAAAGTTTCATCGAAATTCTTTTCAGTTGTTGTTACTACGTCCTCTTTCTGTTCTTCCACTACTAGTTCTGGAAGTGCTGGCGTTGTTTCGGGTGTTTTCTCAGTTTCTAGTTCAGGGGGTGGTTCAGTGAAATCAACGTTTATATTCTTGTCTTTCTCATTGAAGACATCTATTTTTTCAAATGCTAATCTGTTTGGAAATATGGCATCCTTGTCAATACTAGCCCCAGCCTGAGCGGCACCATTATATGTTATACCATATTTAAAAGTACCATGTAATTGAGATTGTGACTGACCAGTTCGCCCACTTGATTGTGCTGATGCCATTCCCCCACCGACAAACGGAATTTTCTGAAGATCGTGCCTGGACTTTTCACTATCTTTGAAAGGCGTAAATCCAATTTGTGCTTGCGATGATGTGCTGCCAGGACCACGCGCTTGAGCATCAGCTGTACCTCCCTTAACGCTGCCTTGTACTTGTGAGTTAGAAGAATGCATTGCACCACTACTTTGGGAATTAGTTTGTACTGCTCCTGTCTCAGATCCTAATTGAACACTTGCTTGAGATTTATTATTACGGCCACTTCCAGTTGCGGAACTCGACGCTCCTTTTTTACCTCCACTTACCTCGCTTTCAGCCTCTTTGTTTTCACCTGCTATTTGTGCTTGTGCTTGGAATGAGCCACTTCCTGAATACGTTCCTTGTACATGAGTTTGAGCACGCGCTTTATCATTTCCTCCCTTTGAAGTTGCACTGGCCGTTGTTCCATTAATTGCTTGAGATACAACTGCTTCAGCTTCTGAATCATCGTCATCAGCAACAGACTGGGGATCAACATAATTTTGTGGCACATCTGAAATGTGAAAATAATAGTAATGTAACCGCTCGTATATAATATAATGTTATAATTATCAATATACACTTACTATTATATGTAGGATTAGTTCGTCCAATCTGAAAAAGTAATATAGTTATATGTTAATTACTAAATAATACTTCTCACACATCAGCTAATACCAAATTATAATTTATTATTACATTATTTATTTATTATTATTATCATAATTTGATAAAACCTGTCAGTCGAATATCTCTTAAACCTTATTAACATATTATATAGGCATGAAAGGGTATGTAATTATAACTTATCACTATATATATTTTTTGATCTGTTATAATACTTATGCTTGGTATACACACACATATATACATATACATGCAGTATGTTGTTTTAATACTCGTTAATTTTACCTCATATTGCGTGCCAGTCTGGCCATTTGGATACCGCCCAGTAGTGTCACTTCCAATTGAACCAGGATTTCCATATGAGCCATTCGGTCTTTCTCCTACTTTATCTGGACTATTTTTATAACCGTATCTATTTTCAGGAAGAGATTGTCCACCAGGTAAGCTAACACCGCCCCCAGTCACAGGTGTATACTGACCATTTGCACCACCGGTTCCCGAATCAGGTCTATAATTAGTACCTTGCCCTTCACGACCAGAAGGTGCTCCATTTGTAAAATCGTATTGACCAGCTCCACCTCCAGGATTGAACGGCCCCCCTGAGCTACTGGTATCTGACCCGGATCCTCTAGGAATATAACGTTCACCTGACCCTATAAATGGACTAATACCAGGAGAATATTGACCTCCAGGGCCTCCAACTCTGGAACCCATATCTGTTCCAGGAATGTATTGTCCACCAGACCCTGTAGAAGGACTTGTACCAGGAGAATATTGAACTCCAGGGCCTCCAGTTCCAGAACCTATATCTCTTCCAGGAATATATTGTCCACCTGACCCTGTAGAAGGACCAGTACCAGGAGAATATAAACCTCCTGGGACTCCAGTTCCGGATCCCATATCTCTTCCCGGATCGTATTGTCCACGAGATCCTTTAGAAGGACTTTTACCAGGAGAATACTGACTTCCAGGGCCTCCAATCCCTGAGCCCATATCTCTTCCAGGAATGTATTGTCCACCTGATCCCATTGAAGGACCAGTGCTAGAAGAATATTGACCTCCAGGTCCTCCAGTTCCAGAACCTATATCTCTTCCAGGAATGTATTGTCCACCTGATCCTGTGGAAGGACCAGTACCAGGAGAATATAGACCTCCAGTTCCGGAACCCATATCTCTTTCAGGAATGTATGGTCCTTTAGAAGGACTTTTACCAGGAGAATACTGATCTCCAGGGCCTCCAGTCCCTGAACCCATATCTCTTCCAGGAATGTATTGTCCACCTGATCCTATAGAAGGACCAGCACCGGGAGAATATTTACCTCCAGGGCCTCCAGTTCCGGAACCTATATCTCGTCCAGGAATGTATTGTCCACCAGACCCTGTAGAAGGTATAGTACCAGGAGAATATTGACCTCCAGAGCCTCCAGACCGTGAACCCATATCTCTTTCAGGAATTAATTGTCCTCCTGATCCTGTAGTAGGACCACTACCAGGGGAGTATTGATCTCCAGGGCCTCTAGTTCCAGAACCTATATCTCTTCCAGGGATGTATTGTCCACCAGACCCTGTAGAAGGTATAGTACCAGGAGAATATTGACCTCCAGGGCCTCCAGACCGTGAACCCATATCTCTTTCAGGAATTAATTGTCCTCCTGATCCTGTAGTAGGACCTCTACCAGGGGAGTATTGATCTCCAGGGCCTCTAGTTCCGGTACCCATGGCTTTTTCAGGAAGGTATCGTCCACCTGATCCCGAAGAAAGACCAGTACCAGGAGAATATAGACCTCCAGGGACTCCAGTTCCGGATACCATATCTCTTCCAGGAATGTATTGTCCACCTAATCCTGTAGAAGGACCAGTACCAGGAGAATATGGATCTCCAGGGCCTCCAGTTTCGGATCCCATTTCTCTTCCAGGAATGTATTGTCCACTTGATCCGGTATCTGGACTACTTCCTGGAGAGTATTGCCCTTGAGGTCCTAACCCCAGATCTCGTCCAGGTATATATTGACCACCTGATCCTGTAGGTTGACCGATACCAGGAGAGTATTGACCTCCAGGACTTCTAGTTCCAGAACCGGTATCTCTCCCAGGAATATATTTATTCCCTGATCCTGTAGCCGGACTACCTCCAGGAGGGAATTGACTTCCAATATTTTCAGTTCCTGGTTGTCCATTTCTCCCAGGAATGTATTGTCCACCGGATCCTGTACCAGGGGTACTTCTAGAGGTGTCTTGACTGCCTGGACTCCCGACGTCTGATTTTGATACGCTCCCAGGTGAATATTGACCGCTTGGATTAAACTGTCCACCTGCACCGTATTCAGCGTTTCCAGGAACAAATTGATTTCCAGGAGGAGTATATTTACCACTTGGATATTGGTACTGTCCGCCCAGTCTAAAACCACTTTCACGTTCTGGGCTATATTGTCTCGGTCCATTTTGGAAATTATAGCGTTCTCCTGGTCCTTCAGATCCATAATTTCTCCCAGGCTGAATTGTTCCTGGAGTTAATAGATTGTTGGGCCTCCCTCCACTATTTTGGCCATAAGGACTTTGTAGTTTTGTCGTCTCAGGTACTTCACAACAAACATAAGTTTTTCCATCAGGCGCTTGGAATGGGCCTGAAGGTGGCCAATTCCTCTGGTTGTCTCCTGATACATAAGAACCAGGGGGATATATGTTCCGATCATAAGTAGCAATACCTGTAGGAGTCTGCTGAGGAACAAGTGTTTGTCCGATAGCTCCTGGTTGTGCATTATCATGGCTTGTTTTTGGATCAAAGGCGTTTAGTTGACCAGGAGGTAACGACGCCCCATTCGGTACATAACTTTCTCCTCCACTTTGTCCTGGAGAATAAGGTCCATTTGGTCTCGGATTGTAATACGAACCATCATTTGGATTAATGGAAGTAGGTTGATTATAATTATTATTTGGATGATGTTGCAACATATTATTATTTTGTCCAGTTTGACCTGATACATTTGGTATGTAATTTCCCCGTAAAGTTTGGTCGCCTCTGCCATCTGGAGTTGGATATTTGGTTTGGTCATTTAAATCATGTATAGGCATACCATTGTGACCACCTTCCTGAACCGGGTAGCCATTCTGTTGCACACCATAATTATTGCCTGGATGTATTGGGTTTGTGTCACTTTTAGGAAAATTGCCATTTGGGAGAGTTCTGTCTGCTTGTTCTCCAAATCTGTTTGATGGATTTCCTCCATTTCTATAAGGTTTATCTTGACCGACTACCCCTGATTGGATATCTTTTCCTGGTCCATAATCATTGCTGCCGGGATAACTCGATCCAGAGCCTCGAGGACCATAATTATAAGATGGACCGTAACCATTACTATCCCCGCCAGAGCCATCTGGTATAATTTTACCATCGGGTCTGTAACTTCTACCTATATATCCATTTGGACTATTTAAACCTGTCCGATCTGGGTTATATGAGGAAGTATCAGGTGATTGGCCTGGATGCCTCGTTCCTCCAGGAAAACGCGATGAATACTCAGGTCCTGCGCTAGACCAGCTCGGCCCGTAATCTGTTGTTCTTCCAAGTTGATGTCTTAAACTCTCGACTCCTGTCCTCTCCTGTCTTGGTGCGCCGTAGCAATCCTCGCAATTTGGATCATAAATGGACTGGCTTTGTGCCTGGCCCATTCCGCTGTTTCCACCTACGGTTATAAAACGCTGTTTTAGTGATTTTTTATATTTTTTATGTTATTCAATATCAAGCAAAACTTTTTTTCGTTTATACATGCTTAACGTATACTTACTGACACTTGCTCTTGAAGAATCTGCGGCAGAATGGGCTTCCGCCTTGCCCTCATCTTTTCCATTTCCTCTATCTATAGCCAAGTATTGTGACTGAGTTTGGCCTCGATATTTGCCTCTGGGAGTAAAGGTTGCCTGTCTTCGATCTCTTGGATACCGAGGATGAAAATAAACAAATGGTTCCTGATAATTAGCAGTCTTGACGTGAACAACGCTTTTACAAAATATGTTTTTCATTAATTCCGCATCCAGACTGAGGGGTTGAATCTGAAACACAGCGAATGAATTCTCAATAAACCTAAAGATGATAAAAATACTTGTAGGTTACCTGTCGCACTGCGATTATACTTTATGAAAAAAAGTGCAAATAGGACGATACATCAACATTAAAAAATATAATAGATGCAAAACACGCTAAGCATAGATAATTTATACCACCAATAGGTAGTTTTATAAAAGCTTGAAAAAGTTACAAGATATGTCTCTGCCTTGACACAATTTTTTAGAACTAAGACGGTTATATTAATTGTGCAATAAAATAGATCAAGGCAAACGAATGTTGACAATAAAGTAATCATCTAATATTTAAAAAGATAAAAACATAACTTGCAGCCTTGTATAACAGTTCGTGACTTCTTGCAAATGTACAAATGATTATAATAAAACATTAGATAAAATTTAATTTGAAGACTAAATGTCAAAGTTACCAATGATTTGCGTCGGTATTTGTCTGATTAACTTGGCAATTTCATTTTATTTTCTCTTGAGCATATTGAATTTGTGAATCACCAGCATAGTCCAATAGTTAAAATTTACTATTAGTAGCAATTAAGAAAAAAAAAACAATGTCTTGCCTAGATAAAGCCGAATATTTTTAAAATGTATTGAGTCTTGGCCGAAATAAAAAGCCTTTATTTCGGCCAAGTTACTTACGTTATCACAAACAGTTAAATTACGTTTGCTTATCCAAAATTGTATTTGTGTGCATTATCAATCGATACACTTTATATACGACATAATATGTTTTCTGTGGCCAGCTTTAGTTAGACATCAGAAAAATGAAAATAAAATTATTCAGCGATACAAATTGTCGTTTTTGTTACGTCACCCAACTGAAGAGCTTTCTTCAGGCTTTTACAAAATGAATAGCTCAAAGCGTTGACCCACTTTCTACCTCTTGACTTTAAGTGTTTACGCTCACTTTTAGAACGAAATACATTAAATAAACAAAAGATAGGCGAATTATAATCAAACATCCCACAATAGATACTCATTGACGCTGAATAAAATGTTAATTATAATATTATTATTGTCTTAGTCTGTTTAATTCGGAAAGGATTTCATTTCGTAATTTATATCCTTGTTTAGTAAAATCATTTTAGGTCAACGGAAAGCCGAACTGCGACACAGATCGCCGTGATAACCTTTACTTGCTTATTATCTGGCTGTCCTAAAATATTCAAACTAATTCCTAACATATGCCTGGTTATGTGTTAGCCAATTTATTCTTTAGGATTTATATTATTCGCAACAGAATTCGCCAAATCGCAGAAGCAGTATATTAAGTACCTTTATACAGACACTAATTTGAAAGTAAAATTCAAATGTAACATTATTATTATTTTACAGATTATTAAAAACGATTGATTTTCATAAGTTTAATATCGTTTAATAATGAATAATAAGTCCTTGTTTAGATTCAATGCATTAATAGAGCGACACCTTCGTGTCACCTATGCTTAGTGGGATACTCAGGTGTGTAACTGGAACGATCTAGGTTCCCATTTTTTTCTATGCAGGTGCAGACACAAGTCTGCCCAATGTCTATCAAACATACAAATGGCACTACAGTCATATAAGTTACACTATAATAAAGTTTTTACCGTGTGAAATTGGTCACGTAATCTCGTGACTCCAAAAGAACTGATTTCACCACACACGTGAGATGGTGATGTTGCCATGTTGTCTTGATCCGATGAGTATAATTGACAATCTTCTGATCCATGTGATTTGCAAAGTATGTATTTCTAGAATAACATAAAGATTTATTATAACAGACGAAATATATGTATATACTTAAATATTTTTACTCAGCGGGAAAACCTCACTCGAGATTAATCCAAATGCAACGCTTTAAGAGTGTTTTGATTAAAAACGGTGTCATTTTTAAATTAAAAAAATATGGGCCCCTGAGATCTAACCAGGTCACTTAATAAATAATTTACTACAAAACACCTGGAAGCAAAAGAAAAACGAAGGTTTTTTTATTAATTATTTCTACAAAATTTGACCTACGGTGATTACAGCGTGTAGTTAATACTGTGTGATCACAGTATTCAATCACATCATAAACGAACACAATATAAACGATTCTATTTAAAGAGTATACATGAAAGGAATTAAAGGAATACTTTATTTCGTTAGAAAATGCATTTTGCTAATGAAGCTCAACGAACAAAGATGACGGAGCTAGGCTATTAAGTACTACTTAACAAAGAAGCTTTTATGCATAACTTGAAAGAAAATTAGATTATTTTCAACAAAAACTGAATGAAATATGCTCATTATAAAGCAATATAGAATTGTTTTTGCGAAGTTTGATTGACGTCCACAGTAAAGCATCTTTTTACCGCGCTTCACCTTTGTGGGTACACCCCACGTCTTTCCGAACCAATTTGACTTAAGATCCTTCAAGAATAGAGCGTACCAAATAAAAGGCTGGCAACGCACTTGCGTGCCCTTTGGTAATTTGACTGTCTTGTACTTTATCACTTAAAATTATGTCGGCCTGCATGCCGTTGTTCCCTTTATGTAGAAAATCGTGATAATTAGAGTTTATTTATCGGCATGATATCGTTTGGTTATTCGATGGCTGAGTATTTAACCTCATTACTTGGTGGGTTTCTGCGACAGTACACTGTTAGGACAAAAGGAGCCACAAAGGAGACGCAAATATGTTATCTTCTTATTGGCGTTGGAAAAGTTTTTAGTGTCAAATTTTTTCCGTTACGCGCCATCTTTTTCTAGTCACTACCACGGTTGAGTCGAAGAGATTCGAATCCATTAATAACAAAAACATATTATTACGATAACAATGCTAGTAATAATTCTTAAAGAATTAGTAAATTAATTTACAAAAAATGTATAAACTATTTCAGAATATATTATATTTATTTATTTATTAACACTTCGTTGCAAAGAAACACAAATAACACAAAACATAAAAATTTCAAAGGATGCAACGGGCGGCCTTATCGCTAACAAGCGATCTCTTCCAGGCAACCCTAGTAAGAAAAGAAAACAATAAATAAAAATGATGAGTGCAAGAAGTGCATAACCAGAAGTTATATAAAAAAAATATATTTATATTAATCTAAAGAACCTTAATCTAGAGAAAAAAAACAATATTAATAACTAACTAAAACTAGAAAGCTAATCTTAAGGATTCAAGAATAGCTAATAGCTATGTAATACAAAAGAAGAGGAGATACAAGAATTATACAGGTCACGATTAATCAGGATATGATAAGGTTAGGAAATGTTTATGTAGAAGAGTTTTAAAAGACGATAGGGAGGAAGCCAATCGTATAGAGTCGGGCAGCTTATTCCACAGCCTAATGGCTGAAATCCTAAATGAATTGCGTATGAAGGATGAGCTGTGGGATGGAATTTCCAATAGACATCTATTGGAAGAGCGTAGCGTATAGTTAGAAGGTCCTTAGCATTTGAAATTATTTTTGAAATAAGAAGAGGTTTTGGGATTAAAAATAATAGAATATAGAATATTTAGTTTATTTAATTAATTTAGAAATTCTGTAATTTAACTTTATATATTTATGTAATTTAAGTTGAATAGAATTAGAGTTGTAGATCATTTTTCGAAAAATAGGGTCAGAGAAGTTTCACTTCTTACGTACACGCACACTTTTTTTTTTTAATAAAAAATCGACGCGGGGTAATCGATCCTCACTGGAATGAGTGAAGTACGAAGTAAAGGTCCTTCCTCGGTGATGGCGGTTTTTTACCCTAACCTCATTTTGACTATAATATACCGTGCTATGCTACCTAATTAACTAATAAACCCATTAGAAAAGGCGATAATTTTTAAAAGCCCTAAAAATCCTCACGAATGCGTTATGACGCATGGTATGCCATCAGTATACCGCATAGCTTGTTTTCATGGATACGATGCAGATTTTAAGTCCAAAGTAAATATTGGTAACCATGGCATCAGAGACGGTACCAACTTTAGTTGTTACATAATAATGTTTCACTGGGAATTAAATTTAATTAACTAATCACTTAGAAGAAGCCGCATCTTCAAGGCTAATGAACGAGTACGTTTATTCCTATTCTCTTTTTTATATTATCTATTATTACATCGTGCGCTGAATAAAGACAGATGGGGCATTAATTAATTTTTTTGTTAATAGCATCTTACTAAGCCATAATTTCACTAGTTACAATCGACTTTGAAGTATTTTTCAGTCTGAGTTTCTTTTTCCAGACCAACTTTGAGAAACGAAAACTGTCATATTTCAACTTAGAATTTGTAATATTATAACTTAGAAAAAATAAGCTTAGTTTTTATTCAAATTACATTGGACGACGCCCAATTTTCGCTTTTTCAATTATTTTTCCATGCTTTCATTACCAATAATTATATAACATATAATGCTTCTGGAGTGGATATTAAATTTAATCAAGGGTTACGAGCGTTTATTCATCAAATGAAATGGCTTTCGCATGTAATATAAATTCAGAAAATTCTTACCTGCGCATGCGATAGAGTAAAAAGAAAAACAAGGGCCACTAAGGGCAGGCTCGCGCGAGTTGCCCGCATGCCTGTCTTGTCCACTCTGCCAATTCTCATCTGACCTCACTCTGAACTCGAAGATACTCGCTCCGAATTTCGGCGATAGCCACGAGGAAGTAAAGATAATATATTGATTAGAGAATTTCTTAGTATGTGTGCTATTTGCGGTTTTACGCATGATAGCAGATGTAGGATTCAATAATACCGCGCGTGCCTCCATCTATGCCCAAATGTCGCATCAATTAGTGCACAGCCATGTTTCGAATTCGCGACCTCAAACTTAAGCGAGTTTGAGGGAACCATAAATTGGAAATATACAATTAGAGGGTCGAAGTATGTGAAATAAAACTTAGACATACTTTTTATTTTTTTTAATCAAAACTATAAATCAACGAGTATAAAGCTGTAAGTGGTTTATCTTAAATCTACGATTATTAAACAGAGGGAATGCGATCGTTTAAAGCGGGTGTAAAATTCATGTGGACATTTAAATAATATTGTCCTCGGCAGGTCCGTACTTTACAAGCTATTTCTTCCATTTTCCAATGAAGGCAGCTTAAGTTATCCCACTTATTCGTAACCAATTAAACAAATAATGAGGTCGTTCGAATGCACTTATGTTTTAATTTGAGCAATTGCTTCGTGATAATTATAATCTCGTTATTTCTGAACTAACATTTGAATCTTTTTTCTTATAAGAATGGGTGGGGTAGACGAATCGTTGGCCGTAATAGTTGGAGTGAGTTTCGGCAGGGCTCTTTACGGGACCTCGTCTATAATAATCTACGTTGCTTTCACATTCACACGCGAGTCTACTCTCTGAACCGCTACTTTCCAATTGGTATTTGGGTACCACGATCAAACTTTCCGTTGATTTAGTAGGCTGACAGGTGTGGCTGTGTGTTCTGACATAGGTCTGATAGTGGTGTGGTGTACCACTCTGTCTATGGGAATGTTTTTCCTGCGGGTGATGTTGGTAGTCATGGTGACTCTGAGTGCTGCGGCCGCTATGACTTCGACCGTGACTTTTAGATCTACTTGAATGTTTCGTAGTTGTGTCTAAATAGCCATAACCGAAACCGTAGCCCCCAATAGCTTTCGTAGCGAGATTATCCCAAGATTTGGGCTTTACGTGCTGGTGTGCGCTTTGGTATTGAATTTTTGGAGAAGATTTAGCTTCAGAACGATCATTCTCCCAAAACAACGTATCACTGCTGAGTGAAGTACTGTAGCTGGACACAGAGTTATCACACGGTACCGTGGCGTTGCTCGTAGCGTACGATTGAAGGCTGCACTGGCTCGTTTGTGTCGATTCCGTAGTCAAGTATCGGTATCTTCCAGAACAATGTCCGGACGTACACACTTTCTTTGAGTGAACATGATTACACTCAGTCTTCTGAGTTGATTTATCGACATGATGTTTTTCTTTTCGTTTATGATCCTTTGAGCATTCCTTCTTTCTCCTGATTTTCTTCCTAGCATTAGGTACGCAATGAGGATCACAGCAAGGGCTAGCGAGATCGTAAGCTTCTAGACTATTTGCGTCTTGGTTGTTATATGCGGGACCGCATGGAGTACAGCTGTGGTTGTGACTCCTGTGGGGCTTGCTATGTTTCCCATTTGAAACCTTGTAGGCTTCTGACGCTCGGTGACATTCGCCTGTCGCTTTCACGACATAATGATGGCAGTCTCGTCGGTTTCGCGGTGAACCAACTGTAATGACGAAGCTACCCGTGTGGATATTTGGTTGTATAATACACGTACCGTATCGGGGGTCTAAATATTGATACATGAACACGTTAGGTTGTGGAGGCTTAGCGGCGGTAACGTTTTCGCTCGATAGAGTTGGTCGGCAGTAAGAGCTAATATTGTCTGCGGCGGGTTCTTCAGAGTCTGAGATAATATCCGACGGAGAGGTTTTCTTCTTCTGCGAGGGTAGACTGTGGGTTTTCCAATTTGAATCGAATACTTGCCTTTCCCGAATAGATAGTTGTTCCAGTTCCCGCATTTTGTTTTGAAGAGTTCGTTGTATGTTAATGTACTTAAGATGAAGTTCAACTTTTCGGACGCAGTCTTCAAATATCACAACGATACGCATGCGTGAGTCGCAGGCGTTAATGGCGGTGACGATGGCTGTGTGGTCAGCTCTCTCCACGTCATTTCCGTTGATGGACAGAATGACATCACCTTCGCGCATGCCGGCGAGTGCTGCCGGACCCTCAGCCTCCACATGATCCACATAAGTGATCACCTCGATCTCTTGTTCCTGATGAAAACATGAGTTGAGTTACATTTGAAAATTAAATTCGTTAATATATATGTAAATACTTAATTATTAATTATTTATTGTACTATTTAAAAATGAATTATATTTTTAAATTATATCAACTTTATATATTATTAGGCTGTGATAGAATGAAATGGTACGGTTAAGGCCGGCGCTAAAATTAAATTTTAATAATTAAAAATTAGTTTTTACTGTAATGTAAGCTTTGTCGCTATATACCTTTTTTTCTTTTTCTCACCTTTTTATAATGTATCCCATAGCTTTGTAGTGTAAACCCGTAGCTCCCATTTTTCTTTTCTACAATTATTGTGCGTCTACGACAGTCTTCTTCAGATTTACCAGTTCTTTCTGATTTTATTGACTCTCTAATCTATAAAAAAAATAGTTATATAATAGTCTTAAATAAAGAAAAATAATAGTATATTTTTTTATCATCATCAGTGGACTACAGACCCTCATCAGAATTTTTGTTACGGCATCCTATCTCGGGCTTCGGATACAAGTTTCAATGTCTTTGGTAAACTAATAATCGCGGTTATTTAATAAAATGGATTTTATAAAATTCAGACATTTTTGTTACGGTTCCAAAGTCCAAATTAAATCTTACTTATTTTTTTAAATCTGTAAAATGTACTCGATGTTTTTCATAATACGTTTTGCAAACTTACTGACTGTGATTCGTTAACAGTTTCCAAGTGTTTTCTTCCTGTAACCTATTACTCAAATTTTTAAGTAAATTAACATAATTTTTTTATATTAAAAATTATGTTGAATTTCAGAGAAAGCTAAGGTGGGACACGAAAAAGATTGCGAATTGATGACTGTTTTAGTTGAATATAGTCGAAACACAAGTTAGCAAAAAAGCAAAAATTCTTTATTGATTTTATTTAACCCTTGCCGTTGAAAGAACTGGAATGTTCATAGCTAAGTTGTAGGTCATTCCTGGGGTCATTGTCAATAAACAATAACACAAAACCTGAATGGTTTCCATTTGAAATACGTGAAAATAAAAGCTCGCTCGCGAAAGTAAAAACTTAGCAAACATTTCATCATGTCCTATTTCCTGGTACAAAGCTAATGTTTACACAGAATATGCTTTCTACTTTATTTAATACTGAAGTGTTGGTGATTCTAACTACTCCGAACTGGAGAAAAAAAATAGTCCGAAATGGGCAAAGAATAACAACTTATATAATATATATAAAACGTATAATGATTAAATGATTTATAAAATAGTATGACTTTAATACAGAAATCGTAAATAAAAATCAATATATAAAAAAATAGTATCGCATAATATGAATAAATAAACTTTCGCACTAAAAATTACATAATATGCCGTATATAAGACACAATTGCCTATCCTAAAAAAACTTACAGAATTATCCAGCGAATCCTCCTTAGAGTCGGTGCTTAAGTGTTTTTTACCATTGCTCATAGCACTTTGGCATCTCTCGTTCAGATTTGGAGAACTCATCCCTAATGGAATCCATCTGACACTGACCACGAGCTCACCTGATAATATCCTTCTAAATAAAATGCCACCATTTTATAGCTTAATCCGACCAAAATCGCAGCATCACTCCGAGGTGGGTTATGTTTAATCATTAGATGATAGAACGCATGCGCGCTTTTGCGAGAACCGTTGCCACTGCTAGTCCTTTGTTTTTCCTTTGGTCGAATTGTAGACATGCGCACTTAGGACGTGCTGAGTGCGCAAGCGTCGCATTTATGGGTCTAACTGTAATTGTTATGGTGCCCGATATGGAGGCACAGCCATGGTGGTCTAAAGAGCGGTCAATAGGGCACGGCATAAATAAAAATATTGTTTCATTTTTATTGATTTCTTATATTTATTTAATTAGTAGGCATTTAAGTAATTATCGTTTCCTTGCAATTAAAAATATTGTCTTAAGTGCTTACCAAATATATTAGGACATTACTCACAAATATAAAATATTATATTAGTCTAAACGGTATATATTAAAGGCCAATTTAAAAATAAAGCATGGGCATATGTTCGTCAAATTTACAAGCTATATATAATGAATCATGTTTCAATATGTAAACATACTTTTAAATCGCTCGCCTGACTTTGATTGATACTTCTAGTTAGATTTTTCTTACAGCTTGCATGGTTTAATTTCAAAATGAAGGTTATCTTAAATAAATCTACAGTCGTATTCAGCGAGAGATATGAATATATTCCTATTAGTTCTAACTATTCTAGCAAATGTTATATAACAGAATAAAGTTAACAATAATGTAAAATTTAACGAACCCAAAATATGTAATTAATTCAAAATGAAACTGTAAAATTAATATAAAGTTATTATGTGTACAAATTACCAATATGTATACCAATATGAATATAAATAAACTAAGAAAATATAGAATTTAAATAAAGAAAACTAGGAAATGTAAAATGTTAAGTAAATATGAATGTATAAAACTGCTATGTAAGAAACATAATGAAAAAAAAACAAAATTGTAAATAAATGAATTAATGAACAATTAAATAAAACAAAACAAGGTCCCTGATAAGCAAAAGTCAGGGGTGGGTTCGCAGCTCCATAAATAAAAAACTATTCTAACTATGCGCTTAATACGCACTAAGGTTTTTTAACAAGAGTGCTGGCTTTTGTGTAGCTCACAACAGATACATTGGGGATAGGTACAGGTATTTTGGAAATATTATTATTGAAGGATAGAAGTGGTGGAAGAGAGATGGACTGGACCCCAGCAGCCGCTGGAATAAAGAGTGAAGCCTTCGTGATGTTGGCTGGTATAACCACTTCCCGGGGTAGTCTGTGTAGAGCTGCCTCCTTACCTAAAAAAAACATTCATACATTTTACACGCTAAGTACATTGAACCGTTTTGTGATGAGGCAACTCACGAGATAATCAATTTGCTTTAAAGGTATTTATTAAGTCTTTTTAGTTCTTACCTAACATGCATTTTAAGATGTGATACGATATATTATATAGGTAATGTTAATTATATTATATACTAATGTTAATGGTACTATTAGGTAACTATGGAAGGTGTGTAAAAGGATTATAATAATTTCTGTAAACTAAAATTCTAGAATTGCAATATAAATTTATCGAATTATCTGTACTTGTATTTGCTATATCGCTTATAATATACATACTGAGTCCTAGACGTATGATAAATACCTACCTAGTAGGCTCATATTAAGTGGAAACGGTGCATTGGCTGGAGCAACTCCCACTATATTCTCAGCAGTCACGTTAGTCACCAGAGGTGTAGGTATATTATTAAGATTTATTCCAGTACCTCTGTTCTGATATAATGTTATCGATTCTTGTTGACCACTGCGAAAACAACAATTTATTAGATTAAACTGCAAACCATCCAATTTGTCTAAGAACTATTTTATATCGTTCACTCAAATGAAATACTTAATTCATACTAAATTTAATTCCCAATGAAATAATTATTTCAATCTTTAGTACCATACCAGAAATGCAATGAGGTTGGTGAAGTTGAGAGGTTTTTTCTTTCAATTTTATAAATATATATATATATATTAAACTTGTATACAATTGCTATAGAAACATGCCTATATACGTTTACATGACATACGATAGTATTCATATTTCATAGTGTAAAAATAAGTGTTTAAATAAAAAATATATCAAATACATTGATGCTAGTATTTCATAATTAAATAATAAAATCACAATCATATCATTAATCATTCTTTAAATGTTTTTATAGACCCAATTGAAATAAATTATGAGAATTTCACTTTTGACTTTATACTTACGTCTTATTCAAGTCCGAATCTTTTGTTTTGTTAGTCAAAATTCCTACTTGATATACAGTAGCTCGAATTACATACCTAGAACAAAGTTAAACCAAACTAAAAAAGATTTAACAATAATTGAGATACATTAAAAAAATCGTATGTCTATTAACGCATTAAGAGCTCTTTTCTCGTATCCCAGTGGAGCGGGTTCACAGTAGCGGTGCCGTCCACATGGTCCACATCAGTGCGAGCGTTTCTTTCATTTTTTATTCTTTTTTTTAACTATTGCCATCCCTAGCTCACGGATCCGAGTATTCGGCACCCAATGTGCTGTATGCCGCCCACTCGGACCCGAAAAATGTTTGGTTTCCGGCTATTACTATGTATTCATTGTTTAATGAATTGCCTTCAATGTCCTTCAATGCCAAACAAAAAAAAAGTAGGTAATATGTGTTCGACACAAATTTTCAAAAAAATTAAACTTTGTCCGTATCGTACGTAAATAATATCATATTTAAACATATACATACATATCCTTAGGTGATGTAAAATTTATGTGTTTGTCGTTGGCTGACGCACAACACACACACATTGATATGATCAGCACCTATAAGATTACATTTGTTAGATTAGTAAAGTATGAGAAATTAAAAACAATTTTAATTACTTCAAAATTAGCGTGGGTTTATACTTTTATCTACAATAAAGAAAGATTTTTTCTTTTGTTTCATTAAAACTACTGAAACGATTTTAATAATTATTTTACCAGTATAAAATAATTATTAACCGAGCAACAACAGGAGACGAATAATTAACTTACACATATTTGAGTCATAATTAAAAGAAACACACATCGGTTAAATAAACACAACTGAGACAATTAGAAAATAAGCAGTATTTATATGAAACAGGATTCGCTAACAGTTGTGTGCCATAGTGTTAATCTAATTATATATTATTATGACTGTACTAATAATATGCTTGTACATATTGTGACTTTCAGACTTCCATTTAAATCTCTTTTAATTAATTTAATTTTTTAATCAATCTGCTACACATTTTGTATATCACATACAAGACAGAAATAAAATAAATAATGGGGCCAGAATTTCATCTTGAGTGTCTCAAGGGGCACTTGCGATACACCGACAGTATGCCAAGCATTTGGTCAACCATAATTAGGTCGATAAATTAAACTATATTATAAATATATATATTTTTATAAGTTTATTCTCTTCTATGTAATTGGCCGATAACTTGTGATGACTGACTGAGAGGGCGGCTTGTGTTTAGACGGTTCGAATAATCTGTAACTCCCAATAAAATCTGTAATACTGATAGTATTACTGTATTAGTTCGATGAAATAGATTCTCGGAAAAAAGAAGAAAGAAAGAACTTTATCAAACATTATAAGAAAGGATGTTTAGTTAAAAAGTAAGTGCACTTGCCCCCACACTGTCGCAAATTGTTAGTCGGTTCCATTTGACAAAAATAATATGATCCTAATCCTATCCTTTACATAATAATTTCTACGTTACACTAAATAGTTTAAATTAATGTACTGTTGTACAATTAGAATACTTTTCGTTTCAGCATAGGACTGGTTGAAAAGATTGATTTGAAGTGGATCTTATTGAGATCGCCATTGTTATTTGGAATTCATGCTAGGATCTATAATTTCGGATTGAAGGCCTTCTTGTGTTCAACAAGAAGGTGTCGCTAGAATTTGTATCCAAATTTATTGCTTTTTATTTAAATTTAAGTTTTATTTAATTTTAAGTGAAAGTTTAAAAGAAATTTTATTATTTGTAATAATTAATTTTAGTAATTTGTACGCGAAATCTAATTATTATCTAGTATTAGCTCAAAACTGAAACTAATTTTTTATCTAATGCAATTCGTGTGAGCCAAGCCATGTCATGTATTGAAAATTCTAATCTTTTATCGGAGATTAAAGATATGTAGTTGACACTTCAAGATGCTGTAGGTTACTCGTCGACATAGCGAGTCTTTTTATTTTCTTAACCTTTTTGTGTATTTCAAAAATGGCAAGTCTGGTTGGCTTTGCTGGCGTTGCAAGTTGCGTAAGTATTTTTATAATTGTAAAATTGTTCTGCTGGGATAATAGCGCAATAAAATCTGTTCATTATTAAATGTGTATTTTTGGTAAAGTGATTAACGTCCAAATTCTGTTTTAAATTGTCAAACTATTACATATCCTAAATAAATATTTCCTACCTTTATCTTTTGTATATAAATATTTGTGATTTCCAAAACGACAGTGAAGATCTTTTTCAATGCTTTTTTTTTCTTTCGTAACAGGTTTTAGTTCAATTTAATCTTCGCTTTAAATATTGGTTATTGTTACCACGCTGTGCGAAAATTTCTAGTGCTTGATAGATCTTGCTTGCCCATCGTGGCAATATAAATTGAAACATGTATTTCCTAGCCGTGGCAGGCTCTTCGAGTATGTATCCGTTAATTGCATAAAAATAATAAGTGTATCCGATATTTTTTTCAGTGAATTTTCTTATGAACTATTTTAAATATCCATACTATAAATATGAATCGATAACCCTCTTGTGGCCTTGTGACTGTAATATATCTGTGATCATAAAATTTTCCAAGTCTTTAACACATTAAATATGGTTACAAGATCTAGGATAATTTGCGGTATGTTTAAGTAGAGCAAGTATTTCTGGTAACGTAAATGTTATCAGAGTTTGATAAGAGCGGTCGCGACGCATCATAAATCCAGAAATTTAAGAAACACATATTTGGATCACTCAAAATATGCGATAAAATGCGTCTGCTTTATTTATAATTATTCCTGAAATACATATGTATTTTCAATTATTTGACGAACTACTTTTAATTCATGTAGAGTCGCAGATGTTACTATGTAAAATACTAATTTACCAACTGATTTTGAATACCATGCTAAGCTAATATAACAACTATTTATTGCTCTGTGCATTTGCGAATTTCTTATGTACTATGTGTGTCAAGTTCGAATTCACAATTACGAATTTTAAGTTTTAGTCTATTGAAATGTTAGACGATCTGAACATTATTTAAAGAACGCAATTTTACTTATAGGGGGGAGGGGGGTATAAAGGCATACTTAAACCTAAGTTTGTGGGGTTGACGCGCTTGTCGGCCGCCATCTTGGAAAAAGGGGTGAATTGTACAAAAAAATTGTAAACACATATTTTGTAGGTTGCCCCATAAATAAGGTTATTTATTTATGGGGCAAAATGATTTCTAAATGAAAAATGTTCAGTTTGGTCCGAGGGCTTTTGTGGTGTTGGAGCTGTGTTGAGCGAAAATGAATTACGGTGTGTATTGTGGCAGCCATTTGTAATCTACGTTATCGTTCTTAATTTATAAATTCTTAGATATACTTTATCAAGACGCGGACACACCACGATCACTCGGACGTCATTTCAAAACATAGATAACAATTCACTTTCTATTGATAATTTCGATGATCTTAAGAATTACGTTGACAGTAAAATCATTTAATACTTTCATAGTTTCGTATTCAAATCACCAGCTTTACAACAAGAAGCATCGTGAAAATACAATACTTATAGATTTACAATAATAAATAAAGACAAAACCACCTTATTTATTACGAATAGTCATTGCTATGTACACCTCTATACTTATTTAAATAAAGTCCATAAATAAAAAAGTTTATAGCTAACTTTCCGTAGGCACTCCTAAAACTGTTCATCCAGAGCTGTTTTGCAGTGGGTTGATCAATTAAAAAAATGCATTGTTAACAGTAGCGGCAACCTTATCAGCATGTTATTGTTTAGCAAAAAAATACTGGTAAAATTGGTGTTGTATTGTTATTTTTTGCAACATTTAATAAATTAATATAAATGTATAAATAAATATATATTACAAATATCGATTTCCGGGTCAGCTAATATGAGTGAAATAATGCCTTGATGAGTTATCATAAGTCAATACGATGCAAGTCTAATTCCAAATTATAATATTATTTATATTTGTTGGTCAGTTTCACAGTTCCGTTGTTTTCGATAGTAATACTAAAATTTTATACTCAAATAAGTCTACTAAACATTCGTATTATGTATTTTTATAGTAGAATACTGATACATAATAATATATAATATATTTCGGTATTCCATATAAAGAAAACATTTCATTTCATGAGGAAATTAATTCAGTATTAACTAAAGTACTTATATAACTCCATCAAAGAAGAGTGTATTGCACTCTTCTTTTGTTTTTGATAGTCAGAATTAGTTTAGTCAGAAAATTATTATAAAATAATTTCACTTAACTTGCAGACGCAGGCAGCGGTGCAAATAGTGATGAGCGCACTATCTTTGGCGCAATACTTTTGCTTGATTGATTTTCTTCAGGATCTACCAGAATTGCTTTACATCAAAATCCTGTATTACCATAGTAAGTAACCCCATACTAAAATGTATTAATGATAATTAACAATTAAAGACCAATGGAGCATTACTTTAATGGGTATTTATATCCAGATCCAGCTATTTGTGGGCAGCGAGTGAACATAGGACAATCTCTTACTGAAGTGAGCAATCAGGCGTTTGTTCTCATAAGAGTAGAACCCTTTACAGTAACAAGAACATTCTATATTAACTGTGTACACCTCGGTCTAGGAGTCCTTTGGTTCTTCTCAAGTGTTATCTTGATTGGTAAGATTTCCTTCATACATTGGTTTTAGGTTGAGAATTTAACGCTTAACCAGTAAGCTAGCATTGAGTTCTCTTTCTCCAACCATCATATATATCACAGATATACCACCAATTCTTTTATCATTTGACTTAATTAAAATCAATCAATGAATAGTGATATCGTTAATTTTTTCTCAATCTCTTATTTAGTTCAATTGTGAAATCCTCAGTTTGTTATTTTAAATCGAGGTTTTTCACTATGTAGCTATTCTGTGTCGACTACCGAAACATAATGATTGATTAAATAATATTAAAATCTGAATTTTCTTTTAACGAGCGATAATAAAAAATATTTTGGCGTTGAATCCATGTATCAAGGAAGCACGGAGAGCAGCTCTCAATAGGTTCCAAAATCCCTTGGCTTCTTTATATTAATAATAAAAAAAAACAAAAATCATTTAATGATAATAATAATTTATTTATTGCAAGAATACGGTACAAAATGTTAAGGTGGTACAATCGTAAGTCGTTCGCATATTGTGCCACACACAGTGGCGCGCAAATTTATCTTAATTTACTTTTTACTTTATTAGTTAGAGTAAATTCTTATATTATCTGTATCGTATATATTATACTTAATTAAATTTGTATCAATTACAATGTCTCACATAAATAATCATTTATTGAATAGTAAATTTTTTCCAAAAGTAATGCACTAAGTCGCTTTTTAAAGACTCTAGTCGGAAGATCTTTTAATTCTTTCGGTAATTTATTATCAACTTTAATTGCCATACAAAAGGTGTTTTTCCGAAACAGCTCTAAATTTATTTTTGGCACAGCCAATTTCTCCCCATGTCTACTTCTTACTTCGACTTTATTCATATAGGTAACATAATGTACACTTATGAACGTAAAAAAAAATAAACATTAAATGCTTATAATCTCGCCAAGTATCTTTTTTCGCCAAGTTTTTTCTTAAACCCAACGTTTATAAGGAGCTGCAACCATTACACCATGTTCCATATGACATCTTGAGTAGATTTATATAATAAAGCCACGGTTTATATAATAGGTAGTTCCGAGGACCTTTATCACTTTAAATGTTTGACGCATTTAATTTAATTATTAATTCAGGATCGTGGATTTTGTAAAGATTTCATTTCAGCCAGCTGGAGTAACAATAGAAAAACACCGACAAAGTGGCCTTGGATAGCAATTACAATTGGCATTTGTGCTTTAGATGTCGTCGCAATTGTGATATTCGCCAATGATGTGTTTTTCACTAGAGTGAGTATATACGATTTATTATAAAAAACGACATGCATTAAAATTTCTGCAAAAAATGCAAGGATTATACTAGACCAATCATTTATGACGAGGATTTGAATCTGGGTGATAAAACTGTATTTCTTGGAATCACCATAGATTCAAAACTTCAGTTGTCCCCTCTTATGAAAGGATTGGCGAAGAGACTTAGTTCTGCAGATTACGCGGTTAAAAAAATTCGCTCACTGACTGATCTCGATACAGACTTGTTTATTTTAGTTACTACAGTTTAATGACTTATGGCTTATGATTATGGGGTCATGCTGCTGATGTTGAATCTATTTTCATCCTGCTGAAGAGGGCTATTCGTACAGTCTTTAATTTCAAATATAGGGAATCTCTCAGAGATAAATTCGCAAAAAATCTGTCCCTCGCAATATAATTATGAAAATATATGTATACAAAAATAGTGATAAGTTTTCTAGAATACAACATACGCACAATGTTAATTCTCGGAACAAACGCAGGCTGCAATTTCCCCGTACTAGACTATCTAAAGTTAGTAATTCTTTTTTGGGAAAAGGGATACTATTCTTTAATAAAATCCCAGAGGCTCTGTTATCTTTTAATAAATTTAAGAAATGTATTAAAGAAAAGCTGTGTAAAAAAGCTTACTATATATTTATCGATTATCTAGTTCATAAAAGGGCCTGAGACTAGTGCTAGACAAGCTACTTCTAATTAATTTGCGATATTTGTTTTAAAATAAATGTTGTTTGATGATTTGCTTTTTTAAAAGAGTACCGAGAGATTTTAAGCCGGCTTTCCCCTCGGCCTACACCCTGTGTCTTTTTTGCCGATAAAAATAAATGCCTATGCATTAGGCATATTCATTATATAAACATATTGTATATATGTACATATATATCAAAAGTCAAATTATAGAAATAGAAATCATGTGTATTTATAATTATGTAATGAAGTTTGTTTTTTCAATAATTTTTTTACAATCTATTTTATTTCTATTATCCTTTAAACAACTTATAAACACGAGCAGTATTGGCCTAGTGGCTTCACCCTGTGAGACTCATCCTTGAAGTCGTCGGTTCGAACGCAGTCTGTGCACCAATGGCCTGTCTTTCCATGTGCGCATTTAACATTCGCTCGAACTTTGAAGGAAAACATCGTGAGGAAACCGGTATCCCGTTGGCCCAAAAAGTCGACGGCATTTGTCAGGCACACATGCCTATTAGTTTGACAAATGCTCATGAAATCTGACGCCCAGACCTGAAATAGCTGTAGCGCCACAGATTTATTATGTTTTTGTAAATACGTAGCACGGTTTCCATAGTTTAATGTATGATTTGCAGACTCTAAATGAGATTATGAACTACATCGGAGCGACAGCGAGTGGATTAGGTAACACAGTGCTGGACACGAGATTGGCTGTTTGGATTATGATAGCTTTATATGGAAGACTGGGTGTTTTTTTTCTCTTTAATATAGTAGTTTTGATAGCTGTAGCGATCAATAAACGAGAGGTCACTATTATGGTAAGTTTAAAGCTTCTGTATTACCTTTCAGTAACAGATTCAGACAACATCTAAATTGTAAAATCTTTAATTGGTCTCAGAATTTAGAAGAAAATTCGAAAAACAAAATGTATCTCAGTCAATGTACACTTGAGAACGTCAGTAAGACAATCAATGACTCTAAATTTACATTCACAGCCAGTTCTCAAATCAAGAGCGTAGAATGAGGAGTTTCGTATTTTTCCTCACAATCTGTCTGTAAGCCATGGGAACCATTGCATTAACCTCTTTATCACATGTTAAAGAGAAAATATATACTACCATGTTTTATTTCATCAAGTAAACTAAAATTTCTACACATTTTTAACATCCATCCAACATTCCATGAGATCGACAGAGCAAGGTGTCTTGTCATGCGTACTTTGAGCCTCCTGTCTTTTGCCTTCAGCTCCAACCTTTCCTATACATTTTAACTGAACTTATATAAAAATACAGTTAATGTACCTATTGTCAGTATGCAACGAACCTATAACCTCGCTACTCGATGGTCTTTTAGTAATTATGTGATTATTGTAGGCAGATAATATATCAGAGGCTCCGTCCACCACCAAACTGTTTGCTAGAAGGGACACACCAAATTTTGAAGATAGCGTCTCAACGAGTGGAACAAGTTACGATCTTGAAGTTGATCGTATACCGCGCCCCACATTAACAAGAAAAGCAGACCCAGATATGGATAAGTAAGTTCTACGATAAAAATATTAGACGTTTCTTTCGTTGGTCGATATTCAACAGGTGCAAAACAAATAATATATTTTTGATTCTAGGTTTGATCTAAATTCAGGTCGCTATGTATATAAAACACTATATGTAAATATAAAAATAATTAACTTATAAATACATATATCTTCAAAAAGGAGACCGGATATTTATGTATTTTCAATAAATCCGTAAGCTGAATGTCTAAACAAGATAGAGGCACTAAGCCTTGCCGTATCTTATTAAGTTGTTAAGTATAAGTACTATATGCCAATAGGTATTCGATTTTACCATTGACAATTTCCTAATACAGTATGCGCTGAATTCGCGCTGACTTCACTTAATTTTTACATAAATAGATTAATTTAAAATCGAAACGTTTGATTTATAAGATTATTTCTTAACTCATACTTTTAACAACCATTTTGTTTCAGAAAAGTAAAGTTCATTGCAGATATAATAACTCCGCCAGTTACGGAAAATAAAGACAATATTCAGGAACGAAGCAACAGCATTGACATATCAGTTGTGGGGACAGCTGCGCATAGCCAGCCGTCTACGAGCTCGATGCAACTTCCTGCTCCAGAAAAGAAGATAAGCAAAAAGTTAGTACTCACTTTCTTAAAATTAAGAGAATTTAAAACATTTTAATTCCAGATCGTGGTCGATAAATAAATGTTAAGAATGCCAAATATCTGGAATCGGACATTAATGAATTAAGTGCAAATAAGTAGTATAATACATATAATGTAAGGTATCTTCCGGGTATACGTTTATTTATTTCGCATTAAAATTCTGTCATAACAGTTACTTTTTATACTTAATTTAAATAGTAAATGACATACAACAATAGGAAAATTTGCAATTAAACAAAGAATCTGTACTGTCAGCCCAAGGTGAATAAAAAATATTATATTTTATTAAATATAATTCAAATAATTTTGACATTTTACATGTGATTTCAGGCCCAGTACAGCGGAACTTCATCGTCAACTTCCATGGTCCTACCTTCCATCTACGTCACAACCAATGCGGTCCCAACTACCCCCTGATGAAGATCTGCCTCCGGTGCCATTACCAGACTATACAGTTATTCATAATCCAAGAAAAGCTTGTAAGATTCCTACCTATAAAATTTTGGACATATTTTAAAATGGTCAACTCTCGTATGCAGTAATAGTTTCTTCGTGTGTCTGCGAGAATACTGGTTTCTGCATTTCCAGCTTTCCTCCACAAAATTAGCGACTCTGAATCTTGCCTTTAGAACGACGCAGTACAAAGTTTTGAATTGCACGGTGTTTTTCGATTACAATTGTCAATGTATCGATCCCAGTCTAGTACAAACCACATGAATCCAACAGGCGTTTTAATTCATTTGTATGACTTTTTTTCAGCTGTACACAGAGCACCATCAAATTTAGGATCACCACCTGTACCGCGTATTAAATTTCCTACGTCAGTACTGGCATCTGGTAAGTTTTTAAAGAAGTCTAGACAGTATATTCTTTCTTGATAGAGAGCAAACCGGCGCGAGTACTCTGTAATTTCCAATACAATTCACTCAATATCGTATTGTCTTTTATTAACATAACTTTTACACATTTAAAGAAAAACACTTTTTTGGTCACGGTGACCACGCACGCTGTAAAGCACGCGAAACGTCGGTTTAAATTTAAAATTATGTCTAAATAATTATAAGTTTAAATACAATAATACATAACTATAATCCGTAAAAAAGTGTTTTTCACTCAATATCGCTGATGTACGTTATCGCGTCCAAAAAACTCAACATAAAAGTTGGGATCGCAAAGACTATTTGGAGTTACAGAGTGCCATGGTGGATGAAATGAGATTGTAACACTTTGTTAACTAATATTTTATTTGTATGAATGTATAACATAAGACGAAATTATCACGGTAAGATTGATAAACAGAATCGTTAAGCATTTGGGTCTGAATACTGAGAATCAAGTAACACGCCTTGTTGTCTATTAAAATAATAAAATTATTGTTTAAAAATCAGTAATTTTTTTTCAAATGGAGTGTCAAAATAATAACAAATCCTGTCATTTTAATTTTAATTTACTCGTATGAACACTCATGACAATAGTGTGAAAGTGAAGTTTTGTGATCAAGTACTTTCTCAAGAATGAGCCAATGTATTTTTATTAACTAACCGTTTTACTTATAAACACTATATAGGGTTTAAGTCGATTTAATATTGTAAAAGCTGATTAGCCAAACTAAACATTTCGTTAATCACTTAGACATTTGTTAACAACTTCAAATCTTCACGAACCTAAAGGAATTCCTTAGCTCATTGTTGTTAAATATAGTTATAATTTTTGCAGCTCAACTGAAAAAAAGTGATGTTTTATATTAACGTCGAGATATAATAAAATAATGTTTACCAGGGGAGCGGCAACGGCAGTATCTTGATGACGTTCTACCGAAAGTTTTTCTGTATTATGCAAGTATTAAAAGCTTTTTAAGCTCCCGGTGGTTTAAAAACCCGAGACTGTTAAAGATTAAACAATAAGTGTTTGTTTGTGTGGAAAAAGTTATCAATAGCGAAACTTTTAGTATACAAGTGAAATATGGGATTCTAAAAGAAGGAATACGTCATGGCTCGATCGTAGTATTTATTATTTTAATTGTATATAGCCACACTCTTTCATATTAATAAATGCTAGATGATTTTTTTTTACTGGTGGAGGCTGATATATTTTTGTTCCGGTAACACAAATAAGCATAATCAGGTTCAGAGGGAGAGCTTAACTGAAATCCCACATTTCAGAAACGTATTTAGTCCACTGACCAAAAGTTTGTTAAAAAATTTATATCAGTTGCTTGTTATACTCTTAGTGTCAAGTACAGTAGTAATTATATAGTAAATCTGTGCAGTCATTTCTTAATGTTTTTTATAGTTATAACGAAATCTTAATAAATATTTCTTGCGTTGGTTACTGACGACAGATATTGGGATTATAGCATTTATCCCAAGAACCTTTTTGTCTATTTCAGAATTGTCAAACTTTGTTATTATATATCTCGTAAATACTATCGACTACGTTTAAGAAATATTTTTACAGTCAATAATACTGTGAGTGATTACAGATTACCTCTTCTGTAATTAAACATTAAGTATTTTTTTATAAAAGCTTTGAGAAAAAGGCGTTGCTCTTTTTGAGAAATTAAAAAGAGTTAACATTTTCTTATTATCTCTGTCCTTTATAATTGTAGTCTAACTAAGGTGTGGATGTCCGATTATATTATGAAAATGCATAATTTCGAGATTCTTATATGTAGCAATGATATAAACGCCAAAATATAGTAAAACAATTTGATCTTTACGACATAAGTAACACTTACGTTTCCGTTAAAGAACGTGCTGACCACACTTTGGGACATATACATATAGTAATATTGTATTATTTGCTTATATACCTATCGAAGTTAAGTGAATCGAAGCAAACAGCATTAAGGCATTTGTAGTAGGTACTTGCTTATGCGTTTCTTTGTTTCAAGTGAATGTTATTTTTAATTTTGATAATTTTAATAAAAGTGATCATGACAACATTTGTTTTATTTATGAATACAATCAATATAGTTGAGCATATATACACTAATAAGGTAATCTCCTAATATTGATTTCTAAAATGTTATTCCACATGATGGTCGTGCTTAGAAATATATAATTTTTCAGAAGATTCGCCGCCCATGGACGCCCACACTGCTAGAATTCTCGCGAGCACGTAAACTACTTCTTTGAACATGTTTATTCTTTTAATCTATTACCGAAATTGACATAGTACTGATGTTATAAAAATTACAAAAATATGATCTGTTAATACAATAAATAAGATGCGCCAACGAACGACAAGATAAGAGATAACATAATAATCAGTCCAGTTAATCACTTAGAAACAGTTCTGTTTGGGCTAAGTAAAAAAGATAATTTATTTAGGGTTTAATAACATGACCTGTTTGCTTTTACTTACGAAATGAAATCTGAATATTAGAAATTGGATTTTTCCATAGATTATAACCAAGTAAATTAAGATTAGGTCCAAGCTCACTGACAAATCCAAGATAATTCAAAAACTTATTAACTTTTATAAGTTTCTACTCAATTCTTGACCAGTCCACGTATATTTTATATACAGTTTCCATAAGGCATATACATGTAATCACATATATTAATATTGTCACCCGTTTGCTATCTATAAACGGTGCAATATACGCATTCGCATAGTACAAAGTGAAGGCTTGTGAAGGTAGACTAATGATACGATTCGCCAGACTGATCCGAGGAAACTTTGTTAAAGGCATCACATTCAAAACTAAGCTGATCACAATCTGTAAGACCGCAATGAAGTACTTGAATCCCGCCCCCAGGCAATCAGGTCCTGAATGAAAACAAAATATGAATTTCAAACTTTTCATTAGTGACCGTATTTTCTATTATTTTAAATTAGTGGCTGGAAATTCCACGCCACGGTTAAGTTAGTTTAATAAGTTCCTATCGACGCACCTGAATTCTGAAATAATGGTTCCATTGGAATTTTTACTATCATCTTAAACACTGGCAGGACTAATAAAGGCTGATCATTGACATTAAAACTATTTTTAATTTTGCTCTACTTGAACTTTTAACATCTTTATATGAAACTGATCATTAACTGAACTAAAGTTATACAATGTTTTTTAATGGCTATTGGTTTTGCATAAATAAATAAATGTGACAAAACTCTCTTAAATTTATTAATATATCCCGTTTATAATCTTTTATAATAATTACCTAGGGTGTTAGAGATAGAATATGCGGCATAGACAGTACTCGCTAATCGCCAGAGCCAGGCAATAGCAAGTAAACAGGCAAGGATTGCTTCAGTCTCTGGCATACCATGATGCCTAATCAGTATTGTATTGGATGGAATTCACTGTAATTTTGTTCAGATCTAAAAGTGTTATAACATTTTACTGCTGTTGACGTATACTATACGTGACAGTTTTTGTAACTTTCATAAATATATTACTGAATTTACCAATGCATAGATATATTATCTGTGGAAGTGGATTATATCCGCCTCCTTGGACTATTGGTTTTACCCTACTTAGTTCATTAAAGTTGTTAACTAAATGTATGTATATACATGTGTGGGTTAAAGCCGTAAATAAACATACATAGTAAATAACAAAAGGCAGACGCGCCTTGCATAGAGGTAAGAGACACTGTTGCATAATGTTCTTATTTGGAAAATAGGTAGTTCACGTATATCCAGTGATCGAATCATAATACAAAACTCCGACGCCTAGTATAAAATGTACATAAAATTTATTCGAGCATATTGCAGCCGAGGATATGATTTTACACATTCTTCAACAGTTCGACGTAAATACCAACACGAAGTCGATTTCCAGGCATCACAATACTATATTACAATCTTAGAATGTTTATTGGTACGTCTTCATAAACCAACAATAATTTGTTCATATTTATGATTTGATATGGTTCTAATTTTATATACAAAATTAGATGGTAAATTGTTAATTCAAACAAATTTTAATATTTAAATAATGTTAATTGGAAATTATAAAAATAAATTTTGTGGGTACCCCTACACACTCGCTACAAACTTAAACGTACCTAGTAGGACGCATATTCTGAAAACATATGTATTATATATTTTGTGAGTTATAGTGGCAAATACTTATCAACATAAATATTTTAATTGATAAAAACTATATCAATATATTTGATAAAATTGTTTATTAATGTCGATAATAATTATCGTCCGATTAGTATTGATCCACACATTGACCAGCGAACACGTTGGGTGGTGTGCAATCATGATACTAAAGAAGGTGGCTCCTGAGCTACGTCTCGCGGCCACAATATCGGGGAGTATCACAATCGTGAGTATTTAAAACACCTTTATTAAAAATCAAACATTTCTAGTACAGTATAGCTTTGTTGCGACTTGCGCATTTGTTTCCCAACGATAATGATATAGTAGGTAGGAACATATTTTTAGGATGGGTGAATTTATAAGGTAACACAATGACTAGACTTTCATTCTTATGAATATAAATATGGTGTACTGGAAACTATGGATTGAATTTTTTAGTGTGGTGACATAATTATATGGTAGGAGTTCGTAACGTTAGAAATAAAAATTTACGGAACTGTACATTATATAGTAACAATAGAACATTTTATTTATTTTACTATGCCAAGAACTAATTAATGGCGAGACGAAGAGTGCCTAACTAAATAGATAAATAGAATTTTATATTAAGTTAAAACTGCATTGCGGCTGTTATACATTAAATAAACTTTGCACTGCGAAATTGGCTTATTCTTAAGAATATTGTGGTTTCCTTTTGAACTAAAATATAAATTTACTCAACAAAGTATTTTTTCCATAGTTCATGGGAAAGGGAGAATTAAAATTATCAGAAGCATGTTAAAACCTCGTTTGGCGGTTGGTTAACTTTCTAACTGTCAAACTGATTCAGAAAAGTTAAGTTAATGATTTTTTTTTATTATTTAAATTCGAATAACTTTGTAACCCTGGCAGGTAACCGACATAGACTATTTTTTAGCGATGTACAAGGCTGAATATCTGTGTCATTCGGTTTTATCGTGGTACGATGGATATTTTACACATTTATATATATATATATATATATATATATATTAGAATACGTATTTTATATACTATTGAGAAATGAGGCATCCATCGTTGATATTTTTTCAGGAACAACAGTTAAAATACCCATTTGAATACGACAGTGTATTAATAAGTTTTAAAATTATTTGTTATCGTTAGATTTTTTAATTTAAGGATGTCTGTTTAATATATTTCTTCACTCATGCAAAAATAAGTCGCTGAGTTTATTTATGCACCGAAATAGATTCGGTAATTCATTATTTTTAGTAGAATAACAATTTTCACTATCAAAAAGCCACCCCTAAGATCTTCTCGATGACTTGGATACAATGGTAACTAGGTGACATTTCAACTCAATAAAACCCTTTTTTTCTCAAAGTGAAAGATTTGCCTTCAATCAAAAAACAAATTATAAAATATTTGAGAAGCAACGCGTTTAATACAATATAAATAATCTTGCTTGTTATGTACTATATCTATAATGAAGAAACGCATAAGTTTATATCATAATAATACTCGGGATTAATAATTTGTATTCGGGAATAATTTCATTAATAGCTTTAGTTAAAAGATACAACGTTAAACCTTACGTGAGGGTCGAATACGCCCTTTCAGCTCTGCCTTTGGGTTCAAGATAATAATGAATATTCATTCCAAGTCTTTCTTTGACGATTTCAGAATTATTCATAAGTCTACGTCAGTTCCCTATCAGTTTTAATCTCGTTTGATAAAATAGATAGCGATAAGTACTTACTATTCAACAATTTGCAATAGTTAACAGGTATATATTGGTCATTAATTTAAGTTTTCAATTTAGAAACGAAACATATAGTTTGGCTTCGATTTGTAGTATATATATATAATACATTCTACCTTTGATTTTTATAGAACAGGGGGCAGAGGCCTCGTGAGTGCGTTGCCGGACTTTTATTGTATGCCTTTTCCTACAACATCCATTTATATCTTTAATTTTTTTTAAGGGAAAATATAGAAAGTAAAATTGAAATTTAGTTTGATTTAATTAAAAACGAAAACCTTTAATCAATATTTTATTAATTAAATATCATCATTATTATGAAAAAGTTAATTATATTGTAGAGGAGATAAGTTTTATATAATTTATCATTGAAATAAAAATAAAAATAATAAAAAAAAATTCAAATTAAAACTTTTTATTTTGTAAGTTCGTAATTTTTTTTTGTATAAATACAACGACGATAAAGAGCGACAGGGACCAAAACTTCTAAATTTCTATTTTTCTATATTTAATTATGTAAAATAGAATTAAATAGTACAATATTTCGATATATTTTCAGATAGCATCAGTAGTGAATATAGTATTAGCCGTCATAGCAATAATATTTCGATTCACATGCAGTACAGGCGATCCCGCCTCGACGTCAGGAGCCAAACTATTTATGACAACGTTGTACCGAGTATACATACAAGGTAAACTTCGAGTATACATACAAATCAAAACGAGAGTTATATTTTAAGTATAGTAAATTAAATTGAAAATGGGCCCAAATCGGTTTTCAATTGCTGTCACCAGAAGCACTTTTCAGTGGGCTCATACTTTCTCGGAGAGACAGCTTCACCCATACGCACTAAACCAGGAAACTTTACAAACAATAAATAAAACGGGCATCTTAATTTTCGTTATAAGGTCGATTCTAGTTAATTGAAATTTAATTGTTTGACGTAATAACACTTATTTATCGTGTATAAATTAATACGCGTGAAGTGAATTTTGTCAATTTTTTTTATTAATTTATGACGAATTCTAAATAAAATCAGATGTACACTGCCAAAAGAAAGAAATTTGTTTTAAAGACAATAAGGTGGTGGTGGGCTGGTGCTCTCATCGCTCAAAGAATAAGTGTCGCAATACAGTGAGGAATTGCTGCCAGCGTTGGTCAAAGTGAAAGATTTTTGTCATATAAGTAAACAAGAACGTCAGAAAATAAGTTTAATTCATTATACATTTACATTTACTATCAGTTCGCAAGTCAAGGGCGTAGAAAGAGGCAAGAAATTGTCCGACACTCTTTTTAATCGCTAAGTTTTGAGTGATACAAATTGTGTGAACTGATTAACAATCATCACATACAAAAGTACGTTTAGCAGGAATCAAGCAATTTCATTAATTATTATTATTATTCCAGATGATTCCTGTACAAATTCGTTGTCCGTAGAAGACATTACAAGATCACACACAGTGTTCATATTGACATGTATAACATTGGCATTCGCAGTGGTCAACTTTTTCTTGGCGTCATCTCTGATTGCTAGTAAATATACCTGGTCATCTACTACACTAATATTATATGGATGAATGATTTCTAATTTTATATACGATTAAACTGAAAACGAATGGACTTACTTAAAAAATTGTCACCATTAGTAGCCATGGGAGGCTGGACACAAGAATCTGATAGTAGACTAATCGTCAGCTCAGAACAAGTGTTTGGTTACTTTTTTGGAAAATAAAAATGAAAATAATAAATTTATTATTCAATTAATAATAATTGTCTATTCAGCAGCAACGACTTCACCAACTCAATTCCATAAGTTTCATTACATTTTAAATGCAATCATAAATTTCTTCAGGATTCATCCGACCAACTAGCTACTTTTTTTTTTAAATCAATGCTCAACGAATGAAAATGTATAAAAATAAACAATGAAAGATTCCAAACATTATATGATTAGCATCCTTTTATCATTACATATCTCATTACAGTTGTTTTCAACCCAGAAAATACTTCGTGTCTAATTGTGACCGCATATTTGTATGTTGGAGTATCTTTTTCGGTTTTGATTATCGATCTTACGTTGGCCACACACTTTGGGTTAGATATGACGACACTGGCTAATAGACTTGTAAGTATTGTTACCATTAATCAGACAAACTTCTATTGAGTTCAGCACCTCAACGACCTAACCGCATTTTCAACAAGTTGATGTAAACCGCGGCATGTAAATGGCTGACAATGGTTTAGACTTTTACACCCATAACCGGTAATACATGGGACATAGGGGTGATCGTTTTATTTAGATGTAGGTTTATTACATAGATGAATAAAATTGTATTAGATTACATTTAGTTTGGTCGCCTCCATCTAAGGATTTATGAATTGTCCAATCAGATTTAATAAATTCATGTGTTTCAATTCTTGACTTTTATAAGTTAACATTGTGTGACCTCAATGAATTAATCTTATTATGACATTTGATTCATTTTAAAGCCATGTGAAAGTAATAAAAGGGCTTTCGCTGCAGCGGGACCTTCACTGTAATATTTTTAATCAATCATAATTGGTCACCGAATCATGCAGCTTACATGCACTTAAATTTATATATGTTTAGAATTATTAATCGGCAATTGCACGGCTATATATTGTTAAAGCGAATAAAGCAAGGCTATGAACATTAACTACGCTATAAAATATTTTTATTTACAGAATAACGCCTCTGCTGGAATTGAAGAGAGGTATATGACGGATATATTACGTTTAGGGGCTTTAGTTCTCATGTCTGTAACGCTCAAAGGATATATATATCATGTAGTAAACACTGTTTTGTTGGTATATATTATGATATATGTAATAGAGCACCAGAAATCCGATGAAAGAAACGAGGTAAATTGATTATGTATATTTCTAGATTGCTGACCATTGACTGTTGACCATTTTCTTTGTTCTTTGTTGGCCAAAATAACTTAGCTGATGTATTATATAGGCTGATGTAGGTGTGTTCCTTGATAATAGGAGCCGAAAAATATATCGAATTATTTAATCTAATTACATATGAATCTCGCAATTGTGAGTTAATGAGTTATTTCATTTTCAGCACAACATTCACAAACTGGGAGTTCTGAATGCGTTTGAGTAAGTATATGTTTTTTATATCTACATTACTAATATATTATATTCGTTTTACACAATCATTTTTTTTTATTTTACAAACACAACTGCCTCACAAATAGATCTTAATGTCCTAATTTTATAAAAAACAAATAAGAAAATTGTGTTTTCTAGTTTTCCAAGACCACACATAGACTCTTGGCGAACGCGATCAGACAATTTTGCTGGTGATACTAAAGGGTGAGGTTAAATTAACAAGCATATGCCCGGAACACATATTACTTAAGAATTCCAGTTCAATATCTCTTCAATAAATCATATGATCTGTTAGGATTGCTATTGGAGCCTTGTTGTTGGTGTTATGAAATGCATTTTACGATTTTTTACTATCTAAGTTCATATCTGCTTTGACGACTGTCAAAGCAGACGTGTCAAATGGGTTCATAACTCATAAGAAAATTAAAGTGAAGGAATAAAACTGATCTCAGACTACACTAGAAAATATTTATTAATTTTTTTTACCCTGAAGTTTTACAATTGTGATCTTTACACAGTTTTATATGTTTTTTACATAGACTGGCCATAATAGTCATTTCATGGCTGAATTCAAGAATCAACGCTTAGTTAATTTGTAAAGGTATTAAAACACGATTTATATTTTCGTCATATTTTCAGACAACAGCAATGGAACCGTAGTTACCAGGATGATGAACCAAGAGGCCGAGACCGTGAAACTGCTTTAGCAGATGTGTCAAAGTAAATACGATTCAAATCAGTAGATCAGTAGAATCAAATAGAACAGTTGGCGTAACAAACGTATAGGCTTCCTATTATTCCAGTAATATATTATAGTATATCATTTAATATATATTTAAGTGCTCGATACCGCTCCATCGACATTAATCAGATATTCTTATTATACTATATTAAGACGGCGTTATTATTTATATAATAACGCCGTCAAAGTCGTTTTAAAAACCTTAAATTCACTTCATTTATTTCAGACCCTTTGAACGTTCAGAATCATGGCTTCGCACCCAGCCCAACACGTCACACATGAACAACCGTCCGTTCTCATACTTAGAGGAACCAAAACGTTCACAAAAGCCACAAGCGGAGCCTAATTGGCACAGGGATTGGCCGCCGTCACCGCCAGTACCAATCCCAGATTACACACCACCAGCACGACGCTTAAAATCCGCCCTGAAACAGGGCTACCCTTAGGCCTATCTTTTAAATCAAACACTACTATGATTACTAGGACCGTCATAGTTCTGAGTTATGTTTACGTTTAATAATAATAATTATTATTATTTATTTATAACATGTATATTGCAAGGATATGGTACAATGTCTCACGCAAATAATCATTTATTGAATAGTACATTTTTTTTTAAAGTAATGCACTAAGTCGCTTTTTAAAGACTCTAGTCGTAAGATCTTTTAATTATTTTGGTAAAATTTATTGTAAACTTTAATTGCCATACAAAAGGTGTTTTTCCGAAACAGTTCTAGATTGATTTTTGGCACAGCCAATTTCTACTTCTACATTCGACTTAAAAATATGTTTGTTTCTGTGCACGAATAAGGATATTCTCTAAAATATAAATACACTGGTGACCCGCCCCAGCTTCGCACGGGTGCAATGCTGATGAAAAGCTGGTTTTTATTATGTATTGTTATTTCCGTCGCTGGAAAGCTCCGATAATATACACTACATATACCATATAGACATATACCATCACGGACTTTTCTGTAGACCTTTTCAATGTGTACAATACTTAGTACATTATTTTGATAAAACTCGTAGGGTTCAGCCTGCGTTTGCAATGTAAGCGGAATAAATGTAATTATTTACGACATCACATTAGAAACCTCAAAAATAACAGTACTTCTCCACTATTTAATGGATGTTATTATACATATAAACCTTCCTCTTGAATCACTCTATCTATTAAAAAAAACGCATCAAAATCCGTTGCGTAGTTACAAAGATTTAAGCATACAAAGGGACATAGGGACAGAGAAAGCGACTTTGTTTTATACTATGTAGTGATGGACACAAATACACAATACACTTTAACTAAAACTGAACATTCTTTTTGCATGGTTTTGGTTGAATATTTGAATTATCCTAATCTTTTAAGGATTTTGGAAACTTTATTAGTATACGTAGATAATTAATTAATTACGTTATATCGAGAAGGGTCTGTTGCTATATTTTAGGAGATATTTGACGATGATCCAATGATGATAGGATAATTCAATAATTTCGCTATGCATCATCTCATCACTCATCATCTTAACACAACTTATAACGACACTCTTATTACAAAGATATTGTAAAATGTTATCTTTTGTTTTCTTAATGCACTGCCTATTTAATTGATACAGATGTTTCTAAAGTGTGTCGCGACTATGTCGTCAATTGGATCAAATTGGATTCATAAAGTTTTTTTTACTTTTGTATTTTAAGTTTATTCTTTGTATAAAATATTACTGCTATATTGTGGTTTTTATTAATTAGACTCCTGTGGTTCCAGGTCCATCGTTCGGAGAGCAAAGTGGTTGCTTACACCACTGTCCGATTCACTTCCATAATAAAACACGTATTTCGTTTGTAAACTAAATTTTTATTCATAAATAATGTTTTAAAAAAAATATATTTTTTCTTGGAGACAGATTTTGTATACAACAAAAAAATTGCAATATGTAATAAATTTTTTAACATTCATTGTTAAATAAAAATACGAAAATCCACAAATTTTTAAATAAATATCAACTTATTTATCAATCCAAAACTTATCCGCGGCCCGTAGTAAATAGAGCTAAATTTGAATTCATCACGGGCTCAAATAACCTTATTTACCATATGTGTTAAGTATGTACCTTGGACAATGTTTCTCAAGAAGATTGCCCAAGTCATTGATCTACTTATACCTACGATTATAATAATTGTATCAATGGCAGTACATTTTAAGGGTTTTAGTATTAATAAGTATTTTTGCTCTAGCTAATCATATTAGGGTAGGGACTTCCCTACATTATTTAATGACACTATCGCCCACTGGTGAGAATTGTGGCCTCGGTCGCGATTCAGGAACTAACGTCTGCCATTTTTACTGGACATCCGACCGATTTTCGTCTTTTAAAAATGTATTTTTAATTCAGTTGCTCAAAAAGTGGCGTGTTGCAGGGACGTTTAGCGTTAGGGATGTGGGCTATTACACACTCGTGCTTCTCTTTGCCTTTCCCGCACTCGTGCGTTCTCTTTCACAACTGTCAAAACAATGTCTATTAAAAAGAAAAAAAACCAACCAAAATTACCAAAATTCATTGAAGTTTTTATAATATATGCAAATACATATTTCTAAAAAGTTTACTAATAATTGGATTCAATAAGTAAGGTTAGGTTTCTTTTCATTTCGTATCAATAAATACATTATTAAAAAGAAAAAAACCAACCACTAAATTTTTACTAAAAAAGTCACAGAAGTTTTTATGATTCAGGCAAATATTTTAAAAAGAAGTTACTAATTTGTTTCAATATCAGATTTTATGAATGGATTCAATGAGTTAGGTTTGGTTTCATTTCACATCAATAAAAATATACTACTGAAGACTTGGCTGTATGTAAAATCTTTGCTCATATTCTTTGACGGTTGGCGCCATATTCCAAAAATACTCTTGCGAGTCGAGTTATTTGTTGCACAAAATGAGTAATTTCGACGATATTTTATTTCAATTAATACCACCCGAACTCAGTATAATTGTACAAAATGCTTCGGAGAACAATTTACCGGAAACATATAAGTCGCTACATATCTACGTGCAACGAATTTATTGCGTGGAGAGAAGAGAAAAAAAGCAACTTGTTCCGACCGTCAACCTTCGTCGTTAGTCGGAACTCTTTGCAATGACAGGCTTTCCGCACTTGTAATGAAATATACTATATCCTAATAAAAAGGTGTTGAAAGATTTTTTTATAACGTGGTATTGATTTTAAAATATAATAAATTCCCTAGAATAGTGTAGCTGTCAAATGTGTACGCAAAATGTAATAAATAACGAAGTCATGGCCAGTCTACTCTATTAAATTGGGCAATCTCCTTATTAATCCTAATTAAATGTATAATGATTAAAACTTGCAATATATTTAATAAAACAGTACTATACATTATTATTTGAAAACAGGAATTATTAGACCATATCACAACATTTGTTTCTGAATTATTCGTGCATAAAATACCAACAAATTTACAGGTAGATATATGTGGGTGAAGGGAAGTAAATCAGTTATCATTTAGGCTTTATACAAAGAGAATTTTGTGATGAAATCTACCTGTAATAACGGTAATAATCTTCAACAGGCGTATTTATTTGCAGCTAACTATAAAAATATTGCAAAGTGTCTTTCAAACGAATATAAAAAGATATGTACACAGCGTGACAGGTTGGATGTACTTGAATAACAAGGCACACATTGCTTATTATTTACACACACTATATACACATTTACACAAACATCAATCGCCATCATTCGAAGCAACTTTGCATACTTTCTCCTCTTGTTTATGGGTTAGATACGCATCAGTTGGTTCTTCACAGTTCTTCTGGTCGTCACTCGATAGGGTGAGTTCAAACTGAGCCACCAGCTGACTTAGGACTTTCTTTAAATGGTCAAAAGATTCTGTATCTTGAACTGGTTCCAAATCTTTATCCTCACACGTGTTCTCAAATTCTTGCTTCATGGATTTAAATTCGCCGATCACAATAAATTCTTCCGGGTCATTGTTCAACGCTTCGATCAAAGCGTTTCCTTCTTTAGTGAAAAGAAATACAGCTGGTATTCGTATGTCGTTCTTTCCGTCTCCGGACATCGCGAAAAGTGCTGTGCTCTCGTGTGACGAATCCTTGACGTTGTCAAGAATTATAACAAGTTGAGCATTTGCTTCTTGGATGTTTCTGACTTTTTGGGCGAACGTGCATTGACCACGTGTTGCTATAGCTATTTTTCCTGCTATTTCATGACTGTTCTCTATTTGTGAGCAGGCATCGTTTGGTGTAACGTATACAGCAGTACTCATATAGCGTTCGTTTCCTGTAATCTCTTTTCCGAAGAGGCCTGGGCCAGCCGGGTAAATTTTCTCGTTAAATTTCACACCGGCAGCGATTACGCCATTTTCCATTTCGCTTAAAGAGTTCCATTTGGACATTTCACGCATAAACGTCAGTCCCTCGGCGGCGTCTTTAGCTGATTTCGCCTAGAATAAAAGAAAAACATTAATGTTTTAGATTTTTTTGTAAGATAAAGTAGGTGTTTTGACAAGACATTAAAAACAGTGGTTTATACAATTAACTTATTTTTTATTGGTTATTTTGTATTGGTTTACAAATAATTTTTGAGTATAAAATCTATACAAATTTTTAAGTATTTGCTTTAAAAATTATTAATAAAAACCCGCGAACACGCTTATCAAGGCATGATGGCGTTGTTTATACTACGTATTTGCGTGTTGTTCTCACGAGTGTGTAAGTGCGTGCTCCTATTTCACCATGCCTCCTGCTGATAGAGGACAAATCTTTGTTTTTAATTTGTTTTTTTATTCTTTATTACTCAATATGTCATATGGAACATGGTGTAGTGGTCGCAGCTCCTTACAAGCATTGTGTAAAAAAAAACTTGGCGATTAAAAAGAGTGGCGGAGAGTTTTTTGCCAGTTCTTCTCTTCCGTTCTACGCCCTTGAATTGAGAACTGGCAGTACATGTAAAATTAAATTCATTTACTATTTCTTTTTTTTGACGTTCATAAGTGTACATTGTTACCTACATGAATAAATAAATTTTGTTTTGTTTTGTTTTGTACAAACTTCATGCTGGTCTCTAATCTTGTATGGCAACCATGATAAACAAACAAACACTAATATCTTTTTTCATATAGGTAAACAAGTACACTTATGAACGTCAAAAAGAAAATTAATTGTGAATTTACATTTATTGCCAGTTCTCAAATCAAGGGAGTAGAACGGAAGAGGAGAACTGGCAATACACTCTCTGTCACTCTTTTTAATCGCCAAGATTTTTCTTTAACACAACGTTTGTAAGGAGCTGCAATCATTACACAATGACTTACTCTTGAGTAATCAAGAATAATAAAATAAATTAAAAACAAAGATTTGTCCTTTATCAGCAGGAGGCATGGTGAAATAGGAGCACGCACTTACATACTCGTGGGAACAACACGCAAATACGTAGTACACACAACTAATATCACCGCGTACACGAATTCAAGTACGATCAGTCACCACAAGTAGCACCCGTTCACGAGTATGACGCAAGGCCAGCCATCGGCCCCCTCGCCATATTTTAGAGAAAGAGACAACCCGACGCATGGACGCCGCCACAAGCAATGATATTTAAGTGACGATATGGTATACAAATCAACACAAGATATTAAAAACAGACAAATTGACTAAAATTTTGAAACGATGGTACCCTAGAGAAGGCAAAAGTAGAGGAAGACTTCAAAAAAGATGGGAAGACGACATCAGACAAGTGGCAGCAGTGATGTGGAACAGAGTGGCCCAAGAAAGGTATGAATGGCAAAGGTTGATGGAGGCCTTTGCCGACTGCCAACAGATCTAATACGTTCCAATATCTAGTTTAATGCAATGAATTATTCATTTATTTTATTTTTTATTTACTGTCGATATTTGTACTAAAATTAATCTTTAACTTGTACTTACTAACTGAAATGGATCTGAGTTATAGAACCATGCTTGTAAACATGCAAACACGTGTGAATTTGTATTAAATTACATAAAATCGTTAAAAAAAAGATAAAATTATGGATTATTTAATAAATAACTAATTATGTAGAAGTCATCTTATGCCATAACTCTTTTAAAGCCATGCTATTAAAAGATTTGTCTCAATAATCCTTGTAGTATCGAGTATAATCAAAAAGTATAAAACTTTCCAGTGATTAATATCTATACCGTGTGTTTGAAATTTACAAAAGCTTTTCCTACTTACAAGCTTTCCTCACAAACAATGACAGATTCATTCGGTTCCGAATCAAGATTAAAATTAACACATATAATTATGCCAAAAATATAAAAACTCTAGAATTGTAGGCCCAAATCCTAGAATCTCAATCAAACTGAAATCTAGTTTTCAAGTCAAAATATTTTATCTGTATGACATATTTTACAGCGCACAGGGAGATTGGCTTAAGATACGATATGTCTCTTAACGTGGGAAATTTAACTCTCTGGGAAATTTACTAAAATTATTTGGAATATTATATATATTATATATTTAAGTGGAACTTTCATATATCACACATAATTACCAAACTAAAATCACTTATAGGCAGATTTTGGTCAATATCAAAATGTATTCCTCAATCCGTACGTCATTTAATTTATAATTGTTTAGTCAAGCCACATTTCATATATCTAATTGAAATATGGGGTACGGCATGTAAAACCATAATTTCTAACTTACAAATACTACAAAATAAATTAATAAAATCATTATTTAGATACAATTTTTTAACACCGACTAATAAAATCTACCAAAAAACCAAAATTATGACAATTAAACAACTGTATGTATATAGCACCTGTATCTTGATAAAAAAAATTCTAAATAACTCTATCCATAGTTGCTTGTCGTTTAGAAAAGTCAAGTACGCAACGACACGCAATACTCGTCGAGCGAGTTTGCTTATCTTGCCGAAGCCGCGTACAAATTATTTGATGAAATCTATTAGGTATGAGGGTGTGCAATTATTTAATCAACTACCATCTCAAATTCGCAATATTGGAGTGTTTGACAAATTCAAAAGGGCATTAAAGATGCATGTTAGAATGAACATAGCTGACTAAAATTGCTACGGCTAATGGCGACGTGTATCTCGCTCGTATATAATATAATATATACATATTAATATTAAGTTTCTCATGTAAATAAAATATGTCTGTTTTTTTTTTGTAATGAGAAATAAAGTTCTTTAAACATTAAACATTAATATTAATTTTAGTTTTTCATTATATGTTTTGAAAATATCCTTCCTGTGTTTCGTAAACAATTTCCTGTTAATTTCTTCCTAAGTCCTACCATTTAAGATTCCTAAGTGAACAATTAAATTTTTAATAAATGGCATAAGAATTTAAGAAATGCTATGCTAATGTACCAGGCTCTCACCCGCGAGCACTGCGTTAGAATAGACCCAAGAATTAGTATGTTATAAACAAACTCACCGTATTAGTAGTATAAAGCAATTGTACCCTTCCGTCCGGCAGCGTTAAGACTGATATTCCCATATCGGACAATGCGTGAATTTGCCTCGGATCGTTCAAAGGCAGCAGCCTCGCGGGTGGTCGGGCCGCGGACGATCCTAACATTTGTCGCATCGGACGTCGGACCATTTCAGAATCTAGGGTTGCTGTGTTCGGGCATGTTCTAAAAGAATCAATAAAAAAACATGTCATCCGTGAAAAATGAATATGTAAAGAATAAAAACTAACTAAAGTACTCCGTCTCGTTTTATCACAGCGTAAACGCAATTGATAGAGAGAAACGAAATATTGCATTATCTATTTTAATTAATGATAAACGCAAATATTTCGAGGAAAGTGGTTTTTATCTGGACGCTATAACTTTTAAGGTTATAACACCATTTAAATTGATATTCAGAACAATTCGTAATATGGCGCGCATCTCAATCTGGTCTCCTTCTTCACAAAATCCCGGCTGTATTCCAGTGGATTTTTCAATACATATGCGTGGACACACAGTAAAAACGTCGTGAAAAAATTGCCACGTCTGAGACCCAAACAGCGTAAATAAACTAAGAGGTGAGGCGCTAATAGTTTAAATAATAAATATTATTAAAAGTCGTCACCCAACTGCAATATTAAACAATAAATGCTTTTTTATTAGAAAAAACACCAAACACATCACGTAAACCACCCAAAAACACACACTTTATGGTCCAACGCTTTTTTGATTCAGACTCTTTCTTCATCTATATATCAAAACTTTATACATTCCCTAACAATCCTAAAGTCAACCTGACCTATGCTGGAGCCAAGTTTTATTCTTGTGCAACAATAGCTTAATGATAAAATGTTATGTAGAATTTAATAAGAATCCTAGAGGTTAGTGCACTTTTCTTTTAACTAAACATCCCTCTTTCTAACTGCAGCTAATATTTAGGCGACCTGAACATTTAACTGTTTGAAATATGTAATTATTTATTTACGATGCTAGTTTGCAGTGTAATGGTCCTGCAGTGCAATACTTTGCAAAGATAAGTGCTAAAGATAAGAACACGCTAACCTGATTCGGTGAAGTGATTCACCTTGTCCCCTCGGACGTAGAGCAATATTTCTATAGAAATGTACCGGACATTTGAATTATTACTTTTTGGGAACTTGAGACGTAGTTGTAACGATAACAATTACTTTTCGGATATGAGAACTGTCTCGTTTCAATAAGTTGTGTTTTGTAACAAATGATTGTGTGTTTAACTACACATCTTTTTTCTTATGTATGTATAAAGTATTTTCTTGGTATTATTATTATGCGATTAAAAAGAGAGGTGGAGAGTTTTTTGCCACTTCAGTTCTTCTTGACCGCTATATGCCCATGACTTGCGAACTGGCAGTAAATGTAAATTTAGAATCAATTTATAATCTTTTCTGTTGACGATCATAAGTCTACTTGTTTAATTACATGACTAAAGTTATTTTGAGTTTGAGTATAAAGCAGGATTTTTTTTTCAACAAAGATAATTTGTATTGTAAATCAAACGCTATTTTGATTTATTTATTATTATTGAAAGAATTTTAATACTTTATTTTCAATAAACAAGCACCAAATACCTGTTGAATATTTTGGCACCAACTAATCTGTTGTGTAAAAAATAATACGTTTTTAAATAAGGACGAATGAAACAGTTCAGATTTAAAAAAATATAAACGATACTTTTATCACCAAAAAATCAGATTTTCAAAATTAGCAACAATCCTAGATCGCTCTTCATCATGAGAAATCAAGAGATAGCGTTAACAACATTCAACTTACTTTCTAAACTTATCATCTTCATCATCCATCCGGATATTCAAAGTCGAGTTCTTCCCATCTGTCGCAAGCCAGAGTGGAAGAAAGTGTGCCTCAGTAGTTAACACATAATCCTCCAACTTTATCGGCAAATCTTTGTCTTCCCCAAATAGCATGAATAAATATTTAAATGTCTCGGCCAGGACGAAAGAATCCATTCTATCCTCATGGAGTCTCGTCCTGACATCGTTGACAGCTGCGTAACCGCATGGCACTCTTGTGTACTGCTGTAGCGCTTTTAAAACTGTTTTGCCGACTTGGAGATAGTGGTCGTCATCTGTGGCACGATGGAGGAAATAGGTGGATTCTAGAAATTCCGGCCGCAAGGGGTGCTGGCCCCAGTGAACCTGGAAAATTGTTCAGCCATGTCAATAAACGATATGCAAGCTTAGTCGATGGCAGTACTCTAAATCAAATAAATTTTTAAATCTCGTTTCTGAATAGATCCCTGAAATTTAAGTTTAAGGCGTAATAGTTATTATCTAAAGGAAAAATCGACTTCATTAAGAATGATAGTTTGTTAGGTTGTGAGAAAATTTTGTATTATTTTATTAATATTTTATACATCGTAGTTGACACTATCAACTACGACTTTAACTAACTATTGAGGGCATATTGTTCTGGAATTAATTTTCAAACGTTTCTCATAGCCTTTAATACACAACTCTAATTAATTTGACTTTCCCGAAATCCTTTTAATACTAATGTATTCACATATAGTCCTTAGTTTCTTTCTTTGTAATAGTTTTAACGCTTTAAAAGTATTACAAAGTTAGATTAGAAATACTATGGTTAAGCACATAAAGTTTAAATAAAATGAGGATTAAATATTATTGTCACGAAAAAATTTACGTGTTTTCGTGACAAAAGGAAAATTATTAAAAAAGTATTTTTGGCCGTTACTTTCTAAAGTTGTAGCCCACAAAACATATCTAACATAAAATTATATTTTTAGAAAGAAATAGCTAGAATTATCGACTTAGCCAAGTATATTACCTGAAAATCACTGGTAAACGCCTCTGGTATGAATGTATGTCGTTGCATTACTTGGTACAGCATCTCATGGGTTTCGACGGCCGGTTTCACATCACCAAGAAGTACTTGAAGACCAGGCCAAAAGGCCAGCAGAGCATCCATAAAATTCCGCGATTGGAGATGTGGCCTGAAAGATATTTATTTTTTATATAAATATAAAAGAAAGACTGGCGAATCCTTTTTTATTAATATATATATAATACACTGGTAATTTAAGAACCAATAGGATATTTTTACGTCTGACTAAATTATATTTAATTACTGCCTCTTAGAGATTTTTCTTCTTAAAAAGTAAGTTTAGTACGTTAAGACAGATTTGATGCACTAGTGTTCAGTAATGTATGAAATCCCTAATTCCTCGAGACTCATCTGTGTGTCCGTTTCATTAATTTTTAGGGAAGTATCCAAATCAAATCAAAATATCTTTATTCATATAGGTAAACATGTACACTTATGAACGTCAAGAAAAACTAATTAAATTAATCGTAAATTTACATTTACCACCAGTTCGCAAGTCAAGGGTAAGAAGAACTGGCAAGAAACTTTCCGCCACTCTTTTCAATCGCCAAGGTTTAATACAAATTGTTTGAACTGGAGCAAATCAATCCCAAGGATTAGGATCATTTAAGTATTCGTCACATTTATAAAAGGCTTTATTAATTAAATTACTTTTAACAAGGGCTTTGAATTTATTTAGTGATAGTTCTCTAATTTCGCTTGAGAGTTTGTTATAAAAACGAATACAATTTCCATATAAGGAGTGGTTTTTCCTTTGGAGCCTGGTTGGTCGCACACTCAAATTAGTTCTATTACGCGTATTATACTGGTGAAAGTCACCATTTGTTTTAAAATCGTTTAAGTTTTTTTGTACATACAACAAGGCTTCAAGAATATATTGACCGCATAATGTCATAATATTTAGTTCCCATACCTAAAGAGAAGACTAAGAAGAAAGAAGTTATGCTTTCCTTCCTATAAACAAGAGTTGCGCAAGCATTGAATGTACCTTAGGATTGAGGATCACAGAAGACAACAACTACATACATATATTTCGCTAATTTTTAACCAAGAATTTGTTGTCTGGAACAGAAGGTTTACCTAAGAACCACCTACTTGACGAGTTTACGCTACCATTTCTGAACATTTTAAATATTGAAGAGTTTTTGTCAAACCTTTTAGAATAAATAATAGGCGAGGCCATCAATCTATATGTAACCTAAGGCCGATTTCCTTACAATGCCTTTCTCAGTTAAAGCCATTGGTACACAATCAGGATTCGAACTTATAACCTCAGAGATGAGAGTCGCTTATGCCATTAGACCAATACCGATTATTATACTCCACGTGTTTCTCACCTATGCATATGTACCGCCAGCATAATAGGACCCCTGCTTATATACTTCATGACCGCATTGTAGTGTCTTATAAATCTTGCTAAATACTTTTCATCGCCTAATAAAATGTAGGCCTTCAGACAATATTCGTAGTAGGAATCAATTCCTGCGCCGACTCCGGAGTCTTTCCTCACCCAGTCACCTGAGTGGATATTTATGACTGTCCCCATGAGATCTGATGTTCTGAAAAATTATTTGTGAATTTACAGAATTTAACAATTGGTACATCGTCTGGAACGTAAACATCATATTTTTATTTCACATGATCTTTTTTTTATAGAACAGGGGGCGAACGGGCAGGCGGCTCACCTGATGTTAAGTGATACTGCGACCCATGGACACTCTCAATGCCAGAGGGCATCGCGAATACGAGTATTTTAAGAATTGGTACGTTCTTTTCCCGAAAAACCTTAAGTCGAATTGGTTCGCAAATACTTCAGTGGGCAGCTGGTTCCACAACTGGCTTGAATTTGATCAAGCCGCTCGGAGAGGGATTGGTCGTCGACGATTAGAACCGCTGAATACGGTCAAGTGGAAGGAGCTGATACTGGGAAGCCCCCGCCCAGAGGTGAGAACATCACTCCATGTGAGGCCGAATTTGCGATCTGGCGGTCCTTTCGCCGAATAGAAGAATATTTCTAGTACAGACGAGTCGGGGTTCCACCGTCTCGGGAGTTACGTCCCTGACGCTTTTATTTCGGTTTATGTCGTGTTTTTCAAAGCTTTCGCAAAAAATCCAGCAATTGCGATCTGAATCTGCTCAATATTTTAGATTATATAGGTATGTGCCGGTATTCAGCAGACGCCTGGTTTTATTAAGATTTGCATAATAGTGACCTAGATTTTTTTGTCAATTATTTTGCTGTCTATCACAATGCTTTTAAAGACCTGTATTAAACCATCACCTGCCATAAATACCCGCAAATATATTTCTTATTACCTATGTCTTATCTTCCACAACCCGTCCATAGCTTTATGGGCCTTTTGCTCAAATATAGGGTTGCCTGTTAGACGAGATAGTGCTGCCATCTCTAATATCATAGTTCCTGCACAAGCAGTACATGTTTCACGCGATTCTGTCATCCATCGGACACCGTGTCGAAGATTTACCTTAAAAATTAATAACATATCATAAACACCTTATTTTAATTAAGTCCCTCAGTTATTCTTTTCTGTAAAATTATGTTTACACTGTGGTAAAATGAGATATAGTAATTATTTTAAAAACCTCTACTAATTCGTATTTTTTTTCAATTTGACAGAAAGAGCCAAAAGTGTACTTAAGATTTAATTTGGATAATAGTTTTCATTTATAAGTTTTTAAGTGAAATACATCAGTTGTTTTCACGAACATCTTTTAGTGATCATGTATTATATCGTTAATTAAGGGATAATATTCATTTCGAACGCCCATCATTATTTTAGAGACATAGAAGAAATCAGTTAGTTGTTGTGGTTTCGTAGTGGATTCGCATTTAAAAGCGAGTTAAAATTAATAAAGTGCCTTTTATTAATTACAAATTCTGAAGAGAATGTTCTACATTCCAATACGATCCAATTAAATACGGTAACACTTAGATTAAAGATGGGTAAATGTGTTAATCATAATCTACATTCAATTATTGAAATTCTTGCCAACTATTACTGCTATAAATTGTTGGTGAAATATATTTTATATAGATTTAAAAAATACTAACTCTGCCATGAGGTATTCCAGTGGAGGTATTAAACGCTGGTAAAAGTCGTTTACCCAAATCTTCAGCTTTAGCCAATAATTCCCCATTGTACCATTGTAAAGCTGGAACTTCAGTCTTCAGAGCCATGACCAGGACGTGGGCAGACAACAGGCCTCTGAAAGATATGAAACAAAATAATATGAAATAACTAAGCAGAAAATAAAACAACAATTGATATTGAGAAGAAATAAAAATAGGTTAGCTGATGCTGATATACTTGCTTAATATCTATATTACTCTGTTGTTTCATCTCCTCTACCAAATACCACCTACCATCCTACTGATATTATAACATAATTGTAACTCACCCAATCATCCTGATGTTTGTCTCAAAAACTGACACAATAATATCGTGATCAAATGTTACATCCCGTATGACCAGCTTTATGGCCCGACTGAATTCTGAGAAATCTCCCATAACAGCTAATGTATCCAAACTATCTACTAATGTAAGTGAGAAACTGAAAACGAAAAACAGTTTTTAACAAAGGAAGACAAAATTATGGAAAATAACTACTATGTATATTTTATTTCCAAATGAACATTGTTAATATCCAACATATGACACAATGAATTATTCAAAAACATTCATGATAGTTCTATGTAAGAAAATAAAATAGGCAAGAGATAAAAGCAGTCGCCGCAGCAGCTTAAATGGTGCACAGTCTTACTAAACTTAATTAGTACTATCGCAATAGGGTGATCCGCCTTAACAGCCAAACATTTCATAAAAGACTATAATGATAATCTCAAGCAGACTACTTTTTGCATAATTCATGTTATTACAATAAAAATATATTTTATTTAAATATTCATCATTTATTTAAATATTAAAGACTTCAATAATAATTCATTTATTTAATTAATACCAAAGAGTAAACTATAATACAGGGAATTCATATTTGGCCTTCGTAGCCAATAGCATATCGCAATAGGTAAAATATCCAAGCAATTAAGAACATACTAATTTGCCAATTACATTCACTAAAATAGTTAAAAATCGCCCCTATGATATACAATATACTCATATATTCCAAAAATAGGATTAAAATCTATTTATCACTTAAAAATATTCTCCTTTGATAATAAGCAATACATCAATTATTTTGAAAGTAGTACTAGGTTTTATCGCACAAGCTAATTAACTATACACATATGAATTTAATTTATCTATAACAAAAAACATTGTGTGTCTTCTATTGGATATTATACCTCATATTGAATATATATTTACTAACTGATAACTCAGTGACTGATAGTGTGTATTTAAATGTTAGCTTTAGGCAGTGGTCAATATATTTATCCTAAGTTTATAGTACTAAGTAGATAAAGCAAGTTATAATTACATTTATTTAGGAAAATTATTGTAATTATAACTGATATTGTTTTATTTATATTGTACAATCTAATGCTATGTCAATCAAAACATAGGCCACATTGAAAACAACCATAACAGCAGCACTTACTTGCCCAAAACATCATCCATATCCCCTCGACTGGGAGTAACACCCCTCCATCTTCCCTTACAGCTAAGGGGCATTAATTCATCAGCAGGATATGCATTATCCATGTATGCATTGTAAGCATGATAAAACATAAGCCTTGATTCTTCCCTGGAAAATAATGATGCTATTACAATATCCATTTTGAATAAATAAACATAACTAAAAAAATATGTAAAGGGGCTTAGAATTTTAAGTAGCCAGTATTCAAAATAGAGTTATCTCAGGCAGCCATGGGGCCAATTAATGCAACAGTATTTGTTATGTTTATATTTGTGATATTGGCAAATATGTAGGTAGGCACCAGCCTTGATTATTTAAGAATGTAGTTGGTAGTCTGTAGCTTAGTTTTCAACTTCTAGTATGCTTTGGCCAAGCTCATTAAAGTATTAGATAATTATGAAATGGACTGTTATTAAACATAATAGAATTGTTTTCCTCATATCCTTGTGAAAAGAATATTGAATTGTTTAAAAATTATGTCGTTTTTTGGGGCTGTGTAATTTAAGCAGGCATTAATAAGATTTTACTATTTCAAGTATCTTAAAAAAATCCATCATTAAAAATTAAAATATTAAAGTTTAGCCAAAGACTCTGGACTGTTCCCATGATAAATTATACAGACCTAGATTAAGATGATTTATCATTTATGATAATTGTTTGATTTTTATGTTTTGTTAGGAAACCCAACCCACCTAAACTATTTTTTATTATTATTTGTATTATTTGTATACACTAAAACTAAACATAACTAAATAGAAATCAGGATCCTAATGTCAAAATAAATAAATTTACTAATTCATTTCTTTTCAATGATGAACTATAATAGTAATGATATAACTTTAATGATAGCATACACTTATATTCATCAGAATAACAAGAAAGTCAAGGTTTCCTATACGAGGTCTCACCTTAAGCTTATTCTTTCAGCCTTTGTCATTTTCTGCACAGTTTCCTCTTCGGTTTTCACACATATTATTGCAAATATTAAATAAATTAGAACAATACGATAACAAGTCATTATCACCATATCACAATGTTAAGTAAAAATCATAAAAGGGGTATAATTTCTATAATTTAGCTTAAGGATATAAATATAAGAAAAGTGGTCTTAATAACTTAAATGAAAATAATCTTTACATGGCAAATTATAAAGTGTTACACAGTCCTATAAAATGCAGAAACAAACATGTTTGCGGATAGCCAATAGCCAATAACTATAGTTTCATTTACCAACCTGCCACCTGGCGATTGGCTATTCGCATTTGACGTCTGACAGTTGAGTAATTTACAGTCAAAAGTGTGTCAAAATATCTTAGCAAGTTGACATCATTATCAAAATTTTTGATTATATTCTGAAATTACTAAAAACCTCGCTAAAAGCTAATTCATAATTTATTTAATTGAATAGATGTTTAAGAAGGAAATATTTTGTATTTCATAATATTATAACAACATTTGAGTCACATCCTGAAAAAATCTTACTGGATTTTCAATAACCTTAGTGAAAACGAGATGTCACTTTTGTAAAATAAAACAAAATAATGTACTTCACTGAATAACTAATTAACATATCAACTTTGTTATAAAAACACCTACAGACAAAGAGCAGTGATTGTATTTTCATGTATTTACCTAGAATTATTAGATTTGTTATGTAATACACGCGTTTGTCGGTAGGTGGCGGTATCGTGAACGTTCCCAGTGCGCAATCACAGGACATAGTTACCAAGCTTCCGCCTACACACTACACAGTCACATAAGTTTAGTTATACCGGTTGAAACGGGAGTGACGAGTCTCTTAATCTGTAAGCGTGACGAACGTGCTTGCTTTGTGTGCGATATGATATTTATAATGTATATTAGAATTTTCTAACTGGCAAATCGTGTGACTATTGCATAGATATAATAGTGTTTGTGTATGTTGAAGTGAAACCATCCGTTTATCTTTGCCGGTGAGTATTTCTGTGTTTAAGCATGTTTAATTGTTGATAATTTCATTCATATCACTAGTATTCTACTGTTTAACGACGAGTTATTAAATAATCATTCATTTCAATGTAAAGTTTATCGAACTATTTGTGTTGTTTTTTGTTCTATTTGAAAGAACTACAGGCATAAAGTATTCGTACTATCGTGGAGTGTTTCCTAATTCCTGTAGTGAGTAGTGTAGTATTGTACATGCCTATGTCACGTAGGTGTATCAATTACGATATTTTTCCGAAATTTCTGATTTAGACCCCATCTAGATCATCAACGAATATCACACAGTTGGAGACCATAACTTATAAAATATTAATAATGTTCAAAAAATTAAAATACTTTAATAGTTTTCCAGACTATTTCTGCTTTAAGTCAATTTCATAATATATACCTATTCTATTGACAAGAATATACCGTGACTAATTCAAGTGAATTACTGATAGAATATTGCAACCAGACCTGCCTATATCATTTAGAATAATCATTTCACGGTTAATTGTATTTGAAGAAATGAAAAGTAACTTTGAAATGTGTACATTAAGTGATAGAAACCAGATCCTGATAACATCACAATTCGTTTGACAATGAAGGAACTGATTTAAGCCATAATCCCTTTTAGTGATCAATTGCCAATGCTTGCGACCACTCGGAGCTATATCTTAAGCTAGAATAACAGTTTTATTATCAAATAAACGTTCAAATTCAAGTTCTCGATTTCTGTTCTAACTAGTAGAATGCGCTCTTTTGGGTACTGGATTCCAATGCTCTTAGTTTGACGATTGTCTTTTCACGTATGTGATGTGGTGTTCACTTTTTCTAAAACATTCCGATTTCCCAGTGCCGGATTTTGGGGGACCACAAAAGGGGAGACCTCACAATAGACTTCCGAAAAAAAATTGTTAAATTCCGAGAATAACTTGAACTTGAATTTACTCTATTGAAAGAAAATAGTGCATTTTATTTTGAAAATAATTTGGGGCAAAGGGGAATTCACTCCTTCGTTGTCGCGAGGCCTCCAGACCTCTAAATCCCTGACCTTACTACTTAGTAAAATAGCACACAAAAAATTACTTCTGGGGTTTGAATGCACAACGTGGCTTTGCCGCATGCTAGCGACTAGGCCATCACGGCTTAATAATTGACACACAATAACAAATTCTAGCTTGGAATTCAACGTGTTAGCATTTGGTGGTGGGCGTACCCAATCGGCGTGAGTGCGCTAATAAAATAGTTGCAGCAATGCGCTCACTGCCCCCATCTAAGGTAAGGCCGTGCGCAGAACAACTCGACAGAATGTCAAAACATTTTATCTATATATTATTACTATTCAAGTTTACTGGAGAACCTGGATTTTTTTGCCAGAAGTCTGAAACCAGAAAATTTTTAATGCCAGTCCTGCAACAATACATTAGAATTTATCCATAATGTCGTTGTGAAAAATAAAATATTTAACTAAATTCGTGATATTTAACAAGTCAAGGCCTGCCAAGCCGATAATATTATCAATTTTTACAACGGATGTTCCGATTGCGAGGGATGTATATAAAAGAATTTGGGTAAATTAATTAGATTAAAATAATAAGATATGCATCGCATGACATACGACGTGTGTGGTTTGCTAATCAAATGGGTAATAAAACGGTGACTAAGACAATTGAAGCTTTATTTAAATGGCGTCATATAAAATAATATGCATTTCTTTTTAAAAATTTAATTCCATGTTACTACCATGTGGCTAAGAATTTTATCCTCAGCTAGATATCACCCATCAATCGTCATATCCGATCATTTATTTTACGATGAACTTAATTAAAAAACTCAAATGGTTTAGGCATCTTAGAGTAAACAGGAATCCTTATTTGAATTTGATTAATAAGCTTAAATTACGTAAGTGATATTTTGACTAGTGTGTCTTACATACGTAATTTAACTAACGGCGTAGGATAAATGCTAATTAATTCCAGAGGTGTTGCGTGACCTTAATACAATTTATTTGTAAGTTATAAATAGTAGATGTAGTATACAAAATTAGGTAGAGAAACATATTGAAGTTATTACAATGAATTAGGTGAGTGGGCTACTCATTTTATTCAAACTACCAAATCTGAAAATGTTATTCCAAAACAAAAACGAATTTAAATTTAAATTTTACGAATTAATGTTTTTAAATAAAACTAATTAAATATGTTAAACGTTTTTACAATATTCTGTATCCTTTATTTATAATCAAAATTGAAATCTCTAGTAACCAATATGAACGTATCTCAATATCCGAAATCGTTTGACGCGACGCTCCGGTCATTCACCCCATATCCTTACACTGTTGCACTATTCCTGGCTTTTATCAATATTGATTGACTTATCTCAGTAGATAGCACCATGGTGTTTTAATAGAAGAACAGTCTATTATCTAATTCTATTTATAGCAGCCGTGAAATCTGTTAAAACCGATGAATATGCATACAAGATACTCGAGTTTCTAGATTATATAGTAAAATATATAAATATAAGTATAAATATAGTGTTTGAAAATTTAGCCCGAAAGCCCGTAAAGTAGAAAAATGGCGATGGATTAAAGTAAAAAAAATGCACAGGTGTAATAAGATATATGTATATATGTTTTTTCTCTTTTTATCGTAATGTTTTCGTTTCGTTTATTAGGAATTGTACGTTGTAATGCGGTGTAGCCCTTCAGCCTTCCACGGTTAAACCCCTAGTTAGCTTTTTGGTGTTTTCTGTACTTTTAGTTACTGTTAGTGTCCACGATAATTTCCGTTTGTACCCACTACAGTACCAAAGATGGATTAATACATTTGTGAGCTTTTTCTATTAATAATTGAGATGAGAATACAAAGAGGCATGTTGATTTTGTGATCCAACTGTAATAAAAATAAAAAAAATACTTTATTTGACTGAAAATAAACATTACATTCTATATACAATATCCACCATTATTGTGGTTAACCTTATACATAATAAACTTCTTTTTAAACTAGGCCTAGCCTGTATCTTAAACATTCCTTCCAGTGTCATTAAGAAATTGGTTAAGTTGTTTGCCATTAGACGTTTATTGATTTGTATTGTTTATTGAACCATTGAAGGTAGAAAATAAACTTAAGTTTTAGACTGAAGTAAGTGAACTTCGGCAAAGTTTTTTAAGTCGTGTGGATGGGAAACTTGGATAAATGAGAAATAAAATCGTTTTTTATTATGGAAACTGATATTTATTATTAAGATTTTCTATTTAAATTAAATTTTTAACAATATATTATTATTAAGTTAGGAATTTTAAATAACCTAGTTTTGTTATTTTATATTAAGAAACAAGCTTTTTATGATTCTAGTACTTAAATATAAAAATATTATATAGCGAGGTGCTATAACCGCTAGGCAATATATAGGCTAGGCATAAACAATTTGTAAACAGGAAGTAAATGCGCCGGTAAATAAGTGCGCCTAACTGTAATAATGAGCTTTAAGTGACCAGTTTGACCTGTTAAACTAAACTTTAACAGGTCAACTTAAAGCTCATTATTCATTATCGTCATGTTTTACGATTTAGTAAAATTATTTTATATTTTCTTGAGAAATACTGAATATGAAAAGAATACATACTAATACTGTAAGAAATATTCTTTCTTTTATATTTTGAATGTTCATTCAGTCCGCCGAGTAACTATTTGCCACTACGAACATAATTTTATTACAATCATGCTTTAGTCTTTAAGGGAAAGCTCAGGGGTCGAGGGTTAAGTATGACGTATGTATATGTCAAAGTCATTTGACATACGGGAGTCATATGTTGCTCTGAATCTTACCCCAAATCTCAAATTGCCCACACAAATTCAAGTCACCAGTGACGTCACTCATCGGCTTTGAAACGAGGGCTGAGTAAGGGGGCGCGCCCCTGCGTGACTCATGCGATGCACCTCTATCCGAAAATAATCTAATTTCGATGGATTTTTACAGTGTCCTCGATATGCATTTCCTTGTTCATTTGCCCTTTATGTATAAGCTGGAGAATACAGATGAAAAATATAATTTCTTAGCATTTCGGTCAGGATGTACAAGTACTATTAACAGTGCTCTAATCTCTATAACTGAGGTGTCGAAGCAAAATACGAAATCCCACATCGACGTCCACCGCTCTTTTAAACAGCTTAAAAATGTAATTTAATAAAACTTTTCAGTTTAGATGCAGTTTATTTGGTCTTAATAATATGCTTCTATTGAATTTATAAATATATTACAAAAACAGAAATATAAGAATAGCCACGAAGACCAGGCTAGTGAGTATATATTACCTTTTCTTCGATCAGCGGCTTCGATTGAAACGAACCTTGCGAGATGTGGAAAGGCAGAAAATAGACCCTTTAGAACTGTGGTGCTGGAGGGGAATGCTTGGGGTTTCGTGGTAGTGGTCCTAGTATCTTACAAACTATTTATATAGATTAAGGACTCGGCGTTGAGCTGCGTCTGTTCTCAACAGTACAAACTGGCATCCTTACATTCTACGGACACGGATCTCGGCATGGTATTCAGTGCCTAGAACGCCTTGCTGCCCACGGAAAGGTGGAAGGCACTTTACTGCGCGAAAGATTTTCTACGCATTGGACTGACCAGATCAAGTCTGCTGTAAGAGGTTCACTCAATGAGTGTAGCAGTATGACCTCAAATAGGCAACGGTGGCAAAGCGTCTTGAAGTCGTCACAGTGGCCCCTTCTAATAATACGACTACATAACGATCACGACCGCTCTAGCAAGAGTGTATCGGATAAAAGAAGAATCGTAAATTTCAGGCTGTATGATGGAATTAAAAGATAGGTAATTTAATCCGGTCAACTGGAATTAAAAACATATCAATTTATATTCAATCGGTAATTTTATTAACTGTACTGATGTGAGATGATAACTGATAGTTATAATTTCACATCAGTACAGTTAAGGCTGGGACTCTGTAACACCCGATAGATAATATAAGGTTCCTCTTTTGTGTATATTTTTTTTATATTGGCAAACTAGCAGGAGACTCACTTGATGTTAAGATATTCCGCCGCCCATGGCCACTTTCGTTGCCTATTGTTTCCCTCTTTTCTTGAAGGACCCAATTTCAATTTGTTCTTGACACATTGGTTTCGCGCGTTACGATACTTTAACATTGAACTAGAGTTCCCGTGCTGCATTGTAGATAACTTATATAGAATTGTATTATAGATTTTATGTCGGAAGCGTCGCGTGCGTCCTCCCTACACCCAGGGGGAAGTTTGTCAGCCATTTATTATGGCACAACTCGGCAAATGGAGAACTATATACACGTGATGCACGGATGACATGTTTCCAGTACATTTATAACAATTCTTTTATTAGAAAAATGAGTACAATCTTATGTTTTAATGAAAAGATTTATTAATAATGATTATAAATTGTTCGCATTGTCCTTAAGTTTAAAAGCTCTAAATAAATAAGAAAAATATGAATTTGCCGAATCGCTATTTCATTAGCCACTCGTATCGCCATGTTTAAAGAAAGAAGAAAGAAACTTTTTTTTATTACAATGATTCATTCATGGCATAATGATTCCAGAACCGTGACAAGGTTTTATCTTGTGATAAATACTAGGCGATTGCAAAGAGTGGCGGAATATTTCTTAATTTGATAACTGACTGAAGAATATCCATTTAATTGTTTTGATAGTGTACTTATTAGTATAAATAAATGTTTTTTTTTATGGAAACGGTCTTAATGCGTGGTTTCCGTATTGAATTTGGACGTACAATTTGCAAACGGATACAGTCAATGGTTAGTTTGACATAAAAACCCCAGTATTAATGTCAAAGTGACCATTGGCCTGTTATTCGCGTTATAAATTAATATCGTCGCGTGATACCGGATGTCGAGCCGATCAGTCACAGCTGACATAATGTCCTATTTCCGGTCGGGTCACGGGTTCAATCCCGATATCGTGGCGCCTCTTTATTGCCAATGCGCACCTGGCCACAGGGAAATATCATTTTAAAGTTATTTCCGAACACAAACTGTTTTATACTTATAAATATTAGGTAGTAGGTAATCAAGCCAATCAAGTGATTGGCTTGGCTTACTGCTTTTGTACAAACATACTTCTTCTAGTAAATCGGAGTTCGGCGCAACTTTAGGTAATGTTTACGGTAACACAAAAATTACTGTTTAGGAATTTAATGTCAATAGGCTACTTGACAAGATTTCATAAACCATTCCATAAAACCATAAAACCTATATGAATTTTTATTTACATTCTGTTAATTGCATCAAGTATTAAGTAATAATTTATGATTCCAAAAGGCCTTTTACATATAACAGAAGTTAAACTCCAAGACGCTACAAGTGGTATGTGAAGACGTTATTAATAAGCATGCTTCGTTATTGTCGATTTTCACTCTATTGTGGCAAGTGACTGTCGTATAAAAATAAATATAGTCAATATAATGCCATGCTTCTCTGGCATTGAGAGTGTCCTGGGCGGCGGTATCACTTAACATCAGCTGAGCCTCCTGCTCGTTTGTCCCCTGTTCCATATAAAAAAATATGTTTTAAACCGATTTCTCTCAATATATTTTTTCATATAGTCAAATTGTTTTAAATAGTACGATCATACAGTGAACGTTATTTATTTGCGAGACAATATATGATAAGTATGTACACTGAGCCATGAATAATGTAACTATATTATGATTCGCTATGGCCACATAGAAACGACCACGCGTTGAGCTGTTCGGCTAAACGCTGATTACTCATTGAAATGTAATCAATTCTAGGATTCATCCACGGCTCAGATAAAATTACGCAAATACAAGATAAAGTATAGGTAAAAGTATGGATAAATATTCGTTGTAAGAGGTAGCTTTTAATATTCTTCGATTAACATATGAATGGTTAAAAGTGTAACAATAGAAAATGGGAAATATATACACGAAGGAACAGTTCCGTTGAGCACGGCGAGTGCCTACAGCGAAGTGTGTAGCTAGTACAAGTAAATATGTAGTACTGTTTTTAGGTTGAGCAAACATTTGTTCTTCTTTGTGTGCGTATTATAATTTTTGTGGAAGTTACCACGCCGTTAACAAGTATTCTTTTCGTTGACAAGTGTATTTTTCCATAGTAACATGATGTTACAATTTAGTTTTTTGTAATAGACAAGTAGGTGATCTGCCCTCTGTTGCTGCCACACGCCGTCGATGACGACGACGATTTCCTTCGCCACTGTTAAATATGCGCACAAAATGAAGTTCATTGATGTACAGTCGGAGTTCCAACCTAAGCTTCAGGGATGAGAGTACCATGGCGAAGCCACACTGCTGTCATCATCTAGGGCCTAGTATACGTGAACGTAATTTACTTTTTGTATATGGTAAGTAGATAATTCCTAATTCCACAGATATGAGTTAGGATGTTTTTAGAATTCAAATGTCGTAACCATGGTAACAAGACGGTGGTGAAATGCCCTTCTACCGTTAGTCCACGTTTAATAAGGCCACTGAAGTTTGTGGCTGATTAGTTTCGAAGTTTCTCGTCGATTTTTATAAAAGTTTTCCTCCATTCGTGTTGCAGGAAAAGCTTATTAACCTAAGAACGAAACAGTATTATTTAATATACAGTGTAATATGTAATTTTAAAAATGTAACTGAAAGATTCAATTTTAACAAAAACAGTCATTTTTCTGTACATTTTCAGTAACATAGAGCTGGCGCTTTGCTGGCAAAGGAAGCAATGGAATCAACCCTAACTACACGTACGTTTTTGGCGAGTATTAGCGCTAAGTGTAAATCATCACTAAGACCGAAAGACACAATTTAAAAAATGAATCCAATTGTTTTACTTTCATAGTAGTTAATTAATATCTCTCTCTTTAATGGGCAGCTCATGTCTGAGTTAATTAATATCAATGACACAAGTATATACCTACTCCCATAGTTTCTTTTCTTCCCATCACTTATTGTCGAGCACTGCGAACAAATATTTAAAGAAATTATAATGGATACTGGAGTAGCTATTCTCATTTAATTTATTTATTGGTATTGCATGGAAAGGAATTCATAAATAAAAAGACTTGTTATATATATATAAAGATCGTCTTTATTGTAATGTGTTAAAATGCATTTTACGATGAATGTAAATCGTGAAACAGCTTGATCCTCCCACTCTTGAAATTCTAGTTTCTACCTTTTCTTCCTGCTTGATGTTAATTGGTTATAAAGTGGTATATATAACGTTCAGTATGTCCAGTATATCATTCTTTCAATATGTATTCACGTTATCAATATGTGTCGATCACTTCCTGACTGATAAGAAAGTGTTTGTTCAATAAATAGCACGTCGTTACAATTACTCAAGTTCTCTACGACTTCAGTGGTACTCATAATTATTAGCCGTAGGTACTCATAATTAATAGAAAATCATTTGTGCATTCTCCTCGCTCCTCCTCCATAGGTCTTGGCTCCTGATGGCATGATATTTTTATATCAGCCTTGTGTATGCAAAATTCATGGAGTTTTTGAGTCGAGTCTTGCTGGTATTGCCTTCCTTTAGCCTTCACCGTAGAAGCAACTTCTGATAAGAACGAACTGAACCACCACTATTTCAAATTTCAAATAATTATACGGTTGCCTGCGCCGTTTAGTTAAGATTAGTTTACCATATCCAATCGGAAGCTAAAAAAGGTATTTGACGGATATTGTTACCTTTCCCTCGCAATATATTTATGAAAATATTATGTATGTATACAAAAATAGTGATAAAATTACTAGAATAGAACATACGCACAATGTTAATACTCGGAACAAACGCAGTCTGCAATTTCCCCGTACTAGACTATCTAAAGTCAGTCATTCTTTTTCGGGAAAAAGGATACTCTTATTTAATACAATCCCAAAGGCTCTTTTTTCTGCCTTTTAATAAATTTAAGAAATGCATTAAAGAAAAGCTTTGTAAAAAGGCTTACTATAAATTTAGTGATTATCTAGTTGATAAAAGAGCCTGGGACTAGTGCTGGGGGTCTAGTCAAGACGGCTTAACAGTAGCGTATGTAGAAAGTCGAAAACTAAATTTGTATGAAAATGACAGCTAGTTTAACAGTTGGTACCAAGTACACTACATTAAGCTGTCTTGACTAGACCCCCTGGGCAGGCTACTTCTAATTAATTTGCTATATTTGTTTCAAAATATGTGATGTTTGATGATTTGCTTTTTTAAAAGAGTACCGAGAGTTTTTTACGCCGGCTTTTTCTCTCGGCCTACACCCTCTGTCTTCTTTGTCGATGAGTAGGGCTGCTACAGGTTCAAATTTAATGACGTGGCATAGGTGATATAACCTTATGTTCCAATAAACTTATTTTTTATTTTTATTAATTCTGTTTTATTTGAGTTGCACCAGCATCAATGCAACGCCGCATCACCCCGATTGCTCAGCCGCTCCTCTAGGCATTTTCTTTTGCGAACTGTAGAATAGACTCCCGGTGGTCGTGGGCTATGCGACCTTCAATTGTTTTAAACGAGAGCATACAAAAGCCGGCAACTCATCCACTAAAATATCAATGAGCTGTGATGACTGCCTCGTTTACCCTTATATCCTAACAATGTTTTATCTATATTACCAGATTATTATATATAGCTATTGTATATAAAGATGAGATATTGTTAGTATTCTCTTTAAAAACCCTGTAGAGCTAGAAGAACCCCACCAAGGTTGTCAACACCGAATGGGACAAAATCATATTTGGAGCCTAGTCCTCTGTATTTGCATGCTTTAACTTTTTCAGCCGCTTTATTATTCTTCATTATCTGCATTTAGATATTTGATTTAATGGACGAAGTAAATAATACTTAGTTACACCATTGTTGAGTTACAATTATTACTAATTATTAGCTCTACGCCCGA